>JAWMRA010000090.1:19066634-19076902 GCA_035584735.1 Pseudotriccus pelzelni | reverse complement strand
CTATTTTGCTGTGCTTTTGTTAAATTTTGTAATTACTTAAATTGCTTTGCAGTAGGGAACCTTTACGGCTGGTGACTTCTCCGGATCCTTCAAGTCTTCCTTGGATTCTGTGAGACTCCTAGGAAGGAGTCAGCTGTGTTATTAATATTTGATTTTTCTCTATAAAATTGGTAATACTGCCTTGGGTGATATATACAAATACACAAGTCCTCAAAAGAGCATATATAAAGTGATAAACCTGAGTAAGTAGTTACATTTGAATTAGAAGGTATTTTCTCATTTAAAACCAAGAGTACATCAAACAGATAATTGTAAAAACAATCTATTAACCCACCTCTACTTCTCTTGCCTCCACGCTGCACCTAAAAAATATGCTTTTATAATTGATAGTCAAAAGTAAATGCATTTCAGCACATCAAAAGCCACAGAATCACCTTGGCTTTAACTCTGGTTCTTGGGATTCATCCCCAGTTAAAAGAAAAAAAAAATCTATTCCTAGATGTGGAACTGAGTATATTTTTAAATAACTATATGATGAAAACTTGGCACATTTCTGCTGATGCAGTAACCATTTATTTTTTACCTTTTTACGTATTGCCTGCAAGTTCTCTTCAGCTAATTTTTATCTCTCTTGTACAGCTTATGTGTTATCAAAGAAAAATGATAGTATATAATTTTATAAGTTGGAAATGGAAAGATTGCCATGTATCAAGGCATCTCTGTTATTCCAAGCAGTTGACAAGACACTGATAGCAAGTGAAAGTTCACCTCTGCTAATATTCCTGTGTACCTCTATAGAATATTTGTATCTCTTTTGTGCAAGTGGACCTACCTTACTGGAAGGCAGATTTTCAACAAAATATTAATTCAGTGAAGTATTATTTTCCCTAGGAGTTCTGAAAAGTCCTGGAGCAATTGCAATGTTAGGATGTGCTGTCACCATAGTCTATGTAAAACCCCTTTTAAACTTGATAAAGTATATCCTAGACATTCTTTCTAGGGCAAAGCAACGTTGTTATGACAAGAAAAATTATGTAAGAGAATACGTTCTAAACAGCCACCATGTTGACCTATCCATTTGCTCTCTGAAAAAAGAAATAAAGTTTTTATATAGTCACAGCATGGGTTGCCTTCTCTAAGAAGTCAAAGTCAGTCTCTTTAAGAGGGCTAAGATTTGGTAGATAATATCAGTGGATACCATCTAGAATCACCTCAAGTGAAGTAAAAGGTATCATAGAATCATAGAATTAACTGGGTTGGAAGAGACCTCCGAGATCATCAAATCCAACCCTTGATCCAACCCCACTGTAGTTACCAGATCATGGCACTCAGGGCCACATCCAGCCTCATCTTAAACATGTCCAGGGATGCTGAATCCACTGCTTCTCTGGGCAGGCCATTCCAATGCCTGATCACTCTCTCTTTAAAGAACTTCTTTCTAATATCCAACCTAAACCTCCTCTGGCAGAGCTTGAGTCTGTGCCCTCTTGTCCTACTGCTGATTGTCTGGGAGAAGAGACCAAAATCATACAGAGTGAGAAATTAAAGTTGCATTCTCCTGCCATGGGTATCTATCTCGTACAGGTTTTGACTATGTTCAGAGTCTCATGTCAATGGTTTTGTTAGTCATCCCTAGACTGTGAACACATGCCGTTGTGTCCACCACAGCTTTCTTCTGTTTGGCACTCAAAATTATCTGCTCCATGACTTTCCCTGGCACCGAGGTCAGACTGCCAGGCTTGTAGATGTCTGGATTCCTTTCTGCCCTTTTTGTAGGTGGGCATCATGTTTGCCCAGCCAGGGAATGCTGGGTTGACCAGAACTGCAGGCAAATGATTGAAAGTTGTTTGGCAATCTGTTCTGCCAGCTTTCTCAGTACCCTTGGGTGGGTATTTGTCATATTCACCGTATTCTATTCCATTTTTAACAAGATAAAGACTGGAGTGCATACAGTCAAAATCAATCAAAGAAAGAGTATTTTGGAAGAAGCTTAACATTTCTGTAACCACAGAGGATGTGAAGAGAATAACTTTGCTTTAGCAACACATTTATTATATTGTAATATGAAGCTAAGAGTTTATCAGATTTTCAAGTAAAGATACTGTGTGGATAATTGTGATTGCAATTAACTTCAGCTTAAGGTGAGGTTATGATGAACCCATGTCATAGGCTCAGAGTAGGACATGTATTTATAATGAGTACTTGACTCAGAAATTAATACAATTGACATTTGGCCTATCTTGGTTTCGATTTTTAAAAATCTGTATTTGTGAGTGACTACTTCGAACTATTTTAGTAGAAACCCTAAATAGACAAAATATAATTGGGAACAATTGCTTCTTCACAATTATTGTTGTATTCAGTCAGATGCTTTAGTTTATAACTGATTCTTCATATCTACATCAAGCTATGCATGACCGTTACACATTTCAAAAATATGATTTCATGAAGTAAATCTAAGAGTAGCATAAGTATAATTTGTAAATCTTGACTGACCTGGTAAGTTTGAAAGCCATTCTTTCTCTTTGTGCTCCTCTGAGAGCTTTCATGAAGCAGAAAAAAAGGGTGCAAATCTTACTTTATAGACCTAAGCCTGTCATCACCACATTTTCATGAAAACCACACAGGATCAGGGTGTGAAGAAACAGATAAAGAAGACAAGAATTCCTCAGTGCTCTGGTTACAGAGCTGCTGTTGTTCTGCTATGCTTATGAGAAGCATATGGGTTCTCTGGATAGTAAGCAGACCTTCCAGCAGGCCCACAATGCTCTCTTTCATGCTCTCTTTCAATGTCTTTGCAAAGAAGTTATCACCCATGAAAGGGGAGCAGGGAGAGGAAGCAAGAAGGCACTGTAGACACTGCCTTCTGCTATGTTTTCTGTGGCTGCATCTACATAAAACACAAAGGACTATTAACATCCACTCACTTGACTAAATTCATCCTAATTCCACACACTTACAATCTGTTTGACTTAATGTACATGTACAGAAAGCAAGAAAGTGTTATTCTAGCAATATTTGCACAGCTGGAAAATTTCCAAAATGCAAGAAAAGCAATGACAATATACTTGAATATTGTTAGACAAGAAAAAGTTCAGCTGATCTGGTTTTCACTGTTTTCTTGATGACAAGGTGTACCTTGCTTCCAAATTCCAATAAGAGAATTCTGTCTTCTCAAAATGTCTTATTCAGCTCCAATATTTTGAATAACTTCTGTCCTATGAATAAACAGCAAGTGGATCTGTGAAATCATATTATTCTCTCCTTTCTCTGGTGCTAAGGGTCCATTCTGATTGGTGTATTTGAGTGCATATGCATTAATTTTGCTGCATCCAAACAGATTTCCAAGCAGCTGGAGAGACAGTCCTTTTTTCTCTCTTTCAATGTAAGTCACATTATTTGGCTGTTCAATAATGGAAGTAGAAGAGCTATCAACCAAAAAACATAACCAGATATTTGATGAGGATGATTGTGCTAGGAAGTCCAGATTAGAAACTCATTTTCTCTTTATGTGTATGCACAAAATCAAAGAGTAATTTTTCTACATGAAAAGCTTGAAGGTCACTCACTTTTTAGAGCATGTAATGCCTGAATAAACCAAGGTTTTGGTACTTCAGTATTACTTACATTTGTATTTTATTCCCAATAAATAGTCATACAACAAAAGAAAGATAATTTTAAAGTTCTCTTTAATTTATATGTCAAGCAACAACGAGCTTATGGACTTGGTAAGGATGAAATAAAAACACACTGTCTCAGTGAAGAAATGTTACAGTTAAAGGAAAAGAAGAAGCTGACACATTCTTATCAATCCTGTTTGCCTGGGGATTATAACAGCTGTTCAATTTTATTTGGGTTGAAAGACAGTTTGTGAGGATTTACAAGTCAGTTATAAATTGAAATTTTAAATTTTAAGGGTAACTGTTGCAGTGGCCTAGTGATAAAACCTCAAACTGCATTTGAAGAGCTTTGGTCTGAGTAATGCTGATCCCAGGTGAAACAAGGCAACATCAGATATCAGATCTTTGACTTCCACTGTGCTACAGACCTTAATCTAGTGGGAAAAAAGTCTACATCCATGTCAGTAGCCATGCAGAGTATCTGCAAAGGCTGCAGATCTCTGCCTGACAGGAGATTTTGTAGGAACTGGGGAAACCACGTAGGAGAGAGCAGCCAAGCGAACGGGTCCCGCATCGAGAGAGGGCCAAAGGCTCTGCTGGGCCTGCATTGTATTGAGCTTGGTCATGGGGCAAATCACTTGGCAGCCAAACAAAATCACATTGGCTGCCACTAGGCTGTTGAAACAAAAGAAATATAAGGCAAAAAAGTAAATGTGAAGCACTATCCATTCCTGAAATACATGCATGTGTGTATATGGATGCTCTTCATGAATGTGTTCTAAATACATGTCAAGTTACAATTTAATAATTATTGATCCCACTGAGATTGTATATACTTTTCTCAGTCATATTGTATATGCCTTTTCTCAGTGTTAATTTCACAGGATGTTTCATGTTTTGGCAATGCCTTAGCAATGCTAATGTGCAGGAACCTGTTTACATTATGTAACAGCATGCTCTTACTTACAATCTGCATTTGAAAAGCTCATTGAAATGTATGTTTATGCAACAAATAGAATTCCTATGGTCTTCTGGGCAAAGAAGAGAAAAAAATCCTCATCACTGATGAAGTAAAAAAGATCACGACTTCATTTTCATAGGCAGGCTAAAAATACATGTTTTTTTAAGTACAGAAGCTTTTTCCATTTCAGTAGAGTTTCAAAAGAATAAATATGATTTTCCACATGAAAATGTTCCAGGGAAAGAGATTAACATTTCAATGGGTCAGATTGTATTTTCTGAGTTATACCAGTTTACCATAAGAGATAAAACCATTGTTCTAGGTTATGTCTTCAGAATTATGAGGATGGTGGACTTTATTCCAAGTAGTTCTTCTAACGTTGACATGACCAAATATCCTGAATTATGCTAACAGTTTGAAAAAGCCCAGTCATTTATGAGATAGTATTTGGTTTGGGGGTCTTTTTGATTCTAATGATTTCTGATGAAACTACTGTAGGTTAAAAAACTTACTCATCCAATCAACTTCTGGGAGGCTTGTTTTGGTTTTTTTTTTTTTAATTATTTTTTTGTGGAGTTGATTTGTTGCTATTGTGACTGGGGGGGGATGTTTTGTTTCATTTTGAGGTTTTTTTTGGTGGTGGTGATTGGTTTTTTTAAATGCAGCTATATCTTCTTTTTAAAGGAAGGAAATATACTGCTTATTATACTGTCACTACTGTGGACTTCAGAGATGTTGGATTCTAATGTCACCATTCTGTTGTGACATAACATTAAAGTAGATACACCTGTTTCTTGAAATATCTGGCTTCATGTTGTGATAGAAAAGTATGGAGGCTCCTTTTAAGCAGTTGAAATCGAATTATAATAAATTGTTCTTAACTCAGTCTGTGATCTTTACTTTTTCTGCCTCCAGTTCTCATCTCCATCCTACCACAGTGGGCAGGGAAACAGGGGAATTAGCAAGCAGCTGCGTTTGGAATGATTTCGATGAGAACACTAAACTGGAGAATACCATTCCTAAACCAGGACAGCCTTAGTGTTTATCCATGCTTACTAGCTAATTGGTACCCACTTTCAAATACTGAATGTGATGAAAAGCAAAGATTTGAAAGTGGTAGCAGACAGTTAGTTCATGAGGTGAAATATCTGGGGCTCTTGATTTGTTCTGCTGAGCATTATACAAGAGAAGCAACTAATAATAGTAGTCTAGAAAAAGGAACACTGTCTAGTTCAAATGTAGAAAATTCATACAGTTTTTAGAGATACATTAATTCAATCTGTTCAGTTAAAAAAAAGAATTATACAACAGACTTACTTATGGAAATATAAAACAATTTACAAAACACTTTATCATAACATTTATCTCTGCCTGAAGCTCAGTTTGAGATTCCAGAAACTCTGACAATTTTTGAACTTTATTTAAAACGGTGTCTTTCAATACCTTATATATTCAAAAAAGTCATGTTTCCATCAATTTTCAAAGACTAAAGACTCAGCTGGAGGTTTATCTGTATATTAATAAAGCCCCTGGAAGACTATATTACCAAAAAGTTTTACTTAAAAGCATTTTATCATTTTAGAGATCACACTGTTTTTAAAATGTCATTTTCCAGCTGTTGGAAAGTTCAGGAAGCTATTGCATTAATTAGCTTATTTTAAAATAAAATGTAGTTCCTATTATGACCTTGCTTTCTCCTGAGACCTTCAACTGCAGTTCAAGTAAATCAAAAATATCTTGGTTATTAAGGGAATAGTCAATTGTAATGAACTCAGACATTTATAGTTTTTCTCATTCATGAACTATTCTTGGCCATCTAAAATATTATTTTCATTAACTTGTCCAAAAGTGTGTAAAGCCCGAACAGCTCTTCTTACTAAACAAAAGACAAAGCCAGTTGTGGCTCAGCTTGTGGGATTTGGGCTCCAAAATACACACAATTGTGTTAGCTGCTACTGCCAGCCAGTTTAATTAGCATGGACAAGCTTCACTTGCTTCACTGACGAAAAGCACAAGAAATTAACACCTTTGCATGAATAATCCAAGTTAAAAAATAACAGAAAGTTGAAACTTAGATTATTACTGGACTAATAAAATAAAACAAGCATGAGACTGAGGGGATTTTTTCTCATCGCTGCCTTTGAATATACAACATTCTGCAAATAGAGCAAGGGCTGGCAGTGAATAGACTTGTTTGCTCTGCATAAATGGGAAGCTGTACTGGAAGATGCAATCCTCCTTGTCTGTAACTTAGGTCACTAAACTTTGACATTATTGATGTTCATTTTTCTGCCTTTTAGGTGGCAGAAAACAGAATGTCCAGAATGTTCTTGCTTTTATAAAATTATATCTATAGATAGATGCACCTGCGGGGGTCATCCAGTGATGCTGATAGAGCTCTCCTATTTGCTGACAGGTTACTCCCTATCAGCTTGGAAGAGTTTTTTCATTGGCAAAATCTCAAATGAGTGGAAATGGTAAATGTAACAGAAGGATTTTGGAAGCCACAGGCCAGGCAGCCTCAGTTTAACTTTCATCCCTTGGAAAATCAAGAAATATGTCCTCACAGAAGACACTTCCAAATACAGAAGTACAAGAAGGCACTTGGAAATAGCTGGGCTGGAATTACCAAGAACATACAGCACTTGACCCAATTGGTTTGAAGATGAATTGTCTTCAGCTTTATGAGAAGGAAAAAAGGAAAAAAAAAAAAAAGAAAGAAGAATGTTGTTTATATTGACTTTACCAAACATTTCAATACAGTATTCTGTCAGTCATTTCAAACAAATACACTCCTGTAAGTGAGCACAAGAAATGGCTGAAGTTTTGAGCCTCAAGAGTAGCATAGCTGGCAGTTGTTTGTGAGTGGTATTGCTCAATTAAAAATGTGAACACCTTCTTCAATGACATTTATGGGAATGTTATCTCATCAAGTTGATGCCAGATTGTGGGAGAGGGAAAGCACTGATAACACAGAACATAAAACCAACTTACCTGTAATAAATTGGAGGAAAGGGCTAACAAGAATTGTGTAGTTTATGATTATACTGAAATTATGGACCTAGGATGGAGCAAGCCCATAAGCTGGTAAAGGTCGGGGAAGTGTTTATCTCCCTCTATTGGACATTAAGAAGGTTACTTCTAAAATATTTGTGTCAAGTTTTAAACTTCCCAATGCAGAAAAATTGGACTAAGACTGGTAAAGGACCATAGGGTAGATTAGGAGTCTGGGACAGATTACATTTGAGGAGAGATTAAGGGAACTGGGTTTGTTTGGCCCAGAAACAAGCTAATTACAGCCTTTCTGACATAAAACTGAGTCAAGTGGGGCTTACAGAGGAAATGGAGCCAGATTCTTCTCAGAGCTACACAGCAAAAGGACAAGAGACAACGCACATTGTTTACAGCAGGGGATATTTTGGCTGTATTTTGGGAAAATGTGGACAATGAATGTAGTTAAGCACAGAGAGTCTATAGTACCTCCATCCACAGAGACCTCCAAGACTTGATATAACACAGCCCTGAGCAGCTTGATGTAACTGTGATATTAACCTTGCTTTTGAGACAGATTAGGTGATCTCCAGAGGCCCCTTTCAACCTAAATTTTACCATGGTCTTACTGAATCAATGATGATACAAACCCATACTCTAGCTATGAAATGTGAGCAATGATTTGATCCTAGTGATCAAGAGCAAAGGCAGCTGATCACCGTAGGTAGGGTCCACTCCACAGATGGGGCAAGGGCACATCAAGAAATCCAACGTACGTAAAATCTGGATAGTTATTAATGCAGATTTGGACTTACATGCTCTCACTGCCTATGAGGCTGAAGTGAAACCTCTGTGAGTCCCTCATCAAGAAGTTTCAAGACAGACTTTTTGTTTAAGTGCTCAAAGAAATAGACAGGTTCCTTCTTTTCACAGAATCACAGAATATGATGAGTTGGAAGGGACCCACAATGATCATCCAGTCCAACATATATACCTAGTTGTTAGATTGTATACTGCCTTGATGCACTTTTCCAACAGAAATGGCTGTGACCCGAGTGCATTTTTGGATTGTAGTTCTAAACGGTAAACTGGCTTCCACAGTATAACATGCTTTTGATACTGTGAACTTCAACAAAGTACTTAAATAGCTTATGTCTTAATTGCATAATGATTAATAAAAAATGCTGTATTTATAAGGTTGAAAATGAGAGAGAATATTTTAAGTTTCAGACTTCAGGGAATAAACAAGTTAGTAAAGTTCTGGACCTAATGAAGCAGGTCAGCAAATCAAGTCACTGTATGTGACAAAGGAGTCACGACCTCTAAAGTCATTAAATCTTATTTCATGCTGTTTGAGATCAAGACAAGAAACTCAAGCTGAAATAAACTAGTGGGCTTTGAAAGTTTCTCTGGAGGCTTAATGAACTCAAGGAGAGGAAAGGACATTTCAAAATTTTTATAGCTCAATATTAAAGTTTATATTTCATACAGTTACTCTTTTAACCAGAAAGCCCAATAAAGAGTCCCAACGCACAGTAGAATTGTAATTTTATTATATAGATAACCTCAAATAGTACGTCATTTAAATGATATATGTGCACGTCATCAGACTAGCCATTTTACAGAACCCTCTCATGAAGAAAAGGGACTCTACAGAATACTTATCTGAATGCACCTTATAGGATTGTGATCACACCCCAGATCCTCCAGATTAGTAATCCCAAATGTCAAAGGACTCATTAGCCACTACGCCAAAGCTCTAGATGGAGTTCAGACTGCTTCCCATGTCTGGGTTGGGGCACAAGATGTTCAAAAAAAGAGGGAGTTAACAATCACTTTTTCATTCCTTGCAGCTTTATGTTTCCCCAGCTCACACAAACATGATCAATATTAATCATCAGAATAGACATCTTTTGCCAAGCCTTCATCTGCCCTGAGCTTCCAGGGCCCCAGGCAAGCATCAGACCTTGTAAAACAACTCAAAATAGATCTAGTGTACATTCAAAATTATCCCGCCTGGACATCTCCAATTTTAGAGTTTTCCAGAAGTTTCTGAATGTAAGAGTGAGGGATGTCTAACCCAAGATTTAAATAAGGAAGGCTTATTGCAGCACTGAACTTGAATGATTTTTTAATGATTGGATCTTTTGTTCTTCAAAATCTATTTAATCAATATGCAAAAGCATTCTATTTGATTTCAGAGGACTTTGGATAATGCTCAGAAAGATGAAAGTGTTGGCATACCTTTCTGCATTCACTGTAGCTGATTTCACATGAAGGCAGCACTTAGATGATGCACTTCCTCTGAGTTGTTGTGTCTCAGTAGTAGATGGACTTACAGATACAATTGGCATTTTCTCTGGTGACATCTTTAGCAAGACTGATGCTTTCCCCCTGCATCTTTTTTTGTTTTCACTCTTATATTGATGGCGGTGTCTATTTCTGCTTCTATTTTTTGCAACAGCAATATTTCTTCTAGATTTTTTCTTTCTTGATAGCATTTGCTCTTACCACTATTGTGTTAACAGTGTACTAACTTTATTATTCTGTTCACCTGCTTCCACTCCAGTTACAGCACTTCATCTGACCTCTTTTTTTCTTTTACCACATTTGATAATAATGCTTCTGTCCCGGTTATGGGGACAGGGGTCAGTTTCAGACCAATGGAGGGTCCTTTTCCTGAGTTGTAGCTTCAC
>JAWMRA010000090.1:19051588-19065610 GCA_035584735.1 Pseudotriccus pelzelni | reverse complement strand
GTTTGCTTAAAGATTTTACAGGCACTCATTCATTAAATTTTAAATTATAGAAACAATATTTCTGTCTGTTGCTTAGAAAATCATAGGAGAAAGACCTTCAGTTAATAATCAGTGTAATTAAAAAAACTAATGCTAAAACAAAACCCAAAACTTATTAAACCCTAAAGAATTCTCTGAATCTTTTAGGTCTATAAAATAACAAATATGGCTAGATATGAAATAAGGCTAGATATGAAATAAGAGACATCTAAGCCAGAAACAGATAACATCATTTTTACATGACTTGAGTTTGTATGGCTGAATTCTGCATAGTTTTGATACCCTATTATCAAAATGCATATTTTACAGAAAGAACTATTCACCATATGCAGTATTTTACTTTAAAAAATACATAGTTTTAAAACAAGGAAAGTTACTGGGAAACAGTACAATTCAATTTGCGTAGTCTATATTCCTCCTGAAATCATATTTTGCACTAGAATATTATTACCCTGCATTAAAAACCTACATATCAACTAACTTCATAGTATCTGAATCTTAGAAGGCATCATTACAAACCTACCCTGTGAGTTATTGTCAACACTGTAACTGGAATAGGTCAGAATCTTTGGGAGGCAAAAAGTCTCTAGCTTATCTGAAAAATGTCAGGTCTATTTTTTTGTCAGGTCTAAGAGAAAAAACCTATGGGATGAGAAGTACTGTGAAGCCCTAAAGATAGATGAAAGTGATTGAACACTTCGAAGCGTTTTTCCAACTTTCAATTCACAAAAATCTGATTTCTATTTTGTCTTTACTTTGTTTAGATGTAATTCTAGCAAAATCTGACTCATTTTGCAAGGACTAGTTTAATAGCAGTGTTACCTCCCATTTTACAGAAGGAAATTTCTCTCATTCTTGCAATATATAGGCTGGAAAACTAACCATTATCATGTTCATTAAATAATTCTATGAAAACCATTGTAAGAAAATACCTAAAGACAGGAAAGAGTGTTTTCTTTTGGTTTAATTGGATACATATCTACATAAAGCCAAGAGCAAAAGACTGCTTTGCTGTGAAAAGGCCAGATCAAAAGAGCTGGATTAATTACTGAAACAAATATTTCACACAATTTTAACATGTTTTAGCAATATGGCAGTAGTAATTTAGTGATGAAGGAAAGAAATGTGAGAGGAGCTAACCTTGGCTCTCATCACTTGTGACCTAATCAGAAGCATTCCTGCCCTTGCTTATATCCTTGAATCCTGACTGAATGGTTCAGCTAGTTCTGTGCTTACACAGCTATTTCCAGCTGGTTACTCAATGATACATGAGACTAGAGGAGGCAAAGGGGAAAGAGTGGCTGTACATTTTGAATCTGACCTCATATATAATAAAGGTTTCTTCCAGGCAGGAAAAAAAAATCATTCAAGAATCCCAGTTAAAATATAGAAACCATGATGTTCTGCAGAACTACACATGTACACTGAGTATTTGGTCAAGGACCTCCTCTCAGAGCTAACTGCAATGCAAAAGGACTTTCATAAATTTATGAATGCTCAGGGACTTTTAGAACCAGTCAGACTATATCTTTGGTATTTATAATGACTGTAAAACTCTACCAAGTCTTCTCTATGAAACTTGGACATCTGGGAGTATCTTTGACCTAATCTAAAAGACTTTAAGCTGGTAATATCATGAGACTTAATCCCTTTAATATTGCTGTTTAAATCCTGTGAAAGATGACTACCATGCATATGAAGTGATTCTCTGTCACTAAATGATGAGGATGATTTTGAATCTCAGCCTTTACAGCTTTTTAGTGTAGGAAGACAGAAGATTTCTTCTTAAATCATTTGCTTCTCTGTAATGGAAAAGAACTACAGATTCTTGAGGAGATACTACTCTGCAACAAAACTGTCTTATCAGTAAATATAAGTAAACTTCATAAATACGAAGTGTTTACTTTCTGTGTCAATTTCAACAGGTTTAATAGAAATATCTTCTCCACATTATTAGATTGTGAAATTTACCCTGGTACATTGCAATATACTTGTTGCAGGAACAGGAAGGATATATGAGCAATTTATATTGCGTTTTTTAGTTTTATAAACTTTGTTTTAATATGGCTTTATAGACACTGTAAACTGTAATTGTCAAGCTGGTTGCGAGCTTCTTAGCTAGAACAAAGGGAACATAGTGCCAAGAAGAAGGCAGGGTTTGATAAGGTAAATAATTATCTCATTCTGACCGCATACCTGTTATAAACCAATTAAAAGTGTATTTGTAATGTACATTTACATCTGTACAGAACCCTGTAACCAATTGTATGTATTTGGTCATGGGACACAGTGTGAAGACACAATAAAAAGTCACAACTTTGTTAATAAAGTGGACATTTTGCTAATCTCATAGGTTGTATGCGTATGTACCCGAGCCCCTCCGTCAATATATACTTTCAGTATATGACTCAGAGTTTACTATTCAAAAAGCCAATGCAGTCTAGACGGTGAAACAAATAAGGACAGCATAAATGACCTTAACCATTTGGGCATAATCCACATTATTTTACCAAATTCTTTTGAGGAGTACTCTTAGAAGTGTTTGTGGATGTGTATAGTTCGATCATGAATGGCTTCTGCTCAGATATGTGAGCAAACTTTATTTTGGGCATGTAATTAGGCCTTCTTACTGTTGCATGACAGTACTTTGAAATGCATTGCCTGTTGCAGCATCTGGGAACTGGGACCATACAGCAGATAGTTCATAAATTAAGAATAACAACAGCATGGGTCTGAGCCACACAGATCAAGACAAAGATGAATAATCTCAGCCGATTTTGCATGACCTCTAGTGTGCCTCATTACAACTAGCAAGGATGCAAGTGAACTGAAAGATACTGAAAAAATTGCAACCCAAGAACAAGTAGACTAAACTAACTTTTAGCTCATTAAAAATTATAGTAATCTGAGTATTCTGTTTTAAAGTAAAAGAAGCTATGAGAAAATTCTCTTTCAGGGAGCCAAATGCAAAGCTTTGAGAAACTTCACATGTGAGCATTGCTTATCTTTGATAATTTCTAGATCAGAACAGTTTTGGAACTTTAATATCCCCCTTAAAAAGTCAAAACATTATGTTTAAACCCTTGATAAGTTCATGAAAAAACAGTCTCCAAATTTTTCACAATTTTTTTTTATAATACACTAGAGCTGGTTTCAAGAAAATGAAAATACTTAAAGTTTGCTGCAAGGAGCAAGCCCCTACCCTGTTCCCAATGCTTCTTCCCTTCCAAATCTGTCTTCTTTGTTCTCACTGCCATTGACCCTGTTACCTCTCCTGCATAATCAAAGTTAACATTTGCTGAAAACCAAGATGATTTTCTGAATTGATTACAATGTTGGAAAGAGCAGCCTTGGAAAAAATTGCTTTTAACTGAGATAATCTACCTTTATCCTACATGACTATCAATCCTTTAAAGTATGCAAAAGTTTCTATATATGAAGGTTATGCTGTCCCTTTAAGTGAACGTCCTGTTTTGCTTCACAAGCGCACTGCAGGGAAATGCTGACTGGCATTTGCTACCTGTACATCACACAGGGACATCAAGCAGGAGATGGAAGTAAAGGATCCCAAACGGGACAAATCCAACACAGAGTCTTGTATCACTATCATCAAGCTCCTTACTAGCACATCATTAGAAGGCAAAGTGAATGCCATGCCTAGGTCCTCCTCCATCTTCTCCTCTAATCATTGAGCCTGGTATTACTTTTACACACAGACTTGTATCCTGGATCACAGGAATAAGTGTGACAGCTAATAGAGCAAGGTCAAATCAGGCTACTCCCAGAAGGGCTCCTCTAAAACTTTCTAGATGATGGATAGAATAATAAAATCAGAACAAGTGATCAGTGTTTAAATTTTATCTTTAATTTTTGTGTGATCTGAGTCACCTGAAGTGCTCAGATGTGCTAGAAGACTATTGAGTCTTGAACATTTTGTTAAATGGAGCTCACTTCTTTAGATCTCTGTGTACAAAATATGCTTTGGCAGACATGCTAATAATCCAAATCCTTAAACTGCAATAAGCTTAGGTTTATTTCAAATACAAGAATAAAAAAGAAAAAAAACATTTTTCTGGACATTAGCATTAAAGGCTAGTCAAAGAATGAAATTCGTTTGCGGTTTGTGTGAATAATAATTACAGAACCAGCATCAAGTTTAATCTTTTTTTTAAGCCCATTTACATAAAAAATGAATTTATAACAAGCTGCTGAGTCCCACACTATACAATAAATTATTGCTCTCTTTATAGTTTTGGATGTTTTCTCACCCTTCATTGCCTTGAAAGGTGAGTCATAACACAAAGCCTCTAATAACTTACAGAAAATATATTTCTATGAAAGCATGTATTAAGTGGTGTGTCTTACATGGATATAAATGGAAAACATTTTTGTTTAAAAATTGTCTTCTTGCTTTAGAAAAAAACCCAAAGAATAGTCCTAATAATTAATTGAAATGTGCTCTCAAAACATAAACTCATTTTAGCCATCCAAATGGATGCTGAGATCAAAAGGTGAGTTGCATGCATTATAGGCAGATGTTGAGTCAGCAGCTCCCATTTAGTCTAACAAAGATTCATTCATGAGCATGAGATGAAAAGACGATTTTACACATGATTACAATCAGCAGTGGTAAAGAGTTCTCCTTATAAATAAGGACTTCCCCTCGGGCTGCATGGTGAACAGCTGGACCTGTATAAAAACAATTATTAAAATCTTTCCAAGATGCTGTAACACTACCCGGAGTAAAGTTTTCTGCAGATACTGACTTTCAACCCTTGTTTTCTGTTTAATTAGCCCTACTGAGATGTAGAGATCATTAGCACAGGCAGAGCACAATGTTATTATGCTGTCTTGTGATATGAGGGGACATCACTGAGGAAGCAAAAAGTTTCCCTTTTCTCTCTAAAAGCAAATTCAATGAGGTTTTTTTTTTCCATCATGAATTACAACAAGGGAAAACCAAAGAAAGTAATGTGATCAAAAGAGTTAATCCTTTTGGCAGAGGCACGGACAGAAACATTGGACTTTTCCCTAAATCCAAAAGGACATTTAAAGGGGAAAAAGGTGACTATAGAATTAGTTTCATTGAAAGAGCATGGGGGGGTTTTTTGTGCTTGAAAATGCTGATTTACAGACATTTGTTAAAGCAGGAGGTGTTTATTTTTCTATATATGGCAGCTCTAAGGAGCAGAACAGGTCAAAGCCCCATTCTGCTAAGTACTATTTAAACTGATAGCAAATGACATTCCCCTCCCTGAAGTCATTAGAGTCTAAAATAAATGTTCATAGAATAACCTTCTAAATACAATTTATGTGCAGCATAAAGCATTCTATTTTAAGAGAGACATATGGAAAGGAGAAGACTGCTAATAAGGTTACATCTACACCCGAGGTTGCAAGAAGAGATATATTTTCCCTGCTCATGCTCTCAGATGGATGTTAGCCAGCTCTGACCTGGAGTAACCAGTCCATGTCAGCATAATACTGTTATGGTGGCACAATACTTTGTCTCTTAGCAGGACTTGTTGGCCCTAAAGCTCCTGTGTTTGTATTACGCAAGGACTAGAGCAAGGCCATGCAGTGCATCAAAGAGGACTGAAACAGAGGACAGCATCAAAGAGCAGCTATCTACAGAAAGGTAGATGATAGTAAAAGGGTTACCTCAATACTACTTTAACAAGAACCTTTCATAGAAATTTAAAAGAATATTCTGAATTGGAAGGACTCACAAGGACCATCAAGTCCCACTCCTAGGTGAATGGCCCATATGAGTATCAAACCCACAACCCTGGGGTTATAAGAACGATGTTCTTACCAACAGAGCTGATCTCAGGACCTTGAACCTATTGCTAACCTTGCAACTGCATACCCCAAAGCTGTATAGCCCTGTCTTCTTGGTTTTCTTTATTAGGAAGGCAATATTCCTCTGTAGACAAGTGTTCGGAAAAGAATGTCAAAATAAGTCTTCTCTCCTTTGGCTTAATTGAATGATGCTTTCAGACTAGGACCCATCTCTACCTTTACTATCTTTTTTAAGGCTGTATGCACACAAAGCATTATAAGAGTGATAAATGTCAGAGTAACCAAGTATAGGATTGTGCAGCAACCATGGTCTTCTTTTGCAGAAAAAATGTGAGAATGTTGGTCATTAAGGGCAAGTTGTAGTGTCTTAGCTCTTCATCACTATTCACCCTGCAGCAGTTCTGATTACAGAAAGCAAAAATAAAATATCAAAAGCCAAAAAGGCACAGGAAATCTGTGCTTAACATCTCTTCACAACCCCCATTACCATTCCAGTATTTCCCAGGACCCCTGGTGATGAAGCAGGACCACACTAGACAGAACACCAGGTATCTCCCATACCCTGGTTCTACGCTGCTCTGCACACTCTTGTCTCATTCTCATGCTGCTGTGGGATGGCAGAGACCACCCAGCAGACCAATGCCATGAGAAATAAAAAAAGATCTCAGTCAGACCACATTAACCCAGCCTAGACATCCATTAATGCTGTACAGGGACATGATGACCAGGGGAGCTCTAGCCAATACCTGAGCCTCACCGCTCATGAAGAAAAGCATTGCCAAGAGGAAATGATTCTTTTAATACCTCAACACAGGTAACTACAGAATCCTCCCGTGGTTAATTTCTGATGAAACAAAGTACAAAGACACCTACCTAAGGAAACTCAAAAATGTTCCTCATGAAGCAACTGGATTCACACTATGTGAAAGTAGCCCAGAGAGATCAATTACTCAAGAAACTGAGTATTAGGAAATTTGCTCCCACAGGGTCACTAGTGTAGCATTATCAAATTACTATTATTGAAATACATAGTGAATTGAAATCTAAGCTATATTGAACTACCTTTGCTTGGTTAAAAGTGAGATTTAACAGTCTAAGACCAAAGCTACTCTAGGCTTGCAGTTTGATGAATTTGCATCCTTCTTAGATTAGGAAAATTTAAAAAAAGAAGGGAAAGTTAATGAAAAAACAGAAAGGAATCCTTCTCATGAAAAAGACAGTATTAACAGATCAGAGTCTTCTGTACTGAAAAAAGTCTAGAAAAGTCTAAGAGAATGGAACATCACTCTCCTGATTCCTACTGAGCCACTAATGTGGCATTCAATTCCTGAACCCAGTTCATGGGTCAAAATATTGAACAGCACAGGGGTGAGGATGGAGCCCTGAGAATACTGCTGGTGATGGCTCACCAACCAGACATGGCCATTCACTGGAACCCTCTGAGTCTATCTGGCTCTTCACCCAGCACACGATGAACTCTCCACCCACAGCTGGACAACTTGTACAGAAGAATGCTGTGAGGGACAGTATCAAAAGCATCCCTAAAATCCATCAAAAAACCGCATCCACCACATTTCCTTCACTACTGGGTGGCTGACCTTACCCTGGAGGACATCAGATTTCTTAAACAGAACTTTCCATTTTTGAACTCATGTTGACTGTGACTGATGTTTTGATTTATCCTTCAAATGACTTTTAGCACTCTCAGACTACCCTGCTCCTTCATAATTTTTCCAGGTGCTGCCAACAGACTCAGAAGTCTGTAGGTTCCTGGATCTTCCCTCACACCTTTCTTGTACACTGGAATAACATGGGCCAGCTTCCAGCCAGTGGTGAGTTCCCCAGACTCCTCAGACCTTTGGGAACTGATGGAGAGTCCTTCTGTAACATCACCCAGCTCACCATCCTGGGGTGTATCCCATCAGGTCCCATGGACTTCTGAACATTCCACTGGTACAGCTGGTCCCTGACAGGTTCAGTGTCCAAACCAATGGGAAGTTACTGGTCTCATGCTCATGGTCCTCTCATTCAGGGGATTGGGCAATCGTATCCAATCTATGACCTGGTCCCAGGTCAATCAGGATTATTAGAAACTGAGGCAAAAAAAGCGCTGAATGCCTCTGCTTCTTTTTAGACTTAAGTGGATGCAGGGCAGTCTTGACTGAAAAGGGTAGATGAAGCAGGAAAGTAAAACAAAAACAGATGGATTGCCCATATCTTTCCCAAGTTCCTCCTCTACTGAATCTGTCATCCTTGTCTGAAATTCTTCCTTTGGAAGATGGCAAACCTCATTGTTGCTCTGGGGAGTATATCTCTCTCTTTCCTATCATTTATCCACTTCCTTTCTTCTTAACACTCCTCTCACTCATGACATCTTTGAGTTGGAGTCTTCAGAGCTGACTGTCAGCATTAGCACAGAGTTAAAGTTGCCTTAGAAAAATTTTACATCTGCCTAATTGACTGTGACCTGAGTGTCCCTGTTCCGTTGAGCTGCAAGTGAAAAGAGGACTGGTCAGGATCCTATGAGTTATATATCAAAAGCAAAGCGTTTAGTGCTGATTTAGGAGCAGAGAAGCAGATGGTTACAGTTCAGTTAGGTAAGCAGTATGAAGCTGAACACTTAGGTGTAAATAGAGACCTACGCTGCCTGTCTCTGTCTGTGCTGATCACTCCCCAGGGAAGTGATCTAAATTCCATCTGAACTTATGGAGAAATATCACCAGTGACTTAGGTGAAATTTGTATCTGGCAACATAATTCAGATTTTTTTCCCCACATACTAAAAAATACATTGCCTTGCCCATACTCCAGATTCTAGGAGAAATACAGAAACAGAAAATCTGAGTACACCAAGCGCATAAAAAAAGAGGAAGCCTTGTGCATTTTCATGTGGACTATGTGGATTCACAACTGAGATCACTATCTCATAGGCAGTTTGCAGGTATCTGCCTACATTTTTCAGCTGAGGCATATGTAGCTGCATCTAAAGGTTTACATTAACTCTGATTTTCTTCTTGTGAGACTTGGTTAAGACAGGCTGTAGGTTTCCCTGTATTTCAAAAATTTGGATTCAGACCTAGGCAATCACTTGTGTGCATGTCATCATCTAATTCGGTTATGTAATTGTAAGCTTACTTTTTCTCATACATAAAATGATCAGCTATCTAGGGCCTGCAATTTCATTTAGTCAAATGAGGCCTTGTTGTCACAGAGTATATTTGGAATTAACAAATGCATACCATCTTTCTAAATTACATTGTAACTTAAACTTTGATATGCTTACAAGAGTAAAGAAGATACAAACTTTTAGGCATTGCTTAATTTTCAGTAACCCAGTCACTCTTTTTAAGTCATCACAAACTCAACTTAACTTTGCATTTTTCTGTCTACCAGAAAACTACCCTCAATCATCATGAATTCTAAACCAGATTACAGCCACAGCATAAAGAACATAGCAATCCATCATTTTTTTTAATGGCTACCTACATTCAGTTTGAGTATTTCACAACAACAGTATGAAACCAAGATACTTCAATTAAGTTTTTATGCATCGTTTTCAATTCCAGCCTGTTACTGCAAAAAAAACCAAAACAGCAAGGCCTGGTGAACAAGGTGAGCAATTACCTAGCTGCTTCAAACCTATGTTAAAAAAATCAAACCCAAAAATGAACAAACAAACTAACATACAAGCAAAAGATTAATGCTTATGCTTCATAGTAACTGCCTACATGAGCAAAGAAAAGACAAATCAGTTCTACCTACACAGAAGAGAAAAAAATGTGAGATAATTGGTTTCCATTTCATCAAAATACTAGAATACTTGGATACTAAAGATGACACGTGACTTAGTATAATTTGCTTCTTGTGAATATAGTCCTCAGGAAGATATCTACTTTGCTTTGCATGAGCACTTTCAAATAAATAGAATATCCTTACCAGAACCTCTGCATTTCAGGATATTTTCATGCTCCACATAACAAAGCATTTTACTTCTTTTCTACTGCAGAGCTCAGAAACATATGCCTAAGTGGCCTTAAGAAAGCAGTTTTTAGTATCCTGTACTTTATGAAGTTTATGAAATGCTCTCGGTTACTGAAGTTAAGCACACAACAAATTATTTACTTAAGCTGACACTGCAGCTTTGATTAAATGCCTTTTCTCTAAATGATTCAGAGTTGAGTATTAAAAAAAAAATTAAGAATTTTTAAAGAGATTTTCCAGTATGTTGGCTTTCTTCAGTTTTATGAAAATCTAAAATAATAACAGATTGCAATTAATACTCTCCATGTTTCACAAGTTTTATGCCACTGAATCTTGATTTTCCATTTGCAAGGCAGGTAAGTAGGTATCATTACCTAAAATACGGAACTGTTTTATGAGGATTTAAGAATAAACACACCATACAGCACAGAATAAAAGGAGCTAATGTTGTTTTTCTTTATGTTATCCACTCTTTTGAGAGCTAAAAGGTTACCTGCAACACTCAGAGATACACACTCTGAAAAAAATTCTTCTTTTCATGATAACAGTAAAAGGTGCATTAAGATGCTGAACTTTAGGTTACCAATTCTATTTCCACTTGATTTATTCCAAGCCAACGCAGAAAGAGACAGAGTCAAATGAGAACATCATAGAGAAACAGCTGGGTTCCCTTCACAGTGCTACTCTCATTACAGTGTGTTTTCTCTCCCAGTCTCTATCAAACAGAATTCCAGCTGCTTACCCATTTTAAAATTTTGGGAAAGTAAAATGAATATATATTTGCAAGTCAAATGCAGGTGAATATTTTAGGGGCCACGACTGTGATGAAAAGCTTTATTAGCTTTTCTGCAATATATACATGCAATCAGAAAGTCACCTTCAGAAAGACAACTTGTAATTTTCTTAAAATCATGCTGACTTACACACTGTGAAAATAAAATGTTTTGTGTTTCCCACTAGTTAACTTTTCTCCAGTTTGTTCTTGTTGTCTTTTTAAATGGAAATCTCTATAGGCAATGGCATTTCTGCTTTCACATTATAGAGAATATGTTTTAACCCTACACAAAAAATCTCACAGCATGTCAGGCACTGTAAGTATTGCAATATCTTGATATCAAAATAGTGAATATAGGCTGAATTCTTACACCTATTCTGAGGATTTTTGGAAGTGCCATAGCAAGCTACTGGGCTAACAAACTCTTCTAAGGTTTTGCTACCGGATTACCCACCTGCTTTACAAACTGAGCAGATCCAGGTTATGCCCCTCTCAGCATCCACTGTACACATGTAGAAATGAGGATCAATAACCACCATTTGCCAGTTACTACAACCTTTTAAATAGGCCCTTGAAAGAAAAGATACTCAAGAAATAAATTTCTCTGACATAATGTAACAAGTATCTCTACTCATCTTGGAATTTTTGCTCTGCTGTGACCTCATGTCCCATATGGACCCCAACAGACTTGAAAATAAGGAGCTATATCCCAGTTTTAAACATTTAAATCTTGAAACAGAAGAGGCTTTACTTTAGCTGTGACCTGAAAATGAGAGAGATCTCAGCTACAAAGACCTTCAGTCAAAGGTAACAAACAGGATTTTTAGTGACTTGACCTTAAGTCTATGAGGGAAGGAAATATTCTTCAAAGGAATTTTTTAAACTTCTTTTTCCCTTCAGTTGTGATGTTTCAACACCAGCAAAAATGAATTAGTATTTAAGCCATTTACCCAAGTATTTAGACATTTACAAAACTTATGCTATTAATCTATTAATCTTAAGTATTAGGCAGATTAAGCAATTTTCCTGTGTGGTTGTAGAAACCTGCTGCTATTTTTACTTCTGTCTCTTTGAGTACATTGTATTCTGTGCATATAGGGGCACCTGGAGTTAATGCTGAAGATAACAGTGCACCTCCACTCTTTGCATGAATTCAGAGTTCATCCATCCCAGGACTTTTTTACTGACTCCCTCCTACACATAAAACACCAGCGTCGCACATCCCTGATGGAAACTGTAACAGGGCATTTCTCTCTGACAGTGCAGAACTGTGTCTCAGTGACAAAAAGGAAAGTGAAGCAAACACTACTGAGACATGGTCCATCCACGGCACTTGCAGCCAGTGGGATCCCTATGACATCTACATGAATCTAGTCCTAGTCCAGAATTTTATCAATGCTGTTAAGGTCAAACAGCTTTTTCACTTCTTTGTGTGCTAGCCAGGTAATAAAATACTGGTTTAATTGTTGTTGTTAGTCCACAAAAAATGAGACAATAAAATACTACTAATTCCTTTGCTTTTTTGTTAGTTTATATCAGTGGAGTAGTAAGGCTGTTTCTTTCTCTTATTATCACTTCAAAAAAAATGATAACTATAAGTAAAAAATTTAACATTGCAAAGTTTTAAAACTCTTAACAAGCTGAGATTTCTTAAGTGACATTGAGGGCACACTTGCAAAGTAACAGGATTGCGTAAGTGAAAATTCATCTGGAGACTTGTTACAAAAAAACAACCACACACTTTCCATTCCAAATGGATTTTCAGATTAACAAAAATGAGCATTCATGCTAGCTATGTATCACCTGGAAGTAACAGAGCTGTATCGAGTTTCATACTGTACTTGCAAAATGTTTCCTAACACCAATGAAAGATATTTGGGTTGGTTTACGACTGCTTCTCTTCCATTTTGTCTTCCTGAGAATTTTCCTTGATACATTTCTGTGACTTCTCCCTTATTTAAAAATTTGTTCCTAAAACAATGTTCTGTTATATTTTTATTACATATTTTTCCTACTTCTTGTTATGAAATGTTCGAAAACATTTTTCCTTCTGACACCCCCAACTCTTTTTTTGAAATGCTAGTACTGCTGACAGTGTCAGAAAGCTTTTTCTTTTTGCTATTGGGCATGCTGTCACTGGCCTGGAAAGTTATCTCACCCTTATCAGAAAGAAGGGTAAGCAATAGGGCACTAAGACCTTGATCTGGAAGACATTTGGAAAAAAACAAGAACATGTTTTTCAGTTTAAGAGAAGGGTACATTGATGAGCAGAGGAACCTAGAAATCTCTACAGGGTGCTATCTGCCATCTACACACAAGAAAAGTAACTTGTAATTTCAATAAAGTTTAACAAAAGATCAAGAAAACTGATTCGATTTTTCTCATTTTTCACATCTTTTCACAAAAAGCTGGAAGGATTTGCAGCCTGTGTCAGCTTTTCATCCCTAATTTCACCTTCTGATAATGCCATGGAGTGACAATCCAAGCATATTTCCTGAGTTTTTACAGAATGACTTTCAGGGCACAACACCAGGTTTAATTAAAGTTCTCATAGCATTACAATAAGGAAAATTTCCCCAACTTGAAACATTACTAGGGAGTCCCTGCAGATGACTTTTTTGTTCAGTAGTGGAGGTGGCTCTCTTGATCTTTCAGTGCAAGTCTGATAAGCCCTGACCTATGAGTTGTTGATTGGTTTGGGCTGTGTGCAATCATAAATCAGATCTGAAAAGAGACCCCAGTTCAGTGAGATTTAAACAAGATTCACTGAACGGAATGATAATGATAGATAGATAGATGGAAGAGAAAGGTAATAATTGTTTCCCAACAATGTTACAAAAGGACTTATAAACCATTAAGTTGATCGTTGCTAAAGTGGATTGCAGAAAGCCCACATCTGTGTCACATCTGCTCGTTGCAATGCCAGTTGCTTATAAAGCTAATACTTTGCATTTTGATAACTTGCTAATTGAAGAACCCTTTCATCCTTTAAGAATATAAATTATATCTTGACACTATATGCCTTGTTAGATAACAGGTGTTTGGAGGACAGTTGCTTAACGGAAGCTCTTACCTAGCTCATACATAAGAAATTTTGCAATCTTAATGTACTCAAATGCTAATATTGTATAAAAGTCCTTCATCTGCTAATCTGATAAATTGTTCATCAACATGTAATAATGATTTTAGTCTAAGCATAAACTGAGCCAGCTTGTTGACTGCTTTGACTCAGTATGTCTAATCATACAATTTCTTAGGCTTCAGGTTTCATGATCTGGCACTAATTGCTCTGAAATTGCTTCATTTTAATTGCTGGTATTCCTGTTTTACAGTTAAATCAAACTGTATTTTCATTAATACAAATAGCACCTGGGTAGAAGACAATGGGACTTCTTACCTCAATTAGATGTGAAAAATTAAGCCAGA
>JAWMRA010000090.1:19006765-19033190 GCA_035584735.1 Pseudotriccus pelzelni | reverse complement strand
TGAGATGTTTTTGACCAAAATTAATTTATTTTTGTAGAGTAAATCTGAAACAAAACAGGAAAGTTCATTCACTAAATTAAAAAATGAAAAACTCTCTTCCACTTCAATCTGTGGAAGACTCTACTTTTTTTCTGACACACCAGTCATCATTTGTCAAAGATAATCCTACACGTATGCTTAAACTACCACAAGAAAGCTGAATCATACTCTACCATTGTTAGACTCTGCCAAGAAGGAGATGTAAGATAAGAATTAAGATAATCATGCCTACTGCTTCTTTAAAATGCCTGTTTTATGTATTTTGAGAAGTCTGTGTCTGGAAAGTCTTACTTGACAAGTAATATACCTAATTTTAAATACTAGCTGAGTTCTTCACAGACTGCGCATTTCCACAGAAACATAGACTGTATAATCTGGAGTTATTTGTGCCTGAGTTATACCACAAATCAGGAAAACCAGGGCTGTGTCTTCACACTGTAATGCCAGGTAGCACTGCATTAACCTGCAGTAAATTTCAGGAAGAAGTGAAACCTAAAGTCTTGACTTAAATACCTCTTGCCATTTTGTATTTCCCTTTGCTATGAATCATAAGCTAAACTGATCCCAGAAAAAGGCAGAAACAAGATGCTGTTTATTATACAATCTACCAGATTTCCAACCACGGTCCTTTCCAACAAACCTAAGAGTTTGATAACTAGTTACCACTAATCATGTTATTGAAGAAAATCATTTCATTCAAACCAAACAGAACCTCTTCATACATATTTTTTACTGACTGAGTGGAAAGAAACTTGAGATCATATAATGTCTTCATTCATTACGTTCCTACAGAAACCTAGGACACTCAAACAACATCATTGACTATGAAGTACAATGCATAAACTTCAAAGGGAAGCATTGAAGCTTTTGGTGTTCCTGAGCACATTTTAATCATTTTCAAATTGTCAAACCAAGAGGCATTACCTATTTTTGTTATAAATGCTATACCAAATTTTCTGAGCTTTTTTTCTGTTAAAATCTTTAACACTCCATCAAATGATGATGTATTAGCAAATGCCAGAAACAATGTCGCAGTAGACCCCTGACTGATTAAGAATACGAGTGCTTCAGCTGCAATGTCAATTTAAATACATGTATTAATAGAATGGTGGGGCAAGATCTAAATTAGTCTCTAACTTCCAAAATGTTTATTCTCAGTAAAGTTAAGTCTATTTCAAATAAAGGTGGCCCTTAATTGTGAATAGTCAAAGGTCATAATGAATGCCTTTTTACAGGTTTTACAGAGAGAAGTGGATATATCTATAGGAAAGCTGAATTTGTATTCTTTCTCTAAACACTCCTGTCTTCAGCACTTATCTCCATTTGAATGACATCAAATTGGAATTTGGTGTGTCAGACCAGATGTGTGCAGTGGTTCTTTTATTTTGACGGGAAAAGATTGAGAGAAGTTTTGAGAAAGTTGTGCTTTTTCATTAAAGAAAGTAAAGCCTATAAATGTGTAAAATTTTAGAATTCTTGCCAGCACAAGACTAGAGAGAAAAAAACATTAGGCTTAGGAATCTATTCATTCTCATATGGTTTTAACATGGTTTTTTTTCCCCTGAAATTTTGAAATGCTGCCATCTGAAGAAGTTAAAGTGTATAAAGTGGAAAAAGTTAGTATCAGGAACATTTATAGCTGTCCTTAGTTAGCCTTGTGCATTTCTAATTTCCTCACTGTAATGAAAATGAACAGCATCACAACAAACTCAAACTACTTCCCTCCAAAGTTAGAGGCGACACACTTTATTAGTGTTAACAGGACACCTTCATAGTGCGAGGTTCTTCTGACAGCATTGAAGTCCAAACAGTACTGAGAAATTGTAAAAACACCTCTCTTGAGAGATAATTTTCAGTAGTTTGAGTGTAAGTCTTAGGAGCTGTATCATAGCTTTCATGTTTGTATTTTACCAAGCCTAGACAGCCTTGTGATGGAAGATTCATGTTAAATCATCTTCTGAGCTGTCTTTTGGTAAACTTTTGTTGTTCTCAGACATATGAAAATCAAAGTTGAGGCTGAAAAAAGCTGACTAGATCACATAAAAAGGTAAATTTGTAGATGAGTCCCCTGCAAAATGAATCCATCCTGGTTCTTAAAGCACACCATGGAGAGAGCTTCCTTACCACATCCAGACCATCTTTGGGACCAGAAGGTTGATTCACATACTTTCTTATATTTTTAGAATTTTCTTTCAGGAAACACTTCTTTAGGAACTACAGGATCCTCTCATTCTTCAGTTGCAGGCCACTTCATCACCTCAGTTCATGTTCACCAAATCAGCATCCTGGGACTGTGTCCCACTGCAGTCTCTGCAATAGTGGACAAAAGGTGTTTTAATATTCATGCACATGTCTACTTACACTGTTAACATTTACAAAACGTTAATAACATCCAAACAGGTAGTTAATCTTTAACATTTTCAAGTTCTTCCTTTAGTAGACATGTTTCCCAGAAATGGGACAGAGGACAGATGGAGAACTTACAGTCTGTGGTTGTTTGGAAGAAGTTCAGTTTTATTTTTAATGGTTTATCTCATCATAATTTTGTGATAAAAGCAAGGGTGGACTTGTTCAAGAGAGACGGATACACTGTTGCTCCATATTGGTGTCGCAAAAATTAGCATTTGAGAGAAATTTGTTAAACAGCCTATATTTGTATATTGTTTGTTATGAAATATTTAATTTGAATGTAGACTTGATTTCCTTAAACTGGCTATTTCCAAAAATTATATTACTTTTAACGGATTAAAAATACAAATTTTTAGTTTTGTGTTTACTGAAGAACAGATCGGGGGGGGTTATCTGTGAAGAGATTTTTTTTTTCCCCCCTTTCAGTAAACAGTGACACAGAGACACACAGTGAACATACAAAATCAGGATGAAAGTACACTAATTTCTCCACCTTAGCCACTCCTTGTAAAGATTTATACTCCTTTTAAACTCATTTTGTACTTTTTAATCTATCCCTGTACCAATTTATAGGAACACTACCTTGATAGTTTAACCTTCTATCAGTTATTTTTGCTCACTATATATATTCTCAAGTTTCCAAACACCCTCTCAGCAACAATCACTTGCAAGTGTTTAGCTTACTCTCCATCTCCAATGAAAGAGTAGTCTGGAAAAACATGAATGTGACTCTCTTCTTGCAAAAATTCATATTGCAAAAATCTCACATTTGAAGTGTTGCTAGAGGATCCTTTTTAGCAATAATACAAAAGTCCTGTCATTGTTTCCTAAAGTAGTCATTGATGTTAAGATGTTATTTATTTTACTAGATTTGTGAATTCTCTGTACTTCTTCAAAATATACATTTAGAAGTCATTAATTCTCACTATTGATGTAATAATAATCTTTTGTATATATTGCATTTTCATACCCAAAAACTAGTAATATGTTGTCTTAAATTAACCCTAACTAACAGCAGCCTATGCCAGTGCTTAGAACCCACGACATGTAAGCAAGTAGGCCTGCTCCTGTATCTTGTTCCTCACAGGCAAAGGAAGTGAAAAGAATGCAGTGGGATTTATTCTTTCCAGAATGTGTTTTTGAGTGTTTTGGCAGATGGAAGAGGGTCAGGACAGATTTAATTGTTCAGTTCATTTAAAAGGCCAATTAAAAACAAATTGACTACTTCATTAAATAAAGCCTAAAGAATTTCTCTGTCACTTCAGTATACACTGAATGAAAAAGGGACACTCCAAATTCAAGGTCAGTCAGTCTCTTGAAATTACATCATGTAGTAATTACCAGTTCCACACGCACCAGTGCATCTTTCCTCAAAAGAATGCAGAGAGCGCTATTTGGATTGGTTGGTCCTACTTACGGTATTTTGTATGCTGAATAAGAAAAGGACTCTACATCTTCTGTTTAATTTGGGGAATAAAACATCATTCTAAGGCCAATTACCAGAAAGGATTTTAAAACCACAAAAAGCATTACTTTTCTAATACTCTTTAGTTTCAGATTTTAAAAATATATCTTTACATAAACCAAATATTACAAACCATGTTAAACTTGGCTGTGGTGTATTAGGTATCATAAAATTTTTGAGCTGAAAAAGGGATCTTCAGGTTAAGGTCTGACTGTCTATCCCCACAATCCATCCCACCCCCTACCCTTACCTAGAATACAAGCAATAACAAAGAGGCAGCATTCTACTTTAGTAAGCTTTTGCTGGGAAGCTAACTTTCAGCTTTATTTTTATAGGAACTTCTCCAAATGGTTCATATTAACAGCCAGAACTGCTCTGAACTTTGTGTGTTTATTTTTACAAGTCCAAGATAATTTGTTCACTGAAAGTTCTGGCTGAAAGACTGCTTTACTGGTGGGTTTGAAGTCAAGCAGTCACAAGAAGGAATCTATTTCTCTGTTTTGTATTAGAGATCCTTCCCTGTATCCTCAGAAGCAAAAAATCCTCACATGTGAATAAGGGAACTAGGATTGAGCCACAACAGCAGTAGCTTCAAAAACAAGCTCACTTTGCTGGGTTCTGCAGACTGACATATATGCCAAGGTCTACCTGGTGGAAGTGACATTTATTTTGTCTCTCACCTTCTTAGCCTTTGTCCCCTACCTTAACCCTAATTCCCACATAGATATACCATCAGATGTTGTAAAAGACTTTGAAGTCTGCTTGTATGCATTCTTCAAGGAAGCTACTGTGCAAAGTGCCTCATACGGAGTGCATAGATTGTCTTTCCTTACAGAGAAACACACATAAAGAAATAGAGTATATCTTTTGACCAAGACACAAGATCATTCATACTAGTATAAATGCTTTGAAAAAACCATCAGAATCTGTATAAGCTTATCTAGGTACAACTGAGTAAGGTAAGTCTGCCCAAAATCTGGACTATGGAAGACAGATGGAGAAAAATGTTTAAGACTTCCCACTGTTTTTTCTATAGACTGCCAGTTAGAAATTCCCTTTGAAGTTTCCTACTTATGTTCAGAGGTCAAGATTAACAAATTTCATTTTGTTTTCTGATAAAGACTTGTGGTGTTGTATGCATTCATAGGAATTTGGTAATACATCAAAGCAAATAAAAACAAAGGTGGTATTTTTAATCTACAATCATCACACAAATTTAAGTATTCTTTCATGCAAGCAGAAGTCACAGCATTGAAGAAACATCTCTGCTGTGGAGAGCAGGATTTCACTATTAATTGCACCCTTGTCAGCTCTCTTCAGAGAAATCATTGTGAAGCTAGACTGAAAATTAATACATGGAGTAACAAATTTCGTCTTTATGCACTAATCCCGATCCAAATCAGCCATGTGTGGGCTTAGTCTGCAGGATTTCACCCACAGAGTAATCCAGATCCAAAGCATAATGATTAGGAGATTCTGAAACACAAACTGTGTCTAACAAGCCACCAGAAACAACCCTATGCACAGTCCCCCTGGAAAGCCTTCACAGAGCACAGCTGCACTGACACATTCTATTCATAACCTTCATTGTTAGTGCTGCAGTTGTCAAGGGAATATGATGGCAAATCATATAACCATCCAAGTTATAGCAAAGCAGTAAAGCAATGTAAAATAACCTTTTTTGTCTTCCCCAAGGGTTATCTCCTCCCTGCAAACCATCTTTTGAATCCCTATTGACTGCAGGAGAGCTGACATGACTCCTTTCAGCTGTGTATCAATTGGTAGGAGTGGCTCATGTTCTTGAAAACTTCCAAATTTAGCAATATGACTCATGTACTTCAATAATTTAAAAAAAATTTTCATTATTTCTAGTTTATTCCATTCTGACCTACTATACATAGATTAAGTACTTGAAGCATAAGAAAAATCACTTCTGAGAAACCTACTGGCACAAAAATACGTTTGAGATAGGTTGATCACAGAAATGGGTTGTTTTTCAGCACTGATTAACTATGAGGAGAATACTATGTGAAGTGCATTGAAAGGCTTTTTTGGTTTTACAAAGCACTTTCAAAAATATGTAGCAGGTTTTGGTTTATAATTGAAATTTACTGTATAAGCAGAATATTCAAAGGTGTTTAAAACCTTTTTGCCAGGTTTTGATTGAAGAAAAGATTTGGTTCCAACAACAGGTGTATGCAAGGTGGACTCAATCCTAACATAAAATTAAATACATTTAACAAATGACAATGGAACAACAGGAAAAACCTGCAAATAAAAATACAGAATTTTCTTTTGGGCTCATCTAGGTGTTCAGTCACTATCACATCAAAGAAGTGGTGGTTAAAATGCATTACTTCAATACGAATCTGCCCAACAAAGAAAATAAGAGCAGAGTATCAACTGAAGAAAATTCCAGAACAAGTATTCTGGTCTGTAAAGTGTCCAAACTGAGGGGTTTATCTTGTTATTATGTGCTACAGCGTATACTCCCACTGAAAGGGTATAAAGCCCTGCAATTTGTCTTTTACTGACACTGTTCAAAACACATGTAGCTTTTTATATATTTATAGCTGCCAATGAAGTGGTAATGGTGTAGAAAATGAAATCCTTGTATACTAATCACAGGTAATGGACAGTTCTTAAGATGACTGTATTCCTGATTAGAGTTTTTTAAGCCAATATGATACTAGATATCCTTGTGCTGCTGAGATATATCAGCTACTGAACAGATTTTAACTAGGAATAAAAAGCAAAGGATGTTTTGAAATGCAAATTCAGATCTCATATTTTCCTTCTCTGCTTACTATTTAATCTTTCTAAAATGCCTGAATAAAACCACAAAGCATCACAGCCTTGCATAATTTCAAAGCATCAACCTCCTTTAATTTATAAAGGGCTCAATTGTTATTTGTTTGTGGAAAGCTACAAAGACATACACTATAACTACTCACTGATTAAGTTCCAAGCATATAATTTTGCTTCTATACTTTCAAATGATGAGTAGTCCTTTCTGACTATGGGGAATGTAGTACTATTTAGTGAATATTCTCCTTGTTCTGTATTCCCATTTCTAGAATTTACTTAATAATAGCTAGTTAGATTCAGCATAGTTGTGGGTTGCATTTTTTTTATGGTTATTGCTGCTCAGTTCCATGCCAACTTGCAGCAAATGTGCTCATATAGCATAGATAATAACATGTGATTTTCTTCCTTAATGAAAGATAAGTAATTTGGCAGTCTTGCCTCATGGTTGTGGTTTTTTTTTAATCGATACAATTCATTGTTTGGATTACGTCTTTTTTAATATAGCTTTGCAAGCAGAATGAGATTTGTTTCTTACTTCAATTATGTAGCTTTTAACACAAGGCACTGCTATTTGTAGAATAGATTTACATATGATTATTAAGTTCTAATATTAATTAGAATTTGATCATAATGATATAGTTCTTTGTTTACAAACTAAATAATATACTATATGGGCAGAACATTTTCAAAAGAAACAGCAGAAGGCACAGTTATAGCAACCAAATAGAATAAAAAGCACTAATCAGTTCTAATTTTCATTAGACCCTGTTTCTTTTTGTCAACAACCTTTAATGCAAAAAGACACAAGCCAGGGCAGGACAGGACTGAACAAGAACAGAAATATTTGTGCAATAATTTCCATTTTTGATTCAGATTATACTTTAAGGTGTTAGGTTTGCAAATCTCAGGTAGATATTACAGTTTCACACCTTACAAAGGAGTGCTTGACAGAAAAAAAAATTAACAAAATTACACCTGTACTGCAAACTGTGTTTTCAAGAATAATCTTCACTTCTGCTGGGAGGAAACTTAATAATCTGCCAGAAGAGCCAAACAGCTCTACTTCAGTGTACTCCAGTGACCATGAATGATGCATAAAGATGTTCAGCGCCACCCAGGGCAGCCAGACAAAAAAGATAACAATCAGCTTGGCAGTTTTGGTTTTTTGCTCTAACAGTTTTTCTGCAAAAGTGGGACACCACAAAACATGGAAAACAAAGGGGGCAGAGTGATTTAAGTAAGTCAGAGGTTTATCATCCTGGATTTTTTTAGCTGTCAAAAGGAAAAAAATACTGAAAAAAGTAGAAGGAGGGAGAAGTGAAAAAAAATTAGCTTCTAATTCATCTTTTGCCTAATAATCCTTCTTAAGATAAATTCAATAAGAGCAACATGGAGTTCCAATCAAAAGTTAAATGGTTACATTTAAGGAGTATTATGAGAAAATCATAAAGCTAAACCCAAGAAATTAAGTTTTTGCAAGTAAAATTTATTTATGGGGAAATGGCAAAGTTTATTTGAAAATACAACCAATGTGAAAACCTGCATGGGACCCATATACTTGGTTTTGATGGTGTGTTTTTCTTTGGTCTGCACCAACTGAAGCAGGTATCAGCAGCAAAAGAAACAAGTCCACAGGTGACAGAGTGGATATGCAGCTGAATAAACCATTGGATTAGAGCACGGCTGCACAACAGTTTCTACATTTTAAGTCAAGCTGTGTTTCTCAGACTGGGAAAAGGAAATTCCACATGTATCTCCTTGGGGCCACCAGTGGAGTAAAACATTTAGGTATGACAAGGTCAAGAAAGAGTTAGGAAAACGAAATCAGGAATAACAGTTAAGTACTTGATCAGCTAAATGCTAAATCTCCTTGGTCCTGGTAGCTAAATGTAAAGCAGGATTTCCCATAGTGGAGGAGAATGATTCCATGGACAATGGAAAAAAGTATTAAACCTACAAACTCAATTAGAATTAAACCAAATATTTCATTGCCAATAGCCAGAATTAGATACTTCTGTATCTAATTCTATATGAATTAGAACCTGTATCTATTCTATATGTATTTTGTAAGCATGATGTCGGTTCAGAAGATATTATACGGGAGAAGGAGGGCACATGAAATGGTTAACAGTTCCTGTGTCAGGCACCTAGCACAGTAATGCACAGAGTGCATTTCGGGTGGAGCTGTAGAATAAGTGCAAGTAAGGTTTCCTCTGTTCCATCTTAAGAGTTACTTTTTTCAATAAAACAAGGTGAGTAGAGAATATATACTCTAACATAACATCTGAAAGATTATATACATCCAGAATAACAGATATGATAAATTCACTACTCCAGTACAATAGCACGATTTACGTAGCAGACTTTGGGGGACCAGGTATTGACTTCATAATAGGCTTACAGAAAAATGACTCATTATACATTTCAGTCTGCATCTCTAGCATCCAAAAATACACTTTTCATCCACACTCTATGAAGCGCATGTGCCTCTTCAAGATAAGTATTTAGAGCAAGAATGGAATTAATATTCTTTTCACTTTGTTGGAAAGTTATTGGATAAAAAAGAAAGTTAGCAGCTAAGAGTCTCCTGAGAACTCAGAAAAACTCCAAGCCATCAAGTCATTGCAGAACACATTAGTGTGAGCTGAACTTCAGGAAAAGCAGATAGGCAGTCTGTGTACCAAATGGCTGAGAAAAAAAAAAAAAAAAAAAGGAGTTATGGCATGGAGAGAAAAAAGTTAGAATAGGCCAGTGCTTTGGGTCCTACTGTCTCCAACAATTTTGTTTCACTTTACTATAAGGAGTTGAAGTTCTTTATAATCACAAATTGTCCTGAAATTTGGAATACTTTTAAAGACCCAATATATCTGCATCACTGAGCTTCTGTAAGACTGATGGAAGATCTATCTGCCTACTGAACTTCAGAAAGGAAAATCCCTAGTTTTGCATGATTTTCTGGATTCATTGGTGTACACATAATATATTTCATTATTATAAAAAAATTTCTTATAAAGTCATCATTCTGTTTGTATAAAAAAAATTTACCACATTTCCTTTTGCTGCATAAGTGACATCCTTCAAAATCATTGCCAAATCTTTGTGTATCGGAGACTGAAATGAGAACTGAAGATTGTAGAAAAACAGCTAAGAACAAATATATTCAAATAATTCTTTATGCATGCAATAATGCCTTGGGATATTCAAAAGCAATGTGTGTTTTCAGTATAAACCAGAGAGTACAGATGATCTTAGGCTGTTTCTGTCCTGTCAATGATTTGAGCAGATGGATACACTGTTTTCAAAGGTAGTATTGTAAAAAGCAAATGAAATCTGATGTGTTCCACGGTGTCACCACTTGTTCCTTCTAGCCCGTCTGTCTCATGCCATCTTGCAGGTCTCCAATCCCAATTTGTTTTGGGAAAGCCTTCCCACCTGCCTTTCCGCTTTATCTTTTATCCAACATACCAGAAGACAGCATGTTTCTTCAATATTTCACTGCAGTAGGTTGTAAGATCCCTGGATGGATGCTAATCCCTTTGCTACAGCTGCCAAAAGCTGCATGGCGCCTGAAGCAGCTGAGCACTGATTTTGATTGAAGCAACACTCTTCAACAGCAGCTGCATGAGCTCCTCTACCTTTCAGTCCAGAGCTGACCTTAACCCTGGGACAAGAGCAACAGTAGGGCCACTAATATTTTCTGAGGTGCTCTAAAAGCACAGTCGAATGTAGGAGGCAATAGCCAGGCAAGAACACATTTCTTTTAGGCAGCATTTAAAAAATACTTGAATCTTCTGCTAGTTCTCTGCACAATAGCAGAATGTTACAGTGTTGGTGCTGTGCTCAGCAGTAGCCAAAACACTGGTGTGTTATCAGCACCCTTCTAGCTACCAATGCACAGCACTGTGAGGGCTACTATGGACAAATGGGCTCCAGGGCAGCCTGACCCGCTACACTGGTTCTTTTATGATACAAACCAAGTAGATTTAAAGGGAGCAGACTGTGGCTTTCAAGGTGAAAAAGATACGCTGTTTAAGAATTTCAGTACAGAAAATGCGTCAGGAAAATCATGTTTCTTGCCTATTTCTGTGGGAAGATTTTCTCTTCCCCACTTTTACTTCACTTGGAAAATCAAGCTTAAATTTTAGACGCACAGGAAACAGGAGGACAAGGGTGGGCATATCTTTGAATCAGACCTTCTAAATGATAATTTTTATGATATTGGAAACAGGTCAAATTGACTTTTTCCTCTCAGAGAAAACCTAGCTTCAAATCGCCGACTTTGAACCAGTTTCCCACTATTATCTGTGTCTCCTACAACTTTTTTTTTACTGAACTGCAATTTTCTAGCTACTACTCAGAAGATTTCATATCACTGAGGAGTCCTTATTCTTGGAGTACATTTCAAGTTCAAAGGCTTTCCAGCCAGTTTTACTGTACTGAAAATGGATTTCTTCAAAGATTGCCATGTATTGTTAGCAAGTGACAACATGACCTTGGGAAGTTTTGCATGGCAGAAAAAGGTACTTCTTGAAAAATTTATTATGCCGTAGAAATGAATTCCTGAACAGTTAGTTATAATCTTGTTTTCAGACTCCCAGTCATGAAGAAAACAAAACTTAACATTGACAAATACTTCCTTTTCACAGTTCAGGTTTTATGAAACTGAACCGTACAATGCCATATAGTTTCTCTGGGTCTTCAAAAAATGCTGAAGTTTGTATGTGCCAAGTAGTTTTAAACCTCTGTGCATTATGCAAAGAGGAGCAAGTGGAAGAAAAGCAAAATCTCAGCACTTGTGTTTGACAGAAACCAGACCATTACTCTGTGAGTTTGCAGGACTGCTGACTGCTCTTGATGAGACCAAGAACTGCTCAGGAGGAAGTGATCCACAATTTAAGCTTTAGGAACTAGCAAATCCCGCTCTATGTGGGTCAGTCCTCCTACAAAGGGTCTTAATAACCCAAGTACATTGAAAATGATAGGAAGAATGCCATTTCACAAGCCAGAGAGAAGGAGAAATTTTAGCCTCTAAAGACTGCAGGAATTCTTTCTTTCAAATTGTGATGGTAGTCTAACTATGGCACAATACTTTATTATTTCATAGCACACAATTAATTCAGTGGTTTACCCTATGTCCCTATGGCTTTCCTCATGTACTTACTCTATATTTAAAGGGTTTAGCCCCTTCTTTTTTATTTAATCATGAAGTTATAAAAAAACCCTGAAACCCTTTATAAAAACTCAAGAGGAATATTCTTACATATCCATTTAAAATGTAGATTTTCAATTAAATAATTCAGTCAAATAAAACTTCCTCACCACAGTGTAATAAATAATTTGTCATTAATTCCTATTTGCCTGCCAGATTCTATTTTTCAGGCTAAGCTGTTTTATCTGAATGAGAATTTGCAACAAAAGACATTACATCTCAGAAGCAATTGGAAACAAAACAAATTTTAGATACACATCCTGTAAAATGTTGTCTCGCACTTCTGGACTCAGCAAAAATTCCAAACTGTTTTTGCTCAAACAGATATAAAGGGTATGGTATTTTTCACAGGACCTTGAGATTCTTCGAGAATATACACAGCAATAAACAAAAATATTGCCAACAAATTTATTCTCTTACTCCATACCGTTAAAGCAGCCTCACGCTTCTCTGCAGGCTGTAAAGAAAGGATTTAGTTAAATCAATCTTTCTATTTATTATAGCCATCATTAGCAACTATGATTGCTTTCCTCCTGCTTCTTAAACTAGTACTTTAACTTTCTCAATTTGGCTTTTCAGCTGTTGAAAATATAGTGCAAATAAACTAAATAGCCCACAAGATAGATAAATAATGCACCCAAAATGAGATGGAACACAAAAGTTGCAGCAGAATATAGCTGGCAAGACTCAAAAATTCTGACAAAACATTTTATTTGAGGACTTGGAAAAATGTTCCTTTTCCATCCTTTTTCAAAAAACCACAAATTTTAATAGGCATAAACCACATTTAAAATGGAGCACAAAATGTCCATAAATTATAGCTCTCCCTGATAATTGATATTAGATTATTTTGCAGGAGTTGTTTGCTGATGCATGGGTTTTTTTCTTTTTGTTTGTTTTTTTACATCAAGAATACTACAGTCTCTGAGAAAACTGTTATCTCTCTTCTCTGACTAATCTCTATCCTGTAAAATACACTACTGCTCTCTCACATAAACTGGTTTTCCAGTAAAAGGGAAAAAACCTTCTCTCTCCTACCAATTGCAGTCTCCAAATGGCTGAGCAATGTAGTGGTGGATTCCCAGTCTAGAAAAGGTCTTTTTGGAGGAAGAACATTAGAGATGGGAAAAGACAGAGAGAGGATGCTAAACTCCGGCAATCCCTAAGCCATGATTAGCGGTGGACACATGTTAAAACAAAAAAGCTTAAGGTACACTAAAGTAAGAACTTGTGACCAAAATAAAACCACAAAAAACGCAACAAAACCAAATGAACAAAAGAACCCAACAGCCCTACGATGTCACAAAGAGCTTCGCTGTGGAAATCTTCCTCTATTACTAGTGGGAAGTGGTCTTCTCACTATTCAATGAAAGCTACTCCTGTTACCATAATAGAAGGGGTTCAAGACCCCATGAAAATGTTCCCTCATTTAAATTTTAAGCATTTAAATAACACTACTACTCTTCAAGATCAAAGTAAACATAGCTGTTTTTCTCAGTACAATTTTCTGCCACATATAGTGAATAAGTTTTTTGCAGATTTTAGTGCAGCTTAAACTTGAGCAGGTCATGAATCTCCTATTCCCACAAATATAATTACAGATCAGTATATGCACTTCATTTATGTTTACATGTGCAGTGTAGTAAAATGTGGGCATGTTTCTGATTCAGTACCTCTGTTCCCATCCCTGTTAAGAACAGAAATCATTTTGCAGGACTGCAATTGCATGGCTCTTCAGCAAAGACCACAGTGGCAGAGAGATGTAGAAAAGCAAAGAGTCAGAAGAATCAGTTAGCTTTTCAATAATGATATTGATTTTGTGGATTTAAACTATACGAATACTTGTAATATCAAGTCTGGAATGGAAGGAGAGACTTACATGGTTCTTTTGGAAGTCAGTTCACACACAGATTTCTCAGAAAAAAAAATGCTACACACTAGTTGTTTATTGCTGATTTGTAGCATCTAGTCTGACTGTTAAAGGCTTAAACTCTTGTACTCAAGTTGTACCCTCCAGTGTGGTGTGTCTCATTTTCTTAACTTTTCAATATATATATCAGTTGAAGAAGACAACATAATAGGCGTTTGGTAGGCTTGAGTCCTGGAAAGCAAAGGAAAAATGCGAAGAGAACTCGTGCTTGTGAACTCTGTCACTATTAAACCCTGCTTGATATCTCTGGGGAAGGTAAGAGAACTGTGACTTAGCACTGTAGAAGACAGGCTGCCGTCTTATGTTGTAAAGTACATTCTGAAAGGATTCTTCCAACATAAAGGAAAGAATCTAATTTTTTCAAGAAGCGAATTCATTGACATCTCTGATCCACTATGATTAAGTGAGAAACAGAAAGAGAGGTGCAAAGGCTTGTATTTGCTAGCCAAATGCCGTTTAATGTTGCTCGGAAAATGAGGTATTCTGATTGATGTTTTCTAATGTCAAACTGATCTCCCTGGAATTTTCTCTTAATATGCTCATAATGAATACAATTCTCCCTACTCCAGGTGAAATAATGGAGTGTATTCATGGTGTTAAAAGCCTAGAAAGCCTGGTAAATCTGTTCCTTGGCTACCTGGACAGAACTCAACAGATGTGAAATGAACAGACAATGCAGGCAAGCAAAGTGGAGCACTGGTAACATGTTGTCATGCTGAAAAAAAAAAAAAAAAAGAAAGGAAAAATAAATCCTCTGAATTTGTCTTCTCAAAATCTTAAATTCCAGTGTCCTCCCTTGAAACATTGTCTAGGGATTGAGAACTGTGATTCCCCACCATGACACATTATCCAAAAAGGTATGGAGCCCATGCTCACTGAGGATTTCCTGTTTGGGAACGCAGCACAACAGAAGAAAACATAATTACAAGTTATGTATTTCCCAGATACTGGGAAAGCACCACTCAGCACTTCCCATTTTTCACCTAAAAAACACTGACACTAGAAATATGCAGATACCATAAGCAAAAGAATTGTTCATAATAACTTCCCTTTTTTTTGCAATATCATTTTCAGTTGACTGTAGGTTAAAATTTCAGATCAACCTCTGATTTTGTATCTTATCATTTAATTCTAAAGGTTTAAGAGAAATTTAACTTTGCACACCAGTCAGCTTAAAAACATAAATACACCACAAGCTAGAAAATATTTCCAGCTGTTGGAAAAATGATTTGCTTAAAACTGAAAAATCCTGAATATTTCTATTTAGCAAATAGTTTGGAATCGCTGTAGAACTGTACTGGTATTTAAATGCATAATATAAGAACTTTTTAAAATATGTCTATGCAGCTATATACCAAGCGATTTTCCAGTCTTTCAATACCTGACATAAATTCTGCAAATAGCAATTGCAAATAAGCACAATTCATTGAAAAGCTATCCCTCTAAACCTCTGTCTGGCAGAATTAAATGGAAGACAATGGGAGCTAGCTGGTTAGTTACTTTCCCTTGGTAATGAAAAAAAAAAAAAAAGGTCTATCCAATCTGTTCCAAAGTGAAATAAAAATAGCCTCTTCTCAGCACCTATGCATATTCAAACACTGCCGGCCAGTGAAGTGAAGATGTCAGTCTTCTTGGCTTAGGTATAGCCAAAGACTAAGACTGCAGCTCAAAATGACACTTGCAGGACAAAAACCAAATGCTTTGCTCTAGGTAATATCTTATACTTTATTTCCAGTAAATGAAAACATGATTAGAGTAGAATAAAAGAGATCAATTGCCTACATAGTTTGTGAATTACATAATTACAACCAGTTTTCTTGGTGGAGAAAGGTATGTCTGATGTTATCTCTTCGCATGAAGACATTACCTTAAGATGAAAAGACTCACTGTTTCTCATCATGTAGACTTAACCATGAGAAATCGTTTTTTGTCTACCTGTTTCATAAGAGGTTTAGTTTGCCAGAGCAATTAACCTTATGACAAAAAATCAGAATTAAGAGTCAAATTGAAAAGTGTGTCCGCTGCGTATCTGATCCTTATGTATTGCCTTGTTGCAGAGATGTTCACTACATGGGTCATAAAACCATGATAAACTTCCACTGCAACAACACAAGAACTGCTCCAAGAGAATTAAAACAATGTGTTTGGCTCACAGTTATGTTCTTCCCATGTTAAGGAAGTTCCTGAGAGCTGTGTTGCGCTTGTTAATTGACTCAATATTTAGATTCTGTCCACAGGATCATAGTGGAAATGAGTTGCCATGTCCTGGATGTTAATACAACTTTCAATGCTGTGGTTAGTAAATATTTTTCATACTTTTTCCAAATCTTCATGTGTAATTTCAGGGCAAGGAGTAGTAATGTAAGCAGTCATCCTAAGGGAATGTATCTTTCACTCATTATGATTTCAATGTAAGCTGTATTTCTTCACTTTCAAGTAAAGGCTTTCAAATTTAAATCCCTTTTAAATTTAGATACAAAGAAAAGGCTTCAAAAATTATTAAGCAATTTATCATGTCCTATAAACTTCAGTTCTTTAGAATTGCTGGAAGTGACAGAAGTATTGAAATGTAAAGTAAATAAAAAAAAAAGTTAGCTGGAGCTTTTGTTTGTCATTTGAAATCAATATTAGTATTACCAGAAATTAAATGGCTTTTTTTAAATAGCTGAATGAAGACCAGAAGCAAATGCCATTTCTTGCAGGTAACTCATACAGTATGTCAGCAAACATTGTCTTATACTGCTACATTTCTTTGTGCTTCGCATCATTCAGAATTGTGTAGTTTCTTTTACCAATCTGTGAGTCACCCATGGAGCAGACAGAAACCTTGGCTTTAGGTGTACACCCTTAACAGCGTCAGGTCCTATTGTAACTCTTTCCCTTTTAAAGGAAACATTCACATGCAGGCAAGGAACTGGGAAGGAAATTCCCCGAGTGGACAACTTTAAAGCCATCTCTGACACTTATTGCCCACATACACTTGATAACTTTCTTCTGTTTAAATATGACTATGAGAAGTTAACTGACGTACCTCTAATTGTAGCTAATTGATCAACAATTTTACCTAGAGCAAATTCTAGACTATTTTGGCATGGATTAGTTGGCAGTCTGAAGTGAATGAGAGCTAAGTGCAAGGCCCTGGCATGATGTTAAGTAAAAGTCATCTCCTTCTTCTCTGGTAACTTATACTATAAAACAAGAATTATGTCACTTTAATTCTTAAAACACTAGATTTTTTAGTGAAGACAAAAATAAAATGTATCTTGTCTTCCTAAGTGCCTAGGTAGTATGGCTATGACATGACTTACTGTGGTAAGAGACCTGGTTTTTATATAATTTTAAATAATTAGGCGTTGAATTAACTTCTGAATAGGTGAAATTGTAATGTCTGCCTTTCCTAGACTAAGAGCTGATAGTACTGCTGGAGGGAGAAAGCCTATGTCAATCCCACTGGAAATGGCCTTGAACTCAGGAAGTCATTAAGTGAAACAGTAAATGGAAATCACTCAGTGGCTGAGCTGCTGGAAAAAAAAGACATTAAAGAGAACCAATGATTTTTATTATTTTCCGGGAGTCTTTCTGCCTCTCTTCTTGAGAGTGGCTGAGCAAGAAGTTTGTTTAGCAGAGATGTCAGCATGGGTCATCCTGAGAGTAAAGTGAGCTCCTTCTTACTCAACAAATACATTCTCTTTAAGAGAGGAAACCAGAGCACTACACTGATGCATATCTGTATGTGTCCCTTATTGAAAACAGAGACAGACAAGAGAACATCGAAGCCCTAATATAAGAATTTCAGGTAATTTTTCATACTCAGAGATAGAGGTTCTTCCTAATTTGTCACAGCTTAGCATTATCAGAGTACTTTTCTTTACCTAATTTTTTGGGATAAGTTTGCTTAGCATCAACACAGACTGAACTGACTTGTTGCCTTTATTAAGGTCTGGATCAACCAACACAAGTAAATTTTCCTTTCGCTTTTACAGATCTGTCCTATTGCTTTTTGTTCTTATTCCCTTTACTTCTGAACAAAATCCATGATTTATCCTCTGTGGGAAGAGATAGTTGGGGCTGGCTGACCAAATGTACCTCTTGTAATGTTAGCACAAATATTGTATTTTAGGATATAATCATTGATTTCAAGATATTTTCTTCAGTTGAGAATCAATAGATGCAATTATTTTCCAGTAAGATAACTCAGGATGGTATTCAGAGAATTTAGTGTAAATATTAAAGATGCTGAAAAATTGAAATTTTATTTAGTTTGCTTTCAGCATACATTATCCTGAAAAACTGCTTGGTTTGGGGTTTTTATTGCTTTGTTTTGGTTTTTTTTTTAATTGATAAAAATAGTCTCAATTCAAAAGCTATTCTGTTAAAAAAAAGGGGCATACAAAAAATTTCATTGCCATCACTATAAATATTGAGAATACGGTCAAGTTTTAGTGGTCTCTTTATACCTCTGGAAATATTTTCAAAAAATAGCAATTGCAAAAGTATTTTAAATAATATGTTTCTATTCTTTAAAAAAAATCAGAATGTGACTGTAATTTAAGGATGATATTAGGGGACACGAGCAGAATGGTAGGACCAAATGACTTAACAAAAGCTCTATTTTTGCTCTGTTTAACTGTCCTATATGGTAAATAAGGTAAACAAAATATGTTCAATTTAACTGTGACACAGTCATAGAAAGAGCTTAATTTACAACTCCACAGTAGCTGTTTCTCTTGGAAAAACATCTTTTATCTTGGACATATTTTTGAAAGAATATTTATTGTACTTCACTGTGAAAATACCAAACACAGCCACGTTCTCATGCCTTCAACCATGAGTTAACACAGTGTGTATCAAGAGGTCTCTTGGTTTTCCACAGTAGTGAATCTATAATGAACAGTAATAAACAGACAACCAAAGAGGATTCTTGAGATTCTTTTTAATTTATTATATTCATTCTTCTTGATGAGTTCTCTAGATTCTGTGGCAATTAATTCACTCACTGTTACTCCTTATAGGCATAAATACTTCTCCCATGTCCACTACAGCCTAGCTCAAAATTGCCCTACAAGTCTTTGCCCTTTTCATATAGAGTTTGTGGGGGATTTGTAATTTGGATAGAGAGTACATATTATGTGACTTCTTAACAAGGAATGGGTTTTTTGGTCCCAGTTAAATAGCTTGGTAAGCAAGACAGAGATCTAGCTAATGAATTCTGTCTTCTTGAACCATCCTAGAGGAGTGATCAGCAAGAGATCCTGTTCTCATAGCCTTGTGTTGTAATCAAAAACTCAGGAAAACTCCTTCCCATCAATGTCTTTACAATACCATCTTCATAATTGCCTGCTGCCTGGCATATGGTTGTCCAGGAAAGCCAGTTTCTAGCTCTTCTTACCTTCCCAGGTGATCACGTTCTTATGAAATCAGTTTAAGTTAAAACAACTCCAAATCACCAACTGAAAATTTACTAGATAGTGCCTTGGGAAAACAAATCTAAAACAATTGGGTGCATTTTAGAAGGCAACCCTGAAGAGGCCTTTGAACCTAAGCACTGCAGAACAAGTGTCAGGGAAAAGCTGAGTTGGAAGTCTGGCATCATGGGACCTGTCCAGTGGTATTGGAACAGCTTAAACCCTGCAGACCCTGTAAGGAATTGCTCTTATGATTTACATGGCATAGAATTCAATTCTTCTCTTTCACTTCTGATTCCACCAGGCATGCATCAGCATAAGGAACAGGAAGAACAAAGGAAACTATGCAGTACTTAAAAGAAAATATAGGCTGAAATAATAGGAAAATTAATTTTAAAAAAAGAAAGGAGTAAAGAACGAAGCAATATGTAACTAGAAAGCAAAATCTCATGAATTTGATGCTGACCAAGATATCTTATGCTATCTTTCATTGTTTGAAATACCATACATGACCATGAAATTAAAAAATTGTAACTACTGCATGCTCAGGAGTTGGAAGAATTAATATTAATAATGTTCCAAATTTACAAATTCCTACATTTTTTCAATTCACAAATGTATTTTTATATTTATACATACACAAAGGTATATGCATATTTCAAGGACAGATTTTCAGGTACAAAGTCTAAGATATAACAAGTTCTTATTAATATCTGTTTGTATCAGTCACAAAAATATTGTGGGGCAAAATTCATCAATTATCTAAAATCAAGTTGTCTACAATGAAATAGCATTAGGAGTCAAACACAGCAGTAGAAGACTTTAGTTAATAACTTACTTCCTAAAGCATAATTCTGACAAAGTATCTAGTTATAATTAATTATAATCCGATTATTTTAAAAAGAATTATAACAACTTCTACTACCCTAACCAATATTTACTACTCAATGAAAATACAGATGTGTACCTCATATGAATATCACTTTTAACAAATTCTTATGAGGAACACAGAAGACAGTTACAGAAGACTACCAAAATGCCATTTCCTGCCATATTCAAATATAAGCCCCAAACTTTTCAATTGCCAGAGGCAGAGGGAAGAGTCTCCCAATGTTGTTTTTCCTGCTTTCCTTGATTAGCATTAGCTTTTATATAAAGTCAGATAAATTAAATGATCTGTGGCAGTGTTTGTTATTGAACATTGAAAGGGATTATATTTCATATATTCAGCAATGGACTTAATATGCCTGAAAAAAAATGTGAAACAATAAACTACTAGATTATAGTTTATGATACCATATGTTATGTCATCAAAGTAGGTGAACAGCAGCCTCTGAAAATACACCCTCTCAGTGCAACAAAACCACCTTACGTTCAAGAATGAATGCTAGAGAATTTAGAATACTTTAGAATTTAACATGAGGTAAATCAAAATTAGAATTCAGCACTTGATAACCTGAAATTAGCCCTGTGAACTTTTCCTAAATAAATGAATACAGCAAAAATACCTTAACATAAGCTTGCCTATTCTTATACTTCATGTATAAGTCATTAAGAAAATGATTGAAGAACTTTAGAAACAACGAAGAAAAGGGTTAAATAACAAATATTTTTACTTGGATGAAAACAAAGTTCTAATATACAAGTAACCCCAAAAGATACAAAAGCACCAACAAACTCTCCTAAGCTGTGGGCAGTTCAACACATTCAAGGAAACAGCTCAGCCTCAAAAACATAGATAAGAATGTTTTCACTTCTTTTGCTACAAACAACTGTACCTTCCCATTAGACACGTGCCAAACAACTTCATTCTGTCTGCCAATTGCATATGGTTCTTTATAACACATACACACATGAGAGTTATGTTCTTCATGCAACTGTTTTCTTTTGTGATTTTGTAATTTATCCTGTAGGTAATAGACTTGTCTTCAAGCCATTTTGCAATAATGGAGAATGAAAATGTCAACAGCAAAGGCCTGTGTAAGAGAACTGCATTAAAATGTTCATAGCTTTTACAATAAAGCTGAAATCACTCTCTCACTCCTTGTTTATAACATGTTTATTAGCTACTAGTGATATTATGAAGTGATTTCTTCTGAACAAAAAGGTCACTTTTTCATTTTTTTAAAGGAGTTTTAAGTACAAGATTGACCTATATATTCCCTTTGTCTGTTAGCTTAGCTAATATTTCTAAATACTGCAGCACAAGCACATCAAAGGCAGGATTAGGTTTATCCAGGCTAAACCTGAACTTCTCATTCCAGTGAATAAAGGCCAATACGTATTCATGGATTTGACATAACTATCCTGTATGCAATTCATTTAATCATTTGCCTATGCCTTTTCTTTATAGTTCCCAAATATATTTTTATTCCCTGTATCATTCCAAGTCCCATAAAAAATTTAAATGCAAGACTTCATGGAGGAAAGTATTTATATCTAGAAGAGCTGGTCCTAATCCTTCTCTTATTTTCTCTTTTTACTCTCCTAGTAGTGATAGGCCTACAGCAGCACTTCAGATGATTTCCTCACAAGTCACTGCAAAAAGACAAGAGGTGCAATATAATTGTGACATCAATCAGCTTCTGAACTCCTTTTTTGAAAACTTTGGAGTAGAAATTAAATTTAAAATGTTGCAAAATCACTGCTGGGCAGTGAACCTCTAATCTGAATGGCTTTTCACTACACAAATAATCAATACTAAGTATATATAAAAATCTTGCACCTTGATAATTATTACCATTCAACTGTATTTTATGTTATTTCCTTTGTAGTGGGAAAATCCTTAAGTGATTAGGATATAGTTTTACTACTTTTACAGTTGCTTTTTACTAAAAATGTGGAGTCCTCTGAGAGAAATTACTGAAACACACAGTTAGATTATTCTGTGGTTAAGTGTTAGCGTAAATACACAAGATGTCAGGCAGTGGGGAATGAATCAAACACAACAGTTACCTTAAGAGCAAGTCTGAAGCAACAGCTCCAATACAGCAGATGACAGACCAAAACAGATGCAGAATCAAACCCTTAAAGTCACTCACAAAATTCTTAAAATCTAGTTGCTGCCTCCAAGAGAGGTGAAATCTTCATTGGACATATGTTTTTTGTGCAATAATTTTCTCCTCTAAATTAACAAATTCTGTTTGAAGTATTTCTGCTTGATTTGATCATGTTCAGCAACAGTATAATACTTCATACATTTTTCTGTCAACACTATATCTTGCACTTTGATGGTGTCAATTGTCTAATAGGGCTTTTCCACTTCAATCTTGTATGTGCTAGAATAATACAATTTGTAAAGAAGAAGATATTAAACCCTGGGTTCTCAGAAGCAATGTAATCTCCAGCTTTCAATATATTGGCTGCCTTGACAATTTTTCACTGAAAATGAAAGAGGAAACTACTGAAAATGGCATTCAATAGTACTACTGATGATTTCTTTCTGAAAGAACAGAGATTTTGCTAAAGCTGAGAATGATTTTTAAACTGTAACTTTTCCCTTCATTTAAAAGGGAAATTAAAGCTTCCTCATTGTTAAAGCCAGTCTTGAATATAAATGCTGAAATACTAAAGCAGATGTTCAACTAAATTTCCCTCATGAGAATATTGAAAGTGAATTTTTAAAGGTTGCGCTGGCATCATTTTACTATACCAGTGGAAAAATAGCGTTGTCCATCACTTTGTTTACCACAGTTCAGAACACTATGAAGTGAACAGACAGATTTTACTCAAGTTCCATTAGAAACATACAATCTCTTTATGGAAATCATCATTATGTTGCCAAACTATGAAAAAAAATCTCTAAAGATGTGTTACCTTTTTATTTTCTTATGAGAGTATGGAAGATCTGTTTCTGTAATAACAATGATCCTCTAAGCATAGAAGAAAGTATGTGGGAGGCTGTTCAAATCACTTGGTTTAGACTTGCTAACAGCAAATTTTAGTGTTGTAATAGCAGTAGGGTTATATTTAAAGTGTTCTATAGCTTTTCTTTTTCCTAAAGCAAAAATTTGGCTCTACCACAAAAATTTCTGGAATTTTTGAAAGACAAACCTAAAATATATTTATATATAAAAGATGTAAAGTCAAAAGTTATTATTTAGCAAAATTATTATTCAATTTTTTTGTTTGTTTTTATCAAACTGCAGTAACTGTTGAGTTACTGTTGAGATGCAGGAGGAAAGTAGAGAAGCCTATTTTACCAACTCCATCCAAGTAAAGAAATAAAAATTATCTTGAAATATCTTTCTCTTGATACTACACAAGAACTACAGCATCGTAACTTTGCTTCTGGGCTTCTTAACAACAGATTCAGTCTGAAGTGCATCTAAGCCTGAGTCTTTTTCATGTATTTGCATTTAATGATTCAGAAAAAATCTGAAGTAAAGTCAAAAGAAAAATGCCATATTGATCAACCTTATGGATTTCATTTATGATTTTTATTTCTCGAAACAAACCCCAGTACCTCTAATGTTTCTTACAAAAACAGAACATTAAATTTATACTTTAATCTCCTTTTCTTTGCACCAGTTTCTGGAAGCACAAACCCAAATCAAAAGAAAGAATGCATGACATAAATAAGAAAAGTTGAAAGGCAGAGATATTAATTTGGGGTAAGGGAAAAAAGTAGTTTTAGATAGGCTATAAAGTGCAATAACAAGGCTGAAAGTTTCTCATGAAGGACTCAACAGACTGAAGTTCATCCAGGGTTTTGTAATAATTTAGAAATGGTTATTTTAATATCTTTTTTTTACATTTTCAGTACCATACATATGACTTTTGTTCTTTTGGGAAAACTAATAAATCTGTGAACTAGATCCATGAAATGTAAGTAACTCTTTTGTCTTTAATTTGATATTATGAGTAAGTAAACACTTCTAATTTTACTGTATCATATACCAGGAATTTACTGTAAGACTAAAATTAATTTCTCAGTACAGCTTTCAAATTATGCTGCATTTACCTGCCAGACTGGGAAGGCTGTATCTCCTAATCTCTTCCTCCATCCTGGGTGTCTATGTTGAATAAATATTGAGCAGCCATTCAATAAAAATATACTTTTTCTCCTCTTGTGCAAGACTGAATTGGACTGCATGGGTTTTATTTCAATAGCCAGTGCCAGTTATTTGTCTTCCTTATTTCAGCTGAGAGTTCACTTTTAAAGTATGAAGTGTATGAAAACCTCCTAGAGATATTTTATAGTGAACTTAATATCTACTGGTTGGAAAGAAAATAGCATGTTGACTTTCTTTTGGATGCCAAATTCTTTACTGTGGATTTCAACATTCCTTTTACTTTGGGTTTATTTACTTTTCTTACACAGCAGCTACTAAGGTGATATTACATAGATAAGAATGATTAAGAATCAGTGCATCTTTCTCAGAAAAAGTGCCATTATTTGCCTTTCTTCCCAGTATTTTATAACCTAATTTAGCCAATTACCTAAAGCAGCCAGTGGTGAGTAATATGCACTCTAAGAAAAGCCTTCTGGTGACAGTAGGTGACCTCTGCTGCAAACTTCCCTCCCTAACCTTCTCTAAACTTTCCAGGCCTCTATCAGTACAGTTGTGTTTCATCACTTGCAATGTTTCTAAGCTGGAATGGTATAACACCATTTTCAGGTTTTATCCCATCTTAGAAGTGGGGAACTTCTTACAAATTTTGTAGAGCTAAATCTGACCCATCTTTTTCTATTACCTCTCTTTTCGTACAGTCTTTTGTAAATTCTACCCTCACACCAAGAAACTTGCAGACAAAAATCTGAAAGTGTCTTCGCAGAACTCAGGGAGGAAAAACAAGAAGTCTAAAGCTGCTATGATTAATGCTTCTTAAACAAAGGAGTTTCTATTAGCAATGTTTTTTTTAAAAAGGCTGTTCCATAAAAATACTTAAATTTAGGCACAGATCCAAAGTACAAGCCAAACACTACTAAGAAACTGTGCTTGATTTTCAGTGTCAGTAGTAAACTGGCATATGATTTTTCTTTTTGTCATGTTAAAATGGAAGAAACATTCTGAGTAGAGAGCTCCTGACCTGCTAGTTATGCTTTCTCAGTGCTGACCAGGAGGCTGTTATCTCCTCTTTGCTGCAAGGGCGTATTGCTGATCCATCTTCAGCATAAGTCAGGTAATACTCCCTTTCTTTTTCAATTCATCTATGCCTGGTCTATTTACGGATTTCTGTAACCTGAGACTTTGATGTAAGAGAAGAGATTATACACAAGTTCACAGCTTTCAAAATGTAAAGGAGAAAAAAAAAGAAGGGAGATGCAAAGGAAGAAAAAATTAAGACAAGGAGATGAAAAGGAATTAAATTCATAAAAACATCACAACTGAATAGTTGGAGGATTAAAAGCATGATTAGACTTTCAACATACCCTGTGAGCAGTGCTGAGTTTTGCATATGCTTGCAAATCATATACAATGGTCTCCTTCAGTGAATTTGTAGATATCATGTGATATTTTTAGCAGGGTGATGTGATTTGATAACTGGAATTACTAAGTGATAGCCAATAGTGGCACTTCTGAGTAATTTCAGTCCATCAGCTAATGCATTTATGCAGTTCTGGAAAAACTAGAGCTCCACTATGTGTATAACAATAGAGCACAAGAGCTCACAAGATCCTGCCAATTAAGTAAATGTGCACGTGACTTTCATAAGGTATATTTGGTAACTGTAGTGAGAAAATATCCTGTGACCATAATTGTCCAGCAGAAATAATAATTCCCTCCAGTTTTGGAAAATGAAGAACCGTAAGTAACAAATAATACTGGCTTTAAAATCAAATGTATTGGCAGGCTAGGTCCGGTTCTCAGGGTATTGACTTGCAAGAGTCTGGAGTTTTTGGCATAGATGGATGAAGAGGTTCCATGTCTTCCTTGACTTCACCTTTTAACTTCCTTAGCAGTATAATTTTCAGAGGGATTGAGGTTACTATGAAAACAGCTCAATGAAAGCAAGTCAAACAATTCAACACTTTCTTGGATTATCTTTTCCTACCTGTTTGATGATTTAGTCCCACACACAAACAGTTGTGTTGAGAAACATGTGGTGTTGTTTGCACAGAAACAGCTCCAGAAGTTTCAGGAAACATTAAAGCAGATTCACCACTGAAACCAGCATCTCACGACACATCTACTTCCTCTAGCCTCCAAGTCCTT
>JAWMRA010000090.1:18936671-18951231 GCA_035584735.1 Pseudotriccus pelzelni | reverse complement strand
TGGAAGAGCCAGATTAGAACAGGGCAAGCAGAATCCAAAGAAACCCAGAGATTACACCCTTTTCAGTTAGCTGAGCTAGAGATAATTTTTCTATATAGGAATTATTTTTCATAAATTAATGTAATACTTCTTGAGTCTATGTAGAATTCTAGAATCCATAAGAGCCCCTGTTGCCATAAGAGCCCCTTTCTGTTGCTAGTTCTGAACTACTCCCCCACTAAGTTCATCAAGTACCTCATAGGGGTTTTTTTTAGCAGAATTACTAGAGGACAGTAAATCACTTTTTTCATTTTCTAGATTCCCTCGTGGACAGCCATCTGCTTGCTTAGCTCCACTGTTGCCTCTGAGGAAGCTACCTCATACCCTTGATCAATCTTCCACTGCACCTACAGCATTTTGATTCCAGCAGTAAAGGCAGATTTGAAGCAAATCCCCTATTGGTACCACTCACTCCACATTGAACAATTTTGATGCATAAGAACTAAATTCTTCCAGACAAAAAAATCATCCACACTGGGTTTGCACCAAGCAGAAAGCTTTGAAGTGTGTGCATAGTAGAAGTGTTTGGCTGTACCAAAAGCTCCCAGTCTATGTATAGTGTAGATGAAGGGTCCTTAGCACTAGATGCTCTGCTCAGTTACTTTTTAGTACATCTGTGTGCCTCATCATCTCCCTCTGAAACTTTTCTAATTCTATTACAGTTTCTTTAAGATGTAAGAAACTAAGCTACAGACAGTATTCAAGCAATTGGTGTGCATTCAGCAGCGTAATAATTTCCACTACCCATTTTTAATAATCTATAACATTCACTCTGGCTTTTTGACCATTACTAAGCTTTAGGCTGACCTTTCCACATAGCTATTTCCTATCAGCCTGCAGTCTGGTTGAAATCTACTACTTCTTTATAGTAATTCTGACTTCCTCTGAAAATCTTAATCAAGGGAAGAGCATCAGTATGTACTACAACAAACCTAGATGCACTAAGTTAATGCCTCTAATACCCAGGGAAAATGTCAGATGTCTGTGAACAGATAAAATATGTTTTTTGCAGTCCCACCCAACTTCCTCCTTCTACTTTTAAATGAGGACCTAACATCCCACAGAGAGGCCTTCCTCACTCCCTGCACTAAGCTACAGGTCCTCCTTGCTAAGGAACCTTTCAGCTGCCATTCTGTGATAGATTTATGGGGCATTTTGCACCAAAGCAATAAAAGCAGGAGCAAGAAAACCATCCCATCAGACATCCAATATGAGCATGCTAAAGAACACTATCTTTGGAGGACCTGGGGAAGGATCAGCATTTACAAAGATATAGATACATATTATACTTCTAGTTGCATTTTCTTTTTAGCAATCAATAATCAATCTAGTCTAACCAATACAACTAGGCAGTACTGAGGGTGAAAACAAAAGTATTTGAGTCTCCTCCTGTTTTTCCATGCTCACTTCTTAAACTATGATCATGAAATTCCTAGGAAAAGTCAGTAGTGGCATCAGCTGCTTGGTGGCTGTGTGAGCTCCAACTCTCTTTGGCAGATTTCAGGTCCCAAAAGATCTCAGTGGCATGAAGCCCTGAGCAACCCAGCATGACTCCATGTCTCACTGCACTACAAATAGCTCTTTGTACCAGGTACCTCCAACACTCCTTCCCCGTTGCCACAGTTTATTTTGCATATTAAATTCCCAGTCCTAAGCCAGGCATGTCAGAAATCCTGTTCATTTGCTACCTGTTCCCTTTCAGCACCCCCATATTAAAAAAAAAAAGGACAAAAAACCCAAAACAAATAAATAAATAAAAAACCACCAACAACAAAACAAACAAACAAACAAAGACAGACAGTGCTTCACTTTTCAAGCATATCATGTTAAGTATATTAAAAGCAAATTGAGAGGAGATCCTAACACCATATTCCTTCACATCCAGAGCAATGAGGTAAAGAGTAGAACTCCTGACTGCAAAGTAGGTAGGATTTCAGCAACACCTTTAACAATCATTAAATCTTAGAGTCATAGAGTAGTTTGTGTTGAAAGGAACCCTAAAAATCATTTTGTTTCATTTAATATCAAAAATAATTCAGTATCATTTAATATCAAAAGCACCCAGGTGCTATGAGCAGGGACATCTTCCACTAGAACATGCTACTCAAAGCCCCATCCAATCTGTCCTTGAACACTTTCAATAATGGGGTATCCACAGCTCCTCTGAACAAATTGTTTCTGTGTCTCACCACCAACACAGTAAAAGGTTTCTTCCTCATAGGCAATCTAAACCTACACTCTTTCCATTTAAAGCCATTCTTCCTTGTCCATTCACAACATGCCCTTGTAAAAGTCTCTCTTCAGCTTTCTTGTAAGCCCCTTTTACTTACTGGAAAATGCTATAAGGTCTCCAAAGAGTCGTCTCTTACCCAGTGTGAACCCTCTCAGTCCATTTTCATAGAAGTGCTCCAGGCCTCTGAACATCTTCCTGTCCCTACTCTGGACTTGCTTCAGCAGTTCCATGTCCTTTCTGGAACAGTTCCCGTTCCAGACCCCAGAGCTGGATGGTAGGGATCTCACCAGCAGGGAGTAAACGGGCAGAATCACATCCTTTGACTTGCTGGCCACGCTGCTTTCAATGAAGCCCAGGACATGGCTGGATATCTGCGCTGCAAGTGCACATCGCTGGCTCATGTTGAGCTTCTCACTTACCATCACCCACAAGTCCTTTTCCCTAGCGTTGCTCCAAATCACGTTCTCCATCCAGCCTGTATTGGTGCTTGGGATTGCTCCAAACCATGTAGAGAACCTTATACTTTCTTGACCTTGCTGAATTTCATGAGGTTTGCACAGTCCCACCTCTCAAGATTACCCAGGGCTGTCTGGCAGGCATCCCCTCCTGCCACACAGCCTGGTGTTGCTGACAAACTTGCTGAAGGTGCACTCAATCTCACTCTCTCTGTCACCAGCAAAGATGTTAAACAGTGCTGGTCCCAATCCTGATCCCTGAGAAATGCCACCCTTTGCTGTTCTGCTTTTGGACAGTGAGCCATTGCTTGCACCTCTCTGAGTGCAACCATCCAGTCAATTCCTTATCCTTAAAATCTATGTCTTTCCAGCTTGGAGAGAAGATTGTTATGTGGGACAGTGTCAAATGCTTTGCATAAGTCCAGATAGATGATGTCCATCACTCTTCACTCATTCACCAGTTCTGTAATCCCATCGTAGAAGTCCACTAAATTTGTCTGGCACAATTCGCCATTAAGGAAATCCTGTTGGTTGTCACCAGACACATTTTGAAAATCAGTATCTTCATGTACTCCCTGTAAATATGTAAAAAGAGAAAAATTATATTTTTTTACACCTGTCTCTTTATTCTTTGATCATCTTTTAGTTTACCTTATCCCAGTTCTTCTGTTCTGTCCTCTTTCCTAGTAATTTTTTTTCACATTCATTCCGTAGAGGATGACCTTTAAAGAAGCAATTCAACATGGGATAACAATGCTAGAGAGAAACAACAAAACACTGAACTGATATCAAAAGCAAATATTAAAAACTTTCTATGCACTGACTATATTCATTTCTACCTTAATGCTGCCCTAACGCTGTGGAATTGATAGTGTTGCCATGGGGACTTCTATTACCAAGCTACATTTTCCTTCTTCATTAACAATCCCACCTTCATTTTATCTCAAAAAAAATCAATTCTTTTTTATGCCCTTACTGTTTTCCTTTCATTTCCAAATTTATAAATGTATGGAGCTGCAATTTTTTCTAAGCTGATTTCTAACTTCTCTCCAAACCTGGGCTTTTTAAACTATTTTTTCTAAATTAACTGTTTGCTCTCTGTTTCAGTACAGAGTTTGGAGGGTAGAAGAGTCACTGGGAAGGCAAAGGTGCATGGAAGATAGAACCCGTCTTTTTCATATTGATTGTGTTTCTTTTCTGACCATTACACTACCAAATCAAGACTAAGTTGAACTGACAGATGTAAGTGGGTTTGTTTTTAGCTTTTACTGCACTTCTGTAGGGCAGAAAATGAAGATAATGGGCACCTAAATAAGCCACATAGGAGCAGAATTAAATTCTCTGTAATGCAGTTCTAATATTACCATGTCAGTATAATAAGATTAGCCTCAACTGTGTAGCTTATCTAACATGGCTTAAAAGCCATTGGTGTACAATTAATTTGTGCTAGGTAGTGTTTTAAAAATCATTGCCCAAATTCCTCCCTGATGTTACTTCACTGGTTTCAGCAGAGGGACACAAGGGATGAATTTGGTACTAGCAATTTACTGTATAAAGTTCCTATTACCTTTGGTATGTTTAGGTGTTATGGCATTTTAAATGGTCCTGATACTTAGGAGGCAAAAGTATTGTAAGTATAGGGCTGCATATGTTTTTGCTGTTGCATTCAGAGCAAGGACCAATAGCTGAGATACAGACAGGAAACTAGATTTACTTAGGGTCATGTCACTTGCTATGAGATGGAGCAAATTTACTTCATCTAGTACCTCAGTGCAGGACTTCTTCACACAGCACTGAAATAAATTGAGATAGTCCCTGCATAGAGCCCAAAAGCATGAAACATCTTCAAAAAGGCATAAGCCAAATTCATTAAGGATAGATCCATCTGAAGCTTTTCCAAAACACTGATCTGAATGTAACATCCAGCTTACAAAATCCTTAACCTTCTGTCTGCAACAAAATATCATGAGGGAATAATATTTCCTTCTTACATTGTTCACGACTAGCGATTTTTATAGCAAGATAGAATATCTCTCTCACTCCTCAGACACCATCAATGTCTATGCATTACATATGTGAGCAATATGTAATATTGCTACATGTAATACAGATTCAAAATCAATAAATACGCTCACCCATGCCACCTAAAGAGAGCCATTAAAGCACTCTACTCCTATGTTTGGCCATATCTAACCAGTTTGTGGTCTAAGGTGTATGACAGCAACCTCCAGATCTTATTTTTCATCTGCCCTCTTGATATTAAAAGTAGGAGAGCACAGTATTTTCTATTCAGACCAGTTATATGTTGCCAACTAATCAAAATGCAAAGAAACATGAATCCTCAATATTGCTTACTTGTTGTTGCTGCAGGGAACATCTTGTCAATCCCACCTGCACTGCTCTTTAAATAGTTCACTGACAGTGTGTTTCATCATATGTAGTAGCACTGAGGCACTTGGATCTGAAAAGATCTATTCAGTGGTGTAAAAGCCAGTGAAACAGTTTTCTCTTCTCCTGCTCTTATTGGACAGCTTGCAGCCAGTTGAGATTTAACAAAAAGAAAATAAAGTCATGACCTAATAACAGTGCATGGACACTCACAAATAGACAAAGGAAGGATAAGAAAAAAAGAAATAGCTAATCTATTCTTAATGTAGTTCAACTTGTAAGAAAAGCTTCAAGAGAATCCATCAAAAAATTATCAGCGAAAAAGTTTCAGGGAAATTTTCTCAACACTAAGTTGCACTGTTTAGCTTGCCTGCAGCTGTCAGAACAGCGAAAGTGGCATGGAGAAAGAAAAGAAAGGACCAACCAGGATGGTCCCTTGCAAAATTAAAGTACTAATGCATTTATAGACTGTCTGACCATTTTAGCACACATAATAGCACATGCAGATGTGGCTCTTGGGTGTTAAACTGAACCTCACTCTGATTCAACACCACCTTTAGTTTTTTATTCTTTGCTTCAGGCAGGTACAGTTGCCCACCAAATCCAAGAAAGGTTTTTATTTTAACTGTCATGGTAGGTGCAGCCATCACCTCCAAGTCACAAGACTCACATATTTTGCAAGTACTTTTTTTTGTTTCTTTTTAAGTCTTTAAAGTTTTGTAGGAGCCAAAGAATTTTACTTTTATTGCCTATACCAGAAATGGTTGGGTACCAGAACAGTAATTAATGATTATACCACAACACGTCAAATTTTACCCATAACTTTATTTACAGTGAGTAACACCACAACCAAGGCCAAAGAATTGTTTATTTAATTTCTACCATTTCCAAAGAGGATCCATTTATATTCTGATTACTTTGTGATAGTGTTATGCCAGTAAATACTACATAACTTTAATCAGAAAGACTGACAGTTAATATCCAGATTCCCACTGAAGTTTGTCTTGTATTTTGTGTTGCTCAAAATAAAATACTTTACACAACTTAATATGAAAAAATGCTCATGTTGGTGCAGTCTCCAGTAGAGATGGAAGGTGAGCTGCTTGAATGTGTACGTACCTGCTGTTTGAGATTGAAAGGACGGGTCATTAATGTTTTATTGGTGTCTTTTATACAGTACCCTTTATACAAAAGGTTTTAAAAGGAGCTGGGTATAAAAGCTGGCTGGCCTCCTCATTTAACACTACTAAGCAGGGGTTTCCTGCATAAAAATGTATTAGTACTGCACAGATGATAGGATCTTAAATTCCAGACGGTGTGAGACAGTTGAAGAAACAAAGTCCCAGGGCTATTACAAAATGAAAAAATAAAAAAGGCACACTCACAGCAGGAGATTGTCCGGTTGAATGTAATCACTATTTCACTCTTTAAAAGAATAATTTCAGATTTTTCTAAGCATAAATCCATATATTTTTAAAGTCATGAATGACAGATATTTTTCTTAACTTCCTTGTTTAGCCTTACCTGAACAGATTTTGCCAATGAGGTAACCACACAGAGACCATATAAAGACCTGCACTTAAGCAAGCATCTATTGAGTTGATTTCAGAGCATTTAGTTGGCACTAGGACTTTAAATTATGCCCTTTGTTGTTGGCCAGGAGCAGTAGCAGGGTCCTATTCAGCACCATTTAAAAAGATGCAGTGGTTACTCTGTCCCCATGAGTTCCTCTACCTGCAAGCAGTGCTGTGGAGGACTAGGACTTTGCCTGTTTCTCACTGCTTAGAGTCACAAGGCTTGTACCAAAGCATGTAAGTTGTCAAAGGCTCCTTATAGTCCAGAAATTGTTTTGTTCCTTCATCTTGGACACAATTCTCTTCTATTCTCCAACTATAAAGCCATTAATATCAACCTAAATAAGATGCATTGCATTACATTACATAAAATTACGATAGAGGGCTCTTGTATGACTTTAGATAAAGGGAATTTGGAAAGTGAGACTACTTACCCTTACCAAAATAAGAACATTTTTGAAACAACTAGGTTCTATAAATATTTTTTAATTATTTTTCAATTTATTTGTATAAAGAAGAGACAGGGGTTTGGATGTAGGAAAAATATGTCCAATGAGAAAGTAAACATGACTAACTTTATAGTTCATAATTAGTTCATAATTTTTATAGTTCTTATTTACTGAACAATTTGGAGTCACAGAATCACAAAATCACAGAATTGTTCAGGTTGGAAGGGACCACAGTTGGTCATCTGGTCCCACCTTCCCTCTCTCTCAGGGTCACCCTAGAGGACATGGCACAGGATTGCATCCAGATGGTTCTTGAATATTTCAAGTGAGGAGTCTTTCAAGTGCTTCATATAAGCAAGATTTCTGATGAAAAAAGGATCAAAATAATAGTAGGGGAAAAAAAAATCTTTACTCCACCTTTGTAGTTCTGGTATAAAGTAGAGACACATATTTCTCCTCAGCAGTATTTTCTGGGCTGTTCTACAGCTGCAAGGACTACAATCAAGTCTTATTAACAGCAGCTACTCATTAGCTGACTTTTGATTCAATTCGTCTATTTTTCACAGACAAACAAACACTTTCAAAAAATATCTGCCTCACAGTTTCTTTTCATTTGAAAAAGATTTTCAGTATACTCCTTTGAAAACCTGGCACTCAGCTACAAATGAAGTTAGGTACTTAACTGACAGAGCAGGATCCATGAGCTCAAGTTGGATGCTGCTTGCCATACATGGCACCCAAATGGATCTGAGTGGAGCCAAGTGGCGGTTGCCACTTGATGCTTGTACAAACCAGTTTAAAGGTGTGTTTGCCTGAATTCAGAAATTCCTATGTTAGACTATAACAAATACATAAGACAGCTTTGCAAATCAAAATTCATTCTTTTCAACTCAGTACCTCCTTCACTGTAACAGGAAAGCACAGCTTGCACAGAAAATTCACAGTTTGTTTTCTGTCCAAAAATGAGCAGCAATAACCTTTTTAGGAAAATACAGTTGTGGTTCCTGCAAGCTTTGTGCTATACCTCAGTATTGGAGTACTCAGTTACAGAGAATATTGAGTAGTCTAGACATGAAATGAAAATTTCCTTCCTTGATATGTCAATAATTTTTACCTTTCTTAAAATGTAAACAATAATATGAAGAGAGATTTATGTGAAAGAAAGTGTTTTCCACCCATTCTTTTGAGGCTGGGACTTCCATTTAGCACAGACTTGTTAAGCATTTGATAACTGAACAAAACAGGAGATACAAAAGACATCTGGTTCCCTTGACATCTACCTGGCAGCAGGCTGACGCACCTTCCAAAACCTTCTCTGAAGACGGTTCCAGGATTTTAGGCAATTGTTTCATGTAAAATACAGGCAATGTCCAACACCACCATTGGACAAGTGCTGCAGTAGAGATACTGTAGAAGTGGATCCCTATTTACTCCTCTGGCTGTGTTTTGTTGGTTTTTTCCTTAAAGTCATTGAATCCACATTCTGCTTACTAGTTTTGAGATTTACATAACCTCAAAATAATTTCAGAGGAACAGAACTCTGAAAAATGCTATCTTTAATTCTGTTGCCTGTAATAGGAATAACTAACATTTAGTATGAAAAGTTTAGTTTCAAAATTACTTGCAGTTATTTGCATATACATTAACAGATCAAGCTGATATGTTATGATAAACAGATAAGAGCACTGCGGGCAGTTTACTTGAATAATCTTGAGAATCTTTGAATATTTCCTAAATAACAATAATAAAAAATAAAACTATTTTTGTATCTCTACCATATTGAAAAATTAGGCAGTTCCATCTAAGGTTTTCTGAAGAGAAGACCTTATAGAGTGAATCTGTGTTTCTGCAGTTTTTTTGCTTTTCCCTTTTTGCTTTTCTCATTTGGCTTGTAGAGCATTACCATTTCAGGCATGCACACCAGATGGGCAGTAGGAAATAAATGGATAAATAAAATCTCAAATGTCTGGAGCCTTTAAATTGATTACTATGTTAGTTAAATACCAAGTGACTAATTTGCATGTGCATATTTCAACTGAGCAGAATTTATTTTATTTAAAGGCCTGACATATAATCAAGTTTTGTTTGTCATACCCTTTCACGCCCAGCTTTTTACATACAACCTAGCTTTAAATAACGCATGCAGCTGGTGAAAACAAGTCTGTGGTAATAACATAGTTACCTTGTATTCCTTCCCAATTCAGAAATAGCTCATGCTGCCTGCATGATTAACAGATATGCTGGGATATTACATGTCACAAGGAAAAATATCTGCTCTGACAACATTCATAGTAGAATTAGTTCTAGATAATTTCCTACTATGCACTGTAGCTCAAGTGAGGCAGATCTGCCTTGTGAATATGTGTGTGGGAGGATACGCTAAAGCCCTGGCACTCTAAAAATCAGGTCCTTTCCCTGTCAATCTCTTTTTATTTTTGAAAAACTTCTGAGTTTAGAACTGTCTTTATCACGTGTATATAAACCTCCACTTATTGTGAAGGGAAAAGAACAGGTTTTTCTGCACCCACCAGCACACCTGACTAGCTGCAATGATGCAGCGAGCACCTTGTTTTACAGTTGATTTCCCGCTCAGAGAAGCCTGGATACAATGACTCTGTCTGGTGCTGCTGCGTTTTAGTACAGTAAGCACTATCCCTCCATTTAACTCAGCCTAATCCCTGAACCAGAGCAAACACTACTTGATCTACTACAGTACTGGAAAAGTCACTGTGGATGTGTTTTCAGTGTGGTGGTGGTACAATGCGGGATGCTGGTCCTTGCAGCACCCATACTGACAGCAGTCGAGGACATGCCAGAAAAACCTGTGCATCCTTATTTCTCTATCCTCCAGGACACCACTGGCCCAGTGCCATGTTTTCCACTACTGCTGAAATTTATAGTGGGCTTTAACTTCTCATAAGCCCTGAATTGCTCAGGTGGTTGGACAAGATTGTCATTATAGGTTCCCTCGTAGTGAAATACTCCATTCTATTCTCAGGTTTCCAGCGCTGTCAGGGCATTAATATCACTATTTAATTTTTCCAGAGATAAGGTGTCAAGATGTGGTGATATTCTACAAGCAGTCAGAAAAGAAACTGCATGGTGAGAGACACCGTATAAGACTTGGCCCTAGCTCCCAAGAAACTTTCTCATTCGTCTTGGTTTTCATGTATGGTCCTGCATCTGAAATGGGCACTGTAAGAGGATTCTCAAAGAGCCTAAATTAAACAGTATTTTTACACTTGATTTATTGAATTTTTTTTCATGCAACAACAATATACATAACAGTCAACCCAAAAATATTCTCTCTAGTGGGGCTGATCTCTTCCACTGTTTACCTCATTTTTCCAGCTTTTCAGTCATAATGAAAAATTGTTTACTTTCCTTGCAGTTTTCAATTTGCTGCTATTATTTTCCTTTCCTTTTTTTTCCAAATTCATTGTTTTTAGTGGCACTAACAACAGCCACTTTTCACCTTCTATTATCTTGTGTTTGCATTAAAGAAAAAATTCACTGTTCAGTACAGCATGGCCCATATAATTTTGCTACCATGCAGCTATATCTGACTCATTTAAAATAAAAAGCAGAGCCAAAACCATTATCCTGAAAGGCTACAAAGATAAATTTGCCTTTCCAGTTATTTACAATTTTTTCAAAATGACAAATATTCTGCCATGAATTCTTGAGTTTGGTTGCGCGTTAGTCTCAGTAGGTGTAAATCTTCCCATTAAAAAATCCAGGAGAAAAAAAAATGTGAAGGAACTGAAGTTCTAAAACATAAAGTTTATTTTAGCTGCAGTAAATGCACCATGATTCATCAGTCTTGACAAAGTACTGGGAGAGAGGAGAAGCACCTCAGAGCTGGAGATTTCATGGTTTTATAGCAAGGTAATGTCATTCTGATTTTGAAGACTTTCTGTCCAATACAAATTTATACTACAGATGATCTTGGATTTTTTCCACAAACCCACTGTTATCTCTTCCTGCCTTATTTTTTCCAGAGAATTTTTAGGTACCCCTCCTTCCATTTAATGAATTTTCTTGATTTTTCTCTTTCACTGACTGTTTTTTCATCATTATTACTTATAAGATACTTTTCTTCTAGTCTACGCATAGATGCATATTTTTGGTTGGGAACCTCTCTTCCCTAGTCTTTGGCTAATCTCCATAAAATTAGTAGAGGTCTGAAAGCTCTGCAGACGGCAAAAGCTGCTGTGTAGTGCTTCATTTCATTATGGGTTTCTGACCTTTCAGCATAGGCAGGGGAGGTGCCAGAGACAATTTTCATTGCCCATTCCTGACGTATTTAAACAGAACCACAGGAAAGATACACAGACCATCCATTTCTGAGCTATGGTTATGCTCTACTGCCTGTAGCTTTGGAAAATGGTTATCTTAATTTCAGTTAATATAATACTTAAGCCTCAGACAAGTGCACTGAAAAATTCAAAGGTGAAAGAAAGAGGGGAAGGGACACATAATAGGGCCATCATTGTTGGGACTCTTTTGTATCAAATTCCACCATATGAACAAAAGAGTGAGATTACATACACATGTTACTTTTACCCTCGTTACAATCTCAAATAGAAAATACACCCCCAAAATAGGAAAATCTATAGTTTTGCACCAAAATTACTCCCAGTCTGTTGGGTGTGATGTGATAAATGAAGACCAGATGAGAGACAGGAAATAAGAAAAAAATAAAGTAACGAAATAAGATTAAGAAACTTCACACAAAGAGTATTTGGGATTTAACTTCCAGTTACAAGTTCAGTAAGTGAATTTAAGTGGCAAGTGACAGAGTTCAGACTATTATCATTAAACAAACAGCCATTGCCCAAAGTAGGACTCTCTAAAAATGCAGAAATTTTTGTATTTTTTTTATAATATTTTATATTTAAAAAACCAGACTGTGCTAGTAAACTACACCAAAAAAAAATCTAAACAACAACAAAAGAAGAAAAACTAGAAAAGAAAGAAAAATTAAGAGCTTTAAACTTCACAGAACATCAAGAGATGGATGGTGGACCCCATTCTTGCATATAATTAGCAAATAAATTGAAATAAATTAATTAATAAGCTATGAAATGCCATACTTAAACTGACAAAATTAAAAGAGGAAACAAAATCACTAGCCACCACTAAAGGACAGAATTAATTACTAGTTCACTAGATAAATCTGGTTTACTTCAGAATAGGCAACACTACTTTTCCAAGGAAAGGCCCAGCTTTAAAAATGGGTAGGGATTTTTTTGAAGGAATCAACAAATGTGTTCATAAAGTTGCTGATTTGTTATAGCCTGGTCTTCCTAAGGGTTTTTGACAAAATCAGTTCCAAAACCTTTTGACAAAGGATATTGTGAACACAAGTTCAAATCCTAAGTATTTTGAAGACAGATCCACTGAAGTTTATTAGGTAGACAAATAATAGCAGGAAATATTTTGCAATGCATAGAGTTGGAGGCTACACATTTGTCAGGATGGAGTATCACACACATTTGCACTGCTTTTACCCTTCCTCTTCCAAACACAGCCAGAGATAGAATCTACCTCTTTATAGGCCCACAGCCTGAAGAAATAAGGCAATTTCCATAATTTTATATTCATAAATAGGTATTTGTTGTACTTATCCAGTACCCCTGACTATGTGGTATTGTGTGCCCTCAAGAAGAAGTGACAGTGCCTTGATGTTAACACACTTTGCTCTTTAAAACAGACTATCTGCAGTAACACAGATGCCAACAGCATTTATGGAGAGGAAGTAGATGTTTTGGGTTGCATCTAAGTTCACTACATAGCCAGGTCTGTGATTCCAGGACTTAAAATTAGTTCAAAAATTAATTTTTTTTTTTACTGTGAGCCCTTTTTGTCATGAGATGAGTTCGTTCATTCCACCAGATGGGCAGTAATGACATGTGAAGGCATATTCCAGGTCTGGCTTGCAAACACATGAACAAATTCAGCCAGGACAAATAAACGAGCAGGCGTAAGAAAGCTGTATGATAAATTAATAATACTGTTCATCCTTCCAGTTGAACAGTTTGTCACGTGCGTAATACCTCTACTTATACACCTTCATATATATGCCTTTCTTTCATGCCTCTCCATGCTGACTTTGTACCAATTAATATTTCTATCATAGGTTTCAGCTAAGTCATGAAGCAGGTGTTAATCAAAATTGTTTGCTTATATAATTTTATTTTTTTCTGCCATTTTTAACTGACTATCTGCTTTCCATAAAAGGGTTCTTCAAGCAATTCAGTAACTTATGTCTCACCTCTGAGCAGCATAATCTTACCCATTAAAGCAAAATTATTTAGTAGAGCTTTGTTAAACTAGATTAATTCAGCTTTGGAAAAAATAAAAAAACTCCACTAGGCTGTTGTCTCAAAAAAAAAAATTCCCACTCATCTCCTGAAGCCTAATTTTAATTTTTGTTTGTATCAGATGAAGACTTTGGAATTTTTTTTAGACATTAGATGCAGGGAGATGAAGATTCCTCACTAATTTTAGGCATTCTCAGCTTAGCCCAGGAATCTGAGGAGAGGGGTTGTGGGATAACTCGAAAATACTTTCCATTTAACCAGACATGACAACAGAACCAAACTGTTGATTTGATTTAACTTACTGTACTCAGAATCATATATTAAATTTTTAGATAATTCCTCCAGATAGCTGCATTGCAAGAGCAGAAAAATGTGTTATGAGAATAGTGTATGCCTCATCTGACTGTACTAAAACACATCAGACCTTTCCTACACAGAATTATCCTGCAGCTTTATGCTTAGATGCCATTTTGGATTAAGATTAACAATAAATTTTCATTCATATATTTATAATGTAAAATCCCATGATACATGTTTTCCTTACAGTAGATCATTATTCTTTCCACTCTTGGAATTTAACTGAAAACCAGTTTGGTGGAACCTTTAGTGGAATGAGGGATTATTTTTGATACTTCAAAAAAGGTCTTCAAGCAAAGATTTCTACTTACTCTGTGATCCATATCAGGCATAAATGGAAGTTAAAATCAAAGCAGCTCTTTGTTGTGCTTCCAACTATCAGACTTTGTTTAATAAATTAGAGGAGAAAAAATATAGCTGTACACTTTATTAATTTTACTGTTATCCCTTGGATGGATTATTTAACATTAAATGGTAAGATAGGATGCACAATGTGTGTCCAGGAAGAATGAAGCATAGCCTGAGGCATCCTCTGGTCTAGTGAAACATTATTGACACCTAGACTTTTCTTTTTTTTTTTTTTCTAAGGACCTAAAATGACTTCATATGGCAAGTGAGATAGCATTTCAGGGTTCATTACAGCCTCAGATTGCTTCCACTGCTGGGGATCTGCAGAGATTTCACTAGTCTCCCTTCATTCTGTATTCTCACAGAGTTATGTGTTTGGTCTTCATACCAA
>JAWMRA010000090.1:18916846-18927381 GCA_035584735.1 Pseudotriccus pelzelni | reverse complement strand
ACACAGTGCAATTATCTAAGTGGTATAGTAAGTTATAGTAAAAATACTTGAAAATCATAATAATCATTTTACATTTTTTATAAAAAAATTTTGACAATAATACTCATTTACTCATGGTTTACAACAGACAGTATCAGATAAAATAATATCTTATTTTAAAAAGTTTACTATTACAGAAACTGCCCCTAATGGGTAATGTTTTGACAGTTTAGTTAAGTTGGTACTAATCTAAGTTCGCATGCATCTGACAACACCCCCTCTTTCCTGGACAGGTGCCTAGGATCTACATAAATTAAAAAATTTTTAAAAAAATAAAAAAAAAAAAAAAAAAAAAAGAAAAGAAAAATCTATTGAAAATATTTACAAGGAGACAAAAATGGTTGAAAAAAAATTAAAGAAAGCATTAGGTGTGAAAGTCCAGTTTAATACAATTATCATAAAAGCACAAAACAACTGCTATTGTCTTTCAAAAACTTTGAAGAAAAATAGGAAATACAGGAAATACTGCCATCAGGTGAAAGTAGCTAGCAGATTCTATTCAATACCTTCTTATCCAATTGAGGCTTCAATTCAGTACCAGGATCCATGCAAATTAAGGGCTGTATTCTCACAGTCCTTCTGACTCCTCTGGGATACACACAGGAGTGAGCATCCACCTCTGGAGCCACAACTGCAAGATTAGAGGTGTAGCTGGAACACTCTGGTGCAAGGACAGCATGAAATACCTCGGCAGTGTCAAATGACAAGGACAAAGCTAGTCAACATCACCAAATCGGTTGTATTTTGCTCCTTGAAGTTTCATGGTACTAAGAGTCCATTCAAACTAAGTATTGATACTTTATTTACTTACTTTGTAAACCCTTCTCCATACATAACATGACATCCACCATGAAAGTCACTAAGTGCTATTGGCTTAGAAAAGCAAAGGAGTAGTATTTTACAGATCTAAACACTCCATAACATTGTTCAGAGTCCATTTTTTTGTTTCTAACTGGAAAAAAACCAAACAAACAAGCAAACCAAAACAAGACAAACGAACAAACAAAAAAACCCACACCATTTTTTTTCAAAATCACAGGTCATTAAACATAATTGCCCATGAAGTAAAACACATAATATACATTTTCTTTAAATTATTTAATACTGTCTTTACAGTCAGGTATGGGGATATGTTCTAATTACTGAGAAAAAAATGATATTCTGTATAAACAGCAAGGCAAATATGTGTGTACATACCACTTTTTTCCTTCAGAACAACAAGTTGGTATTAGAGAAACTGCCAGCAAAAATCATTATAATTAGTTTTGGTAGCAACAGTCTTCAATTTTTTTTCACAAAAAAGATATCCTCAATAAAAAGTTACGGTCTGTGTGTGATTTTCTTGTAATATTAGTCTGTATAATATACATAGTCAGCTAAAACACAGCTAATGCTTTCCTCAGCCTAATAAGAGATTTCACCTGGGTTATGGCGCAGCAAATGTGGACTTGTAGACTATGGAACTGTGAGGGGTCTTTTGCTTAAAATTTCTTTTGAAGAGCAGTTCAACTTTGTTAATCATAAAATATTTTTTAGGTAGGAAACACTGGGGTTTAGTAGCTGTTTATCTCGTGTTCTGAGATGTGTAAAAACTTTCTGATAAATCTACTTGGAGGAGAGATTCCACATGCTTTGTCCATCTTTCAGAAGTGCTCGAATAGAATAATTTCACTAAAAACCTTGGCTTTCATCTTCTTTAAATATAAAAATTAGTTTCTTTGTGATATATCTCCTCCTAGGTTTATGAAATTTTGTCCCCAGCTGATCAGCATGAAAAAATTTTTATTGCATTTTCATGTTCTCATGAAGAGTTTGACTTTGAAATTCTTGTCCTTCTACAAAACAAGTAAAATAAAAAATTCTCCTAGAACTGAACCACTTAAAAGTCTTTTTTGCCCTGGAATTGCATAGTCTGGATAAGGTTCAGTCTTATGCTGCAGATCCACATTATATGTATTATCTACTAAAATGGCATTTTAAAGGTGTAGAGCAGGCAGGCTGATTCACAGACATTCTGTGTATAGTGACAAAGCTTAAGGGATGTTAATACACAGTAGCTGTTACATATCATTCTTGCAAGGTACATTAACACTAAGCTCAGTATGGCAATTCTTGTTACTCAGTAAATACTGTAGACTCTTTATTATGTCATAGTAAATCTCCTGAATACTAATATTGAGATTACAACAGATTTTTTGTCAGAGGTGACTTGAGTGGATTTTGAACCCAAGTCTGAAAATATTCAGTATGCAGTTAGGATCTCCATTGTGTAAAACTGAGTCATCCATCTTTGTTTACTTCTTCATACTCAATATGTATTTTCTGGTAGTTTTAGCCTTCGAGGCGAGATTGTGGAACCTTTTTATATTGGGAGGTTGAATGCATCTTTTAGACATATTTGGCATGCCACACATTAATACCCACCTTCCAATTAACCAATAGTAATGCCAGAGGATCTTGTGGCTAAGAGCTGTCTTAAACGAAGTGAGGGATGCATTCCAGCTCCCCAGGCTGTATATTTCTCACTCCATTGTGGAAAAAAAACAACAAATCATTTCTGCAAAGCATTTATTTTCCAAGCTAAATAAGTTGTTCAGTTATATCAAGCTCATCAAATCAACCCAGCATCCAAAAGTGTTACAAACTGCAAGCCGTAAAACTTAATGGATTTTTTTTAATATTTTTTTAATTTATTTAAGTTTGGGACTTAGTGGAAAAAATCCTCTCCCAGAAGTTTCATGCCTAAGCATTTGAAGCTATGGTCTGTGAATTTGCTAACGTTCCTGTTACGGTGCAGCCCTCTCTTCCTAACTTATTCAGCATATGTTGTGTTTTTCAGTACCCCCTACCTACCTACTGGCCAAAACTGCATAAAGAGAGAGAGGTAAGAACTAGCTTTCTCAGATTTTCAGGCTTGTGAGCAGTGGAATTTATTTCTGAATTTGACCATATATCCTACTCCATATCTGATCCATAATGGTAGCTGTAGAAGTGAAACAGAATAGAAGAGCTATTTAAAAAATAAATTTCTCTGGATTTTGTTTGTTTGTTTCTTTTGGTAGCTCCCATTAAGGGGTTTTTTTCCACATTTTGAGGATATTTGAAGTTCACCTCAGTGGATAGATTGATACGATTCAAGGTATTGTAATTTATTGCCATAACTGTATTTCTGCTGACCACTGGCCTGTGAAACACAATTAGAACAGACTACCTTACAAAAGCAAAGGCAGATGCTTCCCAGCTCAGACCAGCAGCAAAATCTTCTCATTCTTTGGAATGGATCAAGAAGCTTGCAGCTGTTAAAAGGAGAATTTTCCATCATACTTCATCGATTTTCATCTTCTCAAGACTCTTATGTTCCACAAGTCTTTTTAAGAGGTCTAGATTTTTTAAAAAATAGATATCTGGTCTTCTGACATATCTCTGAAAGGTAAGAGAAAATTTGTATGTAGCATTAATTTAGTAAATGTATTTGATTCTGAAGAAAAAAATCTTTATTTCAGAGTTCATTGAAAAAACTACCTTTTTTTTCTAAAACTCAGTTATGAGTAAAATATGGCTGTTTCTTTGAATACTTCAACAGGAAGAAACACCTAAATAAGAATTAGAACATTCAAATGTAGGAGAGGAAAGACGGGGTTTATAACCCTTGATATTCTGAATTAAATCTTTCTGAATTGAGCTTCTCTTTAAAGTAAAATGTAGAAAACATCATTTAAGGAGAAACACGTCTTCAAAATAAATTCTTAAAAAACCAAACCTTTTTCTTTTCATTCCACATATTCTCCATATAGATTATACAGGAAGAGATATTGGAGACTAAATTTCAATACTGTTTTGACAGACTAGTCAAAACTTTAAAAAATTAGTCAAATTTTTAAGACATTTCTGTTTAGTCAGGATGACCTAAATATCAACAGACAGTTCAAAGTCACTGAAACCACAGCATACAAGTTACTTTAACTAGAGATGAACACTTCTCTTTTTTAATCTATTAAATAAAACTTGATTTATTTTCATTATTCCTCACTACAGTGGGAGAAAGTACATGTGGGAGAGACCTGGAATCAGGATCTCCATCGACTCCCAGACCAATTCGTACAGAGCTGGTCCTAAAATATACAATCTGGGGGTTTGATCAGAGTAATTTCAAAGAAGAGAACTCCCAAGTCACAATACCAACATAATCTGGATTTTGGAAACCAGACTACCAAGTAATTTGATCATGAATATTGTCTGGTTGTCCACTGCTGCTAGGTAGAAGAAATAGGAAATAAAACATAGGAGCGCAATAGCCAAGATATTATGTTTTCTACTAACATTTTGATTTTTTTCATCCAATGAGAAGAGACTTGAATATCTTTCTAATGAAAATACCCTCAGAGAAGTTTTAGAAAAAGCAAAAAAAACTATTCATGATTAGCATTTATTTGTATCACAGTGTAACATAGAGAATTGAGAAATGTATTCTTGTGTTTAAGTAATATTTCATTTTGCATGATGGAAAATATCTAGTAATTCCAGGAAACAGTATGCTTCTAAACCAGAGCTTATTGCTGGGTTGCATCTTATGGAGTAGTTCAGATCAGAAGAGAACTGTAGGAGATTAACAGGACGTATCGAGGAGCCCAAAGAGCCAAGAAGGTCATTCAGTAGTCCAGAAAAAAAGAAACATGCCAGAAAAACTACCATGATAATCCCATATAAAATAAGCCTGTCAAGGGTCAATGCCACTAATGAAAAAATTTGTTAAATTATGTTCTTTCAAGAGATGCTCATGAAGTAGTACTGCAACGAGAAGCAGGACAAGCTAAGTTCAGAAGATGGGATTGCCAGTAAACTTGAGTGAAATAAGCAGTTAACCTATTTAATAGTATATGAAATAGTCATTTATAATAGAAGGTTTTTAACTAATGAACAGCTGGACATCACAATTACCTCCTAAGTCCAGGTCGACTAAAGTGTTACTTTTTAAATCTGGACTGAAACTGAAATTTATGTGTAACTGTCAGTGAACTGCTTAGTAACATCAGGGAAAAAATACTACTCTCAAGAATACTATTTAAAAATTCTGGATAAATGCTGGGAAAATTAACAAGGGAAAGGAATGATTCTCCAAAATGCTGTTGCAAAAAGGTCTTACTCATTTTGTTTGCCAACACAACATTCTCTATCCCATAGACTGAAAGTCAAGGCTTGCTTAACTGAGGCTATTCAAACTTTCATAAATAGATTTACAGAACTATAACAACATATTTCAAATCTTCCTCCAAAATGAATTGATGTCCTGGTTTCAGCTGGGATAGGGTTAATTTCTTCTCAGTGGATGGTGCATTGCTGTGTTTTGGATTCAGAATGAGAATAATGTTGAAAACACACTGATGCTTTAGTCTGTGTTAAGTCGTGTTTATCCTAAATCAAGGACTTACTCTGTTGATTCTTTTTCTTTTGGGGTTTTCTGTGTGTATTTCATGTGAAGGAGCGTAGCCAGGACAGGTGACCTGAATTGGCTGAAGGGGTATTCCACATCACTGAATGTGATGTCCAGTATATAACCTGGGGAACCAGTGGCATTTAGTTTGTATTACAGATATCTTCACAGATAGAATTATGAAGATTATAAAGATGCGCAATATAAACTTAATAAAATAAATGGGGGCAGATCTGGGTTTAGTAAGAGGATCGGGCATCAGTAAGTGAGTGGTGAACGATTGTACTGAGCATCACTTGTTTGGTTTTCTCCTTTCCTTTTTGTAATAATTACTATTTACTATTATTATATTTTATTTTGTTTTCAATTATGAAACTCTTCTAATCTCAACCTACAAGTTTTACTTTTGATTCTTCTCCCCATTCCACCGGCTGTGTGGTGCTTATTTGCCAGCTGAGCTTAAACCACAATTGACTATCTCTTACAAGGTAAATTGATATTTTCCTACCTCTGTAGGATGTTGTGAGAGTTAAATAACTAAATATTGGTGATGTATTTTGAAATCTTCAGATAAAATATGCTGTTTGAGTAATAGTACTGTTATGGATCATCATATGCCTTTATTACAGTGTGTTACGGACACTCTAAAATTAGCATCCAAATGCTCTTCAGGAGTTACTGGAGCTTGTAACCACTGACTCAGATGTTCCTCTCATGTGTCTTGCAAGGTGTCTGCTTTCATGTCAGATAAAAATGCTATTGTTTTGTACATAATCCTCTCATTTTTAATACTTTGAAAACAAATGTTCCTTTGCTCACAAGCACTAAGGTCTTTAAATTAATGAACATAAACATCAGTGCAAAAAGAACCTTTTATTAGAGCACGAAGATATGGAGGTTCATAAACCCATGTATATTACTATCTTTGTGAAAGTCAACCAAAAGAAAGAACAGCATCACAACCTGGTTCAGCAGAAAAATGGTAAACACAAGGACAGTCATGTTCAGTCTCTGTGTTCTCCATTGTGCCTACATCTATAAGGATTTCTTTATTTGCTTGCTGAAAAAAATTTGACATGAGAGAGCTACCAAAGGCACAAGATATGGAGGAAAGGGACCTTTAGTTCCTGTTGTATAAATTGTGCTTATAGTCATAAGTTTAACCATTTTCCCATTTTCATCCTGGAGAGAAAAAAAATTAAAAACTCCAACAAGTTCCCTGTTGTAGTAGGCTGTATTCAAACTATTGCAATTCAGGAAAATGTCCAGATTTCAAAAGAATAATCACAGAGCATTTTAGATTATTTTTCTTGTCTGGTATCTTGTCTGAATTATTTTAGGATTAGCATTTTTTGTGACATTCAAGCGTATGCTTTACATCTGTGCAGATGAGAACAATTTTTCACCAAGTTGTTTCTTTGATTAGATATACCTAATTACAGATATATTTTACAGAATAAGTACATTATCATTTATGAACTTGATAGAGAAAAATTTTAAAAGACTGATATATTTTGATTTAAATAGTCAAAAAACAGATAGCCTTCTCCTGAAAGTTAGTAGGTAGTAAAAGTGACTGTAAAAGTAATAGCAGAGTCTTGTACTTTCATGACAGCATTGCAAACGTCTTGAAACAGTAAAACATAAACATCATCCAACTTTGACACACATTGCAAAGCATTTAGAGAGTCATCAGAAAATTGAAGAGAGAAGTAGCAAAGTAATTGAATATGTCTCCAAATTCCCTTCAGATGTGAAGCATCAGCTTTTAATACCACATGGATGTAGATTTCCAGTTCTTCCAAGAAACAGAAAATGAACAATTTATTAACAGCAGGTCTGTTTTGCCTTTGCTAGACATAAAACCAGAACGTCTGTGGTGAGCAATCAACCTCTTACCAATAGCTCTGCCAGAGGTCATTGATAAGAATTGTTGCAAAAACCATTTATTGTTGACAAGAGTCATAAAACTCCCATCATGCTTGAAGCTGACTGTGTTTTATTTGAATAACCCTGGATGGCATATTAAATTGTATATCCTGTAGATTTGATTGGATATAATGAGTTCAGCAGTTCCTGAATTAGGATTAAAAAAAAACAAAACCCAAAACCAACCAACCAAACAAACAAAAACAAACAAAAAAACCCCAGTCAGTTCACTAGGAATTTGATTTTCTTATTATTGCTCACAGCAGTAATCATATGAAGAACAAATGCAGAAGGAAACTTAAGGTCTGAATAAAATTAGGAACTTGCATATAATACCACTATCCTTGAAATAATCACATGCCCAGATTGTGTTATTTCCTATGATCACGGCTAGTTAGATATTTAAGCAGCCATTTCTACATACAGCAATAGAATTTGCAATAGCCAAGGGAAACACACAGGTTTGCAACTATGAATAGATACTTAGCTCTGTACTGATGGGTATTTTATCCCTTATAAATCTCAATTCTATGTTTTAAAAAGCTGTGATCCAAAGCATTGACTTTAAAATATTTCCAACTTAATATTCAGAAATTGGTTTTGCTTTGCCTCATTTGCAATAGAAATACTGTGGCTTATATGGATCTTGGACTCTAACATTTTTAATTTTCTAAAGGGATTTTGTTAAACCTGCTACAATGTTAAACCGTTTAGTCCATCACTTTCTATTGAACATTTCATGAACACCCACATACTTGTAACATTACTTAGGCAAGATAATCTATATTCTTGGCAGATAATTTGACATGTGTTTTGGAATACATTTTTGCATATTCCGCTTTACTGATTTTATGAGCAGATATTTACAGTAAAGTAATTTCTGTTCCACAAAGGCATATGGTGTGCCATGGAGAATTGTTGACACTGGAGGACACCACCTGAATACTGTAAGACACGTACACAGGCATTTCTTCAATTTCTCAGACCAAATGTGCAAATAACATTACCATAAAAGTAAGTGTATACATTAGGTGTTCGAGAAATTCTTGCTTCCATACCTAAATACATAAAACAGTGGCTACTAAAATTTTCCATTCATACTTTTTTAGCATAAATCTAAAGACTAACATTTTAGTAAGCCAATATTTTTTCACATAGTAAAGAAATATGAAGAGACCTATTGTAACATATCCAAGGAAAAGTAAAAAGCAAAATAGAAATTAAATAAAAGCAAGTAGGATCCTACAAACATAATATGAATTTATAATAAAATCAATAACTTTGCAATAATTTGTCATGGGACTAACACTTAATAGGACCTTCTTACAAAATTGGGCCTGACCTCTGTAAAATTGTCTGGTTAATCCATTATCTTAAATTATGATCCTTTCAACACTGACATTTCAGAGATTTCAGTTTTCCAGTAGTCAATGTACAGAATAAAATGTGGTTTCTGCTTGATGAGATTTAATTTCTTTGCTGTGGGAGAGTATGTAATATTAATCTTTTTAATAGTTTAAAGTCCTTGGAAAAAACAGCTAGAGCTCCAGAAGTAAATAAATAATGTTAGGGAAATTTTTCCTAGCGTTCATATAATCTCAATGTATTTCGATTTAAAAATCCAGATTGTTTAGAGCAAAACTATGAAAAATAGATTCAAATCACAGATATTTTATTGAACCATATACACTCTCTTAGACTGCAAATGAATTTGACACTTAAGAAGTTATCTGCATAACATGGTAAATTATCAGTAGCAGCAGTATTCATGTTAGAAACCTGCATGTCATCCTCCTTACCCTAAAATTCCTGAAAAACAGTTTATCAGAAATTATACTTGATTAAATATTTTAGTGTCCAAGATTACAACCTTTTAGCCTTTTTTATGGAAGAACCAATAAAGAGGACAAACTACCTCACTTTAATAGACATTTTGGGGTTTTTGTGTCCGATGGGAACTACAGTTGAATTCATATAAACACTAGGAAGAGAAATTGTAGACAGAGAATTTGAACTTGCTCTTGCCTCTCAAAAAAGTGTACTCTGACTCATTGTGGAGAACATCCTGAAAATCTCAGGTCGCTGGTCAAGAAACAGATGGAAATCTTAGGAATTGCATGAAAAGGAAGAGAAAGTTATAAAGAAAATGAATATATGTGCCCACATCCTGAATTATGTGAACAGTACCAGTCACTCCAACCCAGAAAACAAAAAACAGATACTGAAAAGCTATGTATGAGGTGACAGAGATGATTAGTAGTATGAAGCACCTTACAGCAAAGGAAAAATTAAATAAAAACGACTTCTCAGAAAACAGAGAAATGATAAAATGGAAGTACACAAATTTTAACTGGTACAGAGCAGTCAGGTTCCACAGAACTTCCTCAGCTGTCATAATACTAATTTTATGTGATCAGTGTTTCTGCTTGGTGACCTTGTTGATCATCTAAACCTGAGGAATGCATATAACTTGTTTTATTCTTGAATGCTCTTCATTTTCTGCTGTCAAACACTGCATATTATGACCACTGATCACAGGTAGGCAGGTCATTCTTTCAACTTATGAGCAGGTACCATAGTTGAGTCTTGCACTCATGTAGTTAACAAAGTACCTCTTCAACACAGTGAAAATCACTGTCTCTAGTCATAAAGGTATAACCAGAGAAAAGAAAGACATGACTTTGAAAATTTGATCAAAATTGTTTACTCTTAAATTCAGACTATATGTCTATTGCCATGTTTTTCCAAATTTAATATTGACTACTTCAAAGAAATATCATTTTAACAACTTTTGTTGGTATATTTCAGCAGACTGAGACATTCTCTGAGAGACTTTTCTATAATTTCACTTTAGCTACAATATGTTTATGTCTCTACCCTAATCCCTCTGCATAATTCAAGTTCATCGTCTCTCCAAGACAAGATCACTCAATACCAATATACACAAGTTCTTTTCATCCCAGCTCCCTGTCAAAAACAGGAGTCATCATTACACTCTTTCTACACCACAGAGTGGCTGGAGAGCAGCCAGGCAGAAAGGGACCTGGGATTTTGGATCAACAGGAGGCTGAACATGAGCCAGCAGAGTGCCCAGGTGGCCAAGAAGGCCAATGGCATCCTGGCCTGGATCAGGAAC
>JAWMRA010000090.1:18892964-18904657 GCA_035584735.1 Pseudotriccus pelzelni | reverse complement strand
TTTTCCCCTATCCTTAATGTTTGCATAGTCTTTGTAGTGATCATCTACATATCACTGTCAGTTCTTGGCACCTGTATGAGATATTTAACAGCAAATGACAGAAAGAGAGGTAAACAGTAGTGGTAAGTAGGGCACAAGATCACAGACACTTTTCGTGGCTTTTGCCTGAGCACCTTCAATGGCTCTATGTTTGCTTGGGTTCTAAGTAACTGTCAGGATGCAAAGAAGCCAGGCATACTTCATGTCAAGCCTTCTGAGAACCCTGGAGCACCGACCGCTATGTAAAAGGGGACTGGCACCACAACAAAGCAGATTATCTGAGACACTTCTCTGTTGAGATCAGTTAAATTAGAAGAATGACAATTTATCACATGTTCATTTTAGCCAGTTCCTTCATAGTTCTAGGTCTGACTGGTTCGCAGTCACCAGGGGAGGCATCAGATACCAAGTGCTGGGCTACCTTCCCCATCCCCCACAAAGAATTAAAGTCTTATTTGATTACAATGATTTATTGAACCCTACCAATATGACAGGTAATGTAAAAGGTGGACTTCACTAACACAGAAGTCTAAAATGAAAATAGCTTTTTTCACTAGGCAAAAGGTTTCTATGACTGGCAATACTTACATATGCACATACGTATTTTGCTAACTCAAAAGAGTTAATTTTGCTTTTCACTCTAGCTAATCCTATAAAGCAAACTACACTATGAGAAAAAGAGGTTCTATTCTTTACATTTTTATTATAAGTGGTTACTGGCTCCAATATGACTCTTAGCTCCCTGTTCGAGAACAGTCAGTCAGAAGACATATACCTTCAGCTGTTAACTGAGCATTTTACCACAGAAATTCCACAGACCAAAGTACAGAACTCACACCATGCTAATTTTACATAGTCTTCTTTCAGAGCAGGATCCCCTTATTTTATACTGGCCCACCCAGTAACAGAAGCTGGCTAGGAATGACTTCCGAAGATCTGGAGAGAATTAGAGGAGACACCAAAGATCCAATTTGTAATGAGACTTTAATTCAATCCAGGCTATGCAAAGGAAGAAAGAAGGACTTTTATTAATGTGCTAAAGTTACTTGCAGATGCAGGGCAAAGGAGTAAAAGTCCAACCCAGTGAGTCATTGAGAACATGCTATTCCTGGTGAGTCACTGAGCATCACAACACTGAACAGCATTCCCTTATTTTTCCATAATTCCTTATTGCCCTGATCTGAAAAGAAACACCTGTTTAAAAATAGTAACAAAATATCCTGAATGCCTTCATTAGTGTTTCTGATGTATGTTGCAGTTTGATTTTGCAAAAATTTCAAAATAGGAGCTTTTATTACCAGCAGTTATCTCAGATTTTGTCAGGTGCCCATCACATTTCCTTTTGCAGTCGTGTTATGTCAATGCCTTTCCCTTTCTCTTCCTTTCTGAAATGTGTCAAGACTAGGTATGCATTTGCACTAAAATGTATTTAGGAAAAAGGATAAAATAGTTTGAGAAAGCAACAACTTATCTGAAAAACTGCCACAAAATAATTTGAAATCATCTTCTAAACTTTGAGAATATTTTCATGAAACCTTCCACCTAAAGTGGGAAATATATCTAGAAAGGCAATACATAAACTTTAACTGCTTTTAAGCAACACATATTTGTAGTCTGAAGGAATGACCTAGGTATAGCCTCAGAATTTAGTGGGAACACTAAAAAGGGGTCACAGTGAGATCCCAAATGTTGTATAAAATGTATTAGAAGAAAGAGAAGTTATTTTTTGTCACTTAAGAAATATTACCTGACCATTATACTAACTTTCTCCTTCTGACATTACTTGTTCATGCCCCTATTAACTGGTTTTTACCTATATAGTATGATGTTTCTAACCTGTCCTGGTTCAAAGGGAAGAAAAGGTTTGGAACACAGAGGTAAGGTCAGTCACTGATATGAAACACTATCATATTTCATGTATTTCTTGTGAATCATTAAAGTCACAAATAATGTTTAAAACTTGCTTTAACCTACAAGGTCTTTCACAGATATATCATCTTATTTAACTGATTTCTATTCATTCCCCTTGAATTTCACTTCAGGCTGAGACTGCAAAACTAGTTGCCAAAATGCTTCTACACATATTTTGACTTATTTATAACTTGGATTTCAGTGTGACTACTAATGGCATATTCAAATTTACCTGTTATCCTTTTATCTGATTCATTAGTGGATAAAAACCTGAGACACACACGCTCCAAACACTGCCATACACACCTGGCCATCTCAGGAGATGAGATATGAACATACTTTTACAGACATTAATGTTAATAAAAACTCACAGCAGTTAAGAACTTATTTAAAATTAGCCCTAAAAATAAGTAGATTTCTTTGTAATGCCTTAAATATCCACATTTATTAACCATTTTCAGTTGCAGCCCCAGAATTCAGTAACAAAGAAGCTGTAACGAGATCCAAAATACTGTTAGAAAAAAAGAGAAGAAAAAAAAAAAAAGAACTAGGAAGAGAAACTATTTACTATTTTTTAAATTTTTTATTGGCTTTAAAAAAATTATTTCATAAACAGCAGAAATCCTTTCATTTATGAAAACGAAATGTGCCGGGACTATATTTATGCAATGTCAACAACCTAAAACAAAAAATCCACATAAGTTTTCCTTGCCAGTTCCACTCCTTGCAGCTACCACAGTCCAATGTTTCAGAGAAGGTCCAAGTAGTTTCCTGTGTTAATTCTTCCTCTCTAGTCATACATTTATCCCATGCATAGTATTACAAGTCAACTCAAGTTCTTATGAACAAGCCTGGACATATGTGTATCTAGGGACTCAATAGCAGAGTCCAAATTACGATTCACTCTTAGTAACCATTGGAAAAAAGTTTATTACTTTGAAAAGTATTACAAAAACAGCAAAGGAAAACCAAGAAAATTGGCAAAAAAAGCGCAATATTATGTAACTCATTAATGGAGAATCTAATTAAAACAATGGAGAGCTTTTCATCACCAACAAGTTAAACATTTCCTTAATACTTAATGGGTGAAAGGTTGTAACATCTCACAGATGATCTAGAGGAACATTTTGTTCCAGTATAAGAAACAAAATTATTTGAAACATCCGTCATTTTCAAGACACACTAGGAATCCTAACAGTGCAGAAAAGTGCTGTACTGTGCCCTGGTGGACAGATGCAAATAAATAATTTCTATTATTTCAGTTCAAACAGTCCATTTAAGGAATTTGCATTTTTTGTTTAGTGTGAAGAGAGTATAAAGACAATACAAAATTTTCAGTCTTTAAAATTTATCTTCATACATTAGTTCAGGATGGGCTTTTTTTACCTTATCAGAGCAGATAATTTTTGATGGCCATCCACAATTGTACATAGTTAAACCAATTGCCATGAAACTGGCGATGGGGGAGATTCTGCTCACTCTTTGGATTATATTCTGCTGCATTTCAGTGCAAATTCTTCTAGCCTGAGTTGCTTTAATTATAAAATGGAGGTCGAATTGGGAGAACAATAACACCACAAATAAGTAACTGGCAGATTGGCAGGTCAGGAAGACTTATAGAAGACTTTGTTTAATACATTAAAATTTGGCTAAGTGAAAACTACCAACTAACATTTAAAGTCCTCTCCTCTGTATAACTGAATGAGACATAGCATCTAGGGGAAATAACACAGAAGAACCTCATGGTTTACTTATTGCTTATAGGCATTTACCAGGTTCTGGGACAGGTACTTTCATGTTCTTGTTTGTCATTCAGAGTCACAGAGAATTGAGGATTGCATTTCTTAAAAACAAACAAACAAACAAACAAACAAAACAAAACAAACTTCTAGGTTTCTTTAACAACACTTTGCCAATACAATCACATAGGTTTTGGGAACATAACTGGTACCATCACCCCTCAATGCATATATTTAGAACTGCTGCACCACTCTGGATGAAAATAATAGATCCAATTTCTACACTGTGCAGTGCAGACACATAGTTCATGTCTTAGTCATGTCATCTCTTGGGGTAACTTGTTTTCCAACCATGACAGCACCAAACTAGCAGATCTTCTTTGCAAAAGTAATTTTTGTAGAGTGCATGACATGTCCATTATTCTCAGAGAGGTCAGCTTTGAGACCTCAACATGTAGGCATTTCAGTATTACTCAAGACAAACCATCTCACTTCAATGTAAGAATCAATAAGGCAATAATACAGCCATATCATTTACAATACCAAGAGATAGGTGCTGACAGGGATGGCCATTCAGTTCCACTGGAAGGAGCTTTCATGGTTATATCAAAACTGGAACAAATAGTGCATACCTAAGTGCCAGGCTTATAGAAAATATAAAATACATTATTATAACTCAATGCCTTTTGTCTAAAAGGTGGCTAAGAAGCTTAGTGACAGAAAACACCTCCTCTAGCCTTTAGAATTCTGTTTTCTTTCCTTGATGCATATTGACTTATTGAGAAGTCCAGATGGTTATTATCCACTTGGATAAGTCAGCTCAAACAAATTTTAAAATCCATTTTGGAATACCATATGGATTATTTTCTTGTTGAAATGCAAGCCCAATTTAAAAGTTAGAAAAGTAACTAATCCTTTTTCTCAATGGGGAAAAATATATAAGCACGTTAATATTTTGGGAACAAAAATTAGTATATGAAAGTGTGGGTCCTTAAATCCCATACAGGTTGTCTTTGTTCTTTTACTGCATACTTGAAAGTGAAGGTAAGGTCTGCTGTAGGCAGAATTGCAATTATATGTTTGTCAGATACAAAAGATATGTATGTTTGTCAGATACAAAAGTTCAAGATATAGCTGTTATTCACTCATATGAGTACAATGAACTGGTTTACTAGTTTGTCTTTAATCCTCTAAATATCACCTTTCTTGAGGCTTTGCTACTTCTATTTGGTTTTGGTTTTATTTCCTAGATGGATCATGGTGTGATAGTCAGTGTTTGTCAGATAGACAGAAATTTTGCAATTTTGGGACCATTTCCAACTACAAGATTTACAGCTGGCAGAGAAAATAGCTACATTTCATCTCAAATTGTATTTGGTATTGAAAGAAACTGCTCAATTATTAGCAGGATAACTTTAAGACTTTAAGCCACAGAGTGGCAATTTTGATAATGGAATTTAATGGGGTAAGAAAGAAAGTCTTGAAGGTTTAATGAAATGTATCTGTATAAGACTGAACTTGATATAAAACATTTTTAAACTGCACGTTACAAAACATTTTAGCCACTAGAATAGAAACATTGTATAAAAAACTTTTAAAATTCATTATTATTATTATTTAAAATTGAGCTATTTCAAATTGCAAGCGCCAGCCAGAGATAAAGCCATTTTTCTAATCAGCAGATATTCACAAAATATAAAGTTCAAATGAAAGAAAAAATGGACTTTCTTTCTGAAAGCTGATAAACTGTTAATTGCAATAGTAAAAGAAGAAAAAAAATAAAAGAAAAAATTTGTTGTTCATTTCCCAGTCAGGCACTGTATAATAGAAGGGGCCTACAGGGTGCATATAGAAATTGCCTTTTTTTTTTTTTTAATAAACAATGTCTTTCATGTTAAAACATGTCTTTCGTGTTTGTCAGATTTTCGTGTTTGTCATGTTTTCACGTTTGTTGGACTTGGCTGCTCTTGGGAACCAACCAGGCAAGCAAAGGGTGTTATAAGCCCATTTGCAGGTGCTTTAAAGAATATTTAGGGAGCAAAGTGACCTGGAGCATGGAGATTAGGAGGGGGCAAACGGGCATGGCAGTGTCAGTGAGGGCACGGCACAGCATTTTGTGTGGCAGTTCTCATGGCAGTTTCCACAGACAAGGTGAGCAGGAAGGGTACAGCCACTCTCCCGGCTCTTGGTGGTGGGTTCTGTGATAGGTGTGGAGGTTTTGTTTAGTGGGGTTTGTTGTAATTTTTTTTTTCTCTCTCCCATTCAACTAGATCCAGCAATGGTTTCCAAATGATCAAAAGCCATTTCTGCTGCAGAAGGAGTGTTCTAACCCAGACAGAACCCCCCAGGAAGGACACAGGTCCAGGTCACTGGCTGTAGGGAATGTCTGAGCCTGGCTTTAGTACCAAAGAGGTACTATTTTATCAATAGGTGGCCAAAGGATTGGTGCCACTAGCGGAATTTTGGTTTTTTTGATCATGGGGTAAAATTCTATTGTACCTAGCCTGCTACAGTCAGATGGGCTTCTTCTATTCAAAGAACCCTAGCATATAAATTGGCAGGGATGATCAAGAGGTCTTTAAACTAGATTTGAAGGGGAAAGAGGTTGAAATCAGACTCTCCAGAGATGAGCCTAAGGCAGGAAAGACAGGGTCAGAAATTAAATCAGCAGCCCAGCTGAACACACAGTATGGTAACAAACAAGAGTAGCCGGAAGCCATCGTGCAGCAGGAAAGCTATGATGTAGTCACCATCACAGAAATGTGGTGGGATGACTCTCATGACTGGAGTGGCTACAAGCTCTGCATGAAAATCCAGACCAGTAACTGATCATAAAACCTTTTTGCTGTGTTCTGAACAGCTGAAATAACATTTGACAGTATTGAGAAAACAGTGAGCTATAATGAGATTATTTTTTATAATAAATAAATTAATTTGGCCAAATGTTGCATTTGGTCCTTGATTGCACTGCTATAAATGTATTCAATGACCACAGCAGAACAAGACCAGAGAGTACGAGGAGTAGAAGGACTGTCCAGAAGTGTAGGAGGAGAGTCCAGAAGTATTTGGTTGATTATTTTTAAAAGAAAAGTAGTACCTAGGAAATTTGCTTTTTTTCATTTTCAGGTTTTACATCTTTCAGGTCTGTATTAGCCAAAGTTTGCAACTCATGGTCAGCAGTCCTTCCCACTTGTTAGATTCAGGAATCACAAAATCATCTGTAGCCATTTAAAAACTTTTACAAGGCAACAAGACAAATGATGACGTTTATGACATTTTACCTTTTTCTGCTTGTGTATGGTATAAATTTGGATGTTACTAAGGTGGGATTACATTACTCCTCTAGCATATCTTTTCTGAAAAGGAAATAAAAAGGTTATTTTTGAATTTTTTTTTTACTATTTTATGGAAATAGCTTAAACAAAAGAAATATACAATAAACATCAAAAATATAGCAAAGAAAACTACATATTCTTGATTCTGTTTTCAACATATAGCATGCTAGAAAGTTCCAGAAGTGCTGGAGTTTGAATACAAGGTCAGTGAGATCAAATCTAGTTGACTTTAAAACCTTTTCCAGCAGAGGAAGCACACATCATCATCTGCTACTATCATTAAACCCATCCTGTTATCTCAGTTGGTTTTCAAAAGCCCCATTCAAAAATATTTCATCTCTTGAAACACTTTTCATCTTTAACCACTGTTGGTGGGAGCAGAAGCAGCATCCTGTGCCTGTAAATTTAGGCCTGCAACTTCAGCTCAATTACTTGTGCACCAGGAAGTTTCTACAATGTTAAAGCTGACAATCATGTTACTTAGAGTAGGACTGTTCTTTTAATTTATTGAATTCAGGATGTTTCACTTTGATCCCATCATGTATCCCGTCATCAGCACTTACTCTCAAATCAGCATCTTGAACATAAAATTAGTATTGAAATATTTCTGCTCTCTTTATAAATAAGCCTCAAATAAGTCTTTCCATCTCACAGTGAGGAATATCAGGTAACATAGACATAATAAATATAAATGGATGGAGTCACCCTACAGCAAAGAATGGAAAATATCCTTCCTCATAATGTTGAATCTGAGAATACAGGATGCAGCTTGCGTGTCCAAAGGTTTGTGCTGACCAAAGCCAACACAACAGAGGAGTACTGGACACTTATGCAGACAACACTGAGGAGCAGAAAATCACCAATAATTGCAAATGTAAACATACAGCACAGAAATTCTGTATTGATGCAAAAGTTGTGACTCTGTGCTGCAGTGGAGACTTACTCCTTGCTTTCCTTACATACCTCTAGAACCCTACATCTACAACAGGGAGCAACACAACTCTGACTCGACACTGCAATCTTCCCTCAATATATTGTAATCACCCATTCCAAACACTCTTCATAGATTGTCTGGAAGCACCTTTAACTAAAGCTTGGCCTGGAGGCAGCCCTGTGTCAGATTTTTGATAGCTCTTCTTGTATAAGAGCACAAAAAGAATCAAGCCCTAGAGGTTTAAATGTGAAGCATTAAGTTACTTATTCTCAGTACACCTATCCTAACACAGAAGAAAGTACTACTCTTCTTTGCTACATGGCTCTCAATCATGAGAAAAGCACTTTATTCCCACACACAGATTGTTCTACAAATAAACCCTATGCTTTAAGCTAAGTCAATGAAAAAGAGAACCTTTTTCTTCAGTTGAAGAATTCCCTGAGAAACTCAATACATGCTAAAAATACCTTGCTGTTTGCATACCCAAAGCTGCATCAGCTCATCTCTAAGCCTCTAGGTACCCTTAATCTCATTTAAAAAATACAATTGTTACTTCAGCTCTGGCAAGTCCTGCGGAGTGCCTGTATGCCATAACTAATGTAAAACAATTTCCTTTCTCTCCACTTTCTCGCTACTCATGACACTCGTAACTCTCCTATCTCTTCAAAATCTGAAAGAGGTTAGTAGGATTTTTCCATATATTCCAAGGGCTCTGGTAGAAGAGAGAATCCTGTGCTGAAGTCTCACATGGAAAATACCATGAAACATAGTTCTGCTTCATTTTCAAATTAGTCTGAATATTTCTTATTGTGGTCTTTTCCTTTGGTTTTCTTGGTTCATCAGACTTTTCTCTCCGTTAACCAACATCATGTATATTTTTTCTTTTTCTGTACACATAGGGCAAAGTGCTAGTGAAACCTGTTGTGCATTTTACAAATTAAAATTATCCAGATAGTATTTGCAAAAAAGATAAAATTTCCAGATTGACATTTTCTTCAGTTTTATTCAAAATATGTGCAACAGAAAATTATAAAATTAACTAACTTAAGGGGTATTGCAAACTAGGAAGTACACACATACTTTCTTTTTGGAAGACTACACCATAAGATATTTTGACAGCTGTGTAAAAGATTCTATTTTTAGATTAAACTTTCTTTTCCTCCTAGTCATATTTGGTATTACCTTTAAATATATCTAGTTTCTATTAATTTCCATTACCAATCACCAATTCTATTTTAAAAATAATAGTTGATGACAAGATTTTAAAAAAAAAAAAGCACCACAAACTATCATGTGGTTCACACAAGTTTGAAAGTAACTTTGGACAAGACTAATCAACGTCGTCAAAGGGAGAAAAAAATTAGTCAACACACAGAAGTACAAACATGAGGTTATATAGGATGTTTGCAAAAGTGTAAAAAACAAGCCTATATTAGATTAGTCCCCGTAAATCTGCTTTGCTCAGTTTCATTTTCATCTGGTCAACTGTGTTGTAATAAAAGCTTTCATATGATGACCAACAAAAAAACCTTCACATATGCAAAAAATCCAAGTTTAGCAGAGGAAAGCATTGAAGCTGTTATAGTAATAGTTGTTAAGTCCAGCTATCAACAACTGTAAATATATTTTTCTGATTATATTTTCCAGCTACATACAAGACCATATAAAATATTTTGACTTGGCCCTGTCAAGTTGTAGGTGCTCTTTACAGGTCCATTTTTCTGAACAATAAAACAAGCAGGAAAGTTTTAGAAAAGGAAACTGAATAATAAAGTGTCAAGAAGGAAATGCACAGACAGTGGAGTAGGGACAGATATCCTGGGAAGAGTACAGCAACACAGTCTGGTTGTGTAGGGGTGGGGTCAGGAAGGCCAAGGCAAAGCTGTAGCTGAAAATGGCAAGGGATGCAAATAATAATAACTTTCACAGGTATGTCAGCCAGAAAAGGAAAGATCAAAAAGGGTATAGCCGCTGATGAACACAAGTGGCAAACTGATAACAACTGACAAGGAGAAGGCTGAGGTACTCCATAGCTTTTTATGCTTCAGTCTTCAACAGCAACCTCTCTTCCTACACCTCTTGAGTGGATGGATTGCAAGGTAGGGGCTGGGGGAACAAATTCTCTCCTACTGTAGGAGATCAGAGTTTAGACCACTTGAGGAACTTGAACATACATTAGTGAATGAGACCTGAATAAGATGTGTCCCAGATTCCTGAGGCAATTGGCTGATATAGTTGCCAAGTCACCCTCCATGTATTTGAAAAGTTGTGGCAGTCAGGTGAAGTCCCAGGTGACTGGAAAAAGAAAAACATCTTTTAAAAGGGTGGAAAGGAAGACCCTGGGAACTACCAATCTGTCAGCCTCACCTCTGTGCCTAGGAAGATCATGGAACAGATACTCATAGAAGATCTGCTAAGGCACATGGAGTACAGGGAGCTGATTCAGGACAGGAGTGGACAAGGAAAGGGCTATGGATGTCATCTATCTAGAAGTCCTTTGACATAGTCCCCCACAATATTCTGCTCGCTTAATTGGAGTGATAGGGATTTGATGGGTGGCTGTTCAGTGGATGAGGAATTGGTTGGGTGGGGGCCATCCAGAGATGACATCCAGGGAGACCTAGACAGGCTCAAGAAGTTGGTCCATGTGAATGTCATGAAGTTCAAAAAGGTGAAAAGCAAAGTCTTTTGCCTGAATTGGGGCAGCCTTCTATCATTACAGGCTAGTGGATGAAATCATCAAGAGCAGCCCTACCAGGAGGGATCTGGGGGTACCAGTAGCTGAAAAACTGGACATAAGACAATAATGTGTTATTACAGCCCAGAGGCCAACTGCATCCAGGGCTGCATCAAAACAAGTGAGACCAGAAGGTCAAGGATGGGGGTTGTCCCCTTCTACTCCATTCTCATGAGACTCCACCTGTAGGACTGCATCCAGCTCTGGGGTCCTCAGCACAAGAGTAAGAGAATATGCCAAGTTGGAAAGGACTCCCAAGGATCACGAAGTCCAGTTCCTGGCCCTGCACCAGACCACCCCCAAGGATCACACCATGTGCCTAGAGGGTTGTCCAGACACTTCTTGAACTCTGTCCGAATTGATGCTATGGCCACTTCTCTTCAGGAAATTGTTCCAGTTCCAAACCACCCTCAGGGTGAAGAACTTTTTTCTAATATCCAACCTAAACCTCCACTGACACAATTTCAGTCCATGCCCTCTGGTTGTGTCACTGGTCATCACAGAGAAGAGATCAGTGTTTGCCTGTCGTGTTCCCCTCATGAGGAAGTTGTAGACTGCAATGAGGTCTCCCCCCATTTCCTTTTCTCCAGCCTGAACAGAAAGACATGGAGTTGGAGTGGGTCCAGAGAAGGACCTCTCCTATGAGAAAAGGCTGAGAGAAATGAGGTTGTTCAGTCTGGAAAAGAGAAGGCTCTGGGGAAGACCTTATTAGAACCTTTCAGTACTTAAAGGGCGCTCATATGAAAGAACGGAAACAGGAGTTTTAGCAATGTCTGTACCAATGGGACAAGGATTAATGGCTTTAAACTAAAGGAAGGTAAATTTAGACTAGATATAGGAAGAAATTTTTTACAATGATGGTGATGAAACACTGGAATGGATTTCCTAGAGGGGTGGTAAATGCCCAGCCCTGGAAACTTACAAGGTCAGGTTGAACAGGGATGTGGGCAACCTGGTAAACTGATGATGTCCCTGCCCATTGCAGGGAGCTTGGATTA
>JAWMRA010000090.1:18870609-18888900 GCA_035584735.1 Pseudotriccus pelzelni | reverse complement strand
GCAAAGCAGACACAGCAATCAGCCTAGGCCTTGAACCACGTCCAGAAGGCAGGAAATCATTCCATAAACAAGAAATTAAGAAAACAAATCAACTTGAAGGGGTGCGTTGGGCCAGAACTTGTAATTAGAGAACAGTGTAAAAGTTATGAAACACGTATGATAGGATTGCATCTTTTGGCATTTTGCCCAACGCACCCAGTGCTGCAATAAATCTGTTTGCTTTTTGGCTTTTTATTCTCAAGATGAGTCTAAAGAGTTTCTTCACCAGCTTTTTGGCAGCAAAAGCATAACATGTATAAATCCTACAGCCTTTTGTTGAATCTGCAGAGGGAAGCAACCAGGACACAAAAAAATGGGTTATCTGCAGAGAAAACCTCAGACTTATAGCAAATCCTTGTAAGTGCACTGACTGCACTCCGAATGAAAAGCTGATAAGAATGAGCAGGAAGTATCTGGTGATCTGTTTAAAAGTTACATGCCTATAGGATTTTCACACCACAGCTGGGAAACTAGATGACTGACTGATGGTGAGATATTTCTCTGATTATTTATTCTTCCCCAAATGGCATTGGTTTCTTTCTGCCCTGGAAAAGATTGTCTTTGTTTTGCATACTGATTCATACCTCACAAACACGAAGGGTGTTTATGACATGGGGCATGATTTCAAATGAATCTACATACAAATTTTCATAAGAATTAGATTCATTCATACTTCTCCTACCTGATCTGTAAATGAATCAAAGAACTTACTTAAAAGAAGAAAATCAGTGCCTGTTATTCAAAAAAAATCAATTAGTTCATTACACCCTAAAGACTTCAGAATAATTTGCATAAGAAGTGTTAGGGAGAGAATTTCTAATACGAAAAACTGGGAGTGAAAGTCTGCATTTCAGCATAGTTTTTATGAACAAGGCAAGGTGACTTTCAACGCCTTTGCACTGAAATAGTAGTGTCACATCTCGTGCAGAGATGTGAATGAGCAAGCATCATGATTTAGATATGTTAAAGTTAAGCCAATACTGAGACCAATATAGACAGGTTACCTCTGCTAGTAAGGGTGACACAAGAATGATACCAGGACTGGAATTTTTATAGGACTAAGACTGACTCCATCTTTTGCTAAACACACAGGCCCTTTTTTGGCTCTCACACAGTCCACAAAGTCTGTGAGATTTATAGCACACAGACTTTTTAATAATCCTGTCCCTAATGACTGTACCTCAAACAAGAATTCAGTGAAAAAAGGGAATTACACACACTCTGGAATGTACAAAAGAGAGGAAGAGGATATGACTAAAGTGCAAAAGAGTCTGGAGTTATTTATTATAGAGGGACTTCTTTACAATCACAAACTCCCATCTATACTGAATCCATGCTACTGGGACTCTGGTGGTCACATGCATATTAGTTCAACTGAGATTCATCAGACTCATTCCTGTTTTCTAAAGCTGCCAGTAGTATATAATTTTCTTAAAGTAGTGGAATTTTAGGTGGAAGAAGGCTGTGGTTGTACATACCCAAATGGAAGAATGTATGTTGCATCTTAAGAGAGGAAGGGTCAGGGGAAGGAGAGGAGAAGAGAAAGTAAATGCCCTTCTAAAAATATCAGGCACTGTGAAAGTTATGGCTAACTTCCTCTCCCCATCAAAGTTTCATTTCCATGCCTTTCTTTTTCAAAAAGGGAAAACTTAAACATTTCCAGAAATCCTAAAACATTGCAGTTACTAATCAAGAAAATTACTGGATTAGTATTTTGAACTTTCTTAGTAGCATTTTTTTTCTTTACAAAAATGTTTTTTGTGAGCTTATATAGACTTTTATATTTAGATATATTATTTGAAACGTTTATTGTTTAGGACTATACTGAGTGCATCAGTGGACAAGAGATGAGCTATGGATGTCATCTATCCAGATTTCTGTAAGGGTTTAGCATATTTATTAGCATATATTGCAAAATTAGCATATTGCTAATAAATTGATGAAATGATGGATGAACTGTTGGGTAAGGAATTGGCTGAATAGCCACATCTGGAGAGTTACAGTTAATTACTTAGTGTTCTAGGGGAGACCAGTAATGAGTCCCTCAAGGTTCTGTACTCAAACTAATACTATTGAATATCTTAATCAACAAGAGAGCGGGATTCAGTGCATCTTCAGAGGTTTGCAGTTGACACCATGCTGAGTGGTGGATTTGTTGGAGGGAAGGGTCACCAATGAGAGGGATCTTGACAGACTTTAGGAGTTGAATCGTGTGAACCTCATGAAGTTCCACAAGGCAAATACAAGGTCCTGCTCCAGGATCAGGTTAATCACCATTATCCAGAGAGACTGGGCAAACGAACAAATTGACAGCAGCCATGTGGAAAAGAACTTGGGGATTACAGGTGGATGAAAAATTGCACGTGAGACTGCAGCATGTGTTTGCAGGTCAGAAAGTCAATCACATTCTGAGCACAGGGAAGACATCAACTTGTTAGAGTTGGTCCAGAGGATAGTCAAGTGCAAGAACACCTCAGCAATGTAGACAGGCTGAGATAGTTGCGGTTGTTCAGTCTGGAGAAGAAAAGACTCCAGGGAGACCTTATAGCACCTTCCAGTATCGAAAGGGAACTTAAGAAAAAGAGAATGAGAGACTTTTTACCGGGGTCTGTAGTGACAGGTCAAGGGGCAACAGTTTTAGACAAACTAAAACTGTCAGTCAGTCTGAGATTCTGAAACAATACGATTCCGGTTTTGTTTTGTAGACTGAAAATTTTTAGTCAAAATTTAGGAAAAAAAATGCAAATTTTACTTCTTCTTCTGTGGACAAATTACTACAGTACTGAATTTCAATTAATTCCTACACATACAAGACACTTTCAGTTTTCTTGTTGGGTAATATGCTCCCTTGCTATTATCCCAGACTATTCTTTCACCAGCCTCAAAAAAAGACTTGCTTCTAAAGCCACTATGAAGTCCAACTTCTGTTTTCCTGCTCAGCCATTTTATCTCCCACAAGAATAAGGACAAATTCACTATCTGAAGCTATTCAAGCAGCAGTACCAGACAATTTATTGGAAGCAATCCTTCTGAGATGCTAATTATGGTTACTAAAACGCACTGCTTTTGCCTTAAGGTGTTACATTAATATTTATTTCAAAGCTGCATCTACTTTTCCTCAAATTTAAAGGGATATGACTATTAAAATGTATATATATCCATGCCTAGCAGAATTCCACATGGACTCTGTTGAGAATTTGAGATGTAAAAATCAACCTGATGCCTGCTACATAACTATAAAGATCCAATCAGATGTTCTCATACACTGCAAATATTTAAAGAATTGAAAGAATATTTGGTTTTGTAATTGTTTATAGTTCTGCAACTAAATACACTTGCAATTAAAAAGAAATCGAAATTCTTAGTAATTGCTTGCTCTTTTGAAATGAGATAGAGATTCTCAAGTGATCAAAATTTTAAATTAGCTTAAAAATAAAATATCTTTCCCTAGAACATTTATTTTGTATTTTTTGAGTAAAACTAAAAACAGACATCACTACCAAAGGCAGAACACTACCAAAATGATTGTCAAGGTGCTATTGCAAGGAACATCCTCTTGAGAATGACCTCTTTAATCCAACTGCTCAGTATAAATTAAAGGGAACACACCGCACCCTCACTAACTGTCAGAAAGGTTTAGTTGTGCCATGCTATAGCAGTAGTTGTGGTTTGTCCTAGCTAGCATGCGCTAGAAAGTATTTGAAGGAGAAAAGTTTTATACGGCCTTTAAAACACACATCTTACTCCTGAGCTTACCACCCTCTGCCAATAATGAATCTTAATGTAACTCAATGCCATTCAGGCCGTTCCTTGAGCCACTTTTTGACTTTCAGTTAAAACAAATTTGAAACTGATAAAACTTCAGTCAAGATTTAATTTCAAAACCAAAAAAGAGTAGGTTTTTCAGTAAAGTCTATAATGTAGAGGATACTGTGTTATTTAAAGAGAATTATGATTATGTAGTTTAAAAATTACACGACTCTGTATAATACAGAAATGTTAAACTAATACTTACCAAAGGAGGAATTTAGGAAGGCAAAATAGGATCTGCAGTCTCTTTCAGACTGTTATCATCAGGGGTCAGACCAATTGCTCCAGCCTTATTGCAAATCATTTCTCTGCTCAGACAAGTCACATATCACTTAAGACAAAAAACACTGAATTGAAAAAGAGGCACAAAACTGTATTTGTAATTGCCCACAGTGGCCTTTCACGCAACTTTCAGTCTTTTCTCTTGCACTGGACTATATTTAGTCACTGAAAATCCTGCCCCCACCATGTTGGGACAGAAAGTGAAAGGTCAATCCCACATACCCCATCTGAGCTTCTTGCAATCCAGCGACAACCTAGTAGGTCTTAGTGTATCAGACTGAGTGAAGCACTAAAGAAGCATGTTGCAAGCAAATTGATACCTACTGTTGCCCTGCAAGCTTTTCCACTCTCCTCTATACATGCATTGCAAGAAAGGTTGGGCTGAACTACATTAACTTCTTCCTCTTGAGTTACTTTTGGCTCTTTACTTTAAACCTCTCAACTACTTCTCAACCAACATGTGACAAATTACTAAATTTGCTGCAGTCTGTCATCAAAGTCACCATTACAATCTGATTTATAATAGATTTGTCCTAGGTCCAACCCATAAATACATAAGGAACTTTAATCTACACTTTGGTCCTCTGTGAGAGTTTGAAAATATAACTTTTTTGTTATTTTATTTTGAGAGCATCAAACACCATTTACATGCCACCACCATTAAAAGCATTAATACATCATATCTGTTTCACAGTTGCTGCTCAGAAAGTCCGTAACAGAAGAGATTCTTATTAGCACACCTGCAGGATGTACCATGTGTTGTTTTACCTGTTCAGAATTCCACCAGAAGTCACACACAGCTTGAAGAGAGGGAAAAAGAGGTCTTTTTGCTTTGTCAGCTGCAACCAAGCAAGGAAACCAACCAGCCCTCATACCCGACAAAGATGAACCAAAAAAACCCCTTGACTCTGAACAAGGCAAACAATCTTTTCATTTCCTCAAAAAATTCAGGGAGTTAAGTCCTTGAAAAATAGGGCATGACAAGAACAATATCTTGGAAATGTCTCTTTGATTAATGTATGTCATTTTGAGTGACTTGAAAAACCACAATTAAAGAAAGAATATGGAACAAAAGTTAAATTTTCACTCATTTCTCTGTAGGAAAACAATTACTTTCATTCATAGCAATAGCTACTGTAGTATTTTTCTGTTGGGAAAATACTCTCTGGGAATAAATTTTAGAAAAGCAATCAGATCCTGCTGGGTAGCTAAATGAATCAACCTGTCTAAACTATTTTTTTTACTAGAAATATATCTGCATTCCAGCATCTTGAAACTATTGTGAAAACACACACACTATGTAAAATTAATCCCCAGGGGACCGTAATGGTTGCTTTTAATAATACTCCTCTGAACTTAAGGCCTGAAGTGTTGAATATCTGTCAAATAAAGAAGAGAGACAGCCAGCAGGGAAAGGACAAAACAAGGGGACCATTTTCAGCTTCAACAGGTACAAGTTGTAAATGTGAAATAGGTTGTTAGAAAAATAAATTATTTCCTGGTCTCCCCTAATTTTTCACAATCTGTGTGGTAAAGCCTTCACCATTGACACAATCGACATAGTCTTTGCATCTGCATTCACTTACCATGACCCAGTGGGTAAACCAATCTTGGTCTGCCTAATAGTTTAATGCCAGAAGCACTTCACATAGTGTAAAACATTTCAACCTCCCTGATCCTACCTCAAATTAAAAGGGAAAAAAATAAAAAATGGTTATATAATTGCTGGCCTAACAACAGCAAAAAAGCGGCTATAAAGCTCTTTCATTTTCCTAAACTTCTATTTAACAACAAGCCTAGCTCCAAATCTAACCTCTAAGGAACATCTGCAGCAAAGCTCATTTCTCCCCAGTGCATCATAATTTCTTCAGTGAAATTATGTTTAACACTAAATCTTACCACTGCTGCAGCATGGTCATGTCCTGGAATGTTTCTGTATTCTCACTGAAATTAATGAAATCTTCAAATCTTAAAATATGCCAAGCATAAAACAAAGTGATATTTCATGCCTGGCACACTGCTTGTGCAACTGACCCTCTGCAAAACCAGTTGTTTTCACCAGCTCGCGTACGTTTTACCTGTCGTGGAATGATGACACTGCAGGTGTGGTAAAGGACCCAGTTCTTTTAGCCTCTCCAGGCAGCACACGGGCAACCAAGACACCTGAGTAGGGCTAAAAGCCATACATATGTAGTTAATAGACCTGACTTACTGGGATGATGACAGAATGATCATTATCGCTGTATATATCAATGCACTTGTTCTATATTGTTTGGCTAAGAAGCAACCTGTTAAATCAGAAAAGGTATATGATTCTCAAAACTCCTTGACATATTCTTTCACAGAGGTATTGCTTGAGTCCAAAAGGGATCATCAGCTTTATCTTTTTTTTTCATTATGGACAGTACCTGTGACCTCAGTTTTTAATGTGCTGAGGAAAATTAAATTTAGACCATAAAAACTGTGTGCTCCTTTAACCAAAGTCCTTTTCCCTTTATTTGTATATGTATGTTCCCTATTTATTTGTATAATGCAAAATATACTTGTTTAATGCAAAACAAACCCTAAGTGTTGCTAAGGCTTCTGGGTATTATTGCAGTATAAATGAGGTAATAGTTAGTATATAATAGATAGTAAGGAAATTACTCTTACAGTGAAGTGAGTGAGCAAGTGCAAATACTCAACAATCCTCTCTTACCCAACAGAAAGACTGGGAAACAAAGAGATTTTTCAGAATTTCTTCTACCTTTTGTATGGGCATAAAATGAATTTTAAGCCTCTGCATATAGTTTTCCTATGTCAAAGAAAACCAAATTACATTTTACTTCCTTCGTGGGAAAGTAATTTGGACTGGTCACATTAAACACTGACCCTGTTTCCCTGAGTGTCCATTCTGCTGTCTGTGAGCTGAATTAAGGCTCTGCCCTGGACTTGCTCACTTAAAGCAAGATGGTGACCGGGGTCAAGCCCCACATCTTGCACAAGCACATATTCTATCAATTGTAATAGCTACTTAGCAGGAAGAAAAAGAAGGAGCTTGTGGGTTATCAGCCATGCACATGTCCATGTAAAACAAGATCCAATATTGGGCTAAGAGTTAAGCAGTGGTCAAAGACAGAGAACTAAAATTCAGTAGCTTTTATTCAGAAGGGAGGTCTTCAGCAGAAATATGACATGAGCTGTTCTCCATTAACTTCTTCATATTTCAATTGGAACAATCCAAAGCAACTTTTTTTTTTTACAGCAAATCTGTAAGCAATAATATTTTCCATCTCCTGCATGTCATTGGACCACATAGACAGAATTATACCTGAGCTGAAATATGATCTACTAAAAATTGATAATTATTATGGTTTCCGAGCTCAGAAAGCTCTCAGGCAATCGTGTGTTTGCATAAGCATACAAATCCTTCCCCTGTGCAGTTACAGCTTTCCTAAAAAGAGGAATAAAGATGGAGTCATTATTTTGAAGCCTGCAGATAGCAAACCTTAGCTGTAACAATGGTGGAATATAGACAGTAAAACTAACGAAGAATATGATCAGCATAACCTTATCAAGTTGTATGTCATAAAAAGTCACATGGGACAGCCACGAATTGTGAGCTGAGACTTCTTACAGTGCATGTGTAATTTTTAACCATAAAGTGTGAAAATGCCACACAGCTCTGCTTATCTAGGAATGCTAATATATAGACATGTTAAAAGGGAAAACAGAACAAAACAAAAACCAGCAACCTTCATTTTACATCAGTTGATCATTTTTACAAACAAAAGAATACATAATATTTAAAAATCTGGATCAATGATATACTATAAGATATTAAGTATATCAGGCATAAAAAAGCCTGCCTTGTTACCGTATCTCTGGGTGTAATTAAGGCTGTCATGATCTGAATGAGCGTGTCTTGATCAAAGCTAAGCAAAACAACACCAGCTTTTTAAGCATGAAGAGATAGACATTTTATGAAATACAAAAAGACATGGGCTAAAAGATATTCTATGAGACGAAAATAGATTTTTTTATGAAGGCTAATTTTAACTTCTTTCTACAATGAACTAGGTCATTTACTGCAAACATGCAGAAGCTGAAATTCTTAGAATTTTTTCAGTTGCCGTGTAAAAATTAATTTAAAAACAAGGAAAAACATCCTTCCAGTCTTCAGACAACAGAAAAAATTTTACCTAGAAATATAACGCTTACCAACACCACTTAACCTCTCCCTCCCTCCAAACTAATTTACCAAATAAACCCAGTTTTACTGGGGCAGCTCAGTCAGTTACTGCATCCTTTATTTTCTTCTGCAGGTGGCCAGATGGGCCAGCTGGCTCTCCAAGGGTGCTCATGGGCCTTTACTCCACCCTGCTTTTTCAGGCAACTAGCTGGTAGGCCTCTGGAAATTCCCTGTGAAGAACAGAGACCTGGCAGTAGTTTCCACATGGGGCCATGTGAGCCGCATCACACCACTCCATGGAGGCTTTAAATATTTCTTCAGCTGGGAGCACCAACTGCTGTGTGATGTCAGCAGAGGTTGCTTGTTCTATGTCTCCCTTCAAGGAAGCTTGCTGCTGTGATTAAAATTAAACGAACAAGGAAGCGTCTGGCTTTCTCTTCAGGAATATTTATCAAAATGAAAATATGCAAATAGTTCAGACCCAAATAATATCTGAAGATTCAGCGTAGGAGGAAGGCGTTCTTATTTTAGCAATACTGGCTCATACATACTGAAACAGGATTAAGATTTTGCATATGCTCTTTTATTTGTGCATGATTTATCTACAGAAGCAGCTTAATGTGTTGGCAGAACAGCGTCCATCAACAGAACTGAAGAAGCCCACAGGAGTGTATCTGCCTCCAGGCATATCTGGGCAAGACACGGATTTGTGCAAAAGAATCAATTCTGTCAAACAGGCAAGAGAAATTCTATCTTTGGACCAAATAGTAAGCTGACATTATCCATGGTTATTTTTGTTAACTGAAAATAAGTGTAGGTTCCATGTGAGAGATGAGTTCCTTTCAGCTTTGTGGAAAAGAATAAATTAATTGCAGTGATGCAAATACCCAGTATCTGTATTGTTGGCTAGTCACGGTGTACATTTTTATCCAGTCACTAAAGCGGTTGTCATTTAAGCACATGTCCTCCACCCGTTCTCTGAGCATGACACATAACCTGATTTTCTGCCCTGTGAAAAGGATGCAATGGGACAAAGGGTGCATTCAGGGGTTTCAAATGTCAGAATGACAAAATCATTTGCTGGTCCCACAGGCCAGAGCCAGTGTTGCTGCTATAGAGATTTCCTGAGCACTAGCACCTGCTCTCCGGCATGGCAGCTTGAAAAGGAAAACAAGCAACATCTGAGGAGACACGTTCTGCTACACCCTATCTCCTCATGATAACTATCCTTCAGCAGCTTTGATGTGTCCCTTTGTCCTTATTAACCAAGGGACTGAATTGTTTTCAGTGCAGTACTGTGATTGGTAAGGTATTTTCTTTCAGTGCCTCTTTGGAGCTCCCAACTGGGAAATGAGCTTGGCCATTTAATCTGCATCCCATCTGGGCCAGCAGGATTCCTCATTTTGCAAATACTCTTCCTGTAATTCATAGCAGCTAATGTCACATCAAATTGAAATTAAGTTAGGCAATTCAAATGTTTTTTCCAGTGTTATTGTCATTGATGTGTCTCCTTTTTTATTGAGAAGGTGGTAAAACTCCACATACAAAATTCTTCATGCTAAAAATGTGAAATGCGAAGATATTAATGGCACATAGTTAAGCTTATAATACAAAGAATTTGGTTCCCTAATTGCAGCTGGATAAACTAATCATTTTAGTAATGCTAGCTGTGAGTTCATACAAGCTTCTTTATTTTCTCCATTCAGTGCTTGTAGATGAATTCAGGTTGAAGGGTAAGTCAGCCAAGCTATAAGGAGTTCACACAACAGTGATTCCCATGAAACTGGCTCAGATGACAGTCTTTGTACTTAGTCCTCTTAATTCTTTTGAGCCTGCAGTCTGTTTCCTTGCCTCCCTTACTATCATTTCAGTCACACTTTCAAAGCCAAAGCTTGGGTTTGGAATGGGAATTTCTTTTTTAAGTATGACTTTACAGGCTGAGCTTTTCCACTCCAAAGATGAACACAGGTAGCTCAACAGCATTACAAGCATATTTCCAAAGCTCTAAAAGAATGACCTGTGTTTGAAAGGACATAGTTAACATCTTCCTGACTACTAAACTAGTCTCTCAGTTACCAAAAGTACAATCAAAATCATACTAGTACTATAAAAGACTCATGATTTTTGTGTTGGATCACTTTTGAGTAAAATGTCTGTCTGCCTGCTATGTAAAATTAAAGATTCATTCAGCTGAATCATCTGCATGAGGAAAAAGAAATACTGAAGATTCTCAAAAAGGCCAAATACTACACAGTAGTGGTAGTAGTCCAGATGCCAACATAATACAATGAGAACATATGACAAAACAGAGAAGCTCATAAACTGAATAGGACATTAAATAAAACCTCTGCTCAAAATTTGTCAAGAAGGCATACTTGGCAGTTCTCTCTATCATTCATGCAACGCCAGTACATACACAGCATGCTTGCAGTTATTTCCAACTACAAATTCAGTCTCAGGATTTGCTGATACCTCTTCCCCCAAAGCAATGCATTTCAAACCACCAAAGGAACACTGTTATGGATTTTTTAGTATACGCTATTAAAATACGGAATTTTTTTTTTTATGAAGCACAAGAGTGGATCTACGTATGCCTTTTCTATTTATGAATACTAGGCAGTCAGTCCATGTAAACATTTGCTGAGATTAAAAGATTTCAGTGGTAGTTCCAAAAATTGAATCTCAGTTGTCTGAAGAACAGTGGAAATATACACATAATTTCAGCAACTGTGGGGGAGTGCTGCGGACAGTTTTTTGAACGCACAGATATCTGGGACTCAAATCTATCTCATGGAAGCCTGAAAAGTATTCTAAATGTTTTAAATGGTGAAAATTAGAAAAAAATGGGTTTGTTATGAAAAAATGTAACAGCTAATATATATTCACTTTTTAGCTATTATTGCTACAAGCTTTTGTATTAGTTGCAGAATGATGGTCAGTGGTAACAGGCCAAAGTTTTGCTTCTCTGATATAAATTCCTGAGAGGCAACTGAGGTTATTTAATGGTTGCTATAAAGTCTATTTTGTTCTAATGCTCCATGCAGCCGTTTTGAGTTACACTTTCCAGAATAAAAAGCATATATTAAATCACTTTCATGGCAACATATTTGTTCCACAATCACAGAATCCCATGACAAATGAGTAAAAGGGAAAAATAATTTCCTGTGGCTAATATGTGGGACAAAATATAGAAGTCCAGTATTGTTTGCATGAACTGGATGATTCACCTGGACTCTTTAACTCAGAACAAAGCATGGGAAGTCACTGTGTTATACTAAGTATTCAAATTGCCAATCATTCTTAAAACATAGAAGATTGTTAATTAGAAAAGTAACTGAGAAAAATACACTTTCTATTAATAATTAGGAAAAATATGTATGTTGTGACAAATGCTTCACAGACAACATACTCATCAATGACACATTTAATGGGGTAAAACTTGCCAGGAGATTCCTTTCTTAGCTTGAATCACAACTGTTCATAAAAGGCCTCTTCAAAGATGAAGGGTTTAAAGGTGTTTCCTTTTTGTAGTGTCCCTGCTGTGTGTTCCCCACTGTAATTAGTCATAGAGTTTTCATGAAATGCTATATATGAGTGCAATTAAATTTTTCTGCTTGATTTTCTGTTTGACTATGAGTGGACACAAAACCAATTATCTTTCAGAGCCTTGCTCATTGCATTTTAGTGAAAGTTTTCTTATGTTTGACAACAACTGCTAAAGCCAGAGGAGTGTGAAAAAGAGAATGGCTTTTAATTAATGAAAAAAATTCCTGAAATTCAACTGGTTTCAATTCTGCAAGCAGAAAAGATTATGTGACTGAGTACCTGAAAAATGCACGAGAAAAAGAAGAAAAAAGGAGAAGCTGAAAAGATAAGAAAATTGAAACTTTGGTACTGAATTACAGATTTAAACATCTTCAGTTTCACCAAAAAAAAAAATCTTTAAAGTGTTTGAAGTATTTTAAAGTCTTTAAAGAGTTTGCAAGTAATTTCTGAGAAGTGTTTTTGCAGAGTTGTAATTGATGGCACACAGGTAAAAGGGGAGTCTGAACAGTGAGAGAAACTGTATGAAAGACAGCCTCCTAATTATGTGGGCAGATGTAATGGCAATCTCCTTTGCAGAACCCAGCACAATTTCTCCCTCATGAAACTCATTAAAAAAATCCCAGACACAGTATTTTCCCTTCAGAAGTTAAAGAATAATTGTCAAATCAGAAAACATGTTTACTGAACTCCACTAACCTATATCATACCAGATATTCCATAAGAAGGTAAAGGATCATCAATGGATAATCCTTTGTGATGGATGATATACATCAGTAGATGAATATGTCATCACTGCATACTGTCAGAGCCTTAATCTGGTCTACAATTGAGAGCTGATTGAGTCCTAAAATATGTTATTGAATAGCTCTTCAAAAATATTACATCAGGAAGAATTACTTATTACATGTCTATCTCATTAAGGCTCTGCCAGTTCACAGCTGAAGTGCAGATGGTGTAATATAAAAATTGTTTCTAAAATGAAAAATCTCCTACTTTTCATTTAATTTATCCAAACATTTTCCTCTTTTTCTGTCATGTTCCACATGAACAGAAGTTTCAAATCCCTCATCTGCTCCTTCACATATATTTTTTATAATTTCCTTTCAAGGATAAAAAAATACATTTTCACTGCCAGGGTAACTTTGGACTACATGTCCTTACTCTCCATTTTCCTTTCTGTCAGCAATGTGTTATCTCAAAAGCATAAAAAATGGTTGAGCTTTTGAGTATTACATTTAAATTAACTTAGTATTTTTACCTGCAATCCTCTATTAGGCAGCTTGAAATGAAAGACACTTGAGATTTCTCCTTGTACACAGATCAGCATATGCAGTTAAAGGATGTACTATTGCTTGGGCCTGTCAGCAACCTCTGTGGATGCTGTACAACTAAATAGGAGGAATAATGATGTATCTTAAGAGAGCTCTGCTATACACAACATGCAGTGCATCTTAGCAAACTGCATCAAGGATTTCTAGAAATTGCAGTCTATAGCAAATACTAGGTACTGCTCTAAGATCTGCCATTCAGGTAAGAGTGATGAGTAATCCTTTTACAAGCTTGTGTGAAGTACCTTTTCATTAAGCACAGTTCCAATTAAAAGAGTTACTCTATAAGGGAATATGTCAATATAGCATTACATTTAAGAGATAGGCCATAAAGCTTCTACTCCTTGAATTGATGACTGCTGAAAAGCAAAATTCAAAAAGTAATGTTGAAATAAACTGTTTTTCTTTATGCTTATTTTATAAAACACTTTATAGTGCTCTTTTTTTCAGGAAAAGGAAAAAATACATGAAACATGATAAAAATAATAGAAAACAACAATTAAACAATGAAAATATAGCTTGATTTAACAGATCTCATACTACATAATACCACTACAATTTAACTGTCTGCCTTTATTTGTTTATCCTGGGGTTTGCATAAAACGCGGAACTTGACTATGAAACCTTAAAGATTTTTTGTTGGCTGGGGGAAATATAATCCAAGAGATGTCAGGTTACCTGACATTCTTGGTGTGTTCATCCTGGAGAAGAGGAGACTGAGAGGAGACCTCAACACAACTTCCTCCTGAGGGGAAGAGGAGGGGCAGGACCTGGTCTCTTCTCTGTGGTGACCAGTGACAGGACCCAAGGGAATGGTCTGAAGTTGTATTAGTCAAGGTTTAGGTTGGATATTAGGAAAAGGTTCTTCATCCATAGGGTGGTTGGGCACTGGAACAGGCTATCCAGAGAGGTGGTCACAGCACCAACCTCGACAGAGTTCAAGAAGTGTTTGGGCAATACTCTCAGGCACATGGTGTGATTCTGGGGGATGGTCCTGTGCAGGGCCAAGAGGTGGGCTTTGGTAATCCTAGTAGGTCCCTTCCAACTCAGCATAATCTGTGATTCTGTAATCTAAAGGAGAGGTTACAGCATGGATGTAATTGTAGACCTTATGTATCAGAGTATTTGTAAGAATAGATATATCTGGAATTGTCACATAATAATGGTCACACATTGCAGGAAATACATTATGAAAAAAATGCATACCCTAGCAGTCAACATTTAGAGTACTGTCTAACCCAACCAGGGATAATCTTCAGGCAGCAGATTAGCTAAAAATCTCACCAACTACCACATTACCAACAGAACAAAGGGTTTTGAAATGGTTGCCCTAAAAATGTCAGAGAAACTCCCTCCCCTCCATATATCTAACTCACTGGAAATCATTAGGCAGACCATTAACAAAAGTGTTAACAAACTTGCAAAAACCTTTTGGCAAAGAGGGTTTGAATCCATTCCAGGAATGCCTCACATGCACACTCAACCCTCTGAAACTGATTCAGGCTACAGTGTCATGGGAACTGGGTCTTGTCTGGGCCTGCAAGTGAAGAGGTGGTGACCAAAGAAGTCTCCCATGCCACAGCTGGCTTCAGATCAAACACGGCCACTATAGAAAGAGACACCTCTAAATAACAATCAAGGAGCTGTTATAAAGTGCAGTATTCAGAGGAAGGCATCAATCTGCACTTTATGCCAAGATAGCACAATGTACTTCTTGAGATCTCCTCGAATGGGACAGAGAAAGCGTCAGAAACATAGAAACCTGTGCTACATCCACTCCTCCTCACCCTCCACTTTCACAGTTTACTAAAGTGTAGTTGTTTATAAGAAAGAAGAGGATAAAAGAGAGTTTGCTCTGAAAAGCCTGCATCCAAGATGTAAGAGCATAAGGGGGATGCCACAAAACAGCAAAAGCTGCCTGAACTCAGAGCATCACCAACAAATGAATTGGGGGAAAGAAAAGTTTTCTCTGGACAGGAGTCAACCTGCCATGAATAGAAGTTTGCAAACTGGTTAATGCTCTTAGATAATGCAAGTTACTATGTCTCACATACTTATTTTACCAAACTCACAACATATAATGCTCACACCATATGTTTGCAAAAGGTAAATAGTCTGGGATTGAACAAAGTCAGCTGTTCAGGCCTTATAAAGAAGTCATTCACAAGTTACTTACAGCAGAGAAAGCCCTGCCCAAACTCAGTGTTGTGCTCATGTGTCGGGTAGTGTTCCCCCTGGACCACTGGGCTTTGGACAAAACTGCAGCCTGGAGAAACACATATAAAAGAGCAGAATGGAATTTCTGGGGACAGAAGAGAAATTCCATGTCTGTATGGTTGTCTGCCTAGTTTTTACTGTGTCCCAAATCACAGGCAAGAGTTGTTATTCCTCCCTTTCAACAGAGGCAATTATTTAGCACTAAGTAAAAAGTAAGGTCATCTTTTTACTTTAAAGTGATTGAACACAGCAAATTAAAAACTGCACTTGAAGTATCAGTTTCAAGCAAACTTTGAAAATATAACAGGTACATGAGAAAAGATCTATAACAAGCAAAGCATGGATGTTTTCTGTCTTCTGAGGCCTGTAGATATCAACATTTCCAACGTAATGATACTAATCTCCCTTCAATCATACGGTCCTCCAATTAAAACAGGAAATTTGCCTTTAGACTTTATTCACTATCACTACTAATGGAATGGGTCATTAATAACATGACTGTGTTGCACTAGCCCATTCAGTGCAATTAGTGTACAAGATAATATTTTAAGAGCACACTTTCAACAGGAGCAACTAGTAGCATAATAGATCTTTAAAAAAACTTTGCACCGTTGGGCTAACAAAACTGCACTACTTAATGGCATCAAAATATGCTAGAAGAAGGCAATATATATCCAGCTCACCCACTGGACATCTTAGATCTAGGTAAGCACAGTTTAATGACTGCACTAAAGGGTGTTTTGCTATTTTAATACCCTTAAAACAATCTTTCAGCATTTGTTCAGTGGTAGTGTAAGGGTATATAAAATTTATTTACATTTTCCTCAAACTAATTCTGGATTTGCAGTGCATATATCCAGGTTATTATGCAGTATTTTATTTTCTACTTATTATACAAAAAACACTTCAGCAGCACAGTTTCTCACAAATTTTTTTATGACATAACTTGCTCTTATGTGTTTTTGCAGTACTTCAATATAAAGTTAAATTGACTAATAGGATCTCTTGTACTAAATTACACCATTTATATATCAAGTCCAATGTCTTGCCTCCAGCAACAGCCAGTATTCAGTAATTTAGAAGGAAACTAGGAAACATATATTGTTTCTCAGCAATTGCTTTAGTTTTGTCCACAAGGGAATGTTTCCTGCCTCCTGAACCAGTTATTTTGTTCCCAGAGGTCTGTAAATCTGTTTGTGCCAAACTTCATTCAAGGCAAGTGTGTCACAACCTTGCTAACGCAAACCCAGGGAATGCTTCCAGATACCATGCAACCCAGGCCCATACTTCAAAAGATGTACCTGCCAGACCAAACACAAGGACCTCTTTGCTTCATTTTCGTTTTCTCTAAAGAAAATCTTGTACAGGCCTGTCCTTTGTCTTGCTCCTTCTTTTGATCTCACCTGCCCTCTTTACAAGTACAGTGTGGGTTAAAAATTACACTTATTCCAAACAGATGCTCCATAGAAAAACAAGTAAATAAACAAACAAACAAACATTTTTTCACCAGAAGTGTGTCTTTTTCATCTTAGAAGTGCAGATGCAGTGTAAGGAATATCTCCAGCAACTAAAGGCTGGAAAAAAATCATTACTTTGTCTCTGTTTTATAATTTCTTTTCCCATCCTGAACATAGTCAGAAATACAAGAACAGGACAAAAGGTAAACTTCTAGGGTCACAGAGTAGCTATCAAGAGCAAATGGATTGTATATATTCACTATTACAAACTAATTGGCATTACCTAATCTTTTTTTGATAGATAGATAGATAGATAGATAGATAGATAGATAGATAGATAGATAGATAGATAGATAGATAGATGCATAGTTACATAGATACATAGATACATAGATACATAGGTAGATTTCTACTAATATTACACTCTAGGTCTGAGGGTCAGAAATGTTCTTCTAATTCCTATCACACATTGGTTACTGTTAGCTTCTCTTGTTAAGTTGCCTTCTTTTTAAATTTATATTTTACTTCGCAGTATACACTGCAACCACATGAACCTTTTCTTTTCCCTCCAACCCAGGCTAAGATCCTCTGTTCTTCTGTACAAAGACATTGTGACAGCAGTTCTGCCGCAGACTCCTTTCAGCCTGAACTCACTTTCTTGGTGCACATGACTTAACTAGTTTGTATGTACCTGAGTCTTACACAGACATGTTCAATATTTACTCTTCTCGCCTCAATACACTCAGGCACTAGAACTCTCACCTTGTGGTATTGCCGCTCAAAGACATTCTATAATCCATTTGATTTCCTTATTATCCTTACTATCAACCTGAGCACTACGATTGGCATTTAGCACTATAAATCCAAAATATCTGTTAATTTAAAAGTGATTCTTTCCTCTCATATAATTAAGAAACAGCTCTAGTTCTGAAAGTTAACTTTTGCAATTTATTCAGCTTAGATCAATTCACTATGTTGTTTTGCAGATCACAATAGTTCCTCTACCTTGTAAGTCACTGCCTGTCTCCTTTTTTCTTGCTGAGGAGCACTAAAAAACAGGCTATATATGTCAGCATTAATTACACCAGACCTGTAATTGATGGAGCTTTCAGGATTTTAAAAATTTGTTTCCCAAGCCTTCATAGATCTAGTCACGCACCTCCAATTGGCAGAAAGAAATGTGGTAAAACTTTTTTTCTTCCTTCTTATGTGTTGCATGCTAAGTTAGAGTTATCTATAAATTCAGCAGCATTAATCATGTCCTCATTCCAATGACTCATATTTATATGTTATAAAAAATGTATTATAAGAGGGACTTTTGGTAGCAAACTTCCTCTATAGCTATTACATTCTGCTGACAGCAGAATTATTATTCTTAAGTAAGTAAGTAAGAAAGAGCGCTTGCCTTTCATGACCTCAAAGCAGGACCCAAACTAGTGCG
>JAWMRA010000090.1:18847878-18860311 GCA_035584735.1 Pseudotriccus pelzelni | reverse complement strand
TAGCCATCAGCGCGCTTGTAGCAAGCGTGGGTAGAGCCCTTCCCAAATCTTCATTCACGAAGCCTAGCCATGATGATAATGACTTCAAGACACATGATATATCACACGCAAAGTACACCAATATCCTTCTAAGATTAGTGGGATTTGATGGAGAACTTAACTTTCCATCAATGTTAACAGCAAGTATTCTAATTCTGTCAAAAGATTAAAAAAATCAACAATTTTTATTTCATGGAAATGGGCATGGTATCAACAATCACTCCATTGTTAATCACTTCCATTCATGTTTATAAAGGCTATTGTTATTGTGTTACCCTTCACCTGTTCTCACCTCTATTTTTCCAGCATTTTTTCCCTTGAATGCCTACCTTTTCCTTGCCAGTAACACTTGAAGCCATTCCCCTAATTCAAACTCCTTGTCACGCTACCTCCTGCCCTATATTTGACTTCTTATTGAGCCCTCCCTCAAAGCTTCCTCTTGCTTTCAGTCTCTGCCTCAGACCCTTAATTTGTATTGACTCATAGTATGGTTGCTGTGAGCTCTGCACCTGCTCCTATCCCACAACGACAGCTAAGTTCTTACAGATGACTGTTTCCAAGGCAGACTCGGGCAGAAACTTAAAAATAACAAAAGAGCAGCTATGCAGTGCTGACTCGAGCCTATACATTCAACGGCTGCCAGTCCAGTTTGACTTTAAAACTTTAGCACTCAGTCACTGACCTAAAATCTAAACACACTCAGGCTTCCCTCAGTTTAGCCAAGCCAACACCTGCGCAAATAACATTAGCCTGTTAGTAACTGTGGCTACATTTAATTCTATGTACACCCAAATGACAGTAAATGTTGACAATTTGCTTGTATATAAGCGCAGTGCTTGTGGGCTACCTGACGTTAACCCTAGCCAAAAACCCAAGTGGATATTTTGCATGTAAACATTCAAAGAAAATTAGGAAATATCTGTTTCAGAGAAATTTTCCAGTTTCCCAGAAAGACAAAATCAAAACCACAGCTTTCCCCTCTTCCTCCCAAAATACCAAATTATTTTGTCTTTTATTAAATAAAGAACACTGAAGAAGGGAAAGCATGAAAAATTTTGTAGGAAAAAAAAAGGTCAGTTTTTCTCTGTAACCTGGATGTGTTAGAAGGATTATCTTCATCAAGACTACTTCATTTTGTGAGAAATTCATCCAAAACAACCCTCTCCCTGAACTGTCTCTGTTGCATAACTCCAAAACTTGTAAGTTCGATTATAACTCAATATCATTGTAGCTCAAAATTTGTATCAACCCTATGATCATGAGTGCAGACAGCCTTAATTACTTTAACAAAGAACAGCTGTGTTGTTTTGGGGCTGCCATTTGCTTCTCATTAATGATTAATTTCTAACGATCTCGTAAGACCAACAAATTAATAATAAAATAATTAGTTATTGTCTAATAAGGAATACTAATAAAAGGAAACTTTTTAACATTTGCGTTGCATTTTATATTGCTGAGGGTGTTATTTATCTATTATTTTGTTTCACAGGAGTGAAAAAGCAGTTTTTAGGCAGCAACAGCCTTTTCTTGAAGAAATTAAATCATACTCAATGAAAATCAAGTATTTTTAGTATTCAGGTAATCAAGTATATTGGCCATATTTTATAAAAACATTAATTTCTCTAGATAATTATTTTAGCTGTTGTCCAGCTTGTTAAGGATTTGACTGAGCTAAAGCAATAGCGCAATACAAAGCAATTTGCTCTAGATGCTTAAACAATTATAGCTGCTACTTCCTTCCTATTCCCAAATGTTAAACATTAATTCCTTTCATAAATTGCAGTCTTAAATTAGAGATGAGTCATGGCTTTATTTTATTACCCAAACTCTACTAGCACTTCTGCTTCAGGAAAGTTTTATGCTTCAGTACTTCTGGCTTTTTAAATGGAGACTTGCACATGTTGCTAACAGCAGTCCACTGCCATGAAAATATATTAATAATAAATTCTTGGGTTGTAAATTAATATAGATTACAGTTACAAAATTTTCAGATTAAAATGTTTCAATTGTGAAAATCTATTCAATATATTTTTCCTTTAAAAAATACTACAGCCATTATTTCAAACAAAGCTTCAATCCTTTAACATTTGTTTGGATGCAAACTGGGTAGAATTTAAATTTTCACCTTATATTGAGATACAACATTTTATTTCCATGTACTATGTACATGTACCAGAACAACAAAAGTAACATTTATTTCCTTGTACTTATTGCCTGTGATAGGTATATATAATAGCATTTGAAACAATAAAACAGCAAAAGAACACAACAAATCCTTTGAAAAAAATGAACGGTTATGGCCATGAGTCTCTGACAAATCTCACTAAACTGATATATTAACATATGGAAATCATTAGGAAACATACCCATGCAGTAAACTCTGCAAATACACAGATTCTTCACGTTGGTACTCATCAATTTTTATTTATTGCCTAATGAATACTCAAAATTTATAAAGCACATTATCTTCAGTTTTAGAGATAACACTTAATATACAAACATAAAGCTTGAATTCCATCCTTAGCAGATATAATATAAAGTCACTTAACTGAAATATTGACAAGGCCAAGAAAACACTTTAAAAGTTGTGACAAAAAAGACAACGTGTAATAATATAATGGAACTTTTTAAAAATTTATTGCTTATACAGAGGAATCTCTTCGTATATCTTAAGATCCTTATAAAAGTCATTGGGTTTACAAGGTCAAAATGATTAAAAATAACACAGTAAGGGGACTAAAAAGACAGCAAAGAAGCTAAGTGATTTATTTGTTTTGGTTTGCAAAGAGAGAATGTAGAGAAAATATCTTGTTTAGTGCTGATCTTTAAAGATAATGAAGGTGAAGTGCTGTCAAACACAGAGACATAAAAGGATAAGATAGAAGAACTCCAGAAATTGTAGAAACATAAATTACTCGGGCATGATGCCAAAGCTCTGCAGAAACTTCTGAGCATTCATGCAGTATTGTTGCACGTTTTCTGGATGCATAGTGAGGGATAGGAGCCTCCAAGGCCATATCCTGGTCTTTTAATCTACCTAATATAGATGAGACTCATTTCATTTACTACAAAAGAGACAAGTTCTCAACAAAATAGAGCAAAATAGATTGAGGAAATAAAAGGGTAGAGAAAAATGCTTTCCTGGTTATAAACTGAATGTAAGACCAAAGTAGGAGTGATTAGTGCTCAGTAGAGAAATGGGTTAGCAGTGTTAAGTGAGTAGTGAAGAAACTTCTGTTTTAAAGTTGCAATTAGTTCACTTCAGATCTGCTAGCACCTTTTTGAACTGTGCTTTTATTTCACCAGCTTGAATGGTATAGACAATTCAATTATGGAGCCCTTAGTGTAAATTTACCCTCTCAGAACAGTTTCAACACCTCTACCTGCAGAAACGCTTCACAGCATTGCAGAGACGACCCACCACCAGGCAGCCACAATCAGCCAGCACACCATATGGCTCATACTTCTGATTTCCAGCCCAAACCTCACACCATTCCTCATATACCTTTCCCCAGTTGCAAAAACCACAACAGTCATGGGAAGGCAACAACAGGAGGTAGACAGTGCAGCTGGGAACCAAGTCCAACCTCCAAACCATAATTGTCATCCAAGATGTTTTCAATTGCAGGTAGGAAATAGGGTAGGCTAGGTTCACTCATTGCCCTTCTGGCAGCAAGACCCTCATCTGCCGTGACCATTAGATTTCTTCTCCTCTCCCTAGAAGGAGTTCAAAAGTGAGAACATTTCTGTAGCACAGCTCAGCACTAAGGGCGTGGCTCAAAGTCGTCGAGTGAAATGACTACAGGTGGATTTTGCATAGGCAGAACAAAAGAAATAAAACAAAATAGACTCTTTCTTGATGAGTATTTGTGAAAATCTTAAGCTACAGGATTTTTTTTTTAAACAGAACTTTTTAATCATTTTTTAATCACTGCTCTTCAGAAACTGCTTTTAGAGAATTAGGCAAATAACTGTGAAAACTTTGCTTGCAGTGATTGACTTGTGAAACTCAGTTCCCCTTGGGGTTTTTGAGACACCTACTGAAAAAAAGGAATTTCTCAAACAACTAATGTTTATAGCAGCATTTTGGATGCCGCTACAAACATTATCATTTGCCCATGATAAACGTGTTCTCAGATGTTTCAGAATACAGTCACCAGCTGAAATCACAGAACATGCTGAATCCCAGAATATGCTGAGTTATAAGGGATCATCCCACGAGGATCATCAAGTCGAACTCTTGGCCCTGATCAGACCATTCCCAAGCAACACAGCGTGTACCCAAGAGTCCAAATAATTATTGAACTCTGTCAGGCTTGGTGCTGCAACCACTTTTCTGGGGAACCTGTTCCACTGCCCAACCACCCTCTGGGTGTTTTTTTCTAATATCCAACCCTGACACAACTTCAGGCCGTTCCCTTGGGTCCTGTCACTGGTCACTACATAGAAGAGATCAGTGTCTGCCCCTCCAATCTGTAAAAATATGAGGAAAAAATATGCAGGAAAGAGCTCACCTCTAGTGCGTTCCCATGCTCTGTGCAAGCTGTGTGCCTGGCACACAAGCTCACATAAAAATAGCTGGGTCTTGATCAACATCACTTATTTCAGGTCTTTCATCTCAAAGAAAAGGAGCCTAGAAATGTCCCTCAGTGGGCTTCACAACTGTTATCCCTGAGCTTGGTGGGAAACTACATTTAAGGCCTCTGTGTTATCTTTGACCTCTCCTTCTGAGTATGTAATGTTTTGCTGCAGCAAAAAGATGTTTCATCAACTGACATCCCAAGCAAAGTCCATAACAGGGAGGTTGATGGTAATAATTTATTGCTTTTAGGTATCAAAGGAACCAATAGTGTTTTCATACAGCACATTATTAATAACTCCTCATTAAATCTGGGTAGTGTGATGCACTTGTATAGTAATAGCATATTGTGGTCCTGACCATCCCCCCTGCAGTTAATGCTTTAGTGCAACGACAAGCCCTGATTCCACCTTTGGTTAGCAATTACAAATCAGCCTTTAACTGTTGGTAGCTACTGGTTTGGAGAATTTTATTCCACATGCATTAATGTCACTGTAGTAATAATCTTTCCTGCTGTAAAATGCAAAACCACATTACCCTGTCCAATAGAGTATAATATGCACATATTTTTTCCATGGCAAAATATTTGTCTACTAATATTTAACATCAGTATCATATGGATAAAGATTAATTTTTGAAGTATCTAATTTTTGTATTAAAAGAAATAAAACAAGAAATAATAGGTAGTGAATATGGTTATACATCAAAACCCCCAATAAATTATTTTGATTAATGCCTTAACACAGAGCAGGTCTCACTTATACTGCCCTTCAGTATGTGCAGCAGAGTTCATCAGAATGTTAATTTAGATATAAGGATGAATCTTCCAAAATGTTCTCAATTCCTTGATTGAATCTTTAGGTATACAGAAGGTAATACTTAACATAAAACTCCTCCAGTCACCATTTCCATTCCTGCAAAAACATATCTACCCAATGTTAAATGTCATATTAGAAGACATGCTCCTAAAAAATTAATATAGCTAAACGTGGAATTTTTTACACACTAGTGAATTATTTATCCTCATTATGGGTGCCTATGTGTTACAGTAGTGCAGTGTACTTAACCCACGCAATATAATATAAATGCTGTGTTTCTGCATCTCTCAGTCTGGTTACCTTTCTCTATGAATCATGTGTCTCATGTAAACATGTGTGAGCACCTAATGGACTGCACCAATCCTACTAATTAGTCTGTTACCTAGCTGCTTATTAGCTTCATTCTGAAGCTTATTTTCACACCAACTGCAGAAATACAGAAACTTCATAATTTTTAGGGTTTCACAACATTACTGAATTTCATAATGGGTAAAATCAGTCAGTTGTTCAAACCTGATGGTATAAAAAAGAAATAATAGATCAGCAACACCATACAGTCTTGGTTTCCAGAATGAAATACCAAAAAAATAGCTATTTTTCTTTTCATTATATTCCTCAGAGAGCTCAGTCTTCACCGGAGAGTCAAATCATTTGCTACTGATGGAGACTCCACCATTCACCAGCAAAATGGCTTTGTTTCTGGAAAGATGGTCCTGCCCTCATAGCCATAAAAAAAACTACTTAAATTTTGCTTTTTCCTGTGTAAAAGCCTTGTGTTTTCTTCTGTTTTGTCTACAGAGCAAACTCTAAACAGTTAGGAGTCAAGAATGTACAATTATAAATCTAGAATAAATAATCCATGTAGCACTGCTTCTAGGAAGAAAACACAACCTCAGAAGTCTGTGTTAGGAACTGATTCCATGTCATGAACCCTCAGAATGCTGGGAACAGCTTCCTACCAGTATCTTTTTGAACTAGAAAAACATCCAGACACGACACTGAGTAGCAGCTCTTTACACCAGTTATGTCCTAAGGCTTGTCCCACCATTCAAAATATGTGTACTATATTCTGTCTATACACTTCATGCTAACTCAAATAGTTCATTTGGATAGCCTGGTTTTGCAGAGTACTGTATCTCCTGAATGATCTTATAAGGAAATATTTTCATTCTTGTTGATAGTCCAAGGTAACTCGTCCCAGATGTCAGCCACAGATTGCTTGTATTTTTCACTATGCAATTGATTGCATCATTAAAGCTATTTTCACATCCTTTGAGTTTTATCATGTACTCTACCACGAAATATAGGAGCACATGGGATGCCCTGACATTCCTTCACCCAGACTCAAACATCTCAAATAATCTGCTATGAAACTTGGATGACTCACATGAATTAATTGGATTGTCCTTCCAGTCGTTCCACACAATTTTTTACTCTCTTTCAGCAGGGAAGGTATAATTTTTCCAGTACCAATGTACTAGTTGTAGCACTTCGTGTGCCCCAATACAAACTTATTAGTTTCTTACAAGGAGATTAATTGTAGGAGGCCCTACATCTAGACAATTAAATTATTTACATTCCTATCTTTGGTATTAGGTATTACAGCTGTTAAATACTAAGGAAAAAAACTAAATCATAATATATTTAAATGGAATGTTCTGCAGTTTTTTGCAACTGGAGTTATGGAGCTTTTCTGATGTGCAAGTTCATAACACTGCATATTAGGTCCAATGTCCCCATACCTCACAGAATCTGATTCTTAACAGAATATCTAATCAGTACTGCAGATTTTAAACCTCAAGCAAGTAATGGCTATATATAGCTATTAGCCAATAGTAAAACATTGAAGGTTCTAAAAAATGTGAGCAACTTCGCTAAAGTACTGAAAATTTTCAGCATCTACAGTCAATCAGTCTCAAAAAATATATAACATTTTAGATTGAAAATATTGATATAGAATTTCAACACAGATACATTTGACTATATCAGATTCTATAATATATTTTCATTGGCATTCTTCTACAAATTTACCTAGTAATTTGTTCATTGCATTGTAGTTTGTCGTTATAGAGTTAGTAATACATGAAATACTAACATTACAAAAGAGTTACACTGCTGGACTAGTCTTAGTATCTTGTGTTTCCTCAGATTTTCTTAAGAAACCTAAAGATTATGCAAGTTGTGACTAAACACTTTGCATGCTTTTCTGCTTTTATTTTATGGCAGTTGTCAAAGTCTCAAAAAATAAATCTAAGTTACTGGACGTGTATGTGATTTCCATTTTCCCCAACCCTTCCATTACCCCCATCTCCACATTTAAAAGAAAACCCTGGGTGAACAGACTAGAATTAGTCCAAACTACTTTTTTATATACTGTTGTCTACTAGTCTGTATTTATAAATTTTAAGTAGAGCTATTTGATATTAGTGCTAGGCAGATTAGAGCTGAATGACAGTAAGAAAAACATCGTGTTTTCAAATATGGCATTATGCAGAAAATATTCCTCAATAGAGTGTGTAGTAAACAATCTCAGTTCGAAAGAACATAGTCTTACTTTTGGTTTTCATGCCTAAATTACCTGTATTCAAACATATGCCTACACCTTACAAGGGCACCTACTGAAAAACAACCATAAGTAATTATATTCATATAACTATCCATGCACTGTTTCTGAATGGAGAGCAATTCTGTATTAATAGCCTGTTATTGTTTAACCTGGAAAGGTCAGGTCTGTAAGGACATTAAACTAAAATAATTTTCATCATCCATTCTTTCATTAAAACTGCCGCCTTCCCCCAGTACAGTTCTGATCTATTAGACACAAAGACTGCATGGCATTGTTTGAAGTTTTTACTTTTCAAGTCTGTAGACATGTGCATAGCACAATAAAGATGTCATTTTTCAGGGAAACTAGAACATAAATGTTCAATAATTGTAATGGTTTTGTAGTTAAAATAACACTAACTTGTCAATGTTACTTCACACTTCCAGGTTTGAATGGCCATAGCACAAACTTAATCTATCAGATTACAGAATGAAATAACCATATAGCATTTTTCTGTTTCTTTTTGCTTCTCTGATCTCTGTGAGATCTTCAGACCAAAAGTTATCAGGTACTTCTATGAAAAACATGGACAAAATATTAGATGAACAGCCTTCCTAGGAATTGGATATGTCAGCATGCCAAATCATTGTTAATGAGATTAATATTATCCAACCAGAGGAAGAAAATTACTCCTAAAACACTGAGAAAATAGACAAGGTATAGGTAAGTGGTTCGGAAGTACTTGAATTGCGGGTAGGATAGGATCAGCCCAGAATGGAACATTCCGCAGCCACTCCAGAAGTCCATTACAAAGTATTATCTCCAGAGCAGAGGAGACACAGGACTACAACTATCCTTGGAGCAGTTCCTCTGGATCCAGTCCACATACCTTCAGCAGAGATTTGGGCACGAGAACCTCCAGCTCAGTAGTAGAATTAGCATCCATGAATGCAAATTAATGGTTTAAAACTCTGCGTATATTAAAAATTACTTCCGCCATACCTTCATGTTTCTGAACTCTCACAAGAGAACAAAACAAACAATAAAATAAAATAACACACAATGGCATAGTTAACATTCATATGAAAAATAGCAACAGTTTTGCTGGAAACAGTCTGGTTAGGAGTACTTTGCAAATTCTTACAGCAACAGATGAAGGTCTCAGGGTGTATCTTATGCCAAATTGCACTTTGACTTTACTAGTGTGACCATAAAGAGGCAGAGAATCATGGGAACTACCACATGGTTTCTCCCATTCTTGAATGGAAGGACTTCTCTGACTGTCAATTTGCTTGTATTTGACAATTTCACTGTAAGTAAAAGTAGGCTTGATGGTAGAATCACCACACATTATATCATACCACCTAAATTTAAGTATAACAAGGTTTATGAAAGAAACATGCTGTTTCTTTGAAAATGCCCGAAAATGAGATGATGGTGAACTACGTAGGGTCAGATATTTGTTGAACTGAACTTTTTTTTTGCCTGCAGACACAAACTACAGGATATTGTCATTACAGGAAGGATTTCTGATACTGTAAAATTTCTGATCTTGTTTTGACTGACCTTATAGGATTCCAGGAAAATCAAAAAACACCAATTTTCATCTTTCCAGGAAAAAGAAATCTAAAGGAGATTTTTGGAAGGAAGAAAAATGCTGATCAAAGCAAAAGAAAAACAAAGGTTTGCTGGTCTTTTGGTGTTGTTTTTCTTATAAAGGTATCACAATTATGTGAACTACATAATTATAATTGACAGACTCCAAGAAACGTGTAGGTTTGAAAGGAATGGGAAATATCAATTGAACCTGTCATAAATGAAGTGCTGGCATCAGAAGAAGACAGATTAGTAACTATTGAAAAGCCTGAGGCACCATTAATGAGAATATTCTCAACCCCTAGAGCGCTGAGATTCTCAGAATTTGGGGGCAGGGAAGTAGAATTGAGCATTAATTTTGTATAGCCTTCTGAAATTCAGCAACTACTGCTTGCTTTTGAGGCAAAATTCATTATTTACTTGCTTTCAGAGTGAAAAGCTAATACTTTATTTTTCTGAAGTTCAGCAAAAGCAAATCAGTGATGAGCAAGGATGGTAGGATGAATAGAGATTACCTACAAGGCATGTCAGACTGAAAAGGATGAGAAACTAATGTTCATATACCCTTGTGTATACAAGTACAGTTACAGAGAAAAACAAATTAATTTTCATATATTAGATTCAAACACACTAAATATTCAGAGGCATTTCCCACTTGAATGCATAGGTTTTGTGTATTAACAAGAGAAAAATTAAAGAAATTTACACGATCCTAGAACTTAACTGCTTGAAATAATTAGAAGAACTACAAAAAGCTTCTGGCAGATCTGATAATAGGTGCAAACACGTTACTTATAAAAGGCACCTGGTTTTAGATATTAAAATGTATATTTGCATCTGTTGACGTTGCATAAAAATATATTTCTGCCACTTAAGCATTTGAGCCCTAAATCTGGTACTTTGTGCCTCAAGTCATACTTCTATGGGTAATCGCTGTCCTTGTTTTCTCTGCAAAGTAAACCACTGACTCTTGCTTTACACGTTAACAGTGGTCAGCAAATAACAGGGAAGTTGCCTTCCCAGATGCAGCCCAGATAAGGCTGCATCCATAAGATTGCATTATCTTTGGGAGTCTTGCACTGCTGGTCCAGAAGAGCTTTGAGAAAACAGAAAGGATACAGCAGAGGACTAATTTCAATCACTGCCATGGTTACACTAAACACTGAAATTAATTATTACATAAAGAAATTATTATATAAAGAAACTATTTAAATGACTGACACTCCATTAGAGAATCAATTCATTCTGTACTGTCCATATATTTTGCTATTTCATTATGTAAATGGTGCTTCTTTCATGGTCACTATTTACATTATTTTAAAGACTTCTTTCCAACACACAAACCATTCATTTAGCGTATATTTCACTAGAAAAAGAATGAGGCATAAAGCAGAATAGTGCTCTTCTAATCTGTTTTAACAGGAGATCATATTAGCCATCAGTGTCTGAATCCTGCTGAAGTATAGTTTCCATTTCCCTCCTCAGCCATGGATAAAGCAGAGCTGACAACACATATTTTTCTTTGTCAAAACATTTCACCTACTTCTCTGTGCACAGACAGCTTAAGAGCCATAACTTAGGCCAAGATTACAGCAACATTCTTCTTGTTATCTTAATATTGGAAAGGTACATGCAGCAGATCCTTAACAGGAGTGTATTAGTTTAAAAACTTGTCATAGATAAAAAGGGATTTCCCAAATGATAGTGTCAAATAGAGAAAAAAAATAACCCAGGCAGTTATCAGATGAGAGTATAGAGGGCTGGGACAATACCATCTGCTATATCTCGTCACTCACATCATGTTCAGCTGTTTCAAGAGTCAAGCACATTATACAGACTTTCAGTTGGCTGAAATGCACTGTAAACATCTTATTTTTCTTTCTTGTCTGATGCTATTTTAACTTTTAGAGAATGGTCAAAGCAGACACAGATTGTTTGTGCAAAGCATGGAAAATGAGTTACTGTGTTAAGTTAAATGTCTTTTGGACGTATTTTTCCTGAGGATTATGCAGAGAAAATCACAGTTGCATACGAAAAAAAATATGCACACAAATGAATTGCTGTAGGTCCCAAATATGAAGTTGCAATACAATTGTCTTTCAAATACTTACCTCTTGGTCTGAAATAGAACAAAATGCTTTGTCTCCGCACTACACATGGTTGCAAGGTGAAACGCAAAACAAAAACTATTTACCAGTCACTACACAACTATGTCATTCGGAAATTCAACATGTAAATAGACATGAAGCTGACCAGGATGACAAAAAAAGGGTTGCCATGCCTTCTGTATCAAGAATGAAATTGCTACTTGTACAGAAATATCACTGACAGCAAACTGTTATATTCAAAGTGGAGGACAGTGCATCTCCACAAAGAGAGGGGTCAGAGGAGGAGTTTTCTGTCCCTGGTCTGAAAGTGTCTTTAGCCACAGCACTCAGATTGACTCACTGCAGATTGCAAAGACTTTTCCAATGTACCAACACCTCATCTTAAGAAGTACAAGCCTGCTTGTACTTCGCCTTTGCAAGGCAAAAGTACAGTCCCCTCAGCATTGCAAGAGACCTTACTAAAACATTTAAATTGCCTGCACAAACAGTGTATGCCTGCAAACTGCAGAGATGGGGAATCAACCACTGTAGAGATAAATTTAATCTTTTCATTTATTATACTGACAGCCATAAATTCCATCCACAACAGTGGGTGTTAACCTTCTGAATGTCCAACCACAGTAAATTGACATGAGCGGTTTTACTAGTCCACTCAGTTTGTATGATATGTTTTCCATTCCTCATGAGTCTGATGTCATGGTAGACAAAACTCTTAGATATAGTCTCAGGCACTTCCTCTGGAAGAGTG
>JAWMRA010000090.1:18834457-18846996 GCA_035584735.1 Pseudotriccus pelzelni | reverse complement strand
GACTGGAAAAATGAAGCCCATATTAGGCCTATTGCAATTAGCAAGTACATTTAGAAAACATACAAAAACATTACAGAGGTATTGCTTCTTTATTCTTTCTTTGAATGAACAGTTTGGCCTTAATCACTGCAACATGATACATTTTTATTTTCCCAATTATGGTGACCATATTTATGGTTATTAATACAGAAATCATATATACACCTAGTTATATCCTAATGGATCATTAACAGATATTTTGGGTGATCATAGGCCCCTAGCCTTCAGCCTTACATATACAGTGCAATTTAGGTATATATTTATAGTCCATTAATACACCACCATCCTCTTACTCTTTTATTATTTTATATGTTGCAAATCTGGAACAACATTTTTTCACAGTATTTATCTAGAAAAGAAGAAACAGGAAAGGGTGTTGCAGAATTTCCACTATGAGCTAAACATCTAAAAGAGAATTTTGTAATAAATTGAAATTGTGTACACTAAAGAATATTTGCTGTGGCTTGTAATCTTCATTTCAGTTATGTAGTGCTATGAACAAAAAAAAAAAAACTTCAGTAAGCTATGCAAAAGCATGGTTCTCTTGGTCCCTCTCTTCTTTCCTTGCACAGAGTTCTCAGATGTCTCCTTCTTCCACTCCCACACTTCCCATTCTTGTACACAGGAAGGCCAGGACAGGTGAAACAGAGATGTGTACTCAAACAATACACTGCAGACAAATGGCACCCTCTGGGCTAGCAGAGCAGAGCAGCAGAGAAGAAGCAGATATTTTCACATTTCTTTTCCAGACTACAACATGTCAGACTACTCACGGTCTTGAGCAACTTTCAGTTTGGAAATCTGATTTATACTTTTAAGGTTTTCTTCACAAAAGTAAGAGACAAGCAATCAAATTTTAAAATAAAATAAAATAAGTAAAATAAAACACCGAAACTAAAAATAGAATGTTCATATTCTGAGGCCCAGAGTGTAGCCATAAGAAGTTTTGTGTCACTAAGGTACAAAAAGTCAGTTCAGGTTACCCCCTGTTATATCCTTCCGTGATACTACAAGATTGCGTCCACAACACTTTCTTTCAGTAACTTACAAAATCCTGTATTAATAGATATTTGCCTCACATTTCTTTTCCAAGGAAGTTTATTTTTAATTCTCTAGGTCTTCTCTCAGCACACAGTGAGCATTTTATCCAGCTTCTTGCATGCTCTGCCGTTATAAGTTGGATCACTACAGTTATTTATTCTATCAGGAAATGAACCTTCCAAATAATTTTAACCATAACATCACTGCTCAATGCTCTTGATCAGAATAGCTAACACAGATCTAATTATTCTTGAGCAGTTTCCAGAGCAATAAAAAGGGTGAAGCAAGAGGATATTAAATTCGTACAGAGCTATCATTACAATCATTAGTGTGACGGTAGGTGAGAAACAGACTTGCAGAGGTCTACTCAGCTGGTAATCCAGATGGGTAATTTTGAGGTTGTTTGCAATTTGGAAAAGTATCATGACTGTTCGTTGCTCTCAACTTGTCCAAAATAAATTAAACATTCAATAAAATGTTGAGTAAAAGTCGAAAACAAATCCTAAAGCTATCAACTATGATATTATAACTGTATTTTCTTGATGATTAAATATGCATACTATTCCATTACTCCAGCCAATGTGGACAAATAGCAGTGAGTCTTACTTAATGGAAAAGTTAATCAGAAAAAGCACATTGGAGTCTAGTGTTAAACTTGAAATACACATGAATACACATGCATAGCGGGGCACAAGGTCCAGCAGAGAAGTCCCCTCTTGTAGAAAGACTCCCAATGGATCAACAAAAGTACTCCTACTGCCACCTCACATATGCCAAAACCCAGTGAAAATTGGAATAGCTCAGGTAAATTCATTAATATCTATGGTTAGAGATAAGGATGATGCCAGCTCTTAGAATCAAAACAGAAAATCTGAAGTCATGAGATAGATTTTTTAACCCAAAATACATATAATTACACTTGTTCAGACATTTGTAGGATGTCTGGTAAGCTTTACATAAAGCAGCCCAGTTCAAGTAGTTTGGCCAATAATGTGACTCAGACCAAGTGCCCCATGTTCCCAGCCAGCCACAGGAAAGGACCTAGATACACTCACATTCTGGGGGAACATGTGGCATCCTGCTGTCTATCATTCTGTACCCAACCATATTACAGAGGACAGATATACAAAAGACTTGGGGAAGTCTGGCTATCCTGAGACAGTGCCATGGGAAGCTGGAGAAAAACAACAGAAAAAAACATCAAGAAACAGCCCATTTCCAGAAGAATTGCGGATGGAATCTGTCTCCATACACAACACAGCAAAATATGATGAAGACTGTGGGAGGGAGTCTGAGATGGCCATTTGTTCACGGACACTTAAAGTCTTTCATAGAGATGATGATAACTCATAATTGCTACATGCAGATTCAAAGATGAGTTGATTGGTATCAAGATAAAGCTGTATCAAGCTGGCTTTCACTCACCAGCTTATTGAACAACACTGCTCTTTCCCTCATGAAGCTCAAAAAGGAGCCTTTCCTGCACTCATTATTTCTGATAAAACAGAGTAGAATGTGTAATTTTTCATTTCTTTGAAGTGCAGCCCAGATTGAAACTGTTGCCTGAGTATGAACAGACAATGTGCAGAACATGAGTAACCCCGTTGAGATTAGAAAAAGACCTGCTGCTTCCTAAACGAATGTAGTTAGTGGAAAATATAGCACATTTTCTCAACATCACATTTTATTTTGTGTTTTGCATAGATTTAACCACTCAGACTTTGCTGAGCCTGCAGAAAAAATAAATCTCTTCTGCATATGGGCACTGTTTGTGAAGACATTCATTAAAACTAGATCACGAAGAGCTCCTTATAGGTGCAGTTCCAGCAAAATGTCGTGCTGTGCAGCAGAAAGATTAAGTTCCTTCCTCAGTTAAATGTGAAGTTTTCACATGTGGCAGTGTGATAGCACTTATTGGCACTTCCTCGCCTTGAGCCTGGATGTTGTCAGTCTTGTACAAAAAGTACTGTTCCTGTAACTTGGAACTGATTTTGCTGACACTTATCTCACTTTTGCACAGGAACAATCCCAGTAAAGATAGTGAGTTTGTTCTGACACATGAAAGAAGAATCATTATTACATACAGCACCTCAACAAGTAAGCTGTTAAACAGTTCTAAGTTGGATCAACTTGCATGGGAGATGTTTTGAATCAGACAGACTTACCTGCATATATCTTATCAATATAAACTCTTATAATAATTTTAATGCATTTTTGCATAGTTAAAAACATAGCACAATAGCATTAATACTCATTAATATGAATTCATGCACAATTGTCACATCTTCTATGGAAGGAGCTGAAACACCTTTTCTGGTTTACCATCCTGAATAGCTACTACATTAGTGTAATAAAAGGTAGAACAGTGGGGGTGAGAAAAATATATGCATAATGTTTTGCTTCAGAGAGCTCTTAAGCTTATTTTCTTGCTGCCTGCATATGACAAAGTGCCCAGCTGGCAACTTAAATTCTGATTTATAGGAAAGGTCAGTTAATCCCAAGCAGGCATTTTGCTAAATATCAAAATATCTGCTCATGTTTTTTCTCTGTCTAGCTCAAGGAAGTTGGAAGTTTAAATATCAGCAAATCTTACAGAGTAAGGCTGAGTGATACCATCTTTAATCACTAACACAATAATTTTGCTTACCAGTATTGAATAGTTTGTAGGAAATAATTAATATTATAAATTTACCTGTGTTTTCCATTTGTTATAATATTTTTCTGTAGACAAATTGATAAGCAAAGATCCCATATTCCTCTATTGCATGACTGCTGTACTGCTAGGAAAAGTGTGCAGAGGAGAGAAAGCACACTGAGAACAATTGTGCAGTCCCTACCAACCCTTAGCAATTCCTGTGAGGTCAACATGAAATTTACATCAAGACTAACTCATTTAGAAACACCAGTTCTCCCCAGACATTCCATCTCTGGCTTCCAAAGTACCAAAATGCTCATAAAAGGGATACAGAAATATTATTAGACAGTTGTTTATTTTCCAAGTGTAAAGAGTATAGGAATAGTTTCCTCTATGACAGAAAAGAGAAACAAGCAAAAAAAAAAAAGAAAAAAGTCACCACAGGGTGCACAAAGCAAGTGAGGAAACTTTATAAAATTAATGCTTTTGGAAACCTGTATGCTTATCCTATGATATAAAATAAATGGAGCAGAAGTAATGACATCAACATTTGATTAAGTAGACATTAACAAGAACACAAAGCATAAATAAGAGGAGATAAAAACTTGGCAATAGCCCTGAAGGAAATTGCTGAAGTGTCCAGAAGCAACACACCATAACCCTTTCTATATTAAAAGAGTATATCACAGCTGACAAAAGACTAAGAGAATAGAGAATCACAGGAGATGATTTTTCAGTTTTGGTCTTGGTGGCTTTTTTGCAATTTTCTGTGGCATGTAGGAAACACCATGAAAGAACATGCATCCTAAAATGGGGAAAAGTATACGGATCATATGTTTATTAAAGCAGAAAACTATGTTATTCCTCTCAAACACATACACACCATTCTAGCTCCAGTGTAGATGGCACATCCCATCTACTGTGCTGCTTAAAAAGTCACACATATGCATATAGTCTAAAGCAGAAAATATGTTGAAGAAGAGGGGGATCCCCAAGAGGATTAATTTTTCCACTCCAAAGTCTGAATGTTTTACTACAGCCATGAACACATAATGACTGCAGTGTGATGAGAACTTCATTCGCCTGGCAGAACAACAATTATGCTTTTTAAAGATCTCATCTGAAAGGCCCTGAAATAAGCTTCACACTTAGCAATCTGAATTGAACCCACTAAAATGTGAATGTGAAGTCCAAAAAAGGCAGACGTATTTATGAACAGAGAGCACAACAAAATCTAATTAAGGTATAAGCCTTTATTTGAATCTCATCTGCATTTTCTTATAAAATTATTTTTAAAAAAGGGAAAAAAGATACCTATCTCAGCATTTTATTGACAAAACAACTATAAAAGCCAAACCTGGTCAGAACTTGTAATCTAGGCACTTACTGGGCATATTGCATAAACTGCTAAGTAATCAACATTCCCAACACATATCAGATCAAAGACACTGAGTCCTTAAAGTGGGACCTTCAAACAAAGCTCCTCAGTCACATGGCATGATCACTTCTCAGAGCTTAGTATTCTATCAGAGAAAGATACCTGTAAGGAAAATCCAGACTATAAGATTGACCATCTCCATATTGCTCTGGAAAAGTGTGCCAGAAAGACTTCTAGTGATCTGAGGAACTTGCCTGAAAAGCTCTAGGGTGCCTAATCCACATCAGTTGGACACATCAAAGGGTGTTGGTGCTTCAGCTGTCTGGTGGTGCTGCAGCACCTCCAAGAAGCAGAAGCACGTGAAATGCACTGAAGCTATCTTTTGTATTTGCAGCCCTGCATTAGGCACACCTCATCCAGAGCAGGATGAAGTAAATGTTATCCCACCTTTAATCTGAAGACACAATGCCATCAGCTAACTCTATACTTCCCTTTTCCTAGAAACTGTACTGTTTGTAGACACATACAGCCACCATTAAAGAGCATCTGACTCTGGTAGTTTTAAACACTGAATATAAGATGATGTTATGGGTTGAAGGTGGGGGCATTCTTCAGGTTTGCTTGATTTTTACTAGTTTATAATCTTCTTGTTTAAAAACAAAATATAAAAGAAACATCACTGATAGCAGTAAGATTTCTATAACTGTAATTCCAAGAATAAGTAAAAGAAATTATTGCTATGAAACAGAAGAGACAACTAACATCCACTCTGTGCTAAAGGCAGAATTCTCAAAGTTATCACCAAGGTTAACTGAATACCTAAAAAAAGGCCTTGGTCATGAATAAAACTTTAATTGTTGCCTAAACTATACCAACTAAAGAAGACTACGAAACCAGTAATTGTTTCATAGCATAATTTGTCCCATAGTTCCCTTGTTTCCTCACACATTGCAATTCCCATACACATTTACAGCTAAGATCTAGGTTAGTGACTTTCTGTCTCAGCAAAATAAAACCAAAAGAGTATGACAGAAAATGAGGTGAATTGTACACCACAGGTTTTGTAAAGCCTGTGTTTGAATTAGAAAACAAAAATTGCATGACATTGGAGGGATTTAACCAACATAAATCCCAAAGCAGCAGTTCAGGGCAATGTGTTAATTTGGCTGGCAACTTTAAAAGCAGTTAAATGGCAATAGACATTAAATACCATTGAACTGGAGTGACATAACGGGCCTAAAAGATTCACTGTTCTTTGGAGAAGAGGGTGTTCCCCCGACATGTAATAGAATAAAAAATTTTCAATTCAAAGGCATAGAGTGATAGTTCAATTACAATGTCATTTTCTCTTGCGTTCTACTATCTGAAAAGTGATGATTAGAGGATTTGTGGGATCTGAATTTTGGCACCTCCAGTACTTTATGAATAATAGGCTCCATTTTTCTTTTACAATGCAGTATTAAAGGCCTGAGTATTGCTGCTGATTCAAGTCAAGTGTAAGACACACTGGTTTACACTCGCTGAATCTTTGTATTGTGTTTTGCAAGACTTTGGTAGTGGGTGGGGGTACAGGAGTAGTTTGTGTGAGAAGGTGCAAGAAGCTTCATGTACGTCCAATAGAGCTGATGCTAGCTGGCTCTAAGATGGACCCGCCACTGGCCAAGACTGAAATCATTAGAGATGGTGGTAGCCCATGGAGGACCAGGTCATTGGAGCAGTTGAATGCCCAAATGAGGCTGTGATTCCATGGGAAGCCCATACTGGAGAAGACTTCTCTTAAGATCTGTGGACCCATGAAGAGAGGAGCCCACTGTGAAGCAGGTTTGCTGGCAGGATTTGTGACCCCATGGGGAACCCACACTGGAGAAGTCTGTTCCTGAAGAAATGCAAATTGCACCAGTATCTTTCTTGATATGCAAAATATTTGTACTTGTCTTTCTAAAAAACATGGTCCAGAGAGCACCAGCAAGAAAAATGCATTGACAAATTTCTAGGGTTCTACCATGTTAACAGCAGATCCGGAAAGTCAGAGTCACATCTTAGTTTCTCCCCTGGGATACAGGCGAGTAACAAAGTATATACATAGATCTCTATCAGGTTAGTCACAAGACAAACCTGGTTTCTTAGCATAAGCACTCTGGTATTATAACCTGGGGCATAGACTCCTGAGAATAAAAGTGATAGTATATACAAATCTGCATTCCCAACTTTGGCCGTAATACCCAAGAGTACCATCTTCCAGAGATGATACTTCAAGAGAATGAGAAACATAATAGATACCTAAATCAAAGGATGTCTCAGCAACTCACTTGCTGTTCAAGAAAATTATACCATATATACTACAGCCTTAGCACCTGTGCAACTAATACTAGGTCCATTGTCTTTAAATCTCCCCTTTTACTCCCATCTGATCCTTCCTGAAAATGGCAGAAATGTTACCCTGTTGGAGATAGCCAGAGTGAAGAGGAAGCTTTCGCCCAGTGAAAGAATGACTTCTTAATGGAAGAAAACACAGAACCTACATTTGTTTAAAGGACTGGTTTTCAGAGACTTTGGGCTAAACCTGTTGTTAGGTTGATGCCTTCGTTTAAAGTTATGTTTCACCCTGTTGCGGGGGGCTTTGTCCCCTTAGACTAATTACTATCTTCCTATTGGGCTATTTACAGAGTTGTGTATGCCCTACCCAATCCCCTTCTTCCCCAGTTACCTCACTGTTGTAAACCTTCCCCTTGATGTATATGCATGTTGATCCCACCTATCAAACACCCTGGTTTTGCAGGATGGGATGCTTTTGTTCTCTGGATCCATTGGTCTTGTCTGCTGCCAGCGAAGTCACGCAACTGCACACTGGACAGAAGCTGCTGACTACACCACCTACTGTTACCATCAGCATAATGTGGCTGCTCACCACAGCTGCGTCTTAAATAAAAACACGGAATGCTCACATCATCTCTGGGTAACAACTTTCCCAAGTTTTGCTTTTAAAGTGACAAGAAAGGAGATGAGCAAAAAACCTTTAGGAGTAGTTTGCTCCTTCTGTCTGACTGCTTAAATTTACCCAAGAGCATGAGTGAAATGGACACTTCTTCTCACAAAGATCAGCTGCATGAAGTAAGTTTCTTATATTTCAATGTCTTTAGGGATCGTGGGGTCAATTGGTTCCTTTTCTGTCTGAACACAGACTTCAATGGAAACATGTAGAAAAAAATAACTACAAACTACAGGTCTTCTTGCTTGCTTGACCCTCAATGTTGCAGCCCAACACATTCTTTCAGCTCATGTCATTCCATACTAAATGTGCTAAAAAGAACCCTTCTGCGCACAGCATACATATTCAGCACCTATGCACCAGCTAGGCAAAGTGCATTCAGAGGTTCAAGGGCACGACTGTACTTAGAAAGGAGTTATCTCTTTCCTCCAAGGAAAAAGAGAGGTGTGCATCTGTGAGGCATAATACCCTCCTATCTTCACTAGAAATAAGAAAGAGTGCAGAGATTATTTTCCAGCGGCTAGTGAATACTTCACCCAGTTTATTAAATCAGCTTCAGAAGTAGATATTTTCATAAACAATTTTTCCCATTTCTGCTGTATACTTGACACTCACAGAATCAGAGAATGGCCTGGGTTGGAACGGAAAGATCATCCAGATCCAAGACCCCGATGTAGGCAGGGATGCCACTCACTAGGCTCAGATTCCTCAGGATGCCATCCAACCTGGCCTTGAACACTTTCAGGCATGAGGAATCCATAACTTCTCTAGGCAAGCTGTTCCTGTGCCTCACCAGCCTCACAGTACAAAATTTCGTTGTACCATCTAATTTAAATCTCTTCTTTCAGTCTAAAAAAACATTCCCCTTGTCTTGTCATTACATGTCCTTGTAAACAAACCCCCTTCATCTTCCTTATAAGGTCCCTTTATGTATTGAAAGGTTGCAACAAGGTCTCCTTGGAGCCTTTTCTTCTACAAGCTGAACTCCCAACTATTTCAGCCTGCCTTGACAACAGGGGTATTCCATTATCTTTGTGGCCCTCCTCTGGACCTGGTCTAGTGAGTCCATGTCTTTCTTGTTCAGGGGGCCCCAGAGCTGAACACAGCACTCCAGGTGGGGTCTCGCCGGAGCAGAGTACAGGGGGAGAATTACCTCACTCGACCTTTTGACCACACTTCTGATACAGCCCAGGATACAGTTGGCTTCTGGTCCGGTTAGCTCTCTTGGTCAGCACAGTCTGCTGATGAAAGGCTTTCACAAGCACACTGCTGTCAGTGAAAAAATATGATCCAGACTACTTTGCATTGTCAATTTCAGCATCTACTTCCACTTTGAGGGACTAGGTTCTTGACATTTAAATTGCAGATCAGTTACCAAACTCAGTGAACTATCTTAGAGTAACTTCACAGCAAGATCAATACCAAAAAAAATCAAAACTCAACCAGCTGACTTATCCCATAAGAAGATATATGCCTATAAAAACATAGCTGATGAAAAGAAGTTCAGTAACAGAAAAACACCTTCTGGGACCCAACACCAGAAAGGATGTCTATTAACCAGAAAAATCAGTAACTGACCAGTAGAAAAAATGACTCTCAAAAAAGAAACATGAAAACAAAAAAAGACTATCCAGTCCCAGTTTTCCAGTGGTCTTAATGTTTCCTTTCCCCACCAAATGAGAATCATCTGTAGGAATATTTTACAGCTCAAATTCCCATGACCTTGGATACATGCTGGCTTATGAAGACTCGTGCATGCACATCCTCTGCAGTATGACTGAACATGGCAATGCAAAGTTTGACAATGGGGAAATAGAGACAAATTGAGCACAATTACCTTGGGCCTTCACATTAAGTGAAGGACTTCTGACAATACTGGAACACAATTACTTTGATCTCATTTTGTTTTTAGTATCAGTTGCCATATAAATGTCGCCTTTACTGTGCTTTTCATGCTGATGGAAGTAAAATTGTCTATGGATGAAACCAATCATGGATTTAAAAGAATTAATGTACACCAGATTAAAGAGGTAGTTATGCACTTGTTTTAATAAAGATTAAATGGAGAATGACGTTCCTTTGGACCAGAAAATATCTCACACTTATCCTTGTCTGGCCCTTAAGTTCCGTATTTCAATGCATGTCCTCTTCACAAGCATCCAGTGCTGGTCAGTGTTGCAGACAAGACTGTAGGTTAAATGTGCCTTTGATTAGATTCAATGATCTATGACATTATTCAATGCCATAATTTAGTCAAATACCTTTGAAATTAAATAGCTAAAAACAGTTTTTGCCTCCGTCAGTTGAGAAATTACTACAATGAGTAAAACTTATAAAAATTCCTAAAAGATTTAAGAGCTTAAAGTGCATTTTCAAAGTTATTTTTCAAAAGTATGCTATGCAACATTCATGTTTCTTAGGGTCCTACTAAAATTCACTTTTGCTGAAAACAGCAATTAGCACCACTTAGCTGTTTTATAATTCAGAAATCATAAATTGCCTTCTACTTAATGATTTCAAGGTTTAAAAAAAAAAACCAAAAACGAACAAGCCACAACACAGTTTATGTAACTAATAAAGTCATAGTGAGTTCACCTAAACACTTGCATATGCATGCCATGTTTTTAGAGACTAATACCAATAATTACCAGGCAGAAGAATAATAAGGCAGAAAAATTATGACATGGAGAGAATTCCTACACACGTTATTTCCCTGAACCGACTGTTATAGAATGACATGTCACCAATATTTTAAGATGTGGCAACTCTTAACAATTTTTCTGCTGAGTGCTGCTTTTTCTTCCTTAGCAAGTACTCACTCAGCATTTTCTCCAAATACTTGGGTTTTTTTCAAAAATCCTCATTGAAACATTTAGTGTATTTCATTTTACTGTGGCTGCCTATTAAAATCTGAACTTTAGGCTTTGACATTTTTTTCTGATTAAAAGCACCCAATATAACTAATTTTGATACCTGATTGAATCAATGAAACTCCTAAACTTCAAATTTCTGCGGTGGGTTTGCTTACTGGTAACATATTTAAACTTCACAACCTGCAGTAAACATAAACTCTTGAAATAAGTTGTTTTTTCACAAGTTCACACACTTATGGAGAGCAAAGACAACAGAAACACAAATGCTGGCATTCGTCAATGAATGTTCATTACAGAAACCTATAAAGAACCTTGGTTTGATCATATACAGCCAGGAAAACTAATTTTGAATGTAAATGAATGTTGAATTCACTTTTTCTTTTTTAGACCCCTCCCAGAATCCCAACCTGGTATGAAGTGATGCAGTCCTTTTGGTACAAAAGTTTGTGGTGGTTTACATAATCCTAGTTAGGCTAGTAGAACATAGGCATTTCATAAACAAGAGAATATTATTTTATTGACTATCTCATGTCATCTGTTTATCTCACCTATTCAACACTGGAGACTACAGAGTACTCCTGGCTGTCGGTCAACATTACCGTGCACAAATAGGCAAGACTAAGGCACACACTTGGTCACAGCCATGCCATTCAAGCAATATGATAACAAACTAAAAAGAGGTCTGTAAACATGGGCTACATTCCCCAACATCATGGCAGAACTGAAGAAAACAAAAAGGAAGCTTCTGCAGAAATACTAGCATAAATTCATGGAAGAGCTTTTCTATCTCCTTGAAAAACACATTTATTGTATTGTTCTGAGGGAAGTCCGGGATGGTGACAGAACAACAACTCCATAGTGACATACTTGGGCTTTCCAAAGTGCCATGCCAATTGCAGCACTATAACCGGAAAGAGCGGTTTCAGGGTGATTTTTCATAATCCTGAATTATATGCAGATAAACACATGTAAATATATAAAAACGAGCCTCAGTTTGAAAACCATTTCAAAGGAAACTATAACATTGGGAGAGAAATTAATGTAATAAATTTTTTACGTTTACATAGTCCAGAATATATTCATGCAAAAATCCAAAACTTTATTTTTAATTACAGAGAAACAAAATAATTCAGATACTTGGATGTTACTGAGTATTTGAAGCTTTATGGTGAAAGCAGTAATTTTATGTAAGAAATTAATAAACATTAATTTTTAAGAGTTGCAGCCCATACACGTCAGAGGGAAATGTTAAACAAGAAAGCACTAAAAAAAAACCACAATAAATGAACCAATCAAACAAACAAACAAATATCCAAACAAACAAAACAGAAACAAACAAACAAAAAAGCCAAACAAGTTTAATCAAATTGTCATTGCTATTTTATTTACAGCTTCCTACTGCTTCCTATGTTGCAATTACACATATGAATGTTAACTATCTATTGATATACATATTAACATGTGATAAAAAACATAAAAGACTAATTAAATTCATGAAAACAGAGAAGAAATAAAATTAAATTCCCCTATCCATTTAGAGTTCCATTGTTTTTGTAACTCCTCAAGAAGATACATATTTACAGA
>JAWMRA010000090.1:18806132-18818786 GCA_035584735.1 Pseudotriccus pelzelni | reverse complement strand
CCTTCCCAAACCTTCCCTTCCCAAACCTTCCCTTCCCAACCCTTCCCTTCCCAAACCTTCCCTCCCCTCCCCTCCCCTCCCCTCCCCTCCCCTCCCCTCTCCACCCCTCCCCTCCTTTGTACAGCCTATCCAGACTCTGCAGCAAAGGACATAGGCTCCTGTATTTCTTAGCTACCTACTCTCTGTACACGGGCTCATCTTAACTAAAGTCGCCATTTAAAGTCCTACCTGCAGCTTATAATTTTTCAGCTTCTCAACTTGCTATGTGGTCTGAACAAGAGTACAACATAAACATCCTTTGTGTCACATGCCTCTGCTCACTGCATCTTTACACCCTGATCCTAATCCTTGTATTGAAGCATCAAAAGCACACACCTGAAGAAAACATCACTTTGACAGACACACATCTGTAACTGTACCAATGGGTAATTGGTACATTGTCCATGACTACTCTCATTCTTCTCTTACGAGCAGCTTCCTCGCTCCTCCTGTCATTGTACCACTTGGCTCCACAGTGCAGATGGATCACCTCCCTACTCTGAAGCCTTTGAAAGAACCATGCATTTTCATTTGACCCATTATCCTGATCTTTTCATATTTACTACCATGTGCTAGCAGTAAGAGGACATCAATCTCAAACTAATTTTTTTTCCAAATTATTAAAGAGTGTTTGGGTTGAACTAGAAGCAATGACATGAGGAATCACTTCACATCTCCTTAGTACAAATTCTCTTCACCCACAAAGAGGAATGTAAAAATATTCATATGGACATTACAGGAAAGACAAGAATAAGAAAGAAGGTCTTTCATTGTTCCCATATTCAACACACAGCTTTCCATCTGAACACCCTAAAGCAGAAGTCACAGCCTGAATACAGTATTGTACTTTAAGTGACTGCAAGAAAGCAGGGCATCTGAGAAAAAGAAGCATCCAAAATGTCAGCAAGCAGCAGGCCACTTTGGTGAGCCACAGCTCTGCAATACCCAGTTATAACTGTGGATGCAACCACCATTTCTTTTAAATACTTGATAGCATTTCAAAGACATTTTCAATATTCCTACAGGATTTTCTCCTATAAGGGGAACCTACTGCAGATGCTGCCATTTTTACTTATTTTGCCCTCATTGGCATGGTATGGCGGGACACTTCAGTGGTGCTAAAACAGGAATGCTCACTGTTTTTATGGAGACTTGTAACACAGACATTTTATTTGGGCCAATTGTTTTCTTTCTAGTTTACAGTACTGATGGGAGTTCTCTTCTTTCATGTTCCACAGGGATAGGTCCTTCATTTCATACATGCCTGAAGCTGTGGTTACTACTGGGAGATACGCTTCCTACATGAACAATCTTGTTGGGACTGGAACAATGACAAATCAATCATTCCAGAGATTGAAAATGGATGTTGAAAGCAGAGCTGTGTAAAATTATTAATTCCAAGATAGAGCAGATAAAATCAGCCTCCAATTTATTTAGCAAGTCTTTGTATCTCTGAGTCTGCACCACAGTTTGAGTTCGAGCTTCCATAGGGTTGCTGGAGCAATATCTCCATATCAAAAATACCTCCGTATCGAAAGAGCCTTAAACTGATTTCCTGTCACGGCATTTTTTCCTCTGAGAATGTACACTTTTTTCTGTCTGATTTCAAACAAATTTCCAACTGCATTGCATGGAAATTAGATGGTTTTTAATGAAAGCATTGCCTAGTGATTTCTGTGCCAAGTAATGTATTACACAGTGATACAGACCTTAGACATAAGATCAGTAGTGCCCACTCGACATTTGTGGAGTAATTGCCCAAGATAAAAATGGGGTCAGTTCATGACAGTGATGCAAAAGAAATGCATGGAAAACACTCCAAGTCTGAGAGCCTGTAATACAAACCAGTTACGAAAGAGTAAGAAATCTGCTTTCTGAGCACTATGGTGTTCAGACCTCTTTGTTACTTCTGCTTTTCCTGTTCGTGGTGAATATGTGATTATACAACTAGGATTCCGTTTAGAAAGAGAATTATGTATAATTTTTTTTCACACTAATGCCTCAGTCATAATGAATCTAACTCTTCATCTACAAAATTCCAATGTTTCCTCAAGATCTATAGAAATTCAATAAAAATATAAAAGTGGAATTAGTAAGACACTAGCCAGCACTCACATTACCTAGGTTGTTTGCTTTCTAGCTGTCCAAATCTCATTTCCCTGTTTTGGTTTCTACCATTACAATTACACAAGCACACATTTTAGACACTCCGAAGGGTACCTACCACACTAAATGCTGACATACTGAACACCATGAATAAGTATATAGTACTTCTTGACACCAGTGTCACTCAATACACTTGCTAAATTACTCTTAGCTTGCGAAGCAAGCAAGTGGAAAAAATCAACTCTAAAATGTCTGAAGTTAAACTAGTAATGTGGGCCCCCTACTATTTCCTATGCATTTTCAACACACACCTCCTATATTTTAAGAAAACAATTATCTTCATCCTTGAAGCAATTTGGAAACAGTATTTGCAAAACTGTAGGATTGCAAGAAGAAAGATCATGTTTATTGTCAACATGAAGAAATTTGCATTAGCTGATTAGCTGTGTTTATGGCTTCAAAACACATAAGATTCTATTATTGACCCTCTAACCTTGAATTTCTGATGACTTAAAATTTACAGAAGCATTTTGTTTTCTTGCCATTGGTAGTATTGAGTAAGATGTAGATAGCTTAGAGCTCATAAATAAGATAATTCAGGAAAGTTACAAATTTTTCTTACATTTCAAGATAAATACAATAAATGCAAATTCTTGTTTAGCATTTGACCATTTTAATCAAAGCAGGAGAGCAATTTTCTTTACTCCTTTTTTTAATAGGAAAGGGGAAGGTAATTTTGAAAGCTCTGCTTTTACTGAAATCAGTGTGCAGCATCTTCACTATTTAGTCATTGCTGATTAAGTTAACTCTGCCTAAAGTATGAGTCATTCACCACTATAGAATTTTTTGTGCTCATGTGTTACTTCAAGCAGAATAGAAAGAAGAAATTGTCCAAAATACCTTTAGCAATTATGTGCAAGATATTAAACTACAATCAAGCAGAAGGAATTGACAGCAATGCTCAGAGACGAATACATACATTTTATAGCACGTCCCGCAGGCTGGCTTGTAACCTGTGTGCTCCTGAATCCATACAAGAGGATTTCAAACAATATTAGTAACAATGAAAGAAGACGATGTTTTGTGAGAACTCCAAGGAAATATTACACCCAGTTCTTTTAATTTTTGAAGTATTGATACAGTCTCCTCTGTTATTTTTTTAGGAACAGAGAAGTTAATAGCATAAGGTGTTCTTTCTCTTTCAGGTATCGATGCAGATAAAGACTGTTTCAATATACACCCTACTCCCTTTGTATAACAGACCATTAAATTCAACCTTGCTGACCTTGCACAGAGCCTAATAATTTGGGGTGCTAAAGTCTAAACTGTGTCTGACTAAAGCATATTTTCTAAACAGGCTTTCAGTATTGAGGCAAGAATAGCAGGACAGGGAGTACTGGAAAAAAACCACCATTTCCTTAGACAGCTGCCCCTGGTGACTCATCCCCCTCCCTCAAAGAAAACACAAATTCCCATTACTTCCTACTTTGCCTGACTTTAGGTTCCAGACATTTGCTCTTTCTTCTGTTCCATTCCAGAAAGCTGTTGTTCTCTCTTATGAAGTTGCTTTCCTTGATGATTTAGATGTATTAAGATAAAGGCCTCTCACACCAACACATTTTATATTACACGCTTCACCAGGTGGATTTTTGTTCTATTGTTCCTTGTTCCTTAATTTCTTTTTCAAAACAACTACAGAACCATGTACAATACACAGTATTCTATAACTGGACATACACTGGACATCCCATTTTTTCCTATTGAAGCTTACTTATTTCAGAAAAGTATCAACAGATGTTTTAGGGATGGAATTATCCACTGATAGTTTCTTCTCATTTCTTGTTGGCTGCAACATTTAGATTTTTTCTGAAACAAGTTCAGCTTAGTTTTTTCATTCTTTTTTTTTCCTTTGGAATACAAAAATAATCTGTATTTAGATCAAGTATGCTGGAGTAATACAAAGTAGGGTCACTACAGCAAATTTTTACTCTTCTTACAATCTTTCTAATCTTATAGTCTTGTAATTTTTAACAACCATAAATTTATTTATTTGCAGGTAATAAAATCCGTAATACTTCCATCAATCTAGTGCATAATCCAATAAATCAACTAAAAATACCACTATTCAAGGTGATTTTATGAGACATCCATTATCTGACTTTGGATTTATTTAATACACGCTTGATTTACTGATATTATTTTAGTGCTCTTTTAAAAATGGAATATAATTGAATGAATGTTCAGATAGTTATTTTGCATCTACCTTGAGGAACCAAAGTTATAATCTGATTAAACCTGTTTTTCAAAGAAAAATGTGGAACTTTTTGCATTACAGTTTTGTTTAATCAAATCCAATATCAGGCCTTTCTGTTACAGCGCCTAAGGCTAAGCTCAGTTTAACAAGTTACCCATGCTATGCTTCTCTACTTCAAATACCTCTCAGAAGTGTTATAATCTTCCACATTTATTAAATATTAATGTTAGCATGAAAGACATTTTAACCAGTGGTATTAGACTGTGCAAATTGTTCAGGCTTTCTGTCTAAAGTGTTTATCTTTAAACATTGTTAATTATTATTCTCCTTAGTGGATGACAAGGCAGTATGTCATCCTTATGGGATAGTGGCACATCATCTAATTTATTTTCAGATACAGGGGAGAAATGGTTATAAATACTTGTGTCTTCCCTGCATCTTCTTTTTAGCACCTCCATCCATAAATGGACTTTGCCATTCTTTCTCTATTTTATAAGAGAAATTTTAAACATTTTGCTGCTCTTGTCCTTCTTAGCACACTGATTCTAGACTTCACAAAAAATATTCTATACCATCTCAATTTTTAAAGTTTTGTAGTAATTCATATTTTCCCCTTTTTTAAAATATTGCTTTGATTGTTTCAACTGAAAACCTTATTTCTCCATTGAAACAGAAGGCCTTCACTGAAACTGGAAGAGCACTTCCTCAAACATGTTATTGAAGGTTTTTTACTTCCCCATAAAATGTAAAATCCGAATTTTTATTCACATTTTTCATCAAAGTTTTATTTATAGTTATATTTACCTTTGATAAATAAAGCTTTTTATGACTTAAAGTAAATACTTGACTGCTTGGTATCTTCCCTTTTCCTTATAATAAAAGCGAACAGACAATAATTGCTAATTTATGAACTACCAACCAAATTCCTATCCAGTCATAACATTATCTTTATCCATCAATTTAGAGCTCTAAATGTGACAAACACATTCATGTAATATCACTAGAGGTAGAAAAACATCACCTGTAATTGTTGTAGACTGCAATGACTTTATAGGATGATTGCTTGCACATTTCCTCCAAACTGAAATTTCACAGTTGCAAAAGAAGTTTCATTTTTATGTATTCAAAACAGTGCTCTTTTCCTTCATTCTGATTCAACAATTGTTAAATATGTCCAGCTCTTCAGAATTTAGACCATAATATTCAAACATAATTATTACAGCTCTATATTTGTATTGGTATATTGATTACATAAAATCAAGCAATGGTATTTCATCAGAACACCATGTCTCCTAAGTATCTCTAAACTACTCTGAGTGTCCTAAGTAGAATTAGGCAACCAATTTGTCTGGCTTGTAATGTCTCAGTACTAACAAATTGCTCCAACCAGATATTAGAAAAAAATTTCTCACCATCTGGATTTACAGCTTCCTCCTGTTTGTTATTATTGTCTTTTTATTTCTATTTTTTAATATTAATTTTTTTTCATTAATTGCAATTAGTCAAAATTGAAAACTTACGGACAATACTTTTTCTATGAATTGAAATTTTTTCATTCAACAAATTGGTTTGCCATCTAGTCTATGTTAGACTTGCCACTCTAGCACTCTTTCTTCTAACTAGACCACCAGGGTTGTTTTAGATAGTCTCCAGATACAAAACTCTATCTATAAAGATGCAGGCCATAATCCCAAACATTCACAAACACTTGTTAGATTGAATATTTAAACTCTTCACTATTTTCTACCTTCTCTTTATCTCAGAGAAGAAAATGACCACTTTTTTCTCTGCTCTCTTTTGTAGTATCAAAACTATCTACAGACAGCAGTGTTCAACTGTCATCTAATGTATTCCCATTTACATAATCAATTTGAGAAAATTTTCTGAAGACTCCTTAATCTGGCCTAATTGTGCAAGTATAATTTGAGCCTTTCATTGAAGAGAAATTCATATTCCTACTGCAATTATGTTCTCTTCTGAATTTTCTGTATTTTTAATGACAAATCAGGCATCTCAATAAGTTTGTTATTTTATCAGGTATTTATTTTTCTCAGAGGTGAAGATATGGTGCATTTACCAGAATAAATATTCCTAGCCACGCTGAGCAAGTTATGATTGTCATTTTTCTTTAGCCAGAAATCTCTAGCCTATTTATTTAATCTTAACTATTTACAGTCAAGTAAATACAATTTTGTTTCTTTCAAGGCACCCACGGCAATCTCTCCTTAACCTTTGTTTTCTTGAATACTGCATACCACTGGAATCTGAATTTCCAAAATAAACATATTCTCGTGCTGTTTATGGCACAACTTGCTCTTTGCAAACCAGAGCTGTGGTCTGTCTGGGTTTCAGAACAAAGAACACCACAAAACTTTAGGACACCCACTAGGAGCGCATTAAGAGACATTTGCAGGATCAGAACAGGATGAGGGGATTCAAAGGAGCCTTTCTTCCCAGTGGCAAGCATCAATCATAAAGAAAGCTTCTAGAAAAGGCTTCAGTTAAACAGGTTCTCTGCAAACAAAGAATGAGTAGGAAAATATCTTCGAGATAAAGTATGAGATACCAGGTTATATACCATATGGATACCAAACACAAAGAAATAGACCCAACCAATACCTGCTATTTAGTAGATCACTAAAATTACTGTTAACACTTGTAAGAAAGAAAACCTGTCAGTCATGTCTGCCTTTGTTTTCCAGGGGACTATGGTGTCCAGAGCTTAGCATCTTTCATCTGGACAAACAGTAAAGTTGTAGGAATAGTGTCTCTGACATCAGTGAAGTTTTGCCAGCTAAAAACATACCAGAATAGACAATTTGGTTCTTTTTCTTGAAAATACTCTTTTTGAGAGCAGTGAGTCATTATCCTAGACTGATTCTCATTTTCCCAAATACATTAGACCTAATATTCATAAAAGTGTGATTTGAAAATAAAACTCCCAAAAATATTACCATCTCTGAAGCTTATTTAAAAAGAAAAAAAGAAAAAGCATAGAAAGGATACGTGGGAGTCCCAATATTTTGAGGTTTTTCAATTTGTCTAAAATACAGAGGTACCACACATCTGTGGTTATCTTTCTACTGGATGCCTGAACCAAATGTTCTCTAAATGGAGAAGGCAGTAAACATATTTCCACCTTTCAGCATGAATTTTGGGCTTTCATGTTCATTTCTTTCAAATTACTCATTTCATAATCTTTTTCACCCCATAAGAGATTCAAACCTCAACATTCATTGCAGTGGAAAAACATGCCTTTAAGAGATGCCACCACAGGAAATAAAATCCTGCATACTGGGCTTCCTTTGCCTCAACCTGGGATCTTTCACACATGTGCAAAGCGGATGTGAAGTACTGTCATCCTTAACCAGATAGAGTGGTCACACAACTGAAAGCAGAGCTTGCAGCCTTTGAAAAAAGAGAGCCTAGGTACTGCTGGAACTCTGCAATGGAAAGCAATATCCCTCCCCTCTGGAACTTCTCTACCCTTGGGATCATGCTGATGTTACTTTAGCCTGCCAGCAGTATTATGGGCCTCTGTCATAAAACAGAGGCACACATAACATTCTATATATCTCTAAAAAATGTTCAAAGTAGGCCGTAGGTGAAATAAAATATATAAATTTTAAAAATTATCTTTCTTCTTAGGCTGTCTATAGTACTCCAGTAAGCACTGATGATGAAAAGACATTTGCCTCTTTTAAGATTTTAAGCAGATAATTTCTGTGCTTCTGTATTCAAAAAGAATCTGAAATACTTGATAAACCTCAGTATGACAACAGCTGCTTTGTTTTTCTCAGAGGAATTGGTGGGCTATTAGTCTGGGAATACTGGAGCCTATGGCTTCTTTTAGTTTACTTTGCAACTGTGACCTATGAGTTTTTAGGTTTATGTGTGGACATCCACCTCTCACAAAGGAACTTCAATTGTGAAATAGTTTTTCTCTCTGTATATGTAGATAATGAATTTTTCCTGTTGCAAAGTGACCTCTAGAGTCTGAGAACTAGTTTCATTTCAATTTGTGTCAATTAAATACTTGAAAAATTGCTCTGTTTAGACTCACATACATCCTGGATATCAGTACTGAGCACTGCTACCCCTCTGATAAAGATAAATCAGGCTGTAAGGTTTGCCCTGCCATGGCTGCAATTACAGATGTGACTTCAGAGTGCAGTCTCTGAACAAAGCTGGATGCATCACAGTGACACTATTTACTTTCACAAAGATAGCAAGCATCAAGCAACTTGAAGATTTTAGAAAAAATTTTAAAGAGAACATGAGAAGTGTTTAAGGAAAACCAAATGTTATAACTAGGTAAGTGTATACAGATTTTCTAGGTAAGTGTGTATAGAGAGGTTTTTGTCTTCTTTTTTTTTTTCCTTTAAATGAATACTAGTGAGATGCACCGTCAACTCAGTTTACCATTGAGGCTATTGATTTAAGACTTCACAGAATAAAGAGCATTTTTGGAGAGAAGCCTCCTCTTGGCTTCTTTTCTGACTCTGCAGGATTCTCCTGGAGGAGCCGTAACCCAATCTTATTAAACAAAAACAAACAACAACAACAAAAAGAAAAATTGTGTACTGTTGATCTAAAGGCAAAGCCTTCATCACACAGATGATGAAATCATGTGCTTATGATCTGCCCTTCCATATGCTGCAGTGATACAAGCCAGTGTTTCTTGGAGTATCTGACACTTGTTCTTTTTCTCCTTGCTCCTAAATTATTTCAGCTTCACCTGTTCCCTTCTCAAATTAGCCCCAAATCATTTTTCATTTCTATACTCATGCCAACAATAATAACTGTGCCAACTGGTATCTAGGCCTGAGATCAGTGGGCCACTCACTGCTGAAACAGTGTGTTCTTAATTTCTTTGAATGGAATCAAAGGTTTACAAACTTTTCCCAAGTATTCAAAGGGACTGGAATTCTTTCCTGAGCAATATGCATACAAATGTCCAAACTTACACTATCATGTATCTCAGGAACAAAGAAGTATATAATGTAAGCTCCAAGGAACTGAGCGATAAAACAAAAACACAGAAAAGTCTGGTTAGATTAATTAAAAATGGTCTGACTCCAAAATCCTCAGTAAGACTGAACTTAGAAAGTTGTTAATGCTTGCTTTCAAGTCCACATGTGAAAATTGGAATATTTTACTGAAAACCTTTTCTCTTTTTAACTTTTTTTATCATGTTAACCTCTTCCTGACTCTAAAAGCATCTATAAACTTTACCTTGACAATATCAATCTAGGACTTATACTCAAATTATTATTTAGAATTAATTTTAATTTAAAATTAATTTAATTTAAAGTTAAGGCTCATGTTTTATAATAATTAAATTCTTTTGTTCAGTAAGAAAGAAAGCAGATACATAGTCTGCATGCTTCAAATTGAGAAGGAGAAAATAAATCTTTTATTTACTCTCCTAATGTTCGTGAAGACCAGAGCATTCACAATGTAGCTGTACTTAGTCCACTTCCATTTATTTATTTTCAATTATATTTACAGGGAAAGTAAAAAAAAAAAAATTTTAATGTCTACTCTTTCTTCTCAAGATCTGTTTTCCCTACAAGTGGTTGTTATTTCAATTTGCAAAACACTTCTTTCCTGATCTGATCTTCAGTAACATGAGACAGTGGGTTCTAAACCTTTAATTAATGGCTTTTTATTCACTGATTATTAGAATTTTCCATATGCTTCAGTTTAGGGACTGCCTAAGCTAGTAAAACAGTATCCCTACAGGCTCTGAAGAGCTGAGAAAGCCCAGTGGTGAAATCCATGTATTTTTCTTCTGAAAGAAATATTAGAAAAAATACATCGCAAAACTTCAATATATTCCAATCCACCTTCTACAAGGACATTCTGAAAAATATAAGCATCATTACAAGTAATACTGCTGGTACTACTCTGTAGGGAAAAACATCCCCACAAACTCCACAGAACTGTGTTTTCTGCAAGCACAAGTGTTCAGACTCCTCAAATATAGCCACAGTAAATCAAAGTAGACTTTTATGCAGATTATGTTAGAAAGGGAAAGGAAGGAGGACTAAATTTGATGTCATGATCACTTTTGTATTTTTAACTGGAGTTTGGATTGAAGATTTTTTAAATTATATTGAAGTAAAATTAAGAAAAGGCAAGAAGTCATATGCAGGATCACTAATCAAACACAGCCTAGATAATGTGCACCATGTCTTGCTCAATGGGAAGTAATTACTATAACATTAGCTTTGCAGTGTTTAAACAACCATTTCATTATATTTTTTTCTACACTGATTAAATTTTCTCAGCATTTATAATGCATCATTACATCTGCTTTGTGCACAGATAATGCACAGCATAGCTGCTCATTAAAATTTCACTGCTTTCTTTCATAATTATAAATAAATTTCATTTGAATGATTTGCACAAAGTTTTTAAAAGAATTGTTAGTTCTTTTTTAAAACCATATCTTGGGTGTGAAGTGGCTAGATTTGACACTTGCCAAAAGCAGGGGTTTTTTCTGTTTCAAGGCCTCGGGGAACTACACATGCCAGAGGTAAATAATAGTGAGCTCTAGTCATGAATACTGGTGTACTACAATGGCCCACAGCCAAGCTTGGTAAGAGCATATGACCTTACTACCATTCTCCTTGTTGCTATGGCATTTTGTCTCATGGGTCCAGTAATAGAAAAAAATAAAAATTGTGGTCTTCTGGTTCATAAAAATCTTCATGGATATGAAGAATACTTCAGAGAATTATCAAGGAAATAACCTATTGAAATTGTCTCAAGAAGAATTTTATATTCTCTCCAGCAAAAAGCTACACTTACTATTAAACCAAGTGTTACACTGGTTGAAATTTTTGAGTCTTTTCTATTGCTTTAAACTAAGCCATGAAAAAGCCTAGCTCAAACCATTGTAAAGCAGATATATGTTTTTAATTATTGACCCTGATTTAATCACTAAATGTAAGATTTTACCAAGAGAAAACAGAAATTCATTTCTCTTGATCACTTACAATTTTATTTTTTTCTCTTTCCTATATGTCTTACTTTACATGTAAGAAGTATCTTCTATTTGGACAAAATACTTTGCTGCCAGAGATGACAGATCTGGGAGTCCTGAGGACCCTGGCTCCCAAATACACAATTGCTGACTATCAGGAATTTGAAGCTTCATTCTAAGTCACAAAGCATCCTGAACTTTGGGGGGAAACCAAATCTTTTGTGACCAGGGTGAAAGTACTTTCTGGTTGATATAGAATAAAAAAATCCATTTTCTTTTATCTCTCCAGTAGGAAGTTACAAATCTTGACAAACAAAAAGACTCAATCAAAGGCAAGCTCTAGTTTCAGTAACATTAGCATAAATCAAAAGAATCTTCTCTCACTTTTAGTGTGTTAGTAGCATCCAAGATGGGGATTTGCCCTGACCTGTTTAATATTTCTATTATTTTAATTAGAACAAATACAAAGATGGAGTGCTGGAAAAGAATGTTAAATTGATTACTTTTCTAATACCTGCTCTTTCATTATTCTACTTCTGTAGTGCTCTGAAACTATCACATAATTACGGTCACATGCTTCTAAAACTTTTCAGGTCAAGATACTGTATTACAGAATCCAAATTCTGAATGATATTGTCAGTAAAGCCATGCAAACAGGTGGTCACTCCCAAAGAATTATGTCACAAAACAGTGAATTGGACAAGTGAGGAAAATATATTTGAGACTCATTTAAAAGAGAACTATATGCAAATCAGTTGTGATTAATGATGAACATTTGCACTTGGCAATATCTTATTCCTTTCCCAAAAGCATGGCGGTTTTGGTTTGTTGTGTTTGGGGTTTTTTTAAAGTCACCACAGCCTTCTGTGTGCAAGCTGATCTGTGCTGGACAGGCTTATTTCTGCTTGCTCTACAGGCACTTCACAACAGAGAAAGGAAAGCTATCTTCTACTCTTGCTATAGACACAGATATTTTCTCTTAGGAGAAATTAAAGATTTTATCTGCTGAGTAAAATATAAGTCATCTTCTGTCATCTCTTCAAAGAAAACATGTCTGTCTGAAAATTTTTCTTTGATGGGAATTAAACACCACCAACATTTTATTAGAAATACTCAGTCTATACTAACTAGATAGTAATAGCAGTTTTATACTACACATGAAAGCCCAGCATCAGTTGTATGTTGTATGGGCATGCTGCTAATAATTACTGCTCAGCAATATTTGTCTCACAAAGATTGTTCCTCCATCCTCACCCATCTCTCT
>JAWMRA010000090.1:18788191-18803872 GCA_035584735.1 Pseudotriccus pelzelni | reverse complement strand
GGAAGGCTATAGAATACACAGGTTTGGGTTACACCCACCCAGTGATGAATTGGTCCCAGCTGTTCTAACTAGGACACTAGGTGACTCAAATAGGGACAGATTAAAGTAATAAAAGAAAGCATCTTTAGCACAAAGCTTTCAGAAAAACTTGCTTGAAAAAACTCTCTAGAGTAACAGTGCTTTTAGAATACACAAAGCAGGAAAAAAGTACCTGATAATGACCTAATGTGTTTTCCATTAAAATACAACTCTAATTAAATCATTACTTTGGTACTGGAACAAAAGTTTTCTTTAATGCATATAATATGGTGCTATCTGATGCTAAAATTGAATGATTATCCTTACAGAAAAAAAAAACTTTCAGATGCAATTTGTCCTATTCATTCCATTGTGGGGAAAAAAAGTAGAACAGCATTCAACTGAAATTTGTCTCTACATATCTGTTTTTGTACAAAAATGCTACTCCTTTTCTACCTATTTTTCTCACGGCTTTCATCTAGTATAATTATATCATTATTATGATTTCTGCAATTTAGGTAGGCCAAGAAGCTTAAGCCATTTGTGCAAGGACGTGAGCTTTGCTTAACTGAGCAGGAGTTTAGTGGAATTTGGCCTGTTGGTGCTCAGAACTTTATTAAAGAGTTCAAGGGCTTTACTGTGAGGATGACTGCACACTGGACCAGGTTGCCCAAGAGTCTCCCTCACTTGAGATGTCCAGCAACCGTCTGGACACAAACCCGTGCCAAGTGCTCTGGGGGTGATCCTGCTTGAGCAGGTAGGTTGGACCAGATGGCCCACTGTCATCCCTTCCAACCTGACACATACTGTGATTTTGTGAAGGGTGTGGGTGTAGATGTGTGTGTGATCTATGCATGATCTATCTATGGAAAGATACCTTTTGTCATGCCAAACATTTTCACTCTGGTGAAAAGAAAAAAGAGTCAACAGTAATCACGATTTGGCATATTGAGGATAGAGCCAGCTATCCTACAGAAGCGAAGTGGCCAGCTGTGGTAGCCTAGGCACCAATATAATGACTGCTGCCATGCTTGTGGAGTGACATCCTCTGCTGCTTCTGTTTCCCTTTTCAGTCTGGAAGCAGCAGGAATGTCCCCATGTGCTCCCATCTCCTCTGCGGCCATGGCCCAGCCAGGTGCAACCCCTTTAATGCTTTTGGCAGTAAAATTCAACTCTGATTCAGTTTCAACAAAACTAATTTCTCAGACAAGCTTAATCAAGAAAACTGGAGACTTAATGAAATAAAAACTTAGGCCAGCCAACAGGAGACTCAGGTCAGATAAGGTTGCCTCATAGAGGATCAAGAGGTGCTGTTCTACAAAGACCTCATCTCTACTTGCAGCCTATTCTTTGGAATTAGGCTAGAAAATATTCAAAAAAAAAAAATGAATGGGGAAAAAAAGAATAAAATGAATGTTTTATTATTGTTCTGTTCTGCTACAGAGAACAGAAATAAAAATAGAAGTTGGGGCAGAGAAAGCAGCACATTCTGGAAGCGAGCACACTCATTTCTTTCTGAAAGATAATACTATCTGTCAAGATCTAGCCCATAAAGGGTTTCATACACTTCTATTCCACTTCCTCACATTCATGCTGAAAAGATCAGAAATTGTTTTTCTGGGGACCCAGAGCCAGAAATTATTCTTTCTATCCAGGCTGCAGTAACAATGAAAAAGGTTATCAAGCCTAAAAAGACAACAAAGAAAGAGTGGTATAAAGACGAAACCTGAAAAGAAATGTGAGTAGAGGCAGTATTCACAATGCAAATTAGATACAACCTACCAAAGAATTTCAACAGGGGCAGGAAAAATTAGTTCAGTATAATGAGCTGCATTCATAGCAATTCCCACAGGTAGATGACAAGAAATAAACAAAACTTTGCTCTGACACACCATTTAAATGTTACCACTCCAAAAGCAAGATCCTGTGAAAATTTCCAGACAGATTTTGGGTACTACTGTTAAAAAAAGCAATGGGACATGGGACAGAACTTGTATCATGATCATCAAAGCATTCTGTCAATTAGTTCTTCCATGCCCAGGCTCTCTCAAGTCTCTGCAGGAGAAAGCAACAGTCACCCACTTAAGCTAAGCTTGGCTGTGTGTGCTTGCTTGCAACTTAGTGCAGGCAACTTAGTCTGCAGGCATTCTGGAGCGCGTACTGACTTCAGGTGTAACACTGAACGTCAGTTTTTTAGAGCTCACAAGGTGACACCCCCAGCACTACCACAGTGCAAATACTAAGTAATAGCAGGAGGACACAAAATTCAGAATTTTGTAACCCAGATTTGATACCACAGACTTTGGTGAGGATCCTTCATATCTGTCTGATATCACTTTCCCTGTGGGAAAAGGATGGTTGCTTTCTACCCGTGTACAAGGAATGTATTACTACAGTATCTGTGACTGGGAAATTAAGACCTTGTTCATTTAGTGTTTGTGAAGTGTTTGAGCTGCTCAGAATTCCTGTATTTTAAGTAAAGATACAAAGCAGCCACAGTTGCCTAGTAGTACAGCCATTAATAGTACTATTAGTAAAACAGTATCTTCAGGTATTTGGAAACCGCTTGGATTGTATCTTGTCTTAGATCAAAGAGACTGATACTGGGAAAACCCTTTTTCAAACAGAAAGTAACTCAACTGCTCAATTAAATTGAGCTCTATTGCCTCATTCCTGAAGTTGGACTGAAGTTCACTGGAGCTTCACTGGAAGAGACTGTAAAGTCAGGACTAAATGCTATTCAATTTCATACAGTCTTCAAAACACCTGCATAAATCACTGAAGTCTTTATGCTGTGGCTTCTCCATGTTTTTAAATAAAAGAATGGTATGTAATCTCCTCTACCTGTCAGAAACATTCAGCAGCCATATCCACAGCATTTCAAACTCAGTTACATTCCTTTCCTAGCCTCTTTACCATCTTTAAAAGTATAGATCCTAAACCGTATTTGTTAATACGAATGGACAGAAACCAGAAAATTAAAAACATTCCAATAAAAATACCAATGGCCATATAGAATATGATAGACAAATTTCATTACTTCCACTTATTACATTTTCAGCTTCATCTATATCTACAGAAGTTCCAGGTGTACATTTTTCTTTGAAACTTTAGGGTTTGGAGAAAGTATGAGGTTTTTTGACTAGTACTCTTTCCACAATTAGGCCATTCGTTTTCAACTGAACATGTTACAATTTATATTCATTATGTTCTTCTTTCTCAATCTCATGGGAGGGGAAAAAATGTTACCTGAAAATTTACATCTGACCACTCTGACAGCTCCTGTCGGACAGGTTTTGCAATCAAACAGGAACTACAATTTTTTCTGATTAGTAAAAAAATATAGCATTATTTTTCACATCCTTAAAGCAATGCTACTCTTTATTTTAAAGGAGTTGAAACTGTATGGGAGACCTGGGGGTCCTGGTTGATGGCAAGCTGAACATGAGTTAGCAGCTCCCTGCCAGCCAGGGCAGCCAATGATGTCCTGGGGGCATCAGCCAAAGTTGGTGCCAGGGCGGGAATTGTCCCGCTCTGCTCTGCACTGGGGCAGCCTCACCTTGAATATTGTGGCAATTGTGGTCACTGCAAAATAAGAAGGATATAAAGATAATAGCAAGTGTCCAAAGGAGAGCTATCATGATGGTGAAGAACCTCAAGGGGAAGCCATATGAGAAGCTGCTGAGGTCACTTGGTCTGTTCAGCCCGGAGAGGAGGAGACTGAGGGGAGACTTCACTGCAGTCCACAACTTCTTCAAAAGGGGCGGGCACTGATCTCTCCTCTGTGGTGACCTGTGACAGAACCTAAGGGAATGGCCTGAAGTTGTGTCAGGAGAGGCTTAGGTTAGATATTAGGAAAAGATTCTTCCCCCAAAGGGTGGTTGGACACTGGAACAGGCTCTCCAGAGAAGTGGTCACAGCACCAAACCTGATAGAGTTCAAGAAGTGGCTGGACAACACTTACAGTCACATGCTGTGATTTTTGGGGCTGTCCTGTGTAAAGCAAGAAGTTGGACTCAATGATCCTTGTGGGTCCCTTCTAACTAAGGATATTCTATGATTCTATTCTTAGGTGTGTGACTTATTCAGAAAAAAAAAGGAAAAACCCTTAAAATTTACTAACACTGTTTGAAAACACATAAATCCAATATAAATTCTTTTCCAGGGGGTTCATTTTCCAAATTTGTCCAAGGGGTTAATTTTCTTTCCTACATAACATGACCTAGAGAGTAGAACATTTTATCACATTGAAGTCTTTTCTTTTTTTTCCTGGAGATTTTTTTACAGTCTCGTATACCTCTGTAGATTTCTCTAAAGATAATTTATTGAGTACTTAAAGCTTAGCTGAGACACAGATTTGCAGGATTAGAATCTTAAAATTGAAAACTTTTGGATATATTTTCTCTAAATAGAACTAAATTAAAAAGGAAGAAAAAAAGAAAGATAACTAAGGAAAAAATAAATTAAAAGAGTAGCAGAGTTGTTTGCTGTTGGGTTTTTTAAATAGACTGTTTGAATCCGGTCTTCCCACCATGTTAGAAGTTCACACATCAACTTGCTTTACCTGTTTTTGTGTCTTTAGTACAGTACCTCCGTACTGTAGAGATGGTACCATACAACCTGCTCTCTCTTCCTCTAGTCCTTCCTAAGCATCCCCACCCCTCTTTGCTGGATTCAGCAGTGTTTCTGTCCCCAGTCCAGATCAGCATGTACCAGAAGTGAAGGACTCATTTCAGCATAATAAAAGGTAGAGAAAAAAGGGTAACAAACAACCTCACCATAAGATAAACTACAGTGGAGGTTCTCAAGAAGTTTGGGGATTTCAACTAGATGTAGCCTTCTAGACCTCAGGTACATGTCTATCACTGCCTATTCAAGTGATGATGGAAGTGTTGATGATTGCTCTAGAATTAATTGCTCCATATGTATAACTTAAATAGGGGAGAACCTCAAACTATCAAGAATCTCAGTATTGCCACAATTCAAATAATGTCACAAGCTATGGCAGGTCTCTATGAAAATGATTTGCTTCTCAAGGAGATAGCTCTGCTTATGAGCTGCAAAATGTTTGAATCAGAAGTTTGGTGTTCAAATCTGCTGCTTCTGGGAAGACTTGAAAGTTACCTCAGGAAGCAATTCTAGACAAGTAGAGGAATTGTCTATAAAGTTTACAAGTCATTCTTTAAACATTCTTCAAACATATCCTTTCCCATACTTGATCATTTTGTAGGTTTTCAGTAATGCACAACTCCCGCACTTTGGGCCTTGTTTCGTAAAGCTAGAAACTCGTCAGGTTTTCATGGATTTTTTTTCACTTGATCTTCTCTTGCAAACTGGGACTGGGAAGTCTCAGGTATTTTGGACAGCAGACTACAAACTCATTGAGGGTCTCCTTTTCACATTGCTGGCATGGTACATAAAAAAATCAAAGGTAGGTTTGCTCAATTTTACATTCATTTACAGAACACAACATAGAAGGAACTAACAATAACTGGGAATTCCTTTCTGTAAGCAATAAGTCAGTCACAGGTGACTCAACAGTGAACAACATGAGCAAATGTCAGACTAGGGTTGAATTGAGCCACCGGACTTCCTAACCTGTGCACCTCAAATGTACCCCATCTCATATGTCTTATTTCCCAAGAGTGCCAGTCCCAGCAGTAAGTAGGGACAGGTCTCAGCTCAGGGACCATCTCGTTGGTCAGAGGAAGCCTTAAAAAACCTCTGAGACAAGTTAAGTGACTTGAAGGCAGTGAGAAAAGGGTGTCATTTTTCTATACAAATGTCAAAATCAAAGCTTTAGGACTATACACAGCGAGAATTTCTTCACTGTTCACATCCCAGATTTCACAGCCATGTGATGAAGCACCTGCTATGAAATAAAATCCTGCGCTGGACAGGCTCCAGGCTGTAAAACAGGTGCTAATGACAGTAACTGAGTCACAGTGGAGATCTTAAGTCCTGCAGCATAGCCATAGAACAGAAAATGAGGGGGCAAAAAAACTAACCAAAACATAAAATACACTAAGAAAGTATATAATTTATCAGAACTTTATCAACTATCAGAAAAACTACTTAAAACTGGTTCAAATAACAACATTTTGGTAACTGACATTATATACAAATCTTGTTCTATTAGAAATTAGAGGTTAAAGGTAGGTGATTGATTAAGCATCTTCCTATATCATAAACACTGGATTATGGCATTCTCCTGTCTCATCACAATCTGCCTTTAGGTTACAATCTTTCTTTGCTTATTTATATCTGTCAGTGAAATACCTGAAAGTTTTTGGAGGGAGTGTAAAATCTGGGAGTGTAAAATCCACCAATTAGTGCCAGGAATGTAACACATGAACACATGAACTCAAATAGACACATTATTGGGTTTTCTGTAAATTAATTAATGCAGAAAGATTTGCATGTGTGTGTTTGTGTGTGATCCTTCAAAGGTAAAAAGCAGAATGCTGAACCAGTACAGGAATTCTCCCAGGTACCCAGGTCTTCACCCTGTACCTTCTGTCAATCAAAATTAACAGAAGTTTTGCCACTGACTTCAATGATATGAAGGTATACTGTAATATCTGAAGCTTCACAGATGCATGCAACCCATGCCACAGGGAAGTATCAGAAAACCAATTTAATAAGCTGGCATATCCCTCAAGTAAAATAGCTGCTCAATTATCAAATAAGTTTCAAAGCACCCTTATCAAAACCTGATTTTGGAACAGTCTTCTTAAATTGGTCATTCCTCCCCCAGCAACCACATTCATAACTCTGCATCATCCATAAGGTTGAGGCTGATAAATATACTGAAAAGGTCATGTCATGCAGCAGTTGCTAAAGGGATACTACTAAAGGCCAAAAGTAATAAGTTCATGCAGGAAAAATTTACTCACAAATCTTAAAACCCTTGCAGAAAAGCAAAAATGTTTGCAGGAACAGTGGATTCTCCTGTCTAGCTAACACTCAGTTTTTCGTGTCTTCTACTGTGACATACCATTTGGCACACTAAAACTACAGAAGGAAAAAGGATGAGACTTTGTCCATCTTATTTGCACAGGTCCATCTTCACATGGTAATTACCTGGCTTTTCCAAATATAAGATGTGCATGAGGTATCAGTGACAGAATTTCCAATGACTCTCTCAATTTCTCAGCATATGGGATATCACAACTAGCATGACTTCTGTTTTGTCAGCAATTTTAATCTATCTACTTACTAATTCACTGCTATCCTATTGCAGCACATGTAATGTCGCAAACACAACTGAAACTGTTTTTCTTCTCTGTTATTTCCCCTTACCTACTAAAAAACAGAAATACACCTGTGTCATGTAAGGGTTAACTCCAGAAGTGAGTGTAATAAATGCTTTCAAAGCATTCTCTTGTCTCTTGCAACAAAACATGGATACTGGAAACTCATTTAGGATACAAACTGTCTTTTTGCCTTAGAAATTGTATTTAGAAACAAAGTATATGGAGTATCAGCTTACCTCACAAGATAAAATGATGTGAAAATTTGCTTTGACAAAACTCACAGGGAAATGATTATTGATTTGTAGGAGATTTTTAAGATAAAATAATGTTTAGTTCATCAAACAAAGTAAACTAAACTTCAACAGCAAGCAACATAGGAAATTAAGTTTCTTTATTAGTACTTTTTGCTGTTGTTTTTCCACTCAGTGGCACATACCATTTAAAATTATAACCAGTAGTCAAGCTAAAAGAAATCTTCTGATAAAGAGCAGCTGTATCAGAAATATATTCTGCTTTATAAACTTTCAAATGTAAATGACACAAGATATGTCATATCTGGCTACAATAGTGGCCCCAGGTGATGCCCTTGTTTCAATTAGTTTTTCGTGTGCACTGAAAGGGACCATGTCAAGATGTTTAGGACCAGGGCTTCGGAGCTGCAGTTCATCCCCTGGGAAGTCTGATGATACACATACAATTTCCATCTGAGCCCCAGAAATGAGCAGACTACAGGGTATGTAGGATTGGTCCAGATTTGTCTCCTACCCAGTCCTTGACCAGGTCTTGATTGCAAAAAAATCAGTTTCTGTGCAAAGCACAGGTGATGGATGCTGCACTGAAGCTTCATCCTGCTGGGACATCAGGACATTCTGAACTAGGATAAAGGACAAGGAGGGTAGTTTTGGAGGAGACTTTTCTGGGGTTTTTTTTCCCATTAGACTGGAGAGTGGAGGAAAAAGGGGATGAGCTTAGTGGAGAGGACACTTCAAAGAAAAATATGCTGAGAGTGAGTTTCATGAACTTGCTACAATATTACACAGTTGCTATTCTACACATCTTCAACAAATATTTCACATAAAAGCATTTATTCTGATACCAATATTTGCCAAGTAGAAACTTACTTTAAAAAAGTGTGCTGAGAAGCCAGTGGGTATTTGCAAGCGAGCTAGGTAAACCAGGCTGAAGAGCCATTCAGTAATTGAACAGGTATGTCTTGGACCTTATTCTGAGATCTTGCATTAACTGGAGAAGAGCCAGATGTCTCTTTTGGCCCAAAGAAAAGTTTAGTCTAGGGCTGGAGTAATATAAAGTGTTCCTGGCTCCATCACTTAAAGCCAAATGTGTCCACTCTTGGGCAGTGCTAACAGGCAGTAGTGCAGAAGATATAATCCCTCAGCTTCCCCACAAACCTACCCTTGAAGCATAGGCTTTGAATTCACACAGTACAGTGGTCTCCCAAACCTGACCTAACTACATACCTGAAGTCGAGGGAGGTCAACATTCATGTCGTGCATCCATGCCGTCTCTCCTGAACTGCCCTCAGGAGTCTCACTTCAATTCCATTTACATTGCTCATGGCTCAGGTGTAACCAGCATCACTGTAAGGCAAATGGAAAACAGGTAGGATTTAATGACTACTAGTCTCCCAAATATAGATATTGTTCTCTAAAAATCATCTACAAAGAACCATGAAACTGTGATAGAAGTTCTTATTTCAAACCACCTGGATCATGGCTAAGTCCCAGTTAATTCATACAGGTATCTCAAAGAACACTCACAAATAACTGAAGTCAAGACAAGCACACCCTGCTCATATATGACTAAGAAACTTAGTGTGATGAACCTATTTGCTATGCATCCACCTCTTTGTTCAAGAATTAAATTGCAAGTGCTCAGGACCTCAGAGGACACAAGTCCTTTACCCTAGAAGCAGTGTGATATCCTCCAGACTGGTAGAGAAGTACAGATTCGACTTGAAACAGCAGGATTTGAGTTTGTTTGGTTTGGTGTTTGTGTTTTGGTTGGGTTTTGTTTGGTTGGTGGCTTTTTTTGGTTGGTTGGTTTGCTTTTGGTTTGGTTGGTTGGTTGGTTTTGGACAGTTTGAGTTTAATACAGAATACAATTGTATTTCCACTTGCTGTAACACCTACCATTTTGGAAACTGTACAGTTGAAGGGTTGATTGTTCCAAACATTTAATCAAAACTATGAATCCCCAACTAGCTGTTCGAGCTTATTAAGAGTGAAAATGTTTTAAACACCTATGATTCCAGCTGTCTTTTCATAAACAGAAGTGAGACTAGCTGTAGCTTGTTGTTTTCTAAATACTTAATGCAAGTGTCTGAAAGACCCATCTTCTGTATAAGATTAACTGGCCAATCAACAATGCCCTCTAATATATAAATTTCTGCTCAGTAAAGAATGCCATAGCCAGGAGCTACTCTTTACTCTTGTTACCTTGTAAATTTAATAGATGTTTCAGGTCTATTTATTTACATATAGACTAGATTGCTAGTCATGTGGAAGCTGTGCTCACTCCATTTAAACCTAACTGGCAACATTAAAATCTTTGTCATGAGGAACATTATATTCTGACTTCCTATCACACTGTAAGTGCAACAAATTTGGACATTAGCCTCTGGAAAAAACATAAACCAAAATGTACCAAAGAAATCAAAACCATGCTCTCCACCCATCAAAGCTCAAAATTTATCTAGAGATTTTGAAGTTGGTCAAAAAAGAAAAGGCACAGCTGTGAAATGGCAAGAAAATCACTTTTTTCCCAAGTTTTGAATTCTGAATAGCACTGCACAGCAATATCCAGAATTAATGCCAAGCCTAGGAGGGGTGCTTGAGGTGGTAGGATAAAAGCACACATCCTGTTTAAAGCACAACTTTCCTGTTTAGCCCAGTGTTAATGAAGTACAGCTTTTTCCCTTGCAGAGAAGCAGAATCTGCACTGATTACAGGCTGGTTTTTGCTCTAATTGCAAAGGAGTACTTCAGCTGCCACCTCCTGGATAATCAAGCCTACTGCACTGCACCAGACTTATTTCCCATCTGCCTTCCTCAATCTTGTAAATACAGATGAAACGGGGTCTCATTTAAGTGTACACTTACCCTAATCCAAACAGGTATTTTACTTCCCGTGTTTTTCACCAGCACACTGAGAAACAACACTGTATTTTCAGCCTTGATCTCAAGTTTGACTGCAGGAGACTGGAAAAAAACTAGGAACTTGGATGTAACAGAAGGAGAGTGAAGGGTCCAGTGGAGGATGGAACAGGTGTTGTAGACCCCCAGTAAGATGGCAGTACTGAACTAGGGGGATCTCTGTCATACCAAGATCTCCGAAGTCCTGTTAAATCTAGCCTTCACAGGGAATATAAAAGAAGAAATCCTTAATGATATTACCAACACAATAAAGTAAAAAACTGGTCATTAAACTAACAGGTTAGATACAGGTTTGTGATGAGGAGGAGAAGGATATTTACATATGTATTTTTTCATTTTATTACTATCATGACACCAGCTTCCAGGTAAGCCAGTGTAGGTTAGTCATGGCAGGAATGAAGTAAATGACTTTGGATGACCAGTGCATTACATCAAAGAAGTTGGAGCCTTTAAAATTCTGCATCTTGTTTACATGGACCCATAGGTCCATAGGACCCTAAGTGGAAGAGAAAGAAGAGGATTTTGGGCTTCTTTGAATAGGAATTTGTAAGGTGGCTATCTATCTATCTGCTGCAATGCCCAAATTGAACTATGGAGAAAATGCTTATGACAAATGCAAGTATTTCACACTGGTGACTCACTAAAATGAAGAATTGCAGGATTCAACTTATAAAACTGAAATTAAAAAAAAAAACCATCCTGGACCTCTTAGATATTATGTCTCAAGGCACTCTTGTACTACAAAAGTCAACAGAAACTGAGAAGATGACAACAGATTTCCCTACTCATCAGTCCCATTTGACTCTGTTGGACAAGGCTGGGGTCGTAGTTGAACATTTGACCTAAAGTGTCATCCTTATTTAAAGATAGGCTCATAAAGAGTGGAAAGTCACAGGTACAACTACCCATATAACTGCTGCCATCAGTAGTATCTAGTCTCCTCAATACAAGTCCTCAGCAGCTTGGGGTATTCTGACACTGTGAAACAAACATATCACACTCTCAGGAAATGCAAGTAGTTCAGACAAGGCCGTGGCTGCATCCTCTACTCAAAACCTCTGTTATGGATGAGAAGGCCAGAGAAGCAGAGCAGTAGAGTTAATCCCTGGATTTATAAAGAAGCAGCACTATTTCATTGTACCATAACATATCACATTTACTTGCAGCCAAGCAAGACAACACTTACATAAAAACAGCACACTACAACAAAAATTGCTTGTACATTTGAAGTTTCCCTTTTACTCTCATAATCTCCCTGCAAACTTTCAGTCACTGTGGTTTTTTTTCTTTTCTGAATTATGACTTGTCCAGTGTTCTGCATCGGTGTTTCTCTCTATGTGAAAGAGGCTAGGGATCTCTGGCCTAAAAACATAAAGACTGTTAAAATACTAACATTCTCTCCTGAAATTCCTAGTAACTTAGACAATAAGATGGAGATATCAGCATCAACAATTAGCATCAAATAGGGAAATCAAAGGATCAACATATTAAGAATCAGAAAAGTGGGTTTAGGAGATTTATCTGAGAAAATGCAATCACTTCTCACACTAACAGCATGTACTCTGAGGTTTGTAACACTAAATATCACCTGTTCATTCTCATCCAGTATTTTTCCTCACTAGACCTCACTCACAGACACCTTTCTCTCACTCCTGATGTTAGTCTCTCAAGAACCCCTGACTGTCCAATTCCAGCTGAGCTCTTCTTCTAGGCACTCCCACCTTTGCATCGTGATCTAATAAAGGCATTCTTATTTATCAGCAAAGTAATTTTTAAAGATGGCATTACACTCTTTTGGTCTCTGCAATGCACTGTGTAGGTTTATATATAAGCCACAGTCATTTGCAAAACACTTTGAAGTATTCTTGATGACATGAACTGTATAAATAATGTATTATTTATTTACAATCTGTACCAATGCTGTACCCAGATCTCACACAATATTTTGTAAGTTTATAGAGTTATGACAAGGCTCCTATCAATTGTAATTACTATTTGTTAAAAATGAAACAAAACAAAATAAAACAAAATAACAAACTGATTCCCCTCAAATGATTTAATCAGTTTTTGATCAAATCTTGGAAATACAGGCCAAATTGAACTAACCCCATTACCCACATCTCTCTCTGCTTCACCCTGTGTTTCAGTCACTTGTCACTAAGATGAAGCATAGTTTAAAGGAAAAAGCTTTTCCTTCTATCAGGGAACAAAGAGCTTGTTGAAACAGAATGCTTTTTCATTTGGGGGCTGACCTTGCTTTCATTTCCTTTCACTCTTAATCTGCACATCACTACAGCAATGTTACTATGGCAGGGAGATAAATATCTTCTGGCTGTTGCAGGAAAATAACATCCAAGAAAGTACAAGCAATTCATACACAACTATTAGGACATGAAGTTTTTGAGGATTTTCCTTCTCTCCACTAACTGTAGGAGGAACTTACAGTATCCTTCACTGCTGATCTTACCACCATCTCCTCAGCTAACAGAGAACTGTGGAATGCTTCCTCTTTTAGCACTCTTACAATGTACAAATTTCACACAGGAGGACAATATTTTACTGCAGTTTCCCAAGGGCACCAATTAGTTTCCTTTCACCTACACTTCTGTGGTAGGCAGGAGTGACGCTTGGTCACACTGAAGAAGACATATCACCATTAGGACTCGCAAATACACAAACAGTACTGCTCTGAAGAAAACAATGCAAGGAATAAACATGAGCTTGTGCTCAAGGAAATGCAGTGTAAGACAGCTGCAGGGTTAAATATGTACACAGATTATTTTTCTGCTTCATCATCCAGATCTGCAAGTAATACAGCTCAGAACTGATGTTTCATCACCTTGAGGAATTCACAGCTATGCAACATCAGTCAGAGCCAGATCAAAGATCCACTGCTAGAGGCAATAACTTTTTGGTCTCAGCTTGCCTTGTTTCAGAAATGCTGTTTCTCTGCAAAAGCTGGACTACTGAACTAGAAAATTCATCAAGCTGTTTCTTTCAATTAGTCATCATGACATGCAGAATGGGGTTTAATGCTTCTCAGCATTCTATACATGTTAGCACTGCTTTCTGAAGATCATCTTGAAGCAGCAGTGCTAGAGGGAGGATCAAGTAGGTCACTGTCATTAAAAACACTTTCACTGAATTTTGGCAAAGTGAAACTGCTGATTGTCCACTAGCACACTCATCTTCTTTCCATACATTCAAGACTGCTTCACAACCAGGCCTTGAAGCATCCATTGCCTTTGTTTTTGTACTTCTTGCTGAAAACACAGTTAAGCAAAACACACTTATTCAGTATTCTCATTCATAATCTTTACCAGGATGAATGCATGTCAGATTTATTCCTGACTGATACGATGTCAGTAGGGGTTATGAATTTATATACTGTTTCAAAAACAAGAAAGCTTTGGGATATAAACAAATTACATTGCAAATCAACTTGAAAAAAAGTCAAACCAGAACCTCTGCATACAAAATAATTCAGAATACTAATACTTGAATGAAGCTTGTGATGGGACAGCTCACTAGGATATACAGCAAGGAAGTAAAGAATTATGTTTGGGTCGTCCATTTCATAACAGGGCAAAGAACAAACAGTCATTTGCTAGACATAGCACCAAGACTTCTGGTACTTAGCTAGACAACTAAAAAAGAGAAAATCTTCAGGCTAAGCAGTATCAGTGTAAGAGGCTAGAGGACGAATTTAGGGACAAATCGAATTTTGGAAAAACTCTTAAAAGACTATCATGTACACCAGCTTAGCTAAGGTGAAGTAAGGGGAAAAGAAAGTGAGTGGATGCAAACATCTGAAGGGAAGAAACATCAAAGGAAGAAGAATCATTTGCTGAAATAGAAAGCTTGCTATGTTGAACAAAGAGATAAAATTAAAATAAGGACATTTAATACGGTTATTACCAAAAATAGCTTGTGCTAGAAAACATCAGGATATGGGATATATCACAAACAGAACTGAAACTTCATAACTATTTAGAGGAAGAAAAAAAAGAAGTATTTTTATTTACAAGAATTCTGCAGCAGAAATGTGATGTTATAGAAAATAACGAACAACAGTGATGATACAGCACTTTTGTTGCCATGTCCCGCCACAACAGGATTGCCCATGTGTTCAAAAACTGCAAACATTCAAGTGTTGCATCGGTAATAAGACTAAATAAACATTTTTCTAATAACACTGGAGCCTTGTCAGGCCATTGTAATCATCAACACACTTTTCTACTTCATGTGGACATATCCAAAACACTGGGGATTGCAACATGAGAGTATTTATGCAACCTTTGAGAGTAAAAGTTTTGGGCAGTTTTCTCTGTTTCAGCCCCTATACTGATACTCCAAAGGGAGAGAGTCTCCCAGCATCCACAACAGGACCCTTTGGAATACACCACCACATCAAACAGGGCAAACTAGTGTATCCTACACACTTAAACAGAGCTAATTCCCAGGAGATGTTACCCTCCTGCAGCACTGTGGTAGCACAGGCACTGTACCAGAAGATACTCCCAAGGTTTTTAAATGATCCATAGCTATTTACGTTATTCATTTCATTATTATTAAAACAGTGACAGTCTGACAAAAACTGCATATTTTCAGACAGATCTGCAGAACTAAGTGGCATAAACCCTGCAGCCTGGCTGTACACACAATTAAAATGAACAGGCTACAGAGACAGATGCAGTCCTCCCTGACCTTAACAGTGTTGATGTTTACATATGAACCTCCCCACTCGACTGCAGATAAAGAATGACAGACAATATTACAAATTAGTGAAGGTCAACAGAGCAGGAGGCAGCAGTTAGTCAATTACAAAAGCAAACCTTCCGCTAAAGTACCAAGTCCTGTGTTTTCTCAGCGTAATCAACTGTCTGAGTCATGAGGTCTAATAAAATTGACCTGTTTTTTCTTTGTCTAATTGACTGATGCTTAGAATTGAATGAACTTTAGGTGTGCTAGAATTTAAGTCTTAATATCATGCAGCAGAAGGCTCAGGTCTAATGGCTGATCCTGCGATGTGCAGTTCTATCCAACCATGACAAAATCTTTGCTTTGAAGGCGTTTACAAAGACGAAAAAAACTGTTTACAAGCTATGTATGAACTCTACTGGGTGCTAGTAAAGTTGCTATAGCAAAACAGTTCTTGTGTGAAGAACAAGGACTGAATTATAAACAGAAGTAAAAAAAAAAAAAAAAAAAAAAAAAAAAACACAAAAAAAGCAC
>JAWMRA010000090.1:18745352-18781275 GCA_035584735.1 Pseudotriccus pelzelni | reverse complement strand
TCCATTAACTTTCAAAAATCTCATTTTAAGCATAAAGTAAACATGTTAGCAGGTTTTGGCATCACAGTGAAAATGCAGACATTAAGAAACCTTTTTAAACTCCTCAAAGTGTCTCAAAGTCATTATCTTCTCTATAACTCAAGCATCTAAAGGCTGCATTCACAACAGGGTATACTTGCACAACAAATATATTTGTTTAATAAATACAGAAATTAAAACACAAGAGTTGGTATTTACTATGCATTTCTTATATGAATTACCATAGGTCACTTTAAAAAGATATTTCTATTCGAGCTTGCCTGTGTTGCTGCTCAGATTATTTACTCAAGGAAATTTAACTCTTCAGAAAGAGTTCCTGTTCTCTTCAGGAAGCAGAGCAACATAAATAGGAGTACCTGCTTCTTTGCTATAGTTTCCACATCCATCTGTAAAATTTTGTCACCACACCCTTTCTTAAAAACCTGTTCAGTTTGCCTGAGAACTGGAGCGACATTAAGCAAAGTGAACCTGCATTCTGTTTCTTTTTAAAACAGAGCATTTGTGACAACTTCACAGCTGACACACATGAATCCTATTTGGGGTTCAACCATACTGCATCCTGGTTATCCTACAGGACAAAACTTATTAATACTTAAAGATCAGCATTAAGACTATAATGCATTTTACATAGGATACTTTGGTTTCAACATGATTTCTTCATTGAGTCGTTGGTCAGCCAGGCACTTGCTTCCATCTTACCTGAATTATTCATGGGGCATTCCCCTGTAGAAATCATCAACTGAACTAGAAGAATCACTCAACAGAACACTCCTGTCATATTTTATTTCTTCCTCTTTTTTAAGTTCCACTGTTAATCAAAAGCATTGCATTTTTACCCCCGAGAAAGAAAGAGTGTACGAAGCATTTATTCACGGTCATCTATTACCTGCCACACATCAGAAACAGCATGCTGGATTGAAAGGTGGGAAATCCATTGTGCAGATGACAAAGTTCCTAAAAATAATTGAATAAATACAGAGAGGTAGATATTACTTTAATATAAATAAAATTTAATATAAGGAACTACTTGCCAAAAATCTACTTCCTGGAGCTACTAATTATCTCGAAGGCACTGATATAACTGCAACTTTAGAGGAACTTATAAAGGAAATCACCTGTTGATATTGAATAGACACAATTCATAGAATTATTTCAGGAGGATGATGTTTCATCATGGAAGCTGAGAACACATACAGGGTGCAACTAGGTTTCCGTCTTCTATGGTTGCTTCAGTAATTTTGGAGGCAGAATATACTCAGTATTTTACAGGCAAAAAATTAAAGCTAACTCTAAAACTTGCAGCGAATTTAATCCAAATCACTAACATTTAATCCAAAGCTTCACAAAGGCAAAGTTCTTCTAGAAGAGGCAGCAAATTACCTTCTTTTTTTAAAAAATATTTATTTCAACAGAATATAAAGATGAAGACTGAGTTAGTTCTCTGAAAAGGTTATTAAATTCACATTACAATTTTTCTTCAAAGTGCTAGGAAGTCAGAGCAGATGCAAATTACGGGGTCGAAAAGTCTCTGATTCTGTAACTCATACTGCTCTTCACAACTAGTTCAACTCTGGTAGCAACTTCTCCTGCACTCCTGAATTTTAAAGCTACCTTTAAAAACTAAACCACAAACACCCAATTCCCCGTCTCCAAACTTTGTTATCACTTTGAATTATAGTATCATCTTCTCTTAGACACACTGTGAAAACAACAACAAAAATAATTCAGAGGTGACTGAGGCAAACAATGCTGACCTCAGGTAAGTGAACGCTTCTCGTTTGATTTTTAAATACATTTAAATTTCTCTTGATGTAAAGCCCTTAAAAACTTTTAAAAGGACATATCATAAAGAAGAGGCTGCATCCATCCACAGATTCCCTTTTATAGCAGTAATACTCAGTATTACGGTTTTGAGCTACACAACCCTTTTCCCTCTGTCTTTGAAGCAATACATGCCTCTAGAGATAGAAAGACGAAACTCTTGTTCTATTCCCTTGAACAGAAGGGCTGCAATTTTTCTTACATCTTGTGAAGGGCACATAAGCAAGGACCTGCTGTTACGAGCTCCTAGGTAAAGTGTAAAATCTGGTCCTTAAAAGTTTGCTTTCATATTTTGTCCTTTATCACTGGACAATACTGACATTTTTTTCATTTCAGATAAACCCCTAGTAAACAGTAACTGCAACAGAAACTGGTGTGTTCTTCTTTCTCATATCAAAAGCACATAATGCCCCAACAGTGCCAGAACAGCTCTGCAAAATATCATCTGCGACTCCATAGTTACAACTGACTCAAAAGGAAACATGACTCCTGTCTGAACAGATAGGCAGGAAGGATTTAGTTTTGCAGGCAGAGGTCTAGGTTCAGCCTGCTTGGCTAAAGAGTGTGAAACTCTCACTGGTCGTAACGTGGCAAGTGCCACAAATCCCAGAGGGGAGAACTGCTGTCTGTCTGTGGGGAGACAGGTGAACCGAGCCAAGGAGAAAAAGAATCTCTCAACTGCTTCAAGATCAGCTGAAGTGCATATTTTGTGGACTATGAATGACTGCTCAAAGAACAGAAAGAAAATGCCTTTAAATAAGGGCAAGGGTCACAAGCCACAACTGTTGTGGTTGGTTGTGGATTTTCTGGGCAAATACCTGACCACCAGCACTTTCCATTACCAAATCTATTACTAATACATTTCAGAATGAAAGAGAGTGGCCACTAAGATTCCAGTTATGTGCAACTCTATTACACTTCCATGGAACAAACAAACAAACAAACCAAGGCATGGACACTAGTCCAGTGACTTCCATTTTCAGTGAAAATCAACATAATCTTTCTAGGGAAATTTATATGAATAATCTTCTCATCTAAACATAGTATTCCCCACAATACTGACTGCACATTTGGCATACACCAGCACATCTAGCACTGACTGAAGACATCAAATCTAATTCCCCAAAGAATAGGGAACTTGATTTTCAGTAAAGTTAAAATTCCTTAAAGGCCTGCTTCAAGTATAATAAAGCACCATAAGCTGATATATCAGTATAGTACAGTATCATTTTCTCCTCATTGCCTATGCTGGTAATTACGGGAAAAAATCAAAGGTAGTGCACATGACCTCAATTCTGCAAATGCTTAATCACGACAAGTATATGACCCATTTCTCAATATATCCACCTAAAAATGTATTTTAAAAAAGAGCACATAAAAATCCCACCGGAAATTTTTATCTACACATTTTATATATGTATATATATGAGTCATTCAGCAACAAAACAGGTAACAAGAAGCACTGACTTTTGTTTCATAGAAATTGAATTTTCTTTTCCAAGCTTTTTTTTTTTTTAATGGCAATACCTTCTAATAATGTACGTATTTTGTAAATACATGATCTATATTTACATGCATGTATATAATTGGCAAATGGTTTATATATTATTAATTTGCCAAATATTCTTTGTTGCTTTCTTACACTAACACATTAAGTAGGGATGTCTTAATATGCTTTAAATATTTGGTACATACTCTTTGATATTATCTCCTTATTGAGAGTAAATCCCAGTGTTCAAGCTCAAAAGAATCTTGCATAGGTAACATAAAGCTCCAGTTTCAGTTCAGCTAAAAAAGCTATAAAAGCTGAAATATGTTACCTGTCCTTACAGACACAGTAGGCCACAGCATAGCATATGGTCTGTTACAGCTACTGAGGTTTTTAATTACTACTTCCATGGGCAGAGAGAACAAAGCTACTTCCAACTGAGCATCTGCTGCCTTTTACATCCAGGACATAAGTGCAGTATGCATGGTCCAACCAGACCAAGTGATGTATAAACCTCAACTTAAGACCTAACTGTGCTGCAAGCATTGCTGTCCCATAGGTATAGCAATTCTTCTGTTGCTTAGTGATAGTACTTTCTCACATAGAAAACTAGCTAGCATCTTTCAGGAAATACAAAGGGATCCAAAGAAATACTGAGTAAATCTTAAACCAAAAAAATAATGCAGGTGCCCTAGAATATACTCCAAAAATAAGTCAAACTGTTAGGACAATCCTAGTATTAAGGAAACACCAAGCCACACGGATGAGTACAAAGGGGGTTTTTTTGCAGACATACCCTAGAAAAAGAAACAACTTTTATCTTAAGTGTCTGTATTTGTTTTGGCTGGGGTAAGTTAGTTTTTTTCACAGTGGTTGCTATGGGTCTGTGTTATGGATTTGTGCTGAACACAGGGTTGATAATACAGAGGTTTTGTTATTGCTGAGTAGAACTTCCACAGAGCCTTTTCTGCTTTTCATACTGCCACGCTGGCAAGGGGACTGGGGGTGTGTGGGAGGTTGGGAAAAGGCACAGCTGGGACAGGTGATCCAAACTGATCTAAGGGATATTCCAGGCCATATGGCATCATGCTCAGCATATAAAGCTGGTGGAAGAAGGAAAAGAGGGATGTCGGAGTGATGATGTCTTCCTGAGTCACCGTTACACATGATGAGGCCCTGCTCTCCTGGAGAGGCAGAACACCCACCTGCCCCTGGAAAGCAGTGAATTAATTCCCGTTTCACTTTACTCGCGCATGCGGCTTTTGCTTTCCCTATTAAACTGTCTTCATCTAAACCCAGAAGTTTTCTGGCTTTCACTCTTCTGATCCTCTCCCTGATCCTGCTGGTGGAAGAGTGAACGAGCAGCTGTGTGGGGCTTGGCTCTGGCTGGGGTTAAACCATGAGAGTTTCTTATTCAACTTCTTAAAACGTAGACCTTTCTCTTTTTCTCTTTTGTCTATCATCTGTCCCTTCACTGCAAAAGCAGTAGCTCTCAGGGCCAGGATTTTGCAGGGTTTGCAAAATGGGATAATAGGAACAAACCTGGTAACCAAGGCAGTATGGAAGTCCCTAAAGTGCAGGTGTTGTAGCAGGAAGATGGGGAATGGCTGCATAACAAAGGAACGAGTTCTGGTTTTGTTTGTTTTTTTAACATGAGTGCAACAATTTGGGGAAGGAAAAACTGTGGGTGAGGTACAGAATACTCAGCTCATTGCTTCTACTAGGACACTGAGCTGGAGATGCAGAGAGAGTGTAGGGAGATGTGCGTGTTTTTGGGGCAGCAAACAGGAGTCAGCCACCACTGCAGAAATAAAGACAGCTCTAAAGCTGAAATGCTTGAGAAACTGCCACGCAATTTAGTCTTCATGCAGGTTACAATGGATAACAAAGGAATCCTTTTTCTTCAAACAGCATAGCCAAAGCCATCTCTCTTCATTAACTGACTGAACGATGTTAAAAAGGCACAAAAAAAAGGTTAGGCTTTGTAATACCAGTACATGCAAACAAATTTGGTTCTGTAGAGATGCAGTGGCACATCATCACAGTAAATTATATCTTTTTCTGCTTTGAGGCAGAAACAAGTATATCATTTATGTGCATTCATGTACACAGACATAAAAAACACAAACACCAAGAGAAAAGCACGAAACACTATTCCTTTTAAAACGTCCAGTTTTTAATTATATTTCAAAACAATCAGGGAAGATGTAGAAAATAATGCAGAATAAGCAATTTTTTATCTAATGCGGCAGTTGAGAAAAAATCCCTTAGTCTTAAAATAATGTTTCCCCTTTTTGCAGTCAGTTTTCTTTTTATTTCAAGAAAGACTAATAAAAGAGTAATTTATTGGTAGTATGGGCTTATGGGGCAATGAAAATAAAACGTTGAAGAAAAATACATTTACGTTTGTCCTGAGCACCTCCTTAATATGAAAGCTTTCCAAACTGAAGGGGAGGTGTGGTGTGTGTTCTTATTTCAAAAGATTTCCAGCTTTGTCTTATTTCTGAGACTGCGTATCACAGATTATAAAAATATGGTGACTTAACAATGCCCACCTTTGAAAAATATATATACCTGTTCAAAAGCCTAATATCCATGTCACCGGTTTCCTAAAGCATGACACTGGGGCACACAGAAGGCAGATTTCATCTCCGTAGCAATATTTGGAAGTACGAAGTGGACAAGGACAAAGGACCAAACATTAGAAGCAAACACATTCCTTCTTTTTAAATCAATATCTTGTAAGACTAGTGGGTTTCACTCATTAATCTTTTGGAAAGTGAAAAATGAAACAAATCTACCATTACAGCAAAAATAGAACTGAAAATTAAATTCATTCTATTGGAATTGCTTACAAAGAGCGCAGGTTCATCACACACAGCTTAGTCAAAAGAGGTTGGACTTCAGAGTACTAATGTCTTTGAGGTAATGTATTTATAGGCAAATTTTGAATCCAGAGGACCTGAAAACAAATGTTCTAAACTCTTACACTGTTCATATTTCTAAAATCATGAAAGTTCCACCAAAAAAAGTTTTAAAAAGTATTGTGTTTTGTGTTTAATAGCTTTGAACAAATCTAAAATTGGACTTCATGTGACTGCTCTGTTGCATCTAAATGTTCACTGTATTATAACTGAGCCAGAACATACATAAAAACCTCCGAAAATAAAATGCCTGAAGGTTTGCAATGAATTGTTTTTAATTTCTTCAGCAACTGCTGCATACTGATTGATCTAGTATCGTACAACACAGGAAATTAGCAATTAAAGGCTTCCATGCATCCAGCATGAGATTCTACAAATCCTGCTATCCACAGGAGCAAAATTAAAAGAGCAAGAGGAATCAACAAAGCTAAAAAGTGCATATTGTAAGCTGTGTGGAATTTGTCCTTTGGTGAAAAACAAGAAAACTCTGCGTAGACTGCACACATGAGAGTATTTAATGTAGGATTATATCTCAATTAAGACAACTATTTCTCTGATCCTGTAATTCTAAGGCATTTTGCAGATGGCTGTTGATCCCAGGCCGTAATACAAGCTTCTTTCTGTTCTCTATAATACAAACTCACATATTATGTAAAGAAACATTTAATCTTCTGTTTAGGAAAATAATCTTCACAATGTAGGTCAAAAGATACACTACTGTTGTAGATGAATCTAAAATAAGGTAAATCAAATTAACATACACAGCATTAAATGTGAACATCATCCATATATGCAAATATGGCATTAACAATAAAGCTTAACCGATACCCTTGTTTCCTGAAGGAATTATTGACCACGTCCCACAACACAGGGAAATAAGATTCCCAGCCCAGCAGGAGTCACACCAACCCCAGAACTGGAGGCAGGATCACACACAAGGCTGCACAAGCAAATTGCACGAGATTGCAACTTCAGACTCCAAGTTAGCCTCGAGATTGGTGTGCTACAGGAATAAACATGCCCTTTCTCTGCTCCAATGTGAACAAAAGTGCAACTACACTATCATTAATCATATGAGACTGGTTTGCTTCAGATTTGTCAAAACTAATTCAGCTTAGCTGAATATAGGGACAGATACCGGATTTATCTAGACCCGGAGAAGAGAAAAAGGTTATATAAACTTTGCTAACATAGCCAGACAAATTATATTGTTTATCCATGCCTACACAAAAGGTCACTATTAGCTCAGGGTTAACCAAAACTTCTTAGCTAATCTCTGACCTAATTTTGACCTCTCCTGTTAATCACAGAAAAGCTTTCAGTTAATATATTGATTAGTTGTGTTTACATCCCCCAATTCTGTAGTTTCTTGCCTTGCATCTCATAAATTAAAGACAAAGTATCTTTTTCTAAGGTTAATTAGTAGCCAATTAGCTCCATGTTGTTACCTTGAGTGGAACCCACAGTAAAGACAAACATTAAGCATTTTAATCTGTTACATAAAGGAGGCATTTACGTATAAGAAGAAAGGATCATCAGGCCCCTTATTTCACTTTATTTTTTTCCTCCAGATCATAGGATATTATTTCAGAAAACTTGTGAAAATACCCAATTCTTCTGCTTCCAGCAATTCCCATTGGAAGGAGGTACAGTTATCTATCACCATGAGAAGTGAAAACCTAACAAACACATGAAATCCAACAGATCTGTAATCATGTTAGTAGGCTGTAACCAGACATAATTATTTGTCATTGCATCATACTTCTTACAGAGCCATTTACACTGGAGTTGTTCAATTCCTTTAGTAGCATAACCATTGCATGTCAAGATATGAGTATGATGTATTCATATCTACAAGATCTCCCCATCTGCAGAAGAGTAGTTTTTACTCAAGTAAGAGTGAAGCACCTGAGTTAAAAGTCAAGAAATCATTTTTCTACATTGCCTTTTTTTTTTTTTTTTTTTTTTAGGTACTAGTTGTTCAGTTTCTGGTAAAAACATATGCAGGCTTAATTTAAAAATTAAGTCTGAGAGAAACTAAATCCGAATGTGAATGCATTGTAAAATATATGTAAATTTACAAAACGGAGTTCTAACAATAGAAGAAATAAAAATCTCAAAGTTAAAAAGAACTATCCAAATATCATGCCTTATGTTCATCTGAACCAAGTAATAGAAGGAATTACAGTTTGAAAGCCTACTGTAATTAGATGCTGAAGCTAAAAAGCTCAGCAGAAATTCAATATAATTCTAAATGCTGAAGCCTTTCTGTTCCATCACATTCATATTCATATTTCTTGTCTTTTTGTACAGATAAAAGCCTCTCGAAAATAAATTTATCCAGTCATATTGAGGATCATATCTGACACCCAAGCGATAGCATAACTCTAAATTACGTTCAGAGTTTTCTTTCTCTTCTTTACAGGAAATGAGAATGATCTTCCATCATCTGAACAAAGGCACCTGGGCTACTGCAAAAATGAAAAAGCTTGTCCATTACTGTTGGTCATACTGGTAGATAAACTCTTTCCTATGAAGGCCCAAAAGTTGTTTTATTATAGTACAGTCAACCATTTGGATCAAATACAGATTCCTATTCATTTGCGAGCTGCAAATAAATCCCACTGTACAGTCAGTACAGTTTTCTTATATTTTAACATTATTCACCAAAAGCTCCATTCTTCTGAGTTTGCGTTTATTCTTTGGCATTGGCTTGTCATATAAGCCATTTTTGAGAAGATGCTCCTTGCTGTGATGGATCTGGGCACCATGCTGAAGCTGGAAAGAGCATAAAGCTTGAAGTGGATGGAGTATAGTCTGCAAAAAGATGAAGAGGTGGGGAACAAAAAATCCAACCTTTTAGTAAGATATTTTATAGACATCAATTATTCTACACTTTTATTCAATGACAACTTAAAAATGCTGATAAAATACAATTTGGATGATAAATGCTGATAAAATATAACCTTTGGAGACACAGAGGGCACAGCTGAATAAGAGATGTACTGAAAAGAACAACACAGCAGTTGTATATCCACCTACCTGCTGCCATCCCTCACTCCTTCCTCAGATCCACTCAATCCTGACTTCAGCCTCAGCAACATTACTGTAAGTTATGGCTTTGACTTGACCTTAGCAATGGACTACAATCAATTACTGTGGCTCATTCAACAAGCTGTAATAAAATAAGTCACAATAACTAAGCTGTTTGTGTTTGCACAGAAGTCCCTTGAGGCAGGGTTTTAGAAAGACAGGAGGGACTCATGGTCGAGGCAGCTGGACTGCTATCCTAGACTCTATCCATCCTTCTGCCCAGCAATATTATGTAGGACTAATGATGCCGCACAAACCAAATTTATCTCAAGGGGTTCCTAACTGTAGATTCTTCATTTTCTGGTTGCCTGACTCGGTATCACACAACCTCATGTGCAGATGTGTAAAGCAATCACAAATGTTAACTGCAGTCAGCAGGAGCTGAGATTCTACCGAGAAAAAATGACTCTTCTGAGCACAGAGGAAAATCAAGTTACTTATACTGGCATCAAACTAAGTGCCTGTTTTTAACTTCCATATCTTTCAACCTCAATTCATCATCTTATGTGCTGGGAATAGCATTCAATTCAGAAGTAGCTCTTGGCTACTGCAACACTTTCAGAAACAGGTAATTTTGTCCTTGAAAAGTAGACTGGGCCACTTCTCAGATAAGGATAAAGAAATACAGGTAGCAGAACATCAGATGGGTAACTGTGGACACAAACTAAACATTCACCCTGAATAAGACAGAAGTCCTAATGAAGGAAAAATATGTTGCTGTAGCACAACAAGGAAAAAAATAAACATAAACTCCTACATATATACACAAGTTTCTTGAAAAGCCTCTTTACACAGAGTTCCAGTTTCTGAGCCATACTTTCTTGTGTGTCTACAGGTTTAATCCAAGTCTAGTTTTAAATACAATTGATTTAATGATAAGGAGATTCTCTACTGTCACAGAGGCAGACATGGAGGTGGCATACTATACACTATGAAAATTACAGGAGCAATTTTTGACCTGAGAACCTTTTACAGTAGACAGAGGTCGAGTATCAAGATATTACTTAGTTGATGCAAAGGTGTATGAGCAACGCAGGGTAAACAGTGGCAAGTAGTGAGTACGTGGACGAGCTTAAAGTGGCTTTTCACAGACCCTTCTTGAGCACACAATCAGATTGCAGACCTGGGTCTATGGTGCAAAACTATTCATAGATGTTTTTCAGAAGGTTTTTTAAAATGATGTTAACTAATGTTAGAAACAAAAGATCAAGAAGGACATTATCTTAATGACCTTTTCCATCACAGACTAGTGGGATCACAACTTATAAGGAAAGGCTAACATTGAATTAGTATTCCTTGACCTGGGATAAACCTGAAGTCAAGAACTATTAAGTCCCAAATTCCTCCAATGACATATAAGAGTTGTGAGTTGGCTGCTAGGAAGACATAACCCAATGGGTTGCATTCCATGACTGCAGGAGTGCTGGAGGTCAGTGGCCCTGTCTTACAAAAGCATTTAATCTTCAAGATAGCTGTGAGGGGGTATTCAGATCACCTCTGCTGTCTAGTTTTCGCAGAGAAAAACGTGTTATTTTCCTTGCAGTACTATACTCAATCTTCTGTCACAACCTGTTATCAGGATTTTGAGAGTCAAAGATCACCTTGCTGTGCTTTTACTTCAAAGTATAATTGAAAATTACCAATCTATTAAAAATTATAATGGTTATTTGACTCCAGTAAATATTCTGAGACCAACACATGCTAAAAAGGAAATTAATCCTATCTGACTGCTAATTAAATGAAACTTTTTAGAGTTTAGCACCAGCTACTCTCAACATCTCCCAGCTCAGTAATTTTGAATTCAGATCTTAAGTGAAGTTAACCATAAATTTAAGGGAGTTAAACACTTTAATATCCTATGTAAGGGAGACAGAAACTTTACTGATACTCACCTTCAAATTTTCTCAAGTTTCTCCTATGTTGGAAATACTCACTTTTTAACAAGTGTATTTTACAAATTCCCAACAACCTCCACTGGTAGTACCTGAAGTAACAGTATTCCTCTCTAACAGAATTTAAAGAAATTGGGGAACATATGTGAATGTTTCTATGACAATTTTGTTCTCAACTGAAGTAAATAAACACTTTAAGGTGTGTATACATACATACCATACCCCAACATTTATTATAGTATGTGCAAGTTAAAATTAATAAACTCTCCTGACTTTAAGTGCTTCATGTTTTAGCTACCACTAGGAAAAAGCACAAGCAATTCAAAGTCACTGCTTGTCATATTGTTCAGTACTGAAGAAACACAAATGAACTAATCACCATGCTTTTCTGGCTTAATGAAAATTAAAATATCAGAGTGATTTTAGACTATAACCTCTGACAAGCTTGCTAATATATTCCTTTGCTGAAAATACTAATCGTATTTTAGAGTGAGCATAACTTAGGTAACATTAAGAGTTCAATGTGTACGTTCCACACATTAGTACAACTGAACAGTTGTTAACAGCTACTTAACAGAGTACACAAAACAAAACAACATTCAATACACTGTAGTTAAGAAATACACAAAAGAAAGCTGCTTTTTTTTTAAATCACTCTTGTACCTTACATTTGTACAATTTCATATATTAAGTATGCCTGGTATACAGTCTATGTTTTGAAGTTTTGTACTAAAAAATATCAAATGAACTTAGAAAAACATCACATGAAGAGATAACTACAACACTGCTGCTCCACTCAACTTTCCCTGCAATATACATAGTAGCTCTTCTATTTGTTTGGGTCTGTCTCCAGCTGTCTTCTCTACAGATTTTTATTCTGTATTGTGGCAAGCACAGCATGTATTTGGCACCTCGAAATCAACTTTTTAAAAAAGTAATATATATGCGATGAGAATCTGAGCCACTCTTCTCATTATATTCACAGTTACAGGAAGAAGTGTGCAAGAGAGTATTACAGGATAAGAAAATGTGATGGGAAAGAAGAATGAGGTAGAAGGAAAGAAGTAACTGGAAGACACTAGAACACTGTCATTCTCCCAGTCCCTGCATTTGCCTTTCCTGAATTGGGTGGCGTGGCTGGAGCACTTGCTGTGAGGCACAGCAGTCATTGAGAACATCAGCCTTCTCTTTGTCCAAGGTAGGCAGGTCTCCCACTTCCCTCTAGAGAGTGCCCACATTATTCCTAGTCTTTCCTTTCCTTGCAGTAAAACTACAGAAGTCCTTCCTATTATTCTTGATATTGGCCAGGCTCAATTCTAACTGGGCCTTGACTTCCCTAACCTTATCCCTACTTCCTGTACAATTTCCCTGTATTCCTTCCAGGCCACCTATCCTCATTTCCACTTTCTGAGAGCTTCTTTTTTGCTCTGAGTTTGCTCAGCAGCTTCTTTTCCATCCATGGGGGCCTCCTGGCATTTTTGCCCAATTTCCTCCATGTTGGGATGCATCATTCCTGAGCTTGGAGATTGAAATTCAGCCAGCATTCCTGGGCCCCTCTACCCTCCAGGGCTCCATCCCCTGGGACTCTACCAAGTATTTCCTTGCAGAGGCCAAAGGCAGCTCCTCCTGAAGTCCAGGGTAGTGAGCTTGCTGAGTGCCATCCTGAGGATCTTGAGCTCCACCACCTCATGGTACCCTGTTGGTGAGCCCAAGCCCAGCATGACACCTGTCCTTCTTAGCTCCTCAATCACTTATGTAAGGAAGTTGTCACTGACACATTTGAGGAACCTCTGCGATTGCTTGTGCCCTGCTGTGCTGTCTCTCCAACAGATACCGGGATCACTGAAATCCCCCAAGAGAACCATGCTTGTGAGCATGAGGCTGCTCCTATCTGCCTAGAGAGGGCTTCATCCACACCATCCTCCTGATCAGGTGGCCTTTAGCCGACCCCAATATAACATCCCCTGCCCTCCCCTTAATCTTCACCCACAAGCTCTCAGCTGGCTGCTCATCCTTCCTCAGGCAGTTCCATACTCTCCAGTTGGTCCTTGACATAGAGGGCTACACCCACTCCTCAAGTGGCAGGATTGGGATGGAGAGGTGCCCTCCCCTGAAAAATCTAGTTTAAAACCCCATTCACCCCATGGGGCTGGCAAGTCCCCAACCAAAGATAGTTTTTCCCTCCCTTGTCAGGTGGACCCCACCACCCCCGCAGGAAATCAGGCTTGGCAAAGCAAGTCCCATGGGCTGAGTAAAAAATCCTGACTACAGTCCCATCCTTTTAACCATCTGCTGACCTGTCAGATTCAGCTGGCCATTTTGAGACCCTCTCCTTTGACCTGCAGGACTGCTGAAAAAACTACTCGAGCTCCAGAGCCCTTTACTGACTCTGTTATCCCTCTGACTGCTGCTAGCTGTATTGCCAGCTCCCACATGGAACACTAATAGTGGGTAATGATCAGTGGGTTTAATTAGGCTTGGAAGCTTCTCGGTGACATTCCTTATCCGGGCTCCCTGAGGCAACACAGCTCTCTTGAGAGCAGAGATGAGTGTCCCTGTGCCTCATAGAGTCACCTACTACTATCACCCACTGCCTTTTTTAGTTATTAATTTCTTTGTTTGTGGAGCAGGCTGGGCTGCCCCAGTTAGCTCCCTCTGTGTCAGGTGTTTCCTCATTAGCTACAAAGCTAATAATCATTCAGTCTTTGTATCTAACAAGTTTCCTCAGCAATCTCACAGTTATGTTGGATAAAGAATAGGCAAACTTTAGAGCCTTCTTGGGCAAACATGAAAGAATCACAGCAGTCTGAACACACTAAAGTTAATAAATATATGAAGAAAACTGGTTTCCACTGGTACACTCTTGTTTAGTTTCCTATTCAACAAAACCATTACAATAGCATTAAGATTTTAACTGTCAAATGTGTTACATTAATAGCAAAGTACCTTTGCTGCTCCTCTACAACTCATAAGAGAAAAACCCAGGTGTTTGAAGTTACATACCTCCTGTATGCTCTTATTCTTTTCCATGATAGCAAGAGCAACAGCTGCACATTCAAGTGTAGAGAGACAGGTGTTTGTTGGCTGTGTACGAATTACATATTGACTTGAATGATTGGTTTTTAACTGCACCTGAAAAATAGCAAAGTCTAGTAAAATAAACTGGTCAGGATAGTAAACAAGATACCTATTTTATACAGCAAGTAAAAAACATCCCTTTTCCCTCTGTGGTCACTTGCCTTCTTTTTGCTGTTTTGCCTCCCGGTAGACAATGATCTGATGCTACTGACTCACCATAAGAAACAAAAACTGAATATTTGTTACTGTACAAACATGTAAAGGAAATACAACTGTTTCCTAGAGAAAGACTAAGCTAAACTTTAGCAACCACAGATATTCTATAACAAAATTATTATTAAAATTATTAAAATTATTCACTTATGCTTGTTTTATTGTACACTCTAAACACATACATAATCCCATGCAATGTACAATGACCATATAGTCACTAACACTATACACCTTGGCTAAATATTATTTGTAAAGTTCTGGATTAAAGACTTCTAGAAATTACATTTATTCATATAGTGTACTAGGTCACTTATTAGGGCTACTTGCTTACCTAAATCATGTTTGAAAATTATTTAATGGCTTTGCAACATTAGCAATATTCCTAAACAAAAATTCTCAGTTCCTTTCCGAAAAAAATTCTAGTACAGTACCATAAAGCCTGATGAATTATTATAAAAGAGCAAGGGGCTTTTTCAATCTCATCCCAAAAACTGCCTTTTGATTCTTCTTGAAAAAATGAGTGACTGATCCCCATGGCCATCATCCTATTGCTCCCATTTTGCTTGCCAGAAGTCTGTCACCATTTCTCACTTCATTCAATACTTTCTTCCTTCACTTTTCTCATTTTTGTTTCTATTTGTAATATTTCATTTTCCTTCATATCTTTTACATGCAACTAGTCATTTTTTAAAGTCAAGGTGCCTCATTTGTAAAAGGAAAAGTCCAAGCTGCTGAAGAAAGATGAATGAATAAGATCAAATTCCATTGGTTTACCTGATCTCAATTTAATGGAAATAAAAAATAAGAAAATAAAAAGAAGGCAACAAGAGAAGAGGAAAAGCATTCTGGAAGGTACAAGTAAGTCAGCTATAAAAGCTCAGTCTACTCAAATACAAGAAAAGACAGAAAAATGTGGCCTTTATCAACTACCTTAATTTGGTATTGAAAAACAAGAAAAAAAACCCCTGATTTAGGAGACAAAATGTAGAATTTGGACATCAGTAATGAAATCAAAAACAAAATTAAAAATTAAATTAATATTTTTATTTGTTATTCCTCAAGGTTTTCTTTGGGTTTATTCTTCTTCTCCTGGCACCATGTATAGATCTTCATCACAACAGAGTAGGAAGGTTAGTTATTCGAAGTGTATCTATGCTGCACAAAGCTTACAGTACCCACTCAGAAATCCTCAGACAGGTATCAAAAACCAAGGTGAACTCAGTTCATCATTTCTCCAACATGTACCCTGAGCAGCAAACAGACATACACCCACACCTTTTCTTAACAGCTGACAGCCACATTCTTCACAGAGTATCTCTACAGAGGTCGAAACCCGCCTGATGGACTACCTGTGGCACACAGGCTTCCCCCTCCTTGGACAGTGCCTTAAGGTGCTTTTTTTGTAGAGTTTGGGAATAGTTTTGTCTGCTGCTTTCTATACTTCGTTTCTTGGGTGTCATGCTGAAAAACATCTATGATAATCAGCACTCCAGAGAAAGAAAAATTATTCCCCATTGCAAGACAACTTCTACAGAGAAGAAATGCTGCCTGCACTCTGCTGCACGCTGTGGAGCCAGAAAGTCTGTAAGTTCAACTCTCAAACAACAGACAATGTATAGAAGGGCAACTTTCTAGTTCTAATAGCAACAGCAGCAGCAACCAAATTCCTTCTTTCCTGGGAAGAACATGAAAGGATGGAAACAAGTGATGCGCATCCATTTTTCTGAAAAATTACATATTCCCTGGGATGAGACTAAAATACCACAGACAGTGGTGGAGATAGAGGAAGAATAACTGATCAGGACAACTTCCTGCTACAGTTTATCTCTTTGGATTCTTTCAGGAACACTGTATCCTAGTCTTTTTTCCAGAGCACCCCAGTATCTAAATAAGTGATACTGAGTCACCTGAAATACAGTCAGGGTAGCCTTTATCTATTGCAAACTGGACAGACTCACCAAAGTTTCTATCTGAAACTAGGGACATTCACTGAATCAATAAAACATGGACTGCTCTGTCAACTCACAGCATAAACTGAACGCTAAGACAAACAATAAAGAAACCAAAAAAAGTTAGTATAGTTAATATTTCAGACATGGGACAAACATCTTCTGGAAAAAAAATGCCTAGATATATTAAACATTTACTGTTCTCAAACTTGACTGAGTAGGAAGATGACTTCTGTCATTTTCAGCCAACAGGTCTAAAATTTGTCTTGCCTTTTGTGGAGTTAATAATTTCAGGTAGGGTATTGCAAGAGTCTCATGCAAAGGACATATAGATTCCTTGTCTGTCACCTGCATATCTCAAATCCAGGTGAACAAGTTTCATTCAGATTTAGAGAAATGTTCATCTCCAGTTAATTTAAACAAAATCACATTATTTACCTCTTACATTACACTTTAAAAAGTCAGAATGAGTACACACAAATACCCTCTTTAAGTACATTTCAAAACAATAATCATGTTGTTTTACTTCTCCATAAAATAACAGATACTACAACACAACAATTTACTTTTCTTTCTTTTGCTTCAAAGTAATTTGCAAATCATATGTACACTTTGAAATAGTAGCAGTTTCTAACAAAATATAGCAATGTCAAGTTGGAAAAACAGCAGCCAATTTAACACCACTCACCAAAATAAACAATAACATAAGACAGAAGACGGAAACTATCTCAACAAATTCAAACTAGTGGAATTTAGAGAAACTGAATGCAATTACTCGCTGGAATTTAGCCACAACATTGAAATGAGTGTATCTATTCTCTGTAAGTTCAAGGGAGTTTGGGGACTTTGTTTCCAAGCCATCAGAAGTATGAAGCAACCCATAAAATCAAATTTTATTTCTACTGTAACTCAACACCTGGGGTTTCCAAAAGCCTGAATTTCAGAAATTCTCACAAACTGTTAGATTAACTTAATAAACACTGGTTTACTGCCAGTGAACCACTCACTTAGCAAATGCTACAGTCTTTGAGCATTTACAGAGGATTTGAACCACAGTAAAAATAGTGACCCTTCCATGTTTCTCAGGGCTGAGTTTTTCTTCCAGGGCCTTCTTTGGACATGCCCCAGGCAAGTAACGATCCCAGCTGATTCCATTCAGCTGTTCAAAACTGATGGAAGACAAAGTGTTGCCTTGATGGGGTCAGAGATCCACTGTTTGAAAATTTGAAACTTTAAGTCAGTAAAATTGGAAACTGATTTCTGCTTTTATTTCAAATAACAGAACTGGCGATCCTGCAGAAAGCTCTAAGTGTTCTCCTCAGTCCTCTCCTTGATGCCAATATACTTACTTTTCTACCTTTTCTATGTCAATTTCTTCATCACTACCCTTACTAGCTTTACTCTCCAAACAGAATCCAGCATTATGCAATGTGGAAATGTATCTGGAAAACAGTGCATCACCAAGATATCAAAAAGCCTACAAAGTTAGTACACCTGTCTCAGAGGGCCCACTAAACAATTCCTGCCTGTCCTGTTTTCTGCAATAACACTACAAGCATCTCAAAACAGGCAGAGGCACAACATATTCTTCTGTGGCTTCTGTGAAAAAGCTAGTACTTAAGATCCCCTCTCTGTTGTGTCTTTTCAAAATCTGAATTAATCTGCTCAACTCTCCAAGAATGAAGTAAGGAAGTACCATCTGTCTTCCTGCTTAACATAGGCAGTAGTTACTGGTCCTATGTTCTATTACTTTAATAAATATTTTTCAGAATTTTTTTAAACTAACTCAAAAGGCACAAATAAAATCCCAGAAAGAGTACAACCATATCCTGCCATCTTCCCTGTCCTTCTAGAAGCTAAGACAAAAATTGCTTTCAAGGTGCTGAGGACGAAGAGCATTTTTTGTGTTTACAGCACAAACAACCTGAGATGGGTGTACCGCATGGGAAGATTTTTCACTCAGTATCCAGTTGGCACAAGTATCTTTTACCTGTAAGCCCAAACAAATTTCTCTTTTTTATGAAATTTCATGCAGCTAAATAAAATTACCTTTCTGCCAGAGAAGATAGCTTGAGTAAATTTAATCTCAGCATGCTACTGAAATTTAAATCAAGAATATAAATAAGTTATTTTGTTCAAAATCTTGGCTTTAATTTAAAGTGACATTTTAAGAGCACTCTGTTTCTAAAATACTGGAGGGAATAACTGCCATGCAACTCTCACAAACGGATAACCGGAAAAAGTATACAAAGCTGTCACAAAATCCTCTATCCACCTTGCATGACTTCGACGACTGTGATGACTGGAAAAAGAGAAATGTAGCCCCCATTATTAAAAAGGGGAACGCGTAGGACCTGGTGTTCCGCAGACCAGTCAGTCTCATCTCTGTGCCAGGCAAGGTCATGGGGCAGATGCTCTTGCAAACTGTGTATGACAAGGGCACAGCACTGGTGGATGGGGACAGAGCAACTGATATCGCCCACCTGGACTTATGCAACGGGTTTGACACTGCGCTGCATGATATCCTTGCCTCCAAACTGGAGAGACACGGATTTGATGGATGGACCACACGGTGGATAAATAACTGGCTCTATGGGTGCAAAGAAAGAGTTGTGGTCAACAGCTCTTTGTCCATGTGAAGACCAGTGAGGGGTGATGTCCCTCAAGGGTAAGTACTAGGACCAGTACTGTTCAACACCTTTGTCAGCTTCATGGACATTGGGATTGAGGGCATCCTCAGCAAGTTCACTGACAATACCAAGTTGTGTGGTGCAGTTGACACCCCGGAGGGAAGGGACACCATCCAGAGGGACCTGGTCTGTGTAAACGTCATGAAGCTCAACAAAGTGAACTGGAAGGTCCTACACCTGGGTCGTAGCAATCCCAGGCACACCTACAGGTTGGCTGGAGAAGTGATCTGAGACTGGCCCTGTGGTGAAAGACTTGGGGTTGATGGCTGATGGAAAATTCAACATGAGCCAGCAGTGTGTGCTCACAGCCCAGGAAACAGTGTCCTGGGCTGCATCGAAAGGAGTGTGGCCAGCAGGGCAAGGGAGGTGATTCTTCCCTACTCCACTCTTGGAGTACTTCATCCAGTTCTGGTGTCCCCAACATAAGAAAGACATGGAACCGCTGAAACAAATCCAGAGGAGGCCACAAGGTTGATTACAGGACTGGAGCATGTTCCCTACAAAGACAGTCTGAGAAAACTGGGGCTGTTCAGCCTGAAGATGAGAAAGTTGTGTACAGATCTCACACCAGCCTTTCAGTATTTGAAGGGGGCCTATGGGGAAGCTGGAAAAGGACTCTTTGACAGGGAATTGTAGTGATAAAATAACGAATAACGGGTTCAAATTCAAAGAGGGGAATTTAGATATCAGGAATAAATTGTTTACTGTGAGGGTGGTGAGACACTGGAACAGATTGCCCAAGGCAGTTGTGGATGCCCCAGCTCTGGAAGTGTTCAAGCCCAGGCTGGATAAGGCCTTGAGCAACCTGGTCTGGTGGGAGGTGTTCCTGCCCATAGCAGGGCAGGTGGGAACTAGATGATTTTTAAGGCCCCTTCCAATCCTTAATATTTTATGATTTTATAATTCTATTTTGATTGAATATTTAGGAATATCCATGTAAAATGGTGAAACAAGTCACAGATTATACCATGACTATCAGGTAAACCTGAAGTAATCTGTTCAATTTCTACAGATTATCTTTGACAATTTCCCAGGAACCCTTCTCTTCAGGTATCCCATAAACCCTTTCTCTCAGGTAATTTATGGTGTCAGGTTAGACTCCAGAGTCTCATTACTACAACAAGCCTCAGGATATCTCACCATTGCTGTGATGGGATACTGTGGTAAATATATAATATTCTCTGTGTGGGAGAGAAGCATAAATGCTTCTGCTGAACAGTGGCTGTGTGTAGGTTCTGCTTACTTACACTCCTTTCAACTTGTGCAGAAGAACTGACTTCAGAGTTGCCATTCGGATTAGCTCTTTTGGAGGTCAAAACCAGAAGCCTTCTTACACCCTTATAAAACACATCTCTGTAAGATCAGCGCCCAGATTTTCGTTCATTAAGTATGTCGTTCATGACTGAAAATACATTAAACCGCTACGTGGTTTCAAGAATGCCCTTTTTTTGGTTCTGCAACCAAAACAATTTAAGAACCATATTTCAGTGCTGAGGGCTATTATATGATAAAGATAAATGGTCCAGAAGAAATCAGTAGAACTACTCACTGAATGATTTAATGTTCATAATCTGAATATAATCCTACACGATGTCTCTTTGTCACATGATTATGTCAAATGACAACTATTTTTAAAAACATCACCTCTAGTATTTCATTATATCTCTTTCCTGCATAAATAAGGCAAAAATGTAAGTAGCCTGTAATTTGACATATAGAAAAACATTTGAGAACGCCACAAGTAAAACCTGGGAAACAAGCAGTCTTATTGTTTCCAGATATTCTAATCCTTCTTAAAACGTCTTTTTCAATGAGAATAACTCAGATTGCACAGAGTATTTTTCTACTTTGTTCCTTGCGTTCACTCTCAGATGTAGCTGACTGACAAGAAGATAAAGTAAATTGCAAAAGGAATGTGTCCTTCACAAACAGAGATTCTTACATTCCTATTTTTCCATTATATTCCATTATTATTTTTGTAAAACAAAACAAAGCAAAAGAAGAGAGAAATTGCGGGGGGGTGAGGGGAGAGGGTAACACCGACACAAGTATATGAACTTCATCCACCCCACCCTTGCCAGAGTTGGAGATTTAGATTTCTCCTACTGTGCTTCGGCCAATTTGTTGGGCTGGGCAAGGAAGCTATGAACGTAAAAAGGAAATACTGCTTTTAAAAAGTAAACCAGAATAAATACAAACCTTTTATGATCATATATGATAATACTACAGTTTCTACATGTAATAAATTGTGGTAAGTGAACCAAGACAGAAAAAAAACTGTAAAAAAAATTATTGTGTAATTTATCAAACAAAGACAAGTTTCTCACCTAGCACGCTTCCTACTTTGTAATTTATTCTGTGTAAAGACCAGAGAATTTGACACATAAACATGAAACTTCCATTATTAAATAGTTGAAAGAACTCCAAACTAAATATTTACTAAAGTTAAAAAATAGCAACCAAACCAGATACCTCAGTTTTCCAATATATCTGTAATCTGATCTGTATATCTACACTGATCATCTTTACACATGACACTGCATGAAGTTAAGGGAAAATTCAGGTTCCAAAGCCCAATTTTGCTTGAAAGAGAACCTGGTAATTCAATATACTTAGTACCATGTATGCAGATTGTTTTGAGAAAGTCCAACAACTACCTAATCATTCTTTAGGCTACATATTTCTGGTTTTAATGCACTATGAAATCAAAGGTCTAAGCAAAAACACAAGATAGTTTTCAGTGACCTTCTTAGTACTTGTTTTCTCCTATGAAACTATTGGACTCGATGATCTTGGAGGTCTTTTCCAACCCAATCTAGTCTATGATTCTATGATTCTATGATTTACAATAGGCCCTTCATCTTTCTGCTTATGCAATAATATCTGAAGTGCTTTAACCAGGAATCCCGCACTAAAGCTTTTGTGAGAATTCAAATTTTTGGCATCTTCTCAAGGATGCTATCAGAATTCAAGTTTAGCACTTGTCAGATCTTGCACAGTCAAATTCAATTGTCTTCTCTTTCGATTAGGCAAATAAGGCAGCAGAAACACCTGCAAACTTCAGTAGTTTAGAAATATCACCAAACTAAACAACATTTTTGAACGTTACTTCACATCCTTAGGCCCATCTGTACAATTTGATCCTTAACCACAGAAAGTTAAGGGTTGGAAGGGACCTTAAAGATCATCTAGTTCCAACCCTTTTGGCCATGGGACACCTCCGATTAGACCAGGTTTCTCAAGGCCCTTCTGGGCTGTGAGCACACAATGCCAGCTCATGTAGAGTTTTCCATCAACCGCCAAGTCTTTCTCAATCAGTTCTCCAACCAACCTGTAGGTGTGCCTAGGATTGCCACGACCTAGGTGTAGCATTTTGTTTTACTGAACTTCATGAGGTTCACACAGGCCCATGCACACCTCTCAAGCCTGTCCAGGTCCCTTTAGATGGCATCCCTTCTCTCCAGTGTGTCGACTGCACCATACAACTTGATGTTCAGTGAACTTGCTGAGAATGCCCTCAATCCCACTGTTCACGTCACTGACAAGGGTGTTGAACAGTATCGGCCCCAGTACCAATCCCTGAGAGATATATACATTCCCCTTTGCTTCTTGTATGAGTATTTTCAAGTACAAGAAGCACTAAAAAAAGTAACAAAAACAAACAAACAAACAAATAAAAGCTGGTTCTACTATCCTTAAAAAAACCCAAAATAGATTCGCCTTCAGTTAAAACAGATAACTGAAATAAAACCCAAGTGAAGACAAGCTGTAGTTCTAATCTAAAAGTAATAGTTCTAATTCCTGTAAAAGAAGGCAGCATGAGGCTGACTCAAATATCCTAAAAATTAAGAGCTAACAGACAATGAAACCATAAGGAGAGGAAAGTCCTCACAGCTAAGGCATTATAGAAGATAGGACTGACCTAGTAATGTCTGGACTATGCAGTTTAAACAAATCACTGAAATACCATCTGGTTAGGGTCTCCAGTTCTCAAACTGCACAGTTTTACCTCTAACTACGGAATTAAATAACTGGAAACTGCCATTATGTTATGTGAAAATAATTATATTTAAGTGCAAATCATATAGTGTATACCTGGCACTTTGTAAAATGACTATGCATTTCCAGCTAATTTGCATGCCTTGTAATTCTTTTGTACTTAAAGAAGGGAAAATCCAGAAATTATTTCTGGTAATACCTCTCTTGTTCTGCTTACATTTAAAAAATTAATGTCAGCCAACAGTTCAATATTTTATGCAGCACTATTCTTTTAATAATTAATAAAACAGGAAAGTGCTGCAAGTAAATTCAGCCAGTGAACAGAGTATGGATATAGAGAACGGGGTCATGAAACGAAGGAAGAAAAATTAATTATGTGCATTGTCACAGCCATTTAACTTTAATTACCTGCAAATATCAGAAAATTGAAAAGGAAAATTAAATACCTCAGTGTCAGAACGTAGCATCAATGCAGTGTTACTGCTCTTTGGAACCTACTAATTACTTTTGCTTTCTGTGATTTTTTTCTTATTATATGTGAATAGTAGTAAGCACTTCCTTGGATGGGGAAAAAGCAGTGGAAGAAGCTCCTGAGAAGAATTTTGGCAAGGGCACAAGGGAACATCAAAAGAAAGACTAAAGGGAGAAAAAAGCCTTCAATTAATCTAGCTATGTTAAAGCAAACTCAATCAAAATGAAACATATTTCCAGTTTACCTTTTAAAAAATGTTCATATCCCATGAGAATTTCAACATGGGTATGATGGCACACAATATGCAACTGATACTGAGTTGTTTTAACAACTTGGTATTCAGATATTTGTCAAAGAGTTTGACAGCAATTATGAAAGAAATAGCAAAAAAAATAAAAGCAAAGTTTCTGCCCAAGAGTGAAAAAAAGCATACACTTTTGACATCTGGCAAATTACTTTTCAGTCACAAAGAAAATGTCACTGTACTGAGAGGTAATAATACATACTTATGACTAGAAAAATGTCAAAACAGACCAATGTCATTCAAATTAACCTAAATGTCAGAAGGAGAGACTGTTGTTGATTGCTCAGAATTATATCTCAACTATGTGTGCAATCTTGACCCAAAATAATTCCCAGTTCTCTCCGTCTGATCTCAGCCTTCTCAGTTCTACCAGTCCTTTGTTCTATAGGATTTGAAATATTTTTTTTAATGTTTTGGTTGTAATGAGACAGCAGCTAAAAACTGAACACATCAAACATTTCACAATATGTGACAGGTTTTAATGATTATGTTTATCTTACAAGCCATCATACACAGGAGAGAATGTGAGCTGCTTACTCCATGAAAACAAGTTTTCTTGCTACATCAAAAATTACACAATTGGAAAAAAACAACATAACTCACAAACAAAAATTTACTATCAAAGCTCACAAAGACTTCTCCACTCTAAGGATGACTGTGTTGTCCTTTGGGATTATCAGTGAAATCACCAGTGTCACACACATAAAGATAAAAACCATGTTTAGAACAAGTCAGTGAAAATGAAGTATTCCTCCCATTAGTATGAGGATGTATGGATGAACGGATATATCACTTTCTGGGACCAATTTTACTACAGTTTTCCCTGATGCAACCATTGTGTCCTACCTTTGCTGTCTTGGATTCTGATTTGCCTCCTGCCCACCTGTACCCCTCACTCACAACCACACTTCTCTCCTTTGCAGAATTTAACTGGGCATTGTCCGTTTGTTTAGGTTCTGTGGCAAAATCTGAAATTCAGTCTCTATCATGCAAATTGGAAATTGTATCAAATGAAAACAGAGATAGGAAAGAATAAAAGGGGACAGTAAAAAATGCATTTACTGCTTGGCACTATTTAATATTTGGTCCTCGTGTAATGACCATATTAGGTCACTTCCCTAAGTCTCATAACTGGAGGATGAATAAGTGTATTTTTGTCTGCATCTCCTGAGCTGACTGAATAGGAGATTCAATAAAAATTAATTCAAAGTGAAAACATCAGAAAAAGAAAAAACTAAGATACAACCAGATGACAACAGTGACTCTTGCTGTATTGCTTTTTCTTCTGTTCTGGGTGTTTTCTGTGTGCAGATGAATGGATTTTTTATATTTCTTTTATATCAATTGTAATCTTCTCTCAAGGTGTTCAGACAGTTGGCTATAGAACTTAAATTGTATTATATTCTGTGTCTGTGAGCACTAACTATAATAGTAGGAAGCTTTAACCTCCGGTAAAAGGAATTTATCTAAATAGTAGATTGCATTTTAGAATTGCTGCTTGCCCCATCAACAAAATTCTTCTGATTTTTGGACATGCTTTCAGAAACAAACTGCTACTCATTCTTTAATCCTCTAGGCTGGAAAATGGCAAATCCCCAAATAGTTTTATAACCTAAACATACCAGAGGACTAGATCACAAAACCTACTTTCTGTTAAAAATCACAATATAACTATTTACACAACTTGAACCATTACAGTTTGTCTACCAATTCATTCATGATTCTACCTATCATTACCAGAAAAATAACAGAATTAAATTCAGTTTTTGCTTGATTATGCATGCTGCCAATTTTGTATTGATAATTGGTATTGTATTGATAACTGGTATTGTTTCAAGTTGAATTGCTGACAGAAGACCCTACAGCCAACCACAATTCAATGTCCTATACTTTTTGACATATTTGCATTTTATCCCATCTGCCACAGATTTTGCCTTAAACTAGATGGCATTTTTTGACTTCCTATCTTGCATTTAATCCTTCAGGGGAAGCCCATGGGCTTCTTCTACCTAGCAACCGCAGCAGCACCACCTAAATGGAAAAGCAGGTGGAACTCTAAAGGAACAGGGTTTTTGTAACTTTGTTTTTCTTTTCCTTTATTTAAAGAGAGTGGCAAGAGCAGCTCATTTGAACAAAGATTCCTTACCTCGCTTTCCATACTCCAAGAGCAGTTCCTTCCTTTCGTACTGACATAGTGCACAGTGAGGTGGTGAGAATAGTTTGAGCATCCCTTCACCAGTTCCTATAGAGGAAGGATGAGAATGCCCTCCCGAAGAGTCCCTAGGATGACAGCATTTCAAGCAAGTTGCTTGATAAGACTTACTCTCAGGCATCTCATGCCATCTGTGAACCCATGCTCACCCAGCAGAGGCAACACAGAAACTATGAACACAATCCAGTAAGTGCTACTCACTTTGCACAGCATGAAGTTTTGACATGAGCAACGAGGTAAATTGGCAACGAATTCTTAAAGCAGATGTTGATGTGACTGACTTTGCTGAAAGATCAAAACTCCAGAAACTCAGAGAGCAGTTTGTGTTGACAACTCCTCAGGCATATTACAAGATGGTCAGTGAACAGTTGAAAAGAAACAGAAATGCCTAAGTGTTTCATAAATATTTAATCACACCATCTTCCAAACTGTAACGAACTGATGTGGACCACGTTTCTTAGAAGCTGAGACTAAGAAAAGCTCCCCCTGCCTGACATATTGCCAAAGTTCTCTTTCACTGACTGGAGTTCTAGATAGCATATAACCTTGACATTTCAAATTCTAGGTCCTTTTTAGAAGACAGCACATCAACTATAAACTGGCAACAATGCTTTTAATTAACCAGTTTATGAGGTCAAAGACCACATCATCTTGTCATCTGCAGTACCTTTGGTAAACCTTTCCTTTCTATTGAAGGTAATGAAGTATTTTGAGGGGCTTTTTTGGAATACTATGGTATCTTAATTTACCAATAAGTTTTCTTAACAGCCTGATTATACTGTTTGCAAATTAAAGCATGTTCAGCAGCTTGTGCCCATCTTCTGTGTGGAGTGAGAATGTTACAAAAAGGTCAGACAGAAGGGAGTAAATAAACTTGGAAGGAATAACCCTTTGATAAATGCAGTGCTGAGTAAGAATATTCGCGTGATACCTTGAAACTTTGCACTTTATTGCAACAAACAAGTTCATAAATCACCCTGAAGGTCTTGGCTCAAAACCATTATGTTTACCTGTAAATGTACAACCTATTTCAATAGCTTTATTATGATGCATTGTACCATAGGATTCCTAAGATCTCACATAAATACGAAGAACTGGCTGTAAAAAAAAAAAAGGTTTAAAAAAAGAAAGCATTTGGCAGCATTTACCTCACCTACTATCAGGTCACATTTTTTTCTAGTTTGTTTCAAGCCCATCAACCTGTGTATCAAAGAACACCCAAATTCAATCGGGAAAATGGGGAAAACCGAATGTAAGAAAAAGTTTAACCACTCTGGGAAAAATTTGGCTAGGATACTTGAGCTAAAAGCCCACATGGGAAGACAAAAACTTCAGGGTTTTGGCTTTTTTAAAAATTTATTTATTTTCATAGAATCATAGAATAGTTTAGTTAGAAGGGACTTTTTACGGATCATTTAGTCCAACCCTCCCCACCTGACCTTGCTGAACCTCATGAGGTTCCCACAGGTCCACTCCTCAAGCTTGTCAAGATCCCTCTGGATGGCATCCAGGACTGTCAACTGCACACCTCAGCTTGGTGTTACCTGAAAATTTGTTAAGGGTGCATTCAATCCCTCTGTCTATGTCATTAGTGAAGATATTAAATAATACCGATCCCCATCCAGATCCCTGAGGGCACCACTTGTCATTGATCTCCATCAGAGCACTGAGGCATTGACCACAACTCTCTGGATGTGACTGTCCAACCAATTCCTCATCCATCACATCCACCTCTCTCTAATTCAGCGGAAGGGATGTCGTGGAAGACTCTGTTAAAAGTTTTACAGAAGTCCAGACAGATGACATCCATAGCCCTTCCCTTGTCCACTGATGTAGTCCCTCCATTGTAGCATGGATTGGAACTGGATGACTTTTAAGGTCTCTTCCAACCCAAACCATCCTATGGTTCTACAGTTCACAAGAGAAATTTTTGTATACACTACAGAAGACACTGGACTATTTGCCAAGGCAGTAAAATACAAACAGATAAGATCTGAGCTAGAATGGACTTGGGTACAAATAAATGTTGGAGAGGGTATCACATTACGTGTCACAGAAATAAGGCTAAAAAGACTGCATGTTGAGGGTGTTGTATGAAGTTAATCTACCATCATATTTGATAGCTACTACTAAAAAGAATGTCAACTAATTAAAATCCCACTTCCAATTAACTTCAAAAGAATATCTGCACTGGACTGACAAATACTTTTTTAATTTGTAGTAAAGAAATGTTTCAGGTGTATTACGTGAAAAGATTTCAAAGCAGAAAATATCTTGTTGGCAATGGTGTTGCCTAGGGCCATGCCAATTTAACAATTCCAGATCGGGTCCTGAATGTGAAATATTGTCTTCTGGATATGTAAAGTCCAAAACACGCATAGATAACAAGGGCTTGAGTTCAGCCCTTAAATGAAACTATCTTTTTAAGTAAATGAAAGATTAACTACCAAATGCCCAAGTTCACCAGCACAAGGACTGCAAAAAAGCCACTACTTACACTTTTAAGCAAGTTCTTATATTAATATTTTGTAATTGCTCAATGGCATGAAAAGACTATGGAATGAACTTTTAAAACTAAGGACCAAATTCTCCTATCCTTTTTGTGCATGGTAAAATAGTAAATTTGACTTGAACACATGTAACTGATTTGTCATATGAATAGGAGAAGCAAACTCTCTTCCTAATTTCTCTTCTTACACATTGAGACCTAATTTCAAAATTTCACTTTTAAAAGTAAAAAACACATCTAATTGCCTCCTTGACTCATAATAAACTCCGAAGAACTACCACTCCTCCAGAATGGCTGAAAAGTATCTTTATCAACAGCATGAACTTGCATTAAAAAAATCTGAAACAAAATAGCTTCTATAAAAGATTTTGGCCTTATGAACTTTCAGGTGGTGAGGTCAAAAAAAGTTTCCTTCACCTTTCTCATAAGCTGAAGATAAAGGACTTTAATAAAATAAATGCCTATCCTAAAAATAAATTGATACTGGGAGAGCTAGTGAAACTACCTGCACTGGAATGGAAATCTAAAATAAAAAGGAGGAATGTGACCAATTACAGAATCTGGAAAATCACAGAAGTGACTTTTGAAGTCAAATAGTTCAGCAGTTGGTGAAAAAAAACAATAGACAGACCAAGTAACACAAAAGACCTTTAAAAAGGTTAAGCAAAAAGAAGGTCTGATTTAGAAAAGTCAAAAGTGGCTGCAGAGATAGGAATCAAAAAAAGAAATACTTCTGTTAGAAGTAGTTTAAACCAAAAACTTATACAGACAAGGGCATACAGAATAGAAAGGATGAAAGTAAATTAAGTGATTCTGCATAAGACAAGTAGGACTACTGTGCAGAAAATACCACAAGAAAACAAACACAAATAGGCAACAGGCTGTCAATTTTAGCAGGTTTTAATACTGAAGAAGGTAACAGTACTTGTATAAGCATGTCAAAATTATTTGATTGGAGGTTCCTGTAAAAATTACTTCCTGTGCTTCTCCTGGGGATTTGGTTGTACTGTTCTCACCAGCAGTTACTTATTTACACTGCCACCATCCACGTTAAGATCCCATCTGATTTCAGGGCCTGGCCATCAATCTCCTCCTGGCTCACTGTCCCCTCCATTATCTCATCTTTTTACCCAATTTAGTTTTACTACTTCCTCTTTTGGGATACAGATAGAGGGATGGAGCAACAGAATATTTATTTTGTGAAGTATGGGTTTACATCTGTCCTTAATGGGAAAAACAAAACCAAAACCCAACATTAACAGCAGAAGACTACGAAAAAGTACACATAGAAGTACTTCTACTGAATGTTTTTCTGACCTTCAGGAACCTAGGGACCTTGCAGGCTGGACATGAGCCCTTGGCATTTAAAAACAATTAAATCCTTGATGGATTTTTCTTCCATGATTTTGCCCACTTAACTTCCAAACTTCAAAAATATACAAATTCCAACTGTAAAAAATTCTGGTGCTTTGATACCTTTGTGAAAACTTTGGGGTTTCTTCTATGCAGCCCATCTCATATTTTGATCATTTTTTGGCTTTCTCTGAACCTCTTCTAGTTTGTGAATTTTTGCGCAATTTTTTAATATAAGAGCTTTGGGCCTGAAAGGGAAAGCATACATGCATTCAAGCAAGCATATTTACATCTAACATTAAATAATATTTCAATGCTCTTACGCACTGAATTTAAGTTTTCACAGAACTTGCTTTTATAATCCAAAAATCTCATTGTTGATGAGTGAAGTGCCTAGTTAAGTGTATTAAAAAAAAAAAATTAAGGTATTTTTTTTAATATGCTGTCATTAACATTTCTCTACAGGGAATTTTCTGTGCTTTGTTAATGTACAGTTACTGAGCTTCACAGTCTTTTACAACTCTCCACAGCTGGTCCTTCCCTTTACCACTCTAAATAACTTAACATAATGATGAAATTTTATCACTTAACTAGTAAGCCTTCAGTATTACTTCAGAATATACTGAACAGCATGGATTCACTGCACGCTCCACTGTTTTTTTCTCTATAAACTGTAAAATAAAATTACAACCACTATGAAAACAGACCAATTACTGCTGCCTTGTTTAGAATTTTTTATATGAGACCATGTTTCTTCTTATGACACATAGTTTTATTGAGGGTATTCAGTGAGGGCACCTGCCAAGAGTGACTTCTGCACACCGCTTCAGTCAGATTGCCTCTGAAGGAACCACTAAGCAGTGGAATAAAGCCTCCAGTAACCTTGCGAGATATGTTTCCTGTTTCCAACAGCTGCACAGAGCTAGCCCAATACTGCATATACAACCCTGGATCTTCTAATTAATTCTTTATCATATTTTCCATTAAGTTATTTGGTACAGATATTAATGCAGTCTATCTACATATGTGGAAAGATATGCAGAAGCACAGCCAATAATATGTAGCACTTGAGGAATAATCGGGGGCTGTGATAATCTTAGACCACAGAGGTGTTCAGACTTCCTGCTGCTCACACTTGCCCACACTCTCCATGGTGACAGGGTGGGATGGCAATGAGGCATGACTGTCCACAGAAAACTGACGGATCTAGAACTGAACATAAACTTTGCTGCCAAAAGATCATTTTGGGATACTTCACCCTTATTTCATGAACCTCCTTTGCATCAGGTGTCCTGGAAGTTGAAAGCCGTGGCAGAAATGACTTTGCAGAATACATGTCCTTACATACATATCATGCAATCTAACACACAGGATATAGTGTGGTAGATTATATACATATATATCTTCTGATATAGATATTTTGTGCGCCAAGGATTTGTAGGTGTATACATCAACAAAGTGATAGTTATAATTTTTAATTACACGGCTCTCATTAAAAATGCTCATATAGAGAGCCTGCTTTGTATCAGTTGAAATAATTTCTGATTATTAAAGGCTGTTTTTCTCGAAGGTTACTGCAAATACATGACCTCAATACTGATAAAAAACTCCAGCATCCAAAATCTCTACATGGTCACTAAAATTACTGTAATAGACAGTGTTTGTCAAAACTTCTGAATTACAATCAAAGTCTGCACACATATATTCTTTTAATTTCTGGGTGCTTCTGCCTTATATTCTCAAGATGGTATTTGGAACTCTCACCTCGCTTGCAGGAGAAGAAATACACAAATCACTTTCAACTGTTTAAGCACTAGTTACAGTATGTCAGATTTACTGATGATTCCCTGATCTCAAAGCTACCTCTTATTTTTTAAAAGCTCTAGCAAGACTGCAGGCAGATCAGATAAGTCTTTAAAAGTCGTATCTTGGACTCTGATGAAGCTGGTTAGGAAAGCAAATTCCTCCTCAGAGATGGAAGGCTGAGGGGGGAGAAAGACAAAAGCAAGAGAGATCACAAGCGTAATCTTAAATTGGATATGAAAATAACTTGTGTAAGGAGCAGAGCTTGAAATAGTACAAGCATACACTAACAGCTGCTCACCACTAGTCAAGCAGATTTAAGCATACAGTGCAAGCTGAATTGAACAGTAAACCTCAAAGGTTAAATATTCACTGTAAGAAACCAGATTTCAGCTGATGATATCAATTTTCATATAACAAAGAAAGTAGAAGGAAAACAAACTAGATGTGTGTCAGAAAATGTGAAGGCATGATGGGAAAAGAAAATGAGGCGTTGAATACATGAATATGAATGCATAAACAGGATGATTTGTTGGCACAGTGCTGCTTACACTATTATGCCCATCAACTAGCAGAGAAGTGCCTCAACAAAGAATTACAGTCACAGTGAATATGAAACTACCTATAGCCTCAAACCAAGCCCACTCATCCACAAGAAGGCACACCATTCAGATCAACAGTGATTTAAGCCAGAAACAGAAAGTTACACAATTGCTGCAAATGGTAACACTACAACTGGAATTACCGTTTCAGGAAAATATTCTATAGTCTTCCAAGATGTTTACAAAGTATTTTGTCACTACAAAATGTCAAGGAATTACAGACTATTAGATATAAATGTTATGCATAATAATATAGGAAGAAAAGCAAAATAATCAACACTTTATGCTATCGACTTGGGCTATCGACAGCCTCTCAGTGAAGCCTATTCCAGTGTTTGACCACGCTCTCATGCTCTTCCTGATGTCCAGTCTGAAACTCCGCTGGTGCAGCTTTGAGCCATTCCCACATGTCCTGTCACTAGAACCCAAAGAGAAAAAATCAGTACCTCCCTCCCCCATCCTCACCTCCAGAAAGTTGCAGAGAGTGATGAGGTCACCCCTCAGCCTCCTTTCCTCCACATTAGACAAGTCCAAAGTCTCAGCCTCTCCTCAGAGGAAATACCTTCCAGCCCTCTCTCCAGGTTGGCTGGCCTCCTCTGGGGGCGTTCAAGGATCTTCTTATTCTTCCCCAGTGGTGGGGCCCAGTACTGAGCACAGCTGCAGGTGAGGCTACACCAACGCTGAACACACTGACTCCCTGGCCACACTGTGTTTGATGCACCCCAGGATGCAGTTTGCCCTCTCAGCTGCCTGAGAACACTGCTGACTCTCCTGGAGCCTGCTGCTGACCAGCATCCCCATATCCCTTTACGCAGGGCTACTCTGCAGCCACTCCTCTCCCAGTTGAGACCTGTGCCAGGCATTATTCCCTCCCAGCTGCACTGATTCAATTTCATGCACTGATGTGCTAGTTCAGACCTGGCTCCCTGCCAAATGCCTGAACCCACAGTGACAACATCCCTTCCCCCCCACCTTTATCCCTTAGGGCAAAGAAAAAAACCTATAAAAATCAAAAAACTTGAAATCAATCTACTGATATAAAAAAATATATATTTACGTATATTGTTATATACAATTAAAATATTACGTACACAGTGAAGGGAATCCAAACACCCCCAAAGGGAAAGGGAAAGGGGAAAAGGGGAAAAAGGGACTCAAAGGGCGACACAGAACAAATACACACAATCAAAACTGAGAACTAGCAAAATAACTAGCAAAACAAATCTCACCACGTCCCTCAGAGAAGCAAGATCACAGGGCCAGCACTCTCCAACCTCCCTCGTGGCAGAGCAGCGGTCACTGCAGGGCTCAGCCTCCAGATAAGTGAGACCAACACAAGGACCCATTGCTCCTGAACCTCACCGGAAGAGAAGAGAGCGATGCCTCTCTTATTTATATCCTGATTTACATAAAAATCATATGGAATACTGGGTACATGGTCAATTCCCTGGTTACAAGCTGGTTACCAGGAAGGCCTAGACCAAAACCATCATAACTGATGTCAGCCCAATGCTCTAATCTATCCAGATCCCTCTGCAAGGCCTCTTGTCCCTCAAGAGAGTCAACACCACCTTCCAGTTGGGTATCATCAGCAAACATGCTAATGTGGCATTCAACTCCCGAACCCAGATCAAGGAATGAAATACTGGACAGCACAGGGGCGAGGATGGAGCCCTGAGGACAACGCTGGTGACGGCTCACCAGCCTGACGTGGCCATTCACTGGAACCCTCTGAGTCCTGCCATCCAGCTGGCTCTTCACCCAGCACACTACGAACCCACCCAGCCACAGCTGGACAACTTGTACAGCCTCTTTTCCCAGACAACTAGGGATAGGAAAAGGGGAAATGGCCTCAAGTTGCATCAGGGGACTTTCAGGCTAGATATTAGGAAAAATTTATTCACTGTAAGAGTGGGGAAGGTGATGGGGTCACCATCCCTGGAAGAGTCCAAAAAACAGGGAGATTATGGCACTTCATGATATGGTTTAGTGGGGACAGTGGTATTCAGTTGAAGATTGGACTTGATGATCTTGGAGTTCGTTTCCAACCTTAATGATTCCATTGGTTCCTTCTCCAACTAGCAAGTCTAGTGTGGCTGTCATTAAGTTAATTTTTTCAACCTCTTTTTTGGCACTGAAGGAGAAAAAGGCCAAATGCGAGTTTTGTAGCCATCTGTTCCCACAATGCTCTGCTTATCTCCTCATAACCAGAAGCAGCTTCACCCCCAGCAGTCTGTGATTCCTTCATACAATACACTACAACACCAGTAGTGCCAACAGTGCCTGCTGTGCAAACCAGACACTTCTTCCCTCAAACTAATTGCATCAGCTCCTCAGTTAACTGAACACTTTCGCTGTATCGCCTCTGCTAAATATTTTAGGTTCATAAATATATTTCCTCTGGGCTTTCTGGAAGAGCTCAATTGAAATTTCTTCAAACATTTTTTTCAAAGAAGAATGCTCTGCTGATTGAGCTGTTAATTAAAAGAGCTTTCATTGAAGATCTAGAGATTTTAATACTAATTTGAAACACAGTTTATTAAAATATCCTGCAGTATCTTTAAAATCATTCAACATAGCAATTTTTATTACCCAAAATCAGCAAAGCTGTGAAGGAACGCGATTAAATGTTTCTTTCAATGCTTCCCATCTATTGCGTCTTTGTTAGTACATCTTATAATTAAGAATTGCTAATCTCTTCATTACTAAAATAGCCCTTTTCTACCTTCAGAATATTGATTAAAAGCTCCAATCATCATTTATTGAATAATTTCAATTTCTTTTTAAATCACAAATAATGCCTGCAGGAATCAATCCTCTTCTCCTTGAACATCCCCTCTATTTAGCTATTGTCATATCCATCTTATCCTCTTTCTGGGACCAAAGCCTGCCTTCTTAAATTTCAAATATAATGATATTCTACTCATTTTCATCTCACAAAACTGCATTATCAAACCCAAAGTTTCAAGATGTGATCAACAAAAACTCTATTCAAACAGAGAACCATTTACAAAGTATTTACATACGAACTATAATGTAGAAAAGAATAAATAATAAACAGCTAGAAAAACCCTATAGCGTTGGCCATGGTGTTCAGCTCAATCAGAAAGGTGAAACTCTGTCACAGGGTGAACAAAATTCAGTCAGTAAGTGTGCTGGTGTTTGCTTGCAGGCAGTTTTATTATAACTTTTTCATAGAATCATAGAAGCAGACGGGTTGAAAAGGACCTCTGAGATCATCAAGTTCAACACTTGATCCAACACCACCATGGTTACTAGATCATGGCACTAAGTGCCACATCCAGTCTCTTCTTAAATACCTCCAGGGTGGATCCACCACCTCCCTTGGCAGCCCATTCCAATGCCTGATTACCCTCTCTGTAAAGAATTTCTTCCTAATATCCAACCTAAACCTCCATGGGCAGTGCTTGGGACCATGCCCTCTTGTCCTATTGCTGGTTGCCTGGGAGAAGAGACCAAC
>JAWMRA010000090.1:18710772-18730500 GCA_035584735.1 Pseudotriccus pelzelni | reverse complement strand
AACTTTCATTGTTCTTTTTGTTTTCTGGGAATTTGTGGTAATTTTGGTTACCATAGCATTATCCACCTCCAATGAGCAGGACAGTTCAAACTAATAAAAACATTTATTAAAGCCAAGAGATATATATTTCCTCCATTTTTCTTTTTTTGTTAGGAGAAGCAGCAAGAATTTCCCCCTTACATTTGATTTTTGCTGTTCAATAAGGAATACTATACAGCAGAAGTGCTATAATGAGAAAGTCAAAGCTAATTACTGGCATTCGATCAATACATAAGATCATTAAATACACACAATCTAAATTTTCTTCTCAGAAGCTTAACATGAAAAATTCTTACAGAAAGAAAGTAGACAAAAGTGTACAAAGGGTTTATACTCCTACTGTGTCACTGACCAGTCCTATAGATCATACGAGTAGGCATGAAACAGCAAAAACTACAAAAGTATTTTTTACTTCTATATATACATATATTTACATATATATTTATCTAAAGGAAAAGAAGAAAACTAAATTACTAAGCATATAAGTCTTTCACCTTTGCACTAGTCCTGATGCTGGGTTTCTTTATATTTAGTTTTTGAATTACTCTCACAATGAATAATGGTACAATAACAGTACCATCTGAAAACAAGTATTTACCCCTTGATATGGAATGCTGAATTCTGGATTCCCTCAAAAATAAAAATCTAATTAATTCATGTACCTATTATGCAAATAATTCCTCACTTGTGATCCACTGTTCTACAGTTCCTCTCTCTTTCACAATACGTGACACATGCACAGGTCTTTCTGGCAGCACGGTCTCTGGAAAGTATGAATGCGGAGACTTAGTCACATTAATCAGGCACCAGGAATGTTGCTCCTGACTGTCTATATTACTATCTTGCCTGAATACAAGTCTCAATGGCATCATTTAACCATAGTTGAAGGCTTACTTCACAGCATTGCAGACTTCCAAAGACAATAGATAATGAAGCACATGAAGGATGACAGCTGGGACTGACATGCAGTAAGGGAAAGACATTCACTATCTGGTTAGTTCAATGAGATATTTTTGAAACCGAGTGTACCTGAAATGAAATGGCAGACTGGAGGATCAGATGCAGTCCAGAAGGCTTATCTGCATTCAAGATCGTTTCTGTTTTGAGTATGAGCAACTACAAGCAAACCGAACTCAGTTCTTGTCAGGTATTTCTCTGCTGTTATGGAATCAAAAGCATCACCTGCGATCATCTAAGAAAACACTTTCAAAGACCACCGTAAGATGTTCTTAGCTCCCCACCATTTGTTTGAATTTCTGACAAGCCAAGTGCCCTGATATAGTCAGACAGTGGTCTTCCAATATTGTGTGAATTATTATTATGTAATATATATTAACAGAAAACTTGTATCCCACTGTAACAGACAACTGTTGCGATAGCTGAGTAATAAAAATTGTAGACAGTCACTTAGACTGTCACAGGTATGGTGCATAAAAACTAAAAAAATCTGCCAAATTTTTCCAATACCTCCCACTATGAATAGGAAATTCAATACAATTCAAATGCCAGTTCAAAGTCTCTGACACACTTTTAAGTCCTTTTTTCCCTTCCAGTTACTTCAGCATATATACAAGTACTTCTGAAATAAGAAGTAACACAGAAGAGTATTCCTATTATAATTCATCAATTAAAAATTACAGTTTTCCCATTTAGGGCTCAAATATGTCATGGCCTCTGTTTTGTTTCCCTGTGAGAGAATACTTTTTTTAAACTTGCTTTTTTGCATTCTGCTCAAGTTTCTTCAGGCAAAGACTCTTTGCATATTAACCGAGCTACTGTTATAATGTCAAGCAAACAGCTGGACCACGAGGGTACAGGTTTCTCAACTTCACAGTCTTATCTGTAGACCCACCATCTACCCAGATATGTGTAGCTGTAGTTCAGTTTCCAAAACCCTTATGATGCACTGCTAGCAGACAAGAAAAACATTAATATATATTCTACTATTGGTAAACCAAAACATACTGTTCTGAAGCTAAATAGTTTTCCATTGGCTAAAATAGCTAAGGTTATCACTACAGTAAATTGCTTAATTCATATTTTTAACAGAATACTAACATCAATAAAAGACCACTGCTATAATCAAACACATTCATCCCTAGATCAACTCTAAACACCTCTGTGAGAGACTGTGTTCACAGAATCATAGAATATGCTCAATTGGAAGGGTCCCATCAGGAACACTGAATCCAACTCCCAGCCCTGTGCAGGACATCCCAAGAATCACACCATGTGCTTTTATGTTATTTAATGCTATTTAACAATATTTTATTTAATGCTAATGTTATTAATTTTTACAATTTGTACCAAGGCAAGTAGATTTCAGATTCTAGTAGGACTATTCAGATAAGATGAGATGCCTTGCATGTATGGAATTGCAGAAATAAGATGTGATTTCAGAAGATAAAATAATTCAGAAGAACTGCACAAAAAATACAATAACTCAGCTGAACTGGCATTCAATCATCAACTTTAAAAGGAAAAATCATTATATGACAGTCCTGGTTTTGGCTGGAATAGAATTCATGGTTTTCCAGTAGCCTGGACAGTGCTCCTTTGGATTCAGGATGAGAACAATGTTGATAGCAACAACCAAAACACCAGTGTACTAAGTGGTGTTTACCCTAAGCCAAAAACTCCTCAGTGTCTCACGCTCTGTCAATGAGGAGGTGCACAAGAAATCTTGAGAGATCATGTCCAGGTCAGATGACTTGAACTGGCCAAAGGGATATTCCATACCACAGAATGTCATGCCCAGTATATAAACTGGGGATGGCCAGGAGCCACCAATTACTGTTCAGCGATGGGAATCAATGAGCACGTGCTAAGCATTGTATTGTGCATCACATGTCTTTCTCGGGTTTTATCTCTCACACTCTCTGCTTTTTATTGCAAGTATTATTGTTATTATTATCATTAGTATTATTAGCACTTTTATATTTTACTTTATTTCAATTATTAAACTCTTCTTATCTAAATCTACAAAATTTTACCCTTTTTTTCCTGATTCTCCTCCCCATCCTATCTGGCACAGGGGAAAGTAAACTTAGCTGATGGCTGGGGTTGAAGCATGACAATGACGACAACATGACAACATGACAACATGAAGCACAACAACAGCACAGCTGTTTCCTCTTGCCTACCATTTGCTGCATTAAGATTTTAGCTGAACTCTCAACAATTACCACAGCCTTACTCACCTCTGCTGGATGCTGGATTATATACAAGCAGGTGGAGACCTTTAGCGGATGTACGGGCAGGAACGGACATAAACACACCTTCTGAGGACGGCTACACAGCAAAAGGAAGCAAGAGAACAACAAAAGCAATCAGCAATTTGTGAAAGAGGATGTAAACACATTGCACAAATACACACTGCATCCCAGGGGGCACAAGGAGTTGAGTGCTTACAACACTGTACTAAACCTGACGCAATTTTTTGTTGAAATACCTTCCATTCCTAAAAATAAAGAAGCAAGACTTTCATTGAAACATTTGAGAACAGTGCACAGACCTTCCCTGGGGCTTGGTTAGAGTCAAAACATTCTAAAAATCCTTTTGTCATATTCAAGATGAGCAGCTTACTAGTATCCATAACCTTATCAAAGAATTCTGTTACTGCTTTCCCAACAAATTAGTTTCAACAATTTGATATACTAATAGATCGATTTCTATAATTTATATATTTATAAGATTGATTAAAATATAACATTTCAGAAGTATCCAAACATAAAACCCCAGACACGCCGTATTTTAGTTTTTTGTAATTCCTTTTATGTTGAAATATGTAGCAGCCATACATATGAAAACAGGTAAGTCCTTAGCAGGAACTTCTAATCTAAGTCCAAAAAAAAAAAATTTATCTAAAATTCTTCGGTGTACTGCACGAAGCTGTTGGAATGACTAACTGAAGAACTGTGTCTAAAGACATTCATTTAAATATTATGCAAATGATGTGCTGAATGATCAAGAATAAACAGAAGCAAAGAACAAAGTTTGAAGTTATAGAGTAATTGAAGCTGTTCCTCCAGAACACACACACTCACGTGCATGCGCAGACATCACTCTGGCTACTTTCATATGTTATTCAGTAGCTCAGAAAAACTAAGGATTTCCTTAACAGCAAACCTATTGCCTGTATTCACCAATTAAAATCATACCAACCCTGCAAACAAAGCATTCTGAGCTTAAAAAATATGTATTTTCAGCACAATGACAGGGACTTTGAGCACAATTTCACCTGCATCCTCCTTGTAGTCTTCATTGGTAACAGTTTATGTGTTGCTTACACATCAGAGACAGTCAGCAATCAATCACTGCAGCAGATATGATTCACAGGAGAGAATTCTGAAGACAGGCTCAGATTAAATTCATGATGAGCCTGTCGCTGAATGTGCTCATCCACACAAGATGTACTAAGTAATCCAAACCAGTACAACTGTTCCCTAGTCAAACACTAAGGCACTAACAACAGGTAAGCTCCTCTTTATCAGCTGACAGGTCGTGTTAATTGAAACCTCCTATTTCTAGCTGCAGCTACTGAGGCACAGAGATATTCCCTTCTCCACAGGGAAAATATTTTAAATATTTTAATAACTTTTAAAATATTTTAAATTATTAAATAAAAATAAATTATGAAATAAATATTTTTAAATATTTAGACTAGAAGACCCACAGACAAGAAACCAGTCTAATAACAAATTGGAAATTACTCTGATACACTCCTCTGATAATAGTGTTCCAGAGGCCCGTGTCTGTCTTTCCTTCACACTTCTGGTGCTGACAATTTCCTGTTGCTAATTCTGCATAAATTTGGCATATTCTGTTGCATAAGGCCAGGCTTTGGGCCTACAATTAAGTACTCAACAATTTTACTATTCAGTGGGCTACTCTCAGTACCTTCACCATGAATGAACTGAAACCAACCTCACTTCCAGGTCTAGTGGCTTGTTCTCCAGTGCTGTACCACTGCTTTTTTCCCCTATTTTCTTATGTGCAAGCAATTTAATAAGAAATTTCTGAAAATGGTTTTGTTAACAACCAGGAAGCAGTACATACTGCAGAGGCTGTTTGGTGCCTGTGCCCTGATTGATAAGTTCATCCTCTTTTTGATCATCAGATTCATCAGAAACTCAATTTTGTACCAACTGTGATTCCCTGGTTTCTTCCCAATAGCTAGTTTCACTACCAAGAGAAATTTTTAAAGTTCTCCACATTATGTCATTTTCTGCTGAGGAGATACTAGGGCATGAAAATCTATTATACAATGCTGTTCCAAAACAGTTAGCTGGTGACTTCAAGCCACTGAGCTGCATTGCTCACTAGCTCTTATAAGCAGACAAAGAGAGCTTCCAATGATTTCTGACCTCAGGGTGTTTAATTACAACAAATTTCACTAGACAGAACTTATGTTCAAGTCTCCCTTTGACATACACTTTTTGTATTTTCCACACCAGTTTGGATTTTTCACAGGTAGTTTTTTAAGCTTTCTTAACCTCATTAAAAAAAAAAAAAAAACACTCAAACATAAAGAAGGAAATTACCTGGAAAGCAAACAAATAGTTGCAGAATAAACTCTGCCTATATTCTAGGGAGCACAGACTACAAATAAAATACTTTCCAATATAATTTAATTACTTACATATGCATATACATCACTTAACTTTAAGCACCCAATTAGATTCCTAATTATGTTGAATACATAGTTTTACAACCCCATCCTGGGGCACAAGACTTATTTCTGTAATTTCACTTCAGAACCTAATGGTTATTGTGCTGAGAGAAAAACAAAACATTATTCCTACATGAAACTGACATTACCAGCCTACATCTGTCAGACAGGAAGCACTGGAGAACAAAAGAAGTTCTGTTCCACCACCACAAAAGCCGTCTTTGCTCTGAGAAAGGCCACCTACGCAGCAAAGGCTATTTATCTTTTTCTTTTGTTTAAAGATTCTGTTACAGTCTTGCCCTACATACAGAGCTGGTGTTACAGAAGTGCAGGGGAAGCACCAGGAACTTATTTGGTGCTGAACATCAGTCTTCTCCCATTTCTGGAAATTAAAGTAGCAATCAGCTCTACGCAGGAACAGTAGCATTCAGAATATTAAGGAAAATGTTTGTAGGTGGGGATTAGGATTTGAAGGAGCATAATTTTTATAGTGTTATTCACCTGTATGCAATTTCAGTACAGTTCAAAGCTACTCAGTGGGTTCTTAATTGGTTTTAAATACAGCATTTCTAGTTTAAAAACTTATGACAAGGTAACCTGTCACAATGGCATCTAAAATAATCATTCCACATCTAACAAAAGTGCTCCATGTGCAAAAGATAGCCATGCACTGACTTCTCACAGCTTTCTTTCCATTATTCATATCTAAACTAATGATGTTCAGAATAACATTTAGTTTATCTTCCCAGGAGAACTGAATTTGGACAGTGGACTGTGGTGTGGTGTCAGATTTAGTGTGTCAGATTTACTAGTTTCTGGGCAGAGATTCTCTAGAAGTGAATTTGCAGTACTCTGGAAAATAGTGAGCTAATTCTAGAACTATTTCCAAGTCTCTGTATTATTTTCCTGTAAGTAAGCTCTCCCTTGCTTCAGAACTATGTTTTCCTTTGTTACAGGCCCAAAGAGCTTCTGAAAGCAGGCACCATTCTGGGAATGCAAATGACTGTAGTCTTACACCTGTATTCAGAAAACTACAGGTAGATAATTCAAGGATTTAAACCCAGAGTAAGCAAAGACTAACAAAGCTACAATTTTATGCTCAGCATCTATAGACATTTCTATGGAAACATATAAAGAGGTCGAGTGCATCAACCACATGTTCTAGAAACAATGCGAAGGAGCTGATGTTTTTAAACTACTAACACTTGTAGCAACATTTTCATGTTCCAACACATACTGCCAAGGTCAGGCCCCAGACTCCATATTTGCAAAAAAACATGCCTGCCAAAATAGAAACGGCTGCTTCAAGTAAATTAGATTTCTCTACTGTTTTCGTCAAAACACCAAGGGTTTCAAGGTCAAAGCCCACTTGAGAAGTCTGGAGAAACCACAGAGTTACCATATGTTTGCTTCATAGTAATGCTTTTGTATGTGTTTTATATTGACACAAGTCCTTTATACAGACATTAAAACAACATTCAGGAGTTTTACAAAGCTGTGTGGGAAGTTTATAGGGAAAAGCCCATACATTTTAAAAAATCTGAGAACAAATGTTATTTTTGCTTGTTTTACGTTACAGGACAAACTAAAAATTGTTTTAAGATTATATTTTGCATTCTCCACCTTAACCGCTACAGCTATGGAGGGAACATAAAAGAATGAGTAGATTATACATTTAGCAAAAAAAGTCCTAACCCAACATTTAGAAAAAAAAAAACAGAGTCTATGGTTTACATGACATAACATTCAACATGAATGAACTCGCGATAAACAATTCTGGGAAAACAGCACTTTAAAATGCCTGGCAGTTCTCAAAAATGCAGATCAGATGTTAAGTGTTACTAGTAAAGGATGAAGTAATTAAACATGGAACATTATTATGACACTACATAAACCTCTGGTTTGCACTCTGAGTGCTAGAGAAGCCAGGTCAAAACCACAAGGAGTAATTCCTCATGCCATCAGCACTGTTAAGATTTCTTCTAGGCTTATGAACATTCTTAGTTCATAGTTTTAATGGTGCCTTAGTTTAAATAGTGCTTCCTAAGAAAAATCAGGCATAGAAAAATCACTCTGACTCTATTGTTTTCCAGTTTCCATTATTTCCTTCAGCCTCTTTCAAAAGACTCTGGAACTCATTGGTCATGAGGCATAATAATGTAAAATTAAATTCTTACAAGCTTCATTGAGAGTCAACAGTCACACAAAAACACAGTATCAGAAACACAGGTGAACAGAGTACCAAGATCAATAGAGCATTTCCTTCTTCACTTAGTAATCTGTATACCACCAGCTTCCTGGCAAAGAAAAATCAAAAAGAAGAAAAAGATGAAAAAGAAGAAGGCATATTGCTGAAGTTTTGCTTTCCACAAGAAGTTATAAATAAATAAAACAGGAGTATGAGTTTGTTTCATTTTGTTGTTTTAATTTTTTTTTAATGGTGCAGCCACTGAATTTCATAGAATACATCCTAGTTTCCTGAGTAAAAACATACATCTCAATGGAGAAGCACCAAATACAAATCACAGTAAAATTTTCCATTCAAAGAAAAGATCGCACATAATAGGAAAAAACTTGTTTCCATGTTACCTGACAATATGAATCAACTACTTTGCAGACAAACTGCCTTTAGATGTAAAGAGGTAACTATTTAAAGAAATTTTACAGTTATCCTGCACAAAAACTTTTATAACCCTTTCAACACAGTTTGGGACAGCAGCTTCAAGCAACCTAACACAGAAATAAAGTAACTCAACTGTTCTGAAATATAGAATATTGTTGTAATTCATATAAAAAGTTCTACCATGGCTCTCATGGTACCATGAGAGAGCTGTGGAGTCATTTGGTATCTCTGCATTTTGCAGATCATTTTACAATGCACAGTGAATGTGAACTGTGCTAGTGAGCTACTGGCACTGACTCTCAATGTCAGGACTCCGTGTAACATCAACATCAGCTTCCTCCTTTCCTTGCTTCAGAGTGCCAGGCAGTAACAAAAAGCATTCTCCTATAAACATGCATTTAGGGCATTATCAGATTGGATCAGCAGTAGAATGGCCTGAGTTAAAAGGGATTCTCAACATCATCTCATTCCAAACCTCTTACCCTGGGCAGGGACACCATCAGGTTATTGCTTCCAGGGATGGGTCATCCACAGCTTCTCTGGAACAACTGTTTCAGTGCCTGACCACCATTATAGCAAGGAATTTCTTCCTAATATCTAAGTTTAACCTACTCTCAATTTAAAGACATTGGCCCTTTTACAATTCAAACTTGCAATGTATTCTGTTACAAGTTCCAAAACCTTTCTATCTAGTTCCAGGAAAAGCCATTGCAGCACTAAACATCAAATTCATTAAAATATAATCAGTTTAAGTTTAGCATTTTGTATCGGAAGACAATTAAGGCAGTGACACAAATTTCCAAACCAACATGATCATAAAACCGATCAACTGAATAGAAGTTACCACTGTATTCAACAAGATCATTTCCAGGGGACTTTCCTGGTAGCTGTACAGTTGACATAACATGGCTAAGTTAGCATAGCACAGTTCTTCTTGCCACAATGCACTATCCATACAGCAAGCTTGGCCACAGTATAAAGAGGCATGATATACAACAGAGGCATTCAAAAAGCACTACAATATTTTTAGACAAAAACTGCCTTTGGATTGACCTAGTATTCCACTGGAACTATCAAGGGCAAGGGGTGCAGCAATGAGAAGGGATCAGAAATGTGCCAGAGAAGAGGTACAGAAAGAGATATGGAAAGATGTTCCAAAAGGGGAGAGGGAGACAGAGGGAGACAGAGCCATCTCTCAGCAAGTCATAGTCTACTAATTAGCAGCTAAGAGACCACAGAAAAATTTCCTAGCATTCACCACCTCTCAGCAGTTCTCCTGCCCCTACATTCCATGGTGAGAACATACATCCCTTGCCGTTTTCTTTTCCAGTCTCAGCTTTATGGCCTCCTGACCAAAACCCTGATTATGTTTTCCATCATATTCAATCAAGACTTCTCCTTCAATTCGAAAACTGTTGCCTTCTTTGAAACAATCTGAAACAATCCTATACCTCTGCTCAGAGCACTAGACTTCAGAAAACTCAAACAAAGAATAAGGTAGTTACTTGGCAGAGGTCAAGCAATACTAGCAGAGACCAAGTTCAAAAAGAAACACTATTTACATATGTTCCATGAACAGTTACATGCATCACATGATGGAGGGGAGAGGGGGAGAAATTCACAGCAATAAGAAAGGTTTCCATCATCAAAAGTTATTAAAGCATGAAGATATGCTTTTTAGAAAAATCACAGAACCCCTATTCCTATCAGCCACAAAATATCACAGGTGCCCTGTACTTATGCTGACTCCCAGGCACCTGTTAGTCACTGCTCAACTCTCCAGCACACAAACCTTGGGTTTGACCCATTTGTTCTGAGCACGGTTTACTGGCACAATCACTGCTTAAAAGAATATAAGCTGTCAGGCCATGCCAAGCAGCTCTCAGGTCCTTCAGTCTTCCACAGTACACTATGCATGAGGGCAGGTTTTACTGCTACTTAACAATGATACAAACACGCTGGTAAGCCACAGATATAAAACCAAAACCAAATCAAAACAAACAAACAAACTTAAAAAAAAAAAAAAAAGAAAAAGCAATACACCGTTATCCAGCTTCCGCACTCAGCAGGAGAAAATAAAGTTCGGCAAGATAAGTGTTCAAAACAAGATCATAGACTATATGTCGTCCCATTTTAACATTTACTTTCAAGTAATCCAATACATTTCAGGGATTATGTCCTGAGCTCTTACTGGGAAAAAAAGTGACAAATCTACCTCAAAAAGCACAACTATAAGAAGTACCCACAGTGTAAGCCTTCAAAGAAGATGTTGTGTTACTGCTGATTTTCAGCTTGAAGTTTTCTGATGTTGACATCCAGCCACTGGAAATGGATTTACATCTCAAGTCATTTCTTTTTCAGCACCAAGCAATGATCAATTTGTAACGATTTTCAGTCAAAGTTCAGCTGGTCTGGTTTTGAACAACTACAGCAAAACATTCAAAAAGCCTTACTTACAGAGACTACAAGATTTCATTCTTCCTAGATTTAAGACTAAAATTGGACAAAAAAGGCAACGCTCCAGAGGTAAGGGATGGAAATTTACTTAGTTCATGACAAGCTGAGTTCTCATAAAGGACAACCTTCCTGTTTTTTGGAAAATTACATCAGTTAGTTATGAAATTAGGCAAGTAAGTAAACATACATACATACATATATATTTCTCTTTAGAAAATATGTATTTGTAAAATATCTAAAATTAGTGAAGAAAAAAATCCTTCAAGTATTTGGTAGCTTATCCATCATTTCAAACTTCCCTTCTATTTTGCATTACCGTATTCTTCACAGTGGTTTGGAACACTAAGTAAGCAGTACAGCAGATTTTGTTACCGTCATCATCAGTAATAGCAGCAGTAGCAGCAGCACATATTGAAGACACAGTTGTATCTAGAGAATTATCACTTAGGGGTGAAGTGGCTTTTATGGAGAAGCTGGTAACACTAAAATGACAAGCAATTATACTACAAGTATTTTCAATTAGTTTGGACATTCCTTCAGAGACTGACACTATAACAGAGAGTAACAGGTTACCCAACAAAATTAGTAGATTCATTAGCACAATTTCTGTATGAATGCTCCAAGTGTAAGCTATCTGCAACAAATCTTCTTTCCCATATTTTCATGCTGAAGGTAAACAGACAAAAATCAATATATTTCAGAAATGTGGACAAAAGCACCATAGACCTTATTAAAGGCTTTTTAGTTGTTCCGTGTTCTCATGTGTCCATTCTCCAAGGCAAATAACCTTTCTGCCTGACCAGTTAAATCATAAATAAAGGACAAACAAGTAAGCTTGGGGATTTTTTTAGCCTGGAATGTTCGTGGCAGCTTTACAAGGTTGAATAGAACATATTCAAACAACAAATCTTCTAGTGCTTTAAAAGAGAAAAGGTACAAAAAAGAAAAGAACAACATATTCACCCTGTATAATCTTCTGAACTTATTACATGTAAGTAGACTTTGGCAGGCTGCTTTCCTTGTAAACAACTTAAAATAACAAATCAATAGGAGAACACTCTTTCAACTATTTCAACTGTTTCCATTAAAGTTGGCTGTGGTTTCCACTGTAACTATTAGGAGTAAATAAAAAAACCAGCATTTAGCTTATGCAGCACTGCAGTCATTACGGAGAGGCCAGAAAAGCCAAAAACTAATGAGCCTGAGATTGTTGACATTTTCATGCATCTTGGCTCTACAGTCTGGCAAAATAGCTGGCAACCTGACAAGCCTGATGCCAGACAGTTAGCAGAGCTTTAAATTTGTTGAAGAACGTGAAGCAGTAATGGCATTTAAAGTGAGCCATTGAGACATTAAGAAGTTAAACTGAAGTCCTACATTGCCAGCTCTATAATTCCCAATCCGTTTCCAAGGTTTAGAGGCTATCACAAGAACAGACAAAGCAGGAAAATTCTGTAACCAAAATGACTTGTAGAAAAGTTCAGAATTTCCAAGGGGAGAGAGGAACCCACCAATCCAAGAAATAAAAAGAAAGATTTCCAACAATACAGAATCAGTATCTTGGGACTTACTAGCACCTTGCATGCCTGCCCCCAGAGCCTCTCCATGGAAGACTCAGAAACGGTGGCTAACCGGTCCTTCTCCTTCTCCTTCTCAGTCTGGTACCTTGGTGTGACGGAGTGCAGGCTCTTAACACCCCTTGTGCAATAAAGGTTCATAATGAACCCTGCAGTGGGGAAAGGCAGCTTGAGAAACTGAGGGATTAAGACACTGCAAGCAGAAGATGCTGACAGTACATTTCAGCTGTACTCAGTGGTTCAAACAGCAACTGAAGCAGCGTAAATGCAGCCTACATATCTAAAGTTAAATTACCTAAAAGCTTCTTGCATTTTTGTTTTGTTATTGCTGGTTTCTTGATTACAACTTGTCATTAAGGGCAACCCTGCAAGAACTTATGCAAAAATAAAACCTTCTAACACTAAATTTCCATGTCCCATTTACATTTTTTTTTTCAGTTTTGACTTTAAGTTAGTTTAAGTTACATGCACAGCATTCTTTTGATCAAAAAACACTGACCATGTTTCAACAAAACCAGTCTTTCTTACTCCACAAAAGCAATAGGCCTTTGAAATTTAGGTCTCCCTATGCAACTTCATCTTATTTAATATAGTAGTTTAAAGTCAGAGCCTACTGACATGTATACTTTATTTGTTAATAATAAAACAAGTTTGAATCCAAGTTTGAAGCAATCAGATAAGAAAACTGAGTTAAAAAAAAAGCTCACTTCTACACCAAGTGAAGTGAAGTGAATTCTGCAACTGATTTTTAATGAAAGCAGCTCAGCACCCAGACATCTCTCAGAAGTTAAAAGAGCTACATTCTTGTATTTCTCAATCCATGCAACAATGCCATATCCTGTCACTTACAGCTATGAATTTAAGCTTTTTTTTTCCGGAAATAAAAAGTATTTTTAAAAATCAATTAAATGAAGGTATTGCTCTAATTTATTATGGTAAAACAGAATACAGGACAGAATGCCCATTCTAAATTATATTTAGCATTAACATAAAAGCAGTACCTTCTATCAGACAAAACTTCTTTAAAGAGTACATACACCTCTTAAAAGAAAGATTCTCTGTAGTTTATCTTCAACAGAACGTAAGCAAAATTACAGTTAACAGAGCTTCCAGTATTTCCTAATAACCAGTATTAGGAAAATGGTTAAATCTGCAGTTGAAGTAATCTAGTATATTATCAACTTCTGCCATGGATGGTAGAAGAAGGTTGCATTTATACATTCAGAAAACTTCACTGTAACTTTACGTTGTAACACCCTACAAAATAAGGCAGCGTGCAAACAGTGTTCTGTTCAGAAGCCTTCGTGATGCTGTTTCACTGTAAGAGCTCTATTAATGCTATACTACACTCTAGTGTCCTTTTTCTGAATAGCAGCAGTTTTGTTGAACACATTGGTTTTTGCTCTAGCATCAATATTTTTAAGAAGCAGTCAATCAGTTCCTGGTATAATGCAACACAATAATGTATTTTAAAACATTATACCTACTATTTAACAGTAAAAGGTTATTGTATTTCATTAAAACACGTACAGAATATTTCATTTATTTAATCAGGCATCAAGTTCATTAAGCCATTCTAAAGCTTTTCAGGAATACTGGAAGATGCTGCTTTTAAAGTAGGTAATCCATTAAGCACAAGTGCTTTTTAAATGCTGAATATGGCAGTCACCACATCAAACCCCAGAACCATATTGATTGATACCACTCAAGGCACTTTGCAGGCTGCGTGTTTTGAGAAAAATACCTTACAATAATGCTTGCTTTTAAATAAGAAAGCTGGAAGTCTACTGCATAGGTGAAATTTTATTATGTAACTTGAAAACACTATTTTTATGACTAATGTAATATATTTAACAAGCATGTTTGTAAAAGTTAATAAAAATAAGGTTAGCTTGCATCCAAGTACCTCATTAAGAGACTGACAGGAATAAGAAGGACCACAACAGTTAAGATTTTGCACTGAGGAAAATAGCACTGATTGATCTGAAAGGCCACTGGTACTAACTTAAGCAGAACACAAAGCCACAAACACTCATAAAATAACTCAGAATTGGACAGATTCAGACTCAAAGCAGGAATAATTATTCCCAAATTGCTTAAGTGTAATATTGAATTCAGAACTATCAGGAAAAGTAAGTTCCACACATTATAAAACTGAAGTGGACCACTACTGCTGTTCCATATGCATAACAAACCGTAAGAACCCTCAAAACACCCTTTTTCGAGAATCCTTCTTTATAAACTACCACCACTTTTTTAGTCATTAGAAATATGTGTTAACAAAACTAGACTTATCTCTGATTAAGTTTTCTGGCAGTGGATTTCCTCAGACTGTTTGACTTCCTTAATAAGCCTATAAACTCTAGGTGCTTTATAGGTAAGGTATATTTTCTTTCCACTATCTGATATGGGCATCAGAATACAGAATTCTTGAACATTTCACATTCATTCCAATTTGATCCATTTATTCTCTTCTAGTGCACAATTCACCTATTTTCAAATTGATTAAACTACACTTTTGAAGTAAATAGAAATGTTGACGTGCTGGTACACCAAAGAGAAATACAGCAAAGAATGCCTACTCTATAATACCATAAGAAAATAAAAAATATTTTATACCAAATACTGTAAGGGTGTACAAGCAGATATTGTTAATTCACACAAGTGTGCATTTAAAGGTGATCCTTCCAAAATGTAAGAAGCACGCACACTCAATTTTATTTAACATTTCTAACCTTTTGGTTGACTGACCTGCTTAAAAAAGGAAAAAAAAAGGAAAAAGAAAAATCTCTCCAAAACTGTATTATCAATTATTAATATATCAATGATTAAGAAAAACATGCAGAAAGAAATAAAGATGAGGCACAGTTAAGTATTCAACTACTCATTAGGTAAGAAAAATTCATTTTAATTTTACAGCATAGATAATCTACTATCTACTACTGTTGTGCCAGAAGAGCCATAGGATGAGGCCCCCAGGACTTATTTGATCCATTTTTACATAGCTCAGTAAGACAAAAATGAAATACAGCAAGGACACATCCCTCTTCATGTCACTATGCTAATACAGGTGGGACATTCATAAGAAGCTAAACCTGAGATTAAATAAAAATCACCTGTTACAGACAGTTTGCAGGTCTTCAATATTGATATGCTCAACAGATTCAGGAACTAAGGATAAAAATTTAAAAAGAAATTCTTACCATAAATTTCAGGCATCATCAGTGTAACTCATAAATAGTATATGGAAAGATGGAGAAGAAAATAGCTGAGGACTATGTCTTAGAAGCCAAAGGAGAGCTATGCAGCTACTAGGCTGACACATTCAGAAATCTGAAGTTGGATTATTTGTTCCAAGAAAAAAGCATTACAAACTTTCATGAAAAAACATTTCAGCAGAGCTTGCGAAGCAAAAGTACAACTCTGGTAAAGCTATGACAGTGCCAAGCGAAAACCGCTCAGAACACTATTTGACTTTAAAGAGATGAGAATATGGCACACAGGTGCATTGCAAAGGCTAAATCTGGATGGCAGATCAGATGGTGGAATGAAATACCGTCACTATAAGGAAGAGAGAAGACTCCAACAACCACTTTCGACAGCTGAAATGGAAAACAAAAATAAAAAAAAAATCCATAAGTGAAAGAAAACCAAAAAATGGGTGGAAGAAGTCAAATCACTCTGATAATTCATCCTCAAGGCAGTCAGAGAAAAAAAAAACCCTAAGAAATTCTAAGCATACAGTTTCAAGAAAGGAAGGAGGATTGAGTGGTGCACCTGAAATCACAGGAAAGCTTCTTTTTTTAAAAAAATGAAACTCAGACTGAGGTGAAAACAAAATAGTAAGAAAAAAACAGGGTAACTGAAAAGAATCTGACTGAAGACTATAATAGTTACAGGAGGTTAAGACAAGCTCTTGCAGTACTTTTACATTTTAACAATTCTAAAACATGTGAGGGTTGGCTCTTCTCAAAAGGAGATAGGTGAATTTCACCTGCAGTGCTATGTCAATATCAGATGTAAGCCTCAGAAACTACACAAAAAATTACTGGATTTGCTGCACTTAAACCAACTCTTATTTGGGTATATGGGTAACAGTCTTCAGCTCTTACCTAATTTTGTAACCCCCACAGAGTGAAAAGTAAAGTTTCTTTTTTTAGGTTTTTGCTTTGTGTTATATTTATAAAAATCAACAGCAATTCTTGTAAAGCAACCATTGGTATTTTTACTATTCTTTATGATTAAATTGGGAAGGCTTGATCAATGTTGAAACATCTTTGGCTTCCCTTACAATACACTACCATCCCCAAGGTAAACCTGCACATGGTGTAATTACAGAAAAGCCAATCAAACGTACTAGAGTTGCTTTAATTAACAAGATGATTCTCTGTTGCAGTTCTTGTCTCTGGGTGTGCTTCTATTGGCCTATAGTTGTCCATAGTCAAAACTATGTGGCCAGTCATACTCTTTTCCCTTTTTTATAATGTCAGATCAAAACCAAGTCAGCTGAGGCACAAAATAAGCAGCTTAAAAAGGTCTCTACTCATGAATCTCAACACAACATAACAAGAAATTAATAAATGCCTTTGAAATTTGGCCCAGCAGAAATAAGTAACATTGAAGTCACAAATTTTTTAATTCACCAACAGTTCTGGCACCACTCATTACTACTAATACAGGCTAAAGAAAGAGCAGCATAAGGAACTACTGCACATACAGTAACTGTTACATGCAGACCAAAATTTAACAATGTCAGCTTTATATTTATAACTCTAACCAAGAGAAGACACAGAATTTAGTGTACAATCAACAGTCATTTAAAGCAACACTAAAAAAGGCATGTTAAGATTATAAGAGGCACTGAACATTAAAACTAAGGCTTGGTAATTTTTTCACTTAGCTTCTCTTCTTAAAATCTGGTACAGATTATCTATATCTTGTTCATCAATTTCAAACATCTTAAATTACATCTTAATCTCTATTTGGTAAATTCTGCCTCTTTTTTACTACTAAGTATACAATTTCAAGGCAGCTCTTAACAGTCCTTAACACTCCTTAAGAAACTATTATTGAAAATAAATTAAAAACTTAAAGGACATATGTGTCCACTGGAAAAGAAAAAAGCTAATTCTTGAATGGAGGAGATTTTCAGCTTGTGTACTCTTGCTTTTCACACTCACAGCCGTATTAAAATTTCTTAGCCTTTTCAGGAGAGATGACATATTACTGCATAAATATCTCTACTTCTCCAGTGGCAGGAAAATCTACATAATCACCTAATGCTGAAATAAACTTACACAGTTTGTAAAGTAACTTTTTGCTGTTGCAAAAATAAGCACATATTGTTATGTATTTCTAAATTATGCTGTAAAACCATTCAGGGAAGTTTTTCTCTCAATGTGTTCAAATGTAACATTCAAAACTGTAATTTGTTCTGTGGTCTTGTGGCTGGATTATCTGATGGCCAGTGATGTACAACCAACTCCACATCCAGGGGCGGGCAGGCCACCAGCACCTTCTTCCTTAAGAACTTAACTCACCTTCTAGCTTTCCAGAGGAGTGCTTCAGATCTCTCCATGCGAATACACACTTCCCCAAGCTGGCTAAGAATGCATAAATCAAGTATCAAAAAGAATATGGTCATGGCAACAGAGCCCTTCTTGCCATTCACATATGCTATGGGGCTGACAAAGCCCCAGAGTAGGGTCAGACATCTGATCTACGTCAAGGTCTCTCTTACCTTCTCAACTGCCTGTATAGCTATGTTAATGAAAATGGATACACAGTTACATCTCTGTCCTTAGGTACTATCTTATTTATACAAAAATCACCCAATGCCAGGAACAAACATTTATTTTACATTCACAATAAGATGAGAAACCTTTGCCAAATACTTCCAGTTATTTTTGAAGAAATACAATCTATAGTTGAAAAGGCCCATAACTATTTTATCAGGCTTATCTGTGTTGAAAGCAGCTTACATAAGCCTCATTCCAATTAAGGGAATTCTGTCCCCAGGTCTGGACAACAATTTTGAAAACCTATGCATGCAATTACTGGGCTTACACAAGGGTACAACAGAATTGCAAATGTACCGTATTTTTTGAAAAGGAATAAATGAAAACGTTACAGGAAATAAAATTCAGTTCCATGGGCCAAAAATCTATTAAGAGATAAATCATTTCAGATTCCTTCAGCTACACTGCAAAACACAGAGCAATTTACCCACTTTGCTATTAACAGCAACGGCTGAAGACAACCCTTTTAAAATAATTCCTCTCCCCATTGTTTCCCTGCCAGGCGTTCCCCTGTTCCCTAGCCTCTGAAAAGGAGTTGTGTCACTTCCAAAGTTACCACCATCACTGGAGGTCTCAGCCCTGGCCAGTGGTGGATCCCTCCTGCAGCATTCATGCACAGTAAGGGAATTAGTTGGCTGGTGCTGTTTGTGAGGCCAATTTTGGTTACGTCCACATAACAAGAGAGGTTGCTGAAGTCTGAAACAAAGCAAATGTCACTCCTGTCTCCAAGAAGATCCAGGAAACCAGAGGTTCAGTCAACCTCACGTCAGTCCCTGGAAAAGTAGTGAAGAAAATCCCCACTGAAACCACTTCCCAGCACACGGAAGAAAAAAGGGTATCAAGAGTAGTCAGATGGATCTACAAAGCGGAAATTACACTTGAGCAACCTGGTGGCCCTCTACAGACTGCCTTAGTGTATGAGGGGAAAGCAGAGGATGTTGTTTACCTCAGCTGCAGTAATCAATCCTAACAGTGTCTTAGCCTCCTAGATAAGCTGACCAAATACCACTTAGATAAACTGTCAGGGAGGAGAACTGGCTCAACAGCTGGGTGCTGAGGGCATGACCAGAGGGACAAAGTCCAGTTGGAGGCAAGAGGCTAGTGGAATATTCACAAGAGGCTAGTGGAGTATTCCAGGTATTGATACTGGGGCCAACACTGCTTCACCCCTTCATTACTGACCAGGATGCTGGGACAGAGAGCACCGGGATCACAGCCAACAGAGTAGCAAGTACATGGCTGTGCTGCCATCCAAAGGTGCAACCAATGACAAATGCACCCTCCAAGAAAACGTGGTTCAGGAAACAATGCAGGTAAGTCACCAGTGTTATCGCAAAGGAAGCTGGACTTATTTCAAGGCAAAGGCGACTGGAGGAGGGACTTTGCTTTAGATAAACTGCTCTATGGGTCAGCCTTTTGTGTAAATGGTCTCCCCTAAGAAAATCCATAGAGATGATTATCTCCCTGACCCAGCCAGGCCAGCACGGAGAAAGTATTTATGTGGCTCAGCACAGTACAGAAGCTGAACAAATGCCAAATGAGCTCTGAAGACAGCAATGGGCT
>JAWMRA010000090.1:18698796-18710762 GCA_035584735.1 Pseudotriccus pelzelni | reverse complement strand
TCGAGCTGGGTTCAACCCATGCACTCCTTCCCAGTAATTTAGGAAGCACAGTGACAGCTAGCATGTCTACCAGCATAGCTATCAGTAATCACATTTCTATGATGATTCAATATCCTCTATAGACTGCAACTGCCATATTGGGATTCTATTATGATTTTAGTAGACTGCTAAATTAAAATTCATGTAACAGCAGATACCTCCTATTAAACTTTCAATCTTTCCCCATGTGGAACATCCACAAGGACCTTACCAAGGAATATTAGCATCTGGCAGGACAGACCTTGACAGGCTGGAAGAAACTTCACGGAATTTCAGCAAAGTCCTGATAGGAGGGAGAACAACCCCAGGCACCAATATACCCTACGGAACCACTTAATACCAAATTATGAGATAGTCACTCTCTCCTGAAATCCTGCAAGATTGCTTCCAGTCACACAGTGAACCCACCTCTCCCAGTGAAGGAAAATAATTACTGGCACAACCTTCATTTTTAACATGTGAATTGTTTCATCTGTTCTGCCTCATCCTTTCTGTCTTCTGATGATGCACAAATTTAACTCCTTCTAAACTCTGCAGAATCACCTTATTTATCCACATAAAACATGTAGGTTTGATATGCAGATTCTCAGACACAGCTGTCAACCTACTCTACCATCTAAGTACACTGGAAATTAGTAAATTCAGAAAAAATATTGCTCTGATTTAAGAGTCTTTAAAAGGGCTAAAAACATTTTAAAATATTTGCGTTTGATACACCACTTAAGAAGCTGGAATAAAAAAACTCACTCAACTGATGCCTGTCACCTAACCTTATGCAATTTTTTCCTTTTTTTTTTCAAAACAAACAGAATAGGAAATGCATGAAACCTTTTAGAAAAATATCCTACAGAACTATAAGTCACCTCTTACAAGTCAAGGGCCCACAGGGAAATACAGTTTCAGTTACATAAGAAGTTTATTTATCGAGAAAAAAACAATAATACTTTCAGGGACTGAAAAACTGCAATAAACTTAGAGCAGTGAAAACCAATGCCTTTAAAGTTCATTGTTAAGAACATCAAAAAAATCAGAGACTATGAAGCCATTTTTTCCAAGAGGCACTGCTAATGCATGCTAATTAATATTCAAAATTCATGTTTGCACCTAAATACGATACCAGTGTGCTATAAAGCAACTGCATATATTTACTGTGTTGAAAAAAAGCCAACACTGCTTCTTCAGACTCAACCTTTGTACGATTTAACAAAATTATTAACAGATATGTGATCATTACATTTTTCCTCAAAGTATGAAGCAGCATTCTGTCATCTCATGTCACTACCAATTTACCAATGGTATCAAGAGTCCTCACACAGTACTCAGATTCAGTAGAATGTCTGTAATATTTTAGATATAGGCAAATCAAACATTTGTATTAAAGGATTAAAGTTACTCCTCCTTTGCCCCTCCCCTTGAAATATAAATACAGTACAGCAGCATATATCGTAGGAGACCCTGCGAAAACACCAGTTTTTGTTATCCTAATTTTACAACATAACTCAGTCCTGCAAACAAAAGGACTGTTTCCAGTGGGGATTTGTGAGGGCATACAAGAGACATAGGAACCCTAGAGATCGTAAGTTACATTCACAGTTTAAAATCTTAATTTCTCCTGAAAACACTTCCCAAAAGTTCTTCTACTACAACAAAATTCATCATATGCACAATCAAGATCTGCGGAAAGAAATCATTATGTATTTAAGGCTGTCATACTACCGAAAGGTTCTTCCCTTAACTGCACACAGTGTATCTAGAAAACAGTGAAACCTATAACACCAGCAGTCACTGTCTGCTTTAAAAGGATACTTGAGTTCACAGTAAGTTGTATTAACCCCTCCACGCCCCGGTGCTTGATTTCAAAATTAGCTATAAAGCTGTCAGATAAGGCTGGTTTCTTGTTTTCTTTTCACAAAGCACCAAGGACTGCCCAGCCCTGCTTCAGTCTGACGTACCTCTCTGTGTGACACTGGGGCGATACACCTTCCCCCTCCCACCTCACCTTTTGCTCTTCAGCTGTGTGCATACTGAGAAAAGGTGTAGCACTGCCTGCCCAGCCTCTCGATATTCCCCGCCACACTCAGGCATTCCCTCCATGGCAAAATTACTTCATGACATGATTTTGTGATGCTCAAGGAGCGCACACGCTTTCAGGACGCGATGCCTTCAGGGCAAGAGGCAGCGGGCACAAACCGATGCACGGGAAGTTCCAGCGGAACGTGAGAAAGAACTTCTTTACTCTCCACTGGAACAGCCTGCCCAGAGAAGCTGTGGAGTCTCCCTCACTGGGGATGCCCAAGGACCATCTGGAAACAATCCCGTTCCACGTGCCCCGGGATGACCCTGCTGGAGCAGGCAGGTGGGACCACATGCCCTCCGTGGTGGCCCCCAGCGTGGCCCATCCGCCACTGTGCGAAGCCACACGGGGCTGCAGGGCGGGCGCGCTCCCTCCGACCCCGGCCCGCTCGGTGCGGGGGTCCCCGGGGGCGGCTCCAGCCCCGCCGCGCCACCCGCCCCGCCCCGCCCCGCCCCGCCCCGCTCCGGGGCCTCGCCGTGGCCCGCGTCACCTGCAGCGCCCGCACTCGGGCCGCCTCTCGCAGCGCTCCACCGGCAGCTCCCAAAGCCCCTCGCAGCCCTCGCCGCCCTCGCCCTCCTCCTCCTCCGCCTCCTCTCCCGGGACCGGGGCCGGGGCCGGGTCCCCCCCGCCGCTCCCCTCCATGGCCGGCCCGCCCGGCCCGCGCGGCCGCCGACCGACAGGGGGCGACAGGGGGCGCCGGCGGGAGGGGGCGCGCGCCGCTCGCGCCACGTGTGGGGAGGCGGCACCGCCCCTTCCCTCGGCTCGCCCAATGGGGGCGCGCGGAGCGCCGTCCAATGAGGAGGCTCGGAGGGGAGCCGCGCGCCGTGCGCGGCGCGGCCGGCAGGGGGCGCTGTGTGCGCGCGGCGCGGCCGGGAGCCGTGGCGGGAAGTGGCGGGAAGCGGGAACGGTTCCCGGGATCGGCTGCCCCGCCCGCACCGACACGGGTGCTCCCCAGAGAGAGGGCAACGCGTCTGCCAAGGGCTGCCGTCCCCAGCCCCCCGCCGAGCGCGGATAAGCAGATCCTGGTGCCGGTGCCCCTGGGGAATGAAATTCTAGCGGCCTTTTTTTATTAAAAACGCGTCTGGTCGTTAAGTGATTATCCGACCGCCTTAATTGGCATGGTGTTCGAAGTGGCGCAGAGTAGGGGTTTGGGTGTTCCCATAGTCGTGGATCCCTTTTACCCTCCGTTGGGCTGTGGGACAGTTCCTGCAGTACATGCAAAAATGCAAGTTTATGCTGTGATAATTAAGGTAAATATGTTAATAAGCTGCCCGTATTGGAGTGTGTTACACAACTCAATAAAATTCAACTCCAAAGTCATTGCCGTTTACATTAGAAATCTACTGAAATATAGTAATCAGTAAATCTTCACAGGACAGATTCTCTTCTAAAATTAGTAACTCCAGATGAGTTGGCTGGTTGTGTTGCTTCCTGTTTTCTGTTCTGCATAGAAAATAAACTGTATTGTGTTTATGTACTTACAATCTTCAGAGCCACTTGATGCAATTCAGGCCTCCTGGTATTAGACACATGCACAATGTTAATGTGGTTTTGCTTTTAGGTTGTGTATTTTTGTACCACAGTTTTGTATTTGTAGCTCAAGCTACAGATAAATGCATTTTCTTGTGTAGACATTGGAATGCATTTTACTCACCAGGTAAAAAAAAGTAGAACTCAGAGACCAGTGATTCTGAAGCTAGCCGCATATTTACATACTGTAAATTTAAAAAAAAAAAAAAAAGGTAAGGAAAAGGAAAGCTACTTACTGCTAGTATTATAGGCCAGCTAATTTAGGACAAGGGGACTAGTGTGGGGGTAGGAGAACTGAAACTTTCTTATTAAGGTGAAAGCCTCATCACAAGGTGAGTTGTTATAACTTACAAGGAGCTTATTTAGGCTGATTATTAGATGTAACAAAGCTGTAGTGGATATGAGGAGTATTGATGGCATAGTGCAGGGTCACTCTTCTGCTTCCATCTTACTAAGATGCTACTAACAGTGGCCTGGAAATGCCTTCATAGCTTTCCACAAGTGCCTTCAAAGACTGAGTTTTTATCTTGTCTGATAAAAATAATCAGCTTCAGTCATCAGTTTACAAGAAAGCAAACCACTGTAAACAGTTCTGATGTGATCACACAGAAGAGAAAACCAATTTGCAGATAGATGCCTAAAATACACGTAACAATAGCATGGCCTGAAGTAATTTGGTTGTCAAGGGAATGGGTAAATGTAGCAGAGAATATGTAGAGGCTCAGTAGAAAGAATGCTTTTCTCTGTGTGCATATATCTGAAGTGCAAAGTGAATCAGCTTAACCTGAAGGAAACTGGAAGCATGAGATCAGGTTAAGATAGACTGACCACGCCTAAAAACTAGGCTTGAGGGTAGAGGGTTCCTCTTACCTGAATATTGCTGTTCTGGACTACCAACAACAGCAGAAAGGATTGAAAGCCAGCTCAACCCTAATTTTTTTTTTCTTCCTTTTTTGAACAGAGCTAGTGTTTGCTATGTGTCTTGTTCCAAAGCTTAACAGACCAGCAAAAAGTAAAATAGATATTATGGCAGATCTTTGTAATCTTTTGCAAGGTAATAGGTATGTGTGCCCACACTATCTTTTTAATTACATTGAGTATTTGATGTGCATAGTTGAATCCAAATTAACACCTCCACCATCGTACTAGAAAACTGAGAAATTCACAGCATCTCTCTGGACCAGTGTTAGCAATTTCTAAATTTACAGATCTAAATGATGGGCTGTCTAGGAGCTTCTTACTTGCATTTAATACATTTGATGTACTGAACTGTTCCCTTTTTCAGATCATGAATAGTCATATGTTTAGTGACTAGCTGTAGACTCACTGTAGTATGGAAAGTCCATTAAATTTTGTGGGAAGTACCATTCCTCTGTATGTCCAATCTCTTCTGTGTCCCTACATAAACTAATTCTCTATTATTCTAGGATTTAATATTTATTTTACTCTAGAATTAGCCCTTACAAAGCACAAATTAGATTTCTTGCTGTTACAAGTCACCAAAAAAGCCACCGCATCCCTGCCAAGAAGTTCAAATTTACTATACCTTTATTTTAAGAGATGGGAAGAAGCTGTCAGGATGGCAGTTCTCAAAGAAGCATCTTCAAATGGCAGTTTCCCAGCAGCTTTAGACAGTTTCATTCCAAGTGCCACATTTCTACAGCCTGAGTTGACTCACAGTCTCAAATACTGATATAAGTAATTTGAAATCCTGGGGAATACATTTTGTTCTTTTTTTTATCTTTCAAAAGCTATATCATCGTAGAGAATGTGCTTTCATTGCAGGGCACAAATGTTGCATCTGGGCTAGTTGTGGTTCATGCTTCCTGTCCAACCCCATACTTGTCCATACATTCTGGTGATGGATCCAGAAGCCATCAGTTAAGCTGGATGGACTGCCTGACCAGGCTTACTGCACAGTCACTGGTGTCAGCATGAGGTGCAGTCTGTGTAGGAGGAGTCAGAGCTGGGAGCTTGGAAGACATAATGATCTAAGCTGCTGTCTCAGAGCACCACAGATGAGCCTGGAGACCTGACTAGCACTGAGAACTGTGAGTCAAGTGGAACAAGGCTGGAGATAGGTGAGCTTGGAAATGCTCATCCAAAGGCTGCAATGAGGAAGAAGGATGTTTTTGTTGTGTGATTCTGCCTCATTGCTTCACAACAGAAGACAGACAGACATCTTGCTATTTGTACAGCAGAATGGGCTTAACAAAGCACCTTCTCAGCTGTCAGTGTGTGTGAACAGAAGCCCATTTACAGATATGAAGCTGTATATTAAATAAGAGGGGTTGAGAGTAATGGCTGGAATATGGCTACGGCTGGAAATAGAGCTCTGTGCAGAAGAAGTCTGGGGGTAGCTGATCACAAGCTGAATTTTGGAGAAGAGCTTGCTTTCTGTTTGACCCAAACATGCACTGACCTGATTTGTCATACTGCTTGTCTCCCAGGACAGGCCTTTCCGAGGCAAAAGGAATGGTTTAGTGAGACACAGTGGCTGGCCAGGATAATGAACTCCAACCTCCCACCAAGGACTTGCTGGAGGCGCTGTGTTTTTCCACATGCTCAGAGATGCTATGAGTTCTAAGGGCAAAAACTGTCTGTGACTGTCTCTATTCTAAAAGGTGCTATACTATAAGTGATTTACAACAAAAAACATGGATGTAAAACGTTTAGCCCTCCAGTACTGAAAATCTGACTGCATGGTAGGAATCATGTAATAATGGTGTACATTGCATAATGTTGTCTCCTGTAATTTGTTGAACGTATGGGTTTCAGACTTTACCAATTCTATTTAAAGTCTTTGGATTTGCCTGTCACTCATGATAACTCACTGCTTTGTAAATACTGACAGCAAGTGACTTGAAAAACGCAGAGTTCATTTCAGATACTTTAGTCACTAGTGGGGGGTTGGAAATGTCCTTTACATGAACCAGAGAAACAGCAGCAGCAACAGAAACATCCTGTTTGTCACTTAATCTTCATCTGCATTTTTTTTCTGTTGACCTAAGAACTAAAATTTGTGCAATTGTACCCAAAATGCAGCAGTGATTCTTCCTTTATTCTGTCTGATGAAAATTCTTCTGCAGAGCTGACTATTGTTCTTTAGTACCTCTCTTCTGCATGTGCAACAAAAAAGAGATACTTTCCATAACATCGTTTGGTTCTCAGAATCATAGGATTTGAGGAATAATAATGTTTGTCCACTGAAACTCTTTTTTTTCTCCACAGCCCTGATATACCCTGTAAGAAAGCACTATTAGGAACTATTTTCATATGAGGATATAGCGTGAAGTAACATTCCATTCTAACCATCTCATTCTAACTCCTGTATATACACTTCTATTTTTGGCATAACTACACACATGAGCTACAGTGAAATAATGAGGGTGTGACATTGCAAGGTAACTACTACATCACAAAACTATTGGTTTGCATATTTTCACATACTGTTAATATGGAGGAAGTGTTCTTCCTCTTTCTCGCTTTCACTTTGGAATAATTACCAGCAATTTTGGAAAAAAAATAAGTGTAGACAATTACACATATTATGAGTAGAACCTTATTTCTTTATTCAGTTTTACAGCAGTGAAACCTTTTTGTGAATCTGCACTGGAACTAATTTCAACTAAATTATCTTAGGATACTTACGTTGTAATATTTTTCTTACAAGAAGAGGGAAAGTACCGGGGTAGGACAAATGTCAATACGGACTTGAGCCTTGTTTTTGAACTCTCACCCAGCTTAGTCTAAGTGGCTTAGATTAGCCTCACTTTCAAGAGAGAAGCCTTAGGAGGCTGAATATTGGTTTGCAACTGCACACTTCCGCAGTTACCATTCATCTCTTGCAAATACATTTTACATCACACAGATATAGTATCAGAGCCCTAAGCCTCTGGCATTGATACAAGTATCCAGCAGATATTGTTGAGAGGCAGTTTTTGATCATTTTGATTGCATTTGTTACCATAAAGTGGTACTAGTTGGACAGAAAGATTGCTACTTCCAAATGAATTTAATAAATATTGCCGTGTTTGTATGATTGTTTGCAGTCTACCTGCCCTTGGAGCTCAGCATTCTGCATTTGTGGGCACATGCCACTGGCTCTGCAGGTATTTGTGCCTGATAATGTAGTCACTCTTAATGGTGGATTAGCAATTCCTTCTCTTAATGAGAACTGTAAACAAACATGCACAAATTGAATTCTCATGAAACAATGTTCACTTGTTCCAGCTCAGGAACTGGTGAATGCTGGCAGGGTAGCAGGTGTTAGACGATGCTGCTGCAGGCTGCCTCCAGCCAATTTCCATTAGGCTCAGATGAGAGCATGTTGTTCAAGCCAACATATATTCAGCAACCTTTAAAAGTTGTAGCATATTTCTAAATGCAACAAATAATTTGAAGGTTTGCATAAATTGTCAGAGCTGATGGAGGTGATGATCTTGGCTGTCTCCCCATCCTATCCATCTCCCTCAGTGCTAACACGAGTCATCACGTGCCCACAGAGCCACCCTGTAATTTTCTTTCTCTTTATTTATTCTCAGATAGGTCAGCTGAGTTTTCTCTGCGGCCGGCAAGCCACTCGTGCTGGCATAAGCGTGCTGATGGCAGGAATGAGGAGGAGAAAAATGTCCATCTGATCCATTCAGATCTCTAGTACCAGTAAAAAAGTAAAAGACCAGTAAAAATGTAAAAATGCTGGGGGAAACAGACTGCTTCCCTGGGCACATACTGCTGCCTGCAAAGATTGGCTTCTGTCCTCAATACCGCCGTCTTGGTGTGGGCCAGCCCTGTGCAGGGTACAGTCATAATCTGCTGAAAGGGCATGTGGCAACATATCCACATACTGACAGCTTAAAATAACTCTTCATGCACTTGTGGGGTTTTTTTCTCACCCTTCCTTTTGTGAGCCACTACTTTTCCTTTCCTGTTGCTCTACTGCTGCAGTATTCATCTTGTCTGTGCCACAGTGGGCTATGAAACGACATGCCAGCCTGATGCTTGGGCTGCGCTTCTTGCCAGCACACCACATCACATCTATGTTTCTCTGATTCAGAAAATCTCTGATTCTTTGTTTTGCTTTTTAAGGGGTTAGTTACAAAAGATGTGAAGAGAAAAGATGTCTGGAAAAATACACTGAAGTACTAGTTTAGTTGCCTAATTTGGCTCACAAGTCTGTTTGTTTTTATGCTTGTAAAAACTAACTGCCTTCTCAGCTGCTTTTGCTTTTATCTGTTGCAAGTAGATCTCACATGTTGCATTAGAAAGTCACATGGAACTTAACTGTTGTTCTATTAAGTCACATGTAAGTGTCACCTTTTTGAAATAGCTTAGAGTGAACATGCAAGGTGAGTGAAATACAGCATATGATAGATCATTCACATTCATTCACTTCTTTCACAAAAGATGGAAGCAAACATTTGTAAAGTGTAAACACATTTTCATACACAGTCATTTCATCACTAGTTTGAAAGTTTGGTAGCAAGGCTTCTGATGGCATCATGGTCTCACTCATGACACTGGGACAATAACAAAGGTAATTCCAATCACTGAACCTCTAATTGCAGCTCTGATTGTAACTCTGATAACCTGGAGCACATTACAGAAATAGGTAACCATGAAGTTCTTGCTAATTTCAAAACCCTTGCCTAAAATCAGATTCAAAAATCAAAATCTATGCACTGTATGAAAACAAGTATAGTTGGTTGTATAATCTCGGCATGCTGTGTATGTCATTTTGTAGCTGTAAAATGCAGCTGAAAATACAGAGAGCAGGTGCAAAACAAACCAGGTGAACTTCAGTGGTAGCAACTAAAGTAGCCAAGAGACAGCCTTTGAAGTGGTATCTGCTAAAATACTATAGGTAAGGGCCATGATGCCCTCCACAGCTTTGTAGCTTTAGAGCTAAACCAGAGAGTTTCTGCTTTTAGGACTACCCAGTGGAGACTTCTGTATGTTACAAGTCTCTTGGAAGCTGACAAGCATGTGCAGAGAATTCACTTGTATCAGCTTGTACTGCTGATGCAGATGTGGCACGTCACAGGGTGAGAAAAGATTGTGAGTGCACTCTTTAAGGAATACTGATTAAAATCTCTAACTCTGAATTTTTATTAAAGGCCTCTAGAAGTCAATGTTCCAATCAGCTCTATCTTTACAAGTCACTTTGAGATGTCAGAAGCATTTTCCCACTCATTTTAGAAGCTTTACATTCAGCGAGTCATTTCAAAGTTGTAAGAAAATAATCACCTGAGTGTGAAGTCTCACAGTGGGGAATCCAGTCAAACATCATAATTACAGTATTTATTTTAGTGTTCCCTGCTCCAGTGTCAGTAATTGTATGTCCTACCCTAGGTGGTCAAAGGAGGCAGGTTCCATACATCTAGAAACTATTACCTGTTCTTTAACTCCCACAATAAGTGTAGCTGAATTACTTCTGCTCTTAGCAAACAATCAAGCAAAAAGCTTTAAGGATAAGTCCAAACTGTACCTGTCTTGCAATGTAACATTCAGCTTGTTCTCTGTTTCTTCTATCAGAAGAGTACATGCAGCTAACAGAAATTATTTATTCTTGGCTACAAGGACACACCTATGAAAAGGAGAAGTACCCCTCTCTTAAAATCCAGAAGGTTTTGGTCATTTGGAAAACATGACAATGCAAAGGGAAGATGTCAGGCAACTTTACTCATGCCCATGTGCTTATCAATATCTTGCCATTTCTCATTTTTGGCAGTTTCACAGACTGGATGCACAATATAGGATCTGGTTTCTCTGGTTTTGGAAATACAGTCTTCTAGACAAGCCTTCATCAAATGGAGTAAAAGCCTCACGTCACAGCAATGGCAGAGGAGATTCAGCTGAATCTTTTTGTAAAGAACCAGAAAGTAACAATATCACTCTGTAAAATGCAGCATTTCATGGTTTTTAGATTGCTTAAGAAAATTATTAACAGGTGTGAAACCATACAGTAAGCCAAAAAAACTCTATTCTTCCAGAGCAGCATCCGTGCAGCACAACTGTCTTGGATCTATAGATCAAACACTAAATTAGTATTAAATAGTATATCTGGATATCTGCCATGCTGCTCTAGGACTAGGCTGTAGTTGGAATAGAGACTGTAGTAACTTATGAGAGGGGTAATTACGAAACCAGAAGTTCATCCTGTGTAGTGAGAGAGAAGGCAGTAGTAAATGACAGAAAAAAAAAAAAAAGGTGTGTTAATGAGATGTATATTTCCGCTAGAAGAAACTTTGAACAAAACTATGCCTTAGACAGCAAAGTATATAGCACAGAAGATTGTTTTTGCCGCTGTGCTAGCAAGTCTTCACAAATGCATTAAGTGGAATGATTCAGGATGCTTCCTGATCCTGGACAGGACCTTTTTTTTGTTGCTTCCAGCTCACTGTCACAGTTCTATTACTTTGCACCTGACAGTGCAGATGTTCCAAAACTGGTGCTGTTAGGTAGTTTCTTGTCCCTATCTTACACCCTGAGACATATTGCATCTATCACAGCCATATCTTCAGTTTGTATTTATTTTTATGGTTAAGTCTGAGTTGTTAAATGGATGCATACAAACAACTAAGATAATTTTTAGACAAATGTTAGTAGTGTTGCATAACGTATTAACTTCCCCTTAGTTGCCTCTACAGCTTAGGTTCTGGGGTATAGTTTTTGCTTTGATTCTGGTCATTGTGCTTACTCTGGCAATATACTTGCTAATCCTTCATCATCCCAACAATATCCTTAATAGCATCAGGCATTTAAGGACGTTAAGTTGAAGTTAATGGATTTGTTTCCCCTACAAAGAGTTGTTCATATAATAAAAAGTACTGTCAGGCAAAACATATTCTTTCTTCCAGTAGCTGGCAAATCAGAGGGAGTAAAAATAAACTGCCTTATTACTTTTAGAAATCTTGCTATTTTTTGAGCAAACAGTTTCCTTTTGTAATAGCCTGGTTTTAATGTTTTGCCAGGCCCTGACCAAATTCTTTTCCTTGGACTGGACTGATTTTTTTCCCCCAAGAAATTTTAATTTCTAACAAAAGCTTTGAACGGACCTAAATAACCCAAATACATAATTCCATGGAGAGGCCTTGAACAGTAAATAGTTATGGTAGTGTCAATATATTTGTGTTACTGCAGCTCTACAATCTGTTTGATAGATAATGTTGTAGGCAAGATCAATGCCTAACCTTATTATGTCAGTAGAAACCTTGATGTAATGTAGACATAATGACCCCACAATATACTTCCTAGGGCATTCCTCAGACAAGGACATGACATCTATATTATCTTTCATCTGCAACCTCAGGCTGACTTCTGG
>JAWMRA010000090.1:18632785-18677926 GCA_035584735.1 Pseudotriccus pelzelni | reverse complement strand
AGGACTGCACAGAAGGCCATAGATATAGGACTGCATAGAGGACATGGCAAGAATTTTGCCTAAAAGATGACTGAGTTGGAGGCAAAGGTAATTTATTCACTATGGCTTTGCACTAATGGGCATGTCATTGACATGCTTTGACATGTTAATGGTTGGCAGCAGATGAGTGCTTCCACAAAAATCACCTTCACATCATCCAGAAAAATGACATGTTTCATGCAATTCATAAAATTGTTATTGGACAGGATTTGCTTTCTTGAATTCTTAGCTTTTCTTTTTCTTATGTAGGTAAACTTCATCAGAAATGTATTTTAGGCAGTATGGGGTTTCAAGTCCATTTAAGAGAGCTCTTTCCTAATTTTTCTGCCAGAGTAAAAAGAAATAACCAGGTAATTCTGTCCATTGGGATGGCAGTGGGGTTAAGTATTGACCAATTCAGTAGGAACTGGTCTGAATTGTCTGCATAAATGTTTGCTCATATAAGAGGGGTTTTCTACCTTTTTTATTTCTTTAAGCTTGTCCTAGGGAGGAGATAATGTTTCTTCACGTTACTACAAGCCTTACGAGTTCATGAGAGCTTTGGTTAGGTTCTGGTGTCCATCTTGAGACAAGACCTCTGATGGAAACCAGTTCATGTTTACATGTGAAGTCTATGCTACGGAGTCCCCAGCCACTCCCTGTTCCTGCTCTTTAGCGGTTGAGTGATGAATTCTTGCAATGGTAGGGAAGGAACATAAATGAAAATTAGGAAAGTGTTCTTCTCTGTGTCTCTAGTACCTCATAGCCATAAAGTCTGCCTGGGGTTCTCCACTGGCTGCTGTTAATTAGAAACTTGGATTTTGAGTTCACTGGGCATATATTAAGAGATGGTGAAATACACATGCAGATCACACATTGCAGTTAATCATAAAAAGTATTTCTGTAAATTTGCAAGGTCATCTTGAGTGCATGATACTAGTTATTTATGCATTTAAAGGACCAACTGTCCTTGAATTGTAAATTAACACATGTGAATATATCAAACTATAAGGCTTACTAAGCTTCAGAATTTTTTGTTTCTTGAGTAGACCTATGAGGTCATTGTGATTCTGCAAGTCTGTATTGTTTGCTGTCAGCAAACTGGATGCATTTGCAGAGTACTGAAATACTAAGCACTGATTGGCTAGGAATTTGCTTATTGATCAGACTGATCAGTACATTTCTAGTTCACTGTTGTAAGGCTGGAATTTCTTCTTACACGTTCTTCATCAGTACAGACACACAGATTTCTTTTTGGTTTACTAAACAAAGTGTTGGACAACTGCAGCACTGACCATTTTTGTGTTCATTTTCTGGACCTGCTTCAACATATCCATGTCTTCCTGGTGCTGGGGATGCTGGATGTGGTACTCCACAGGTGGTGTCTCACTAAAGCAAGGATTATCACCTCTCTCACTCTGCTGGCCACATTCTTTTGACGCAGCCTAGGACATGATTTGCTTTCTGTTGCCGCCTCATGTACAATTTTTTGTCCATCGGTATCCCCCAGTCTATTTCTGCATGGCTGCTCCCTTAATTTCCCTAATCTGTGTTGATAGGCGATATTGAGTGACTGAGGTGCAGGACCCTGCACTTGGCCTTGTTGAGCTAGATGAGATTCACATGGGCTGCCTCCTGAAGTCTGTCATGGTCCCTCTGGATGGCATCCCTTCCCTTTCTCCAGTGTGTCAGCTGCACCACATGGCTTGGTGTGGTCTTCAGACTTGGTGAGGGTGCACTCAATCCCACTGTTCATGTCATTAGGAGTGACTTACAACTCAGTAACGCTTCCCTGTATATCTCATTGCTAATAGCACAACTTGGGACTGCTTTAGACCTTTTTTTGGTGTCTGAGTGATTATTGTTGTAGTTTGGGAAATTCTTCACCATGTTGTCATTATTCCTTTTGGCAACACCTTCTCAATGAGGACTGGGCCGCGTGGCTGTATCATTATGGAAGCCTATGTAAAGTTTAAGTGGGTAGCAGTTGTTCTGGACACTGTATGTTTAGCATTTTGGAATGCTAATGTTCATTTGTCTTAAAAACCCACTAAACAATAAAACCTGGAAAAAGTGTCCACATTTGCTGCTGGGTGTGGAATGGAATTATTAGAGAGTAAGTGAGGTAGCTAAAGAGAATTAGAGAAGGCAAATATTAGTCTGAGATGGAATATGCCTGAAGAAACTTTTTCCTTGCAAATGTGACAAAATTATTCTTGGCATTTTTGGGTCAGGCTGATGTTTAGGTTGTTAGTGGGATAGAAATTTATTTAACTATCTGTTCTTTTAATGTAGAGGGTTTCTCTTGAAGCCATAAATCTATGGATTTTAGGATTTGAATCAATCTATACCTTTATACAGATCATGTACGCCTGTATATAAAGGGTCTGTAAGTAACAATGAGTATGAAAGTTTAGTACTTTCTTTTTTTAAAAGCTTTTTGTCGTTGATATATGACTATGAATACTTTCTAAATACGAATTTTACAGAAATAGGAAATTGACTTTTACAGCATATCATAACTGTAGACGTTCTTTTAACAGCAAGCATCACTTCAGAGTGCAGGATGTCCATTATGCATGACGTGTGCAAACTCCTTAATTTTTGTAAATCTGTATTTCAGATAGTTTTAGGCAACACGTCCTTGTGACAGCACACTTAGGCGCTCTACCTGGGATCTTTAGCATACATTTGGCTTGTTCTGGCTCTTCCTAACAAGTCTTTTAGGCTTGCTCTTATATAGATCTCTTCTGATCAAATACTCTTAATTTTGTCCTAATGCAACTTTGGGGTGGCTGGTAACCACTGATGAAATAAGACTTTGAACTACCAATTAAAGCTGACCATATTGCAACTTTTTTTGAAGTATTTTATGTTAGCCTTTAATAGTAGTTCTGTTCGCAGTTCTCTGCATTGGGTGTTTTGCTTGTGTGGTTTGGGTCTTCTGAATTAACTTTCTGTGAGGCAGCGTGTTCTAATGCTAGGGAAGTGCACAAAAGCACCCTGAACCAGTACTGGTTCTGTGTCTGAGAAGGTGAACTCTGCAGGTTTTTGAGTGTATATTTAATTCAGTATGTAAAGAATATTGCTAATAATCTGAATTTAAAAAAAAAAATCTCTTGTCCACGTAGTGGATGACCTAATCTCATAGTTGATCATGATTAATGAGTAGGGATTGTATTTTTATTATCAACACCAGTTCATGATTTTTATTATATGTCCTTTTTCTGTTATCAAAAGGAAATATGGATATGAGCTTCAAATTTGTCTACAAGGAGGGTTAAAAGTAAAATCAACCATTTGCATTTTATTCTTGATCACTACCTTGTTTCTTCTGTGTGTTTATGTACATATAAATTGCTTTAGATTGCAGCTTCTTACGGAAGGGTGATTTGTATCTTTGAGCCAGTCAGCCTCTTGAAGCAGAACAGCAGTCATCATAATGTAAGTATTTCATCACTCCTTGATTTGTTTGAGCAGTTATAAAGCCTGTCTCATTTTTCTGGTTTGCTTTAAAGTTGAAGGTTTTTTTGATGTGTTCTTTTAATGCTAGAATAAAATCGAGACATAAGGTGATTTTTGGGAAGTGAAAATGGGATAAGGACAGAGGCTGTTATTTGAAATAGTTTTAAGAAGGGAGGTTTTACTACATTGCTTCGTAGTACTTACTTATGTAACCCTGCAGTTCATAACCGAAGTATTCCAGAACCCAAAAAGACATACACAGTCCTTTTCTGCGAATAGTGTAGCCATTACTATAGGAATTCCTTTTTGAACCTTCTTGATGTGTTTTACAGTTGTTACTTTAACTTTTGCTTATGAAACGACATGCTTTTGGCCAAATTTATAATAGTTTCAAAAATCTATGATTTTTTTAGAATATCTGATTGCATGCTTATATTTCAGTGCTAGAGTGCTGAATAAGGAAAATATTTAATCTCTTAGTGGTTTAGTGATTAACATCCAGATCTTAGTTTCTAAGTGACAATATGCTGTAGAGCAAGTTATTTAACCATGCTTCTAACATGAAGAGTAATACTCATATAGTTAGAAGCGTTAGATTCTAATTAAAGTCAGTTTGATTATATGAGTACTTTGACTTGCAGTTGCTCAAGGAGCTTCTGTCTCCCTCTTCCTGGATTTGGTTTCTTCATTTGTATTAATAAATTGTTTATATGGCCACCTAGTGGATTGCCTTCTTTGTACTAACAAACTCAGTCATGTGATTCTTGGTGTAGTTATGAGTTTGTGGAATATTATATAGCTGGCATTGAATATATAAATAATAATTTACATCACTGAAAAGCAATGAAATAAAATAATGGTAAAATGCGAGTTCCTAAGCTCATATGAATGTTTTAGATGTACTGCTCTCATTTTTGGGCATTGGAACCATTGAATCCATCCTGAATGTTTTTTTAGACTGGTAAACAGTACATTTAGCTTGAAACTTCAAAGTGAGTGTAGTAACTGTAGGCAGTAGAGGAAGAACTCATCATTCATGGCTTGCTTTCAAATGTTTATAATTGAAGGAATATTCTGTAACTTCTTTCTTTCAGTTAGCCTCTTTGCAATAGTTTCCAGCATATTGTTCCAGGTTGTTTTAAGATCGTGCCTGTCTTACATTTACCAGAATGTTCAGGTTCTTAAAAAGAAAAAAAAAAAAAAGAAAGGAAAACTAGGTTCAGAAATGTTTCGTTTATCAGCAGATGCTTCTTTCTGTTTTCTACAAACTTCTGAGAAATCGAGTTGTTGTATTTTAACTTTCACATCTATTTGATGTGATATTTTTGGGGTGGGGGGTGATTACTTAAAAAAAAAATCTGTCTTTGAGAATTACGAGAAAAACATGTTGGCTCAATATAATTTCGAGTAATGCGTTCAGTTTCTTCTGTGATTCAAGGCATCAAATCTTTGCAGTCTGCTATGGAAACAGACCAGATAGATGTTTTGTGAATTTAATTCTCAATTTGTTCCAGTGAGTGAACTAAAAGCTAAAGATAATTGACTGTCCTGTTGTATATTAAAAAAGAAGGGGAGGAAGCATCCTATATGTTATTCTAACCTTATTGAAACCCTCTAATTCAACAGTGGCATGGATATCAAACACCAGGCGCATTTAATGTGTTTCATTTTTTATATATCTTTTATTTGTTCCAAAATAATATTGCACTTCCCTTCTGATAATTGTGTGGAATATTTTTCAATCTATATTTTTGAAATAGGAAGTTAGAAACTTCTACGTGTATAGTCATATTAGTGAAAAGATACTTTGTTTCAAAGACAGAATAAATGAATTTTTATTAGCTAAGCAGTAAGTTATTTTAAACGTCCATAAAATTTGGAGAATGCAGTGAAGATGTTCTATTTCTATTATAAAAAGAAGGAAGTGTTTTCATGCTCATGTTTGTGAATGCTTAAAATTTCAGGTTCTACATTATCAGTGGCAGAAGAGTGCTCAGATCACACTGGAAGCCATAGTACATAATCTAACATGGGATCCCACAGGTAGGAATAGAATAAAAGAAACACCTATCTATTTGATACTGGTTTCTTATATAAGTTCTACTGTTCTTTAAAGGACAGGGAAAGGATTTTTGTTTTGTCCTAGCATGATGCAGAACACCAAGTGGAGTGAAGTCTATACTTTGTCACTTATATGAGAACCAAAATACTGAGTGCATCTATATGGTCTGACTTGATTATTCTCTCCTCAACCATTTCTGATGTTTGTAACCATAGATTAAATGGTGGTGTTTGTTGAGAAAGAAGGGTGTCTACAGTAGGTGTTTCTTTTAGGGAATTGCTAAAATGTGATTAATTTTCACGGTTTGAACTGTAAATGCTCAAATCTACAAAAAAAAAAATCTAGAAAAGGTGTATCTGCCATATTTTGTTCTACAGTTTCAGCTTTGCAAAACTTTTTTTTCCTCTTTCTCTTTAAAGAAGTCTGTATCTTCCTACTTTTTTTTGGAGTTAGATTGTTATAAATATTATGTTATAAATATTTGTTTTAGGTACTCGCCTGTTGACTGGTTCCAGTTGTCTTCAGCTTTGGTCAAATGTTCCTTTGGAAAACCCTTCTGACAATGACAGTACAGAAAGGATAGATATTGGACTTGGAGAGTGGAGATGTATCTGGCAATGCAAGTAAGAAATACATTTACAAACAAGTAATTACTGCTTCCTTGCTTATTCATTCCTTTCAGATAAAATACCTAATGTAGTTCAGTGAAATTACATTGCATATGTTATTTGATAAATGTTATTGATGGGTGATAAACTTGAATTGTGTTTTCCTTGACTATGTGATGTTTCTTTCTTCTTACAATATAAGTTGTAATTCGTTTTGGGGTAGTTCATGTTCTTAGACAGTTCTTCACTTATATTGAACACTTGTAAAATACTGAGCGGAGGCTTAGTATTGAAACTGTCCCAGTACACCCTGATCTTGTACAAAAAGTAAGGTGAAAGCTGCACAATTGAAAATTATTGTACTGTATTTATTTGTTTTGTACAAATAAGTTTTCTTCTGTGTTCTGTGTAACATCTCCCTCCTTTCACACACCTTTTACTTTTTCTCTGTGTGTTTGTGGATATTTGGAACAGTCATGCCAAGGTTGATACATTCCGGCTTACTGTGTCTCTGAATGCTCTTTATGTATTCATGTTGATTTTAATATTTGTATCTGTGTATTGGTATATTTAGAACAGTTTTGGTTTAGTGCTTCAGTTTATAAGACAGTTTAAATGATGGTCCTTCCTGCTATAGGAAGACTTTTCTAGTGTCTTGGGTGCACTGTTTGCTTAGGAGCACTGTTCACTTGGCAGTCTCCTAGATAAGTTTCCTGAAGTGACTGGCTGAACGGGCTCACCTGAGGTTATGCTTCATGAAGCTTTTTGTGTTGCTTGGGCAGTTCTCTGGATGAACCAGAACATCTTTTTTTAATCCTTCAGTTGTTCCTTTTTCGCTGTAGTTGAACTTCTGTCAAGGATGTGTTTAAAATCCCAAGATCATCCAAATGACAGCTGAAAAATTTCTCTTTCCATACAATGAACTTTCTAAATATAAGAAGTTGAAGATTTACTCTGTTTATTGTGAGACCTTTGGTTGCTCATCTGTCATCCTAATAAGGGGAGAAGTCAGACTGTAGATGGAATGCCATAGGATATGGCTTTAAAATCTGGTGTTGTGGTACCAGTAATCAAGATCATACAGGTAGTGCTTTTCCTCTGTCTCTTCTGTAATAGATTTTGCATTTGTGTCAAGTATGAAGACTTACAGAAGTATTCTTAGCTCTCCACTTGTTTTTCTCTTTAAAACTTTTTGTTGGAGACAAAGCTAAGTGTTTTCTTCTTTGAACTAGTAGGTTCTGGGAAGGGTCAGCATAACTTGCCTTCTCTGTTCATCTTTTGTACCTGTATGTTTTCTGGCATTTTTACTGCAGTTAGATTTAGAATAGGTTTTTCTTAAGGGGAAGTTTGCAAGACAGTGATTTTGTGTTACTACCCTTTACCAGAATAATTTTTGATGTCTGAAGGAAACATTCCCAGATGTCTTCGTATTTGCCCCAGTAGGAGAATTTTGCTTAAACCTGAGTAGATTTCTTTGATACGTGGCTCTTGTAATTGCCTTGCTGTTGTTACTGCACACAGTAAACACATCATGCTTTTGTTGACCTATTGGCTAACTTAATCCTTCCTGAAAAATATGCCTCAACAACTTGTTTTACGTATTAATAAAGTCAAGATGAAAATGTACACTGTATCTGTGCAGCACAATTAAATTCTTGTATGTTCTTGTTGTCATTAACAAGCCTGTCACTTAGGCAACAGCTCAGTGCTTCCAAACCTGTAAAAGGACCTCATTTATTAGTATTTCCAATTAAAGTAAAACACTACAGAAATAAACCATGTAATTAGGTTTAGAATATGTGGCATCTTACATCACTCTGACCATTCATGTAAAAACTACTTCCATATCCTTCTTCATTATTCTCTTAATGCCTTTTTGTTTTCTGGAGTTGTAATTTTAGGAAATATGAGAAATGGAGATGTCTTTCAGGTGAGTTGGAAGATAATATGGGACAACAGACACCAGTTTGAAATCCAAATGGTTGCAAAGTGGAAGTAGAAGACTCTCATTTCTTAGCAGCTGTTTTTCTTTTATGATATTTTTGAATATTGGATACTGTAGCACCCTCAGGTTTTCTTGTGTGACCACAACAATGTGTTGCACATGAGGTTACCTTCTAGTCCTTTTGGACTTTGTAAAACTTAGTTGTTTCACAAAACACAATATACACTTGTATTTAAGAATTAAATGACTTTCCTAAATTCAAGGAGAAAAAATGTGTTTAGAATTCTAAAAAAGTTTTTAAAAATTTTTCTCTTTTTGTCTTGTTATCACAGAACTGCTTCTCAAGTTTGTTTAATGAAGTTCTCACCAGATGGGGAGTTTTTTGCTACTGCTGGGCAGGTAAGGTGTTTTTTTTTCCTAATAGTATTGTACCAATTCAGATAAGCTATGAAAGCAAACAAAAATATGTAAAAAAAAAGGGCAGCTATTTAATTGAAAAAAATTTTTTCCCTATTTTTGGCATATCTGTCTATGCATCTTTAAGTCTTGGTAAACAGGAAGTTGGGAGAAAAGCAGTTTGAAGTAGGGAGGCAACACACCAAATATTCACTGCTTACTTTTTTAAAACACCCATTTTTAATTGGTACCAAATTATAAGACATCAGAAAAAGAAGAGTTGGGGAATGGGAGAGATCTGTGGATGACATCACTGCTGGATATCCTTCTAGTGATTAAATGCATACAGGATTTCACTGTTGCTGTGACACTGTTAATAAAAAAGAGCTCTCTCGTGTTTTTGTGTAAAGATGTCTGTATGCCTATTTGTGTACATAGAAGAGAATTCATATTCCCCTCCGTGGGTGTATTCACACATCTTTAATGTCAGTGTTCGGGGCCAGTCGTACAGATTACTTCTGTGTGCAGCACTGGGCAGTTTAACAGCAAAAGCAAAAAAACCCCTTGGCAAAATAAGCAGAAAAAAATGAACACAAAAAGTCAGTCGTATCTTTTCTCTTCCCGAAACAAACTGATCTTTTATTTATACTCCAAAACTTGTTGTTCGGGTTTTGTAAGAGAGTAATGTCCTAACAAGTCAAAGCAGAAAAAAAATCAAGATCATGTATAGGATAAGTGAACAAATGTGACAAATACACCTGAGAATTTATATTGCTTGTTAGGGAATTTGAGTGAGATTATTCTGCAAATAATACAGTTGTCTTTTATTTGAGGGGAGAGTCACTCTGACATTGGCCAAAAAGTTAGAATAAGAAAGTCCATATCCATCTTGTTAGAATTTACGGAATTACCGAAGTAGATTGTGGAACAAACATACTGGTTTCAGATTATTGTTTTGAAAAAGTAACTGAAAACTTGATAGTATAAGCAGTTTTAGCACAGGTTAATAGATGAAGGTAAGCATTGAGTTTGTGCTGCCAACTACAGAAGCTAGCAGAGGCTGAGGAGTTACTAGAAAGGAAACAAAATGGTAGTATGTAAGATTAATTGGGGCAATGCAGTTGCTGAGATTAGTGAAAACCTGGTAAGTGTCACAGAATCCTGAGCAGTAGTAACTTGACAGAATGAGTTTCAGACTGAAGAATGAAAGACAGTTTTGCAATCTGGTCTGGTCTGTCGTGGAAGCATGAATTAAAAATTAGTGTGTACCTGTAAAGAATGGTTAGAGTAGTGTTTGATTTAGCAATAGCGTGGAACGTTGCTGTTTGGATCATAATGTGCCTTAATACATGTGCCTTAATAATACTTGAAAAGCAAAGAGTCAACGATGGTTCAGTCTGCAAATGAACCTTGCTTTTGAAAGAGTTGTCGTGCATATTTTCATGATTCACTTTGGTGCATCAGGAACAGATGAGTAATGCACATCTTGATTAGTTGTAGGTGTTTGTTTTTTGCTTTAAACTTCCCATTTCAGGTCCTCATGCTTGCTTGGAAGAGGAACTTTTAAGGCGTTTGCTATCTTTAAAGAAGAGATAAAGATGTAACAAATCTGTAAAATAACCTAGATTTCTTTTTCTAGGGAAACTATATTCCAGTTGACTAGCTTCCAACATACGAAGTGAAGTAGACTTTCTTTATGATAAATTATATTCTGTATAATAACAAAGAAGCAAATTCTAATGCTCCATTCTTTTTTTGCTTATTTGGATGTTACATTTGTTGCTATATGTTGTATGGTGCCTTTAGCCATTTACTGACTGAAAGAGCCATTCCAGCCATGTTTCAGATAACTATTACTTATAAAAATTGTGTGAGTACATGTTTTATTTAAAAAAAGAAAAGTGTTTTGTCATTGTCAGCAATAGAAACTATGTGTATTGTACTTTTTTGGTTGGGTAGGAGTTAGTATTTATTTTATAAATCAAGTTTTATAGGATTCTAATGTTATAATTTGATGGAATTATGGAAAAATGAATTAATCTGCAAATAGCTTCTGTAGGGGTAATACTCTTGCAGAATTTTTGACCAGAATGTCTTATGTCCTGTTATGTTATCTTACATTATAAACTCATGCAAAGCAAAATTACTGAATAAGTAAGAAAAATTAATAAGCTGGAAAATTAAGAACCTATTTTTTAGCATAAATGCCTAAGTCAATTACCTGCCTGGACAATATTTAAAACACATCTTTGTTTCTGTGTCTTATTTCTTCATTTAATTTTTTATGAAGGGCAATGCTGGTGAGTTGGTGACCCTCTAGGGTCATTATTTGATACAGTATTTCAATGCCATTCATATTTAATAGCTGATCAACAACAGGAATCTAGATTCAGATTAATTTATCTACTCTTGAAGGCATAATCAATTTATGTGGATATCTGACAAAAGCAGATCGAGCAGTACTGAGCTTGATTTTTGATATGTCATCTATGACCTTTGTGTGTTTTCCTAACACTTAAATTTGTGCTAGGGGATTTTGGCTGTTTGCTGCTAAGATATGATTACTTATATTAACATCTGAATACCATTTCAAGCTAATGCGGCTTGAATTTTTGTGGTTAAAATTTGGCAGCTAATCAGGAGGACAAAAATTAAATCCTGTTGGTAATGGCAAGCAAGTTAAATGGAAACTCTGCTACTGTGTTTTCTTTAAGATCAAGTTTTGAACTTGTATTTACTAAACTTGTTTCTGTAAATTGTACTGAATTTGTTTCTCAATGATCAGAAAAGTATTTTACTTTAAAGAAGAATGAAACCTTAAGAGACATACCCAGAAGTACTTGAAGTACATCGTATTCTTATGGAAGATAGTTTTATTTACTGTCTTTCTTTTCCTTTCCAAAGGATGACTGCCTTGTGAAAGTATGGTACAATACAGAGAGTTGGCGATCAGCCATAACACCACCTGGTGCCAATCCTGAAAACCAAGCAAAGGAAATTGATTTTTCATTTGTTTATTTGGCTCATCCTCGGTCAGTAAATGCGTTTTCATGGAGGAAGACCAGTAAATTCATGCCACGGTCAGTAGTGCTAACAACATGAGGTTCGTAAGTTGCCTAAAAAAACCCCCAAACTGTACAGTCTTCCCAGCTGTACAGTCAAGAGTCACACAAATTGTGTGGTTTTCTTCAGTTATTAATTTTATACTGTCTGTGTGTGTTCCTGAGAGGTAAGCATCCTCTTACCTGGAAAAGAACTAGAAAGTTAGAAAGGGATATTCAAGTAAAATAATAATTTGGAACTGATATCTTTGGTTTGAGCTTTTTTGGAGGTATGTTCTGATGAGTCAAAATGACCTGTCTCTAATTTCCATGAGTAATTGCAGTCTCAAACTGTGCCCTGCAACCATTTTTTGGCTATATTATTCCGAATAGTAACTACATTTGCCTACCTTTGTACGGAGCAAATTTATGTTGTCCTTTATACCACCCTTAAGAAGATTCTTCATAAAGCCATTACTATAGTTCTTAAATCACTTCTGAAAATCCATCTGCTCTGTGATTCGTAAGGGAGTTTTGTGCTGACAGTCTAGTCAGATGATCCCTATATCTTTTGAGCCGTAGATAAAGCTAAAGTGTAAACTTACATGAACTGGAAACCTCATGGTCTGCATAGCTTTTTCCAGTGTCTAGTTTAGGGTAGTTGGATTTTTTGGCTATATATGTAACACGAATCGCATTTAGAAAAATAGTAATTAAGGAAAAATTTGCTGTTGTATCCCTGGTATGACTGTGTTTCTGTCTTTTTTTATATATATAATTTTGTAAGTGGTAGATTAGCGGTAAGATCTGAAATTAAGAATGGGTATCTAGAATGTTATTAGCTTTTCATGTGAACAGCTTTAAAAGGAAAAACATAAATTTTGCTATTACAAGTATGAATTATTCCTTAAATTGAAATCCATGATTTGCTGTTGCACTGTTGTGTGATGAAGTTGGAGGTAATTTCTAGTCCAATACTTGAACAGATTGGAAAGCCTTTGAGACGTCATTTGTTTCTTAAGAATGTACAGATGAGTTTTTCTTTCATTAGTATGTTGAAGTTCCTTGTGCAATTCCAAAAACTATTTGGAACTGTTGGTTTATTTTGGTGCTATGTAATAGTAAGCAGCTTTTTCATACCTTAAATTTTCTTTCTTTAGTGGTGCTGTCTGCAACGTACTCCTGACTTGCTGTAAGGATAATGTTTGTCGTCTCTGGGCAGAGACTTTGTTACCCAATGACAGTCTGTTGTATGGTGGAGGTTACAGCAATTGGAGTGAAGCTGTGAACTTCACAAATAACTTCAAGAGAAATATTTCAAGCAAAGAAAAAGTACAAAGTGCTTTAGAGGTAAGAACTGAAACGGAATAATGAGAATAAACACTTGTACAAACATGTAATTTTAGACAGGTTTGTAATTATAAACTCAGACTTGTATCATAAACTGAAATCCTTCATACCAGAGATGTAGATAAAATGCTATAAAAGGATGAGTTTCTTTGAAATCTTCCTTGGAAAGTCTAAGCTGACAGCTCTCCTGCTGAACTTCTCACATTAGAAGACACACTGTTCTAAGGTCCCAGCTGCCTGTTTTGGTCTGGTGACTGAAGAAAAATGCTTTGCAGTATCTAGTTCAAAGGGCTAGGAACAGTATGGAGCACATGCTGTATTTAGGTTATGTGAAACCCAGGAGCGATGCTGCCTCAAAATGTATGGTAGGGGCTCACTTGTTACCTCTGAAATTGTGGGATGTTCTTTGACTTCTGCAACTGGAAAAACAGTGGCCATATGGAGGGAAGAAAAACAGCCTTTCTGCTGTAGTCCTCAAGTAGAGCAGATTGCTTGTAAACTTTAAGGCAAATGGTCCTTGCCGGATATTGTTTTCTAACCAGTGGGAATCAGGAAAAAGTGAAGCAGTAGTGGTCTCCTGCAGTTACATAGCGCTTATGTGGGCATTGTGCTTGTATCTTAATGGAGTGACATTTACCATGCTTATAGTGCTTTCTTAGCACATAAGACATACTTGGAAAATATGACAGGCCGAAAGGCAGAACATAGAAACGAATACAGGCAAAAGATGGGAGAGAAAGGGAAAGTTGGAGACAGTTCTGTGTTGAAAATAAGAGGCAACACCGGAGATCAGAAACACCAATTATATGAGAACTGAGAAAACAGTGCTTTACATGGGCATGCTGTGTTAAGATACAAAACACAGCAAGTGAAAAGGAATGCCAAGGGTGTAATACTGTCCTTAGCACAAACTGTGTATCTTCATGTACCTTTGTGTGCTTATATAGATGCCTACAGCACAATGGGCTTGAACTAAGTCAGTGTTAAAAATCAGATATTACTTTTTCCCTTTGACACATGTATTTGCATAAAGGAGTAAGACCTGTAAACTCACTGGACCCTTACAAAGTGCTGATCTAATTAGATCCAAAGTTCGAATCCAATTTTTCAGTCTCTGAAATGGGGCTACTGAAATTTGCTGCTTTGTTCAGAATCCTGAATAAGCATGGTATATGTGTTTATGAAACACAATAGCATATTCTGTTTAAGTGTAAAAACTGTATGAACACTGTCTGCACACTGGAATATGAAGTAGTTACTTAGGTGAAGGTGTTTTATGTACCTTCATAAATACATCTGAAGGCAGTGGTATCTTTTTACTGCAGGCACCACTCAAACAGTGTAATTTTGCAAGAAACTGATTCCTTAAATTAGCTTTTAAACTGAGAAATAAAATTCACTGGTTTCTAGAAGACCACATATAGATGAAATCTGCTTTTTCTTTTTGAAAGGAATTAAAATGACACCTTATTTTTCATGCAGTTAAACCTGAGGCACTTCCGACGAGGAAGAAGGAGGTCAGGTGCTGTTGTAGCACATACTGGATATGCTCTGCATCAGCCAAATCCCCATGAACTTCACAGGAACATTCCTCCTCATGCAAATGCCCTTTGTCACTTCCATATTGCTGCCAGCATCAACCCAGCCACAGGTAAGAAATGTGGTCAATCCTTCCTACAAAGTGAACTGCAATTTCTGTGAGGTATATGTTCTCTGTGGAAGCTAAAAAAATGTATTTGTACAATATTTACATGATCATACAAAATTACTAGTATGTTTGTTTCATTTATGCATGAAAGAAACTTCTGCAGTAATGAAATTATTTGAATAAATTTTCTCTGCAGTAATCCTGTCTTTTATTTTGTCATCTTTTAACTGAGATTCATTGTGGTCTAAGATGGGGTAAGGTAAGTATTTGTAACTGGAGCTACAATTTACTGTGAATTGTGTGTGATATTGGGGGTGCACTGATAAAATGAAAAAATTCCACCCTGATTAAAATCAGTATGTGGCACTAAGTGTGTGAAATAACCACATGTTCCAGTACTTCTTTTCTGTCTCTGAATGAAACAAAACATGCCTTCATCATGCATTCCATAACCTTTAGTACTGTCTAGCACTCAAACATTGAGGAAAGCATTGAGGAAACTCCTCTGCAGTTGTTAATATTTCTGTCTTTATAATCTTTGTGTAGCTGAAGATGAGGTGCATGTCTGCTTATTGCAAAACTGAGTAAAAATGCAGTATTAAATGGCCTTTCATTAAGGTTTTACTGCTGGTACGTGGTTTTCTCTGTCCAGGCTTAAAGAATAAATGTATTATGTAATTCTTACCTTAAAGTAGTAACCTCTGTCTTATAGTACTTTAAAATTGTTTTTCTGTTCCTCCTGACTCTTGTTTGAGAGGCCAATTTTGATCTAAAGGCATTCATGATGAGTTCATATTTGTAGCTGTACAGTCTTTGGTATGATTGTAAAGAATAAGTGATTTCCATTAAAATTGCTGTGCTAGGCAAAGCTGTAAACACTTTCTCCTCCAAGATTAGACTTCAGCATTTTTATTACTGGTTCATTTGTCCATATTTTAACAGATAGGACTAGAATCACATCAAGCCTACCAGAGAGAAACTTGTTTCAATTTTGTGTTGTACCATCAGTGCTATCCTGTGTCTACAGGAAAAGTCTTGAGTCATTACATATGTTACTATTCAGTGTCATAGGGGAAAATTTCTTCAAAACTTCATGGACTTTTGTAGTTTTCTTCTGTACTTTGTCATCTGCAGGATGCAAGGAGCTACATAGCCTTTTCATGTGGCTAGCACATAATCTTTCACTTTTTTTTTTGTACTTAGTCTTTTCTTATTATTTTTGGACACAGTAGGTGGCACTGTGTTTTAAATCCAGCCTACCACCAGGCCCCATGCAGCTACTTGCTCACTCCCATATCAGCAGGACTGGGGAGAGAATCAGAAGGGTAAAAGCGAGAAGACTCCAGATTTAATAGAGTTTAATAAGGAAAGCAAAACAAGGAGTTATTTCACTGCTTCCCATGGGCAGGCAGGTGTTCAGCCATCTCCGGGAGAGCAGGGCCCCATCACACGTTAAGGGCTACTTGGGAAGACAAACACCATCACTACTTACATCCTTCTTTCTTCCTTCTTACCCCCACTTTTTATGCTGAGCATGATGTGGTCTGGAATATCCCTTTGGTCAGTTTGGGTCACCTGTCCCAGCTATGTCCTCTCCTAATTTCCCATGCACCCCCTTGTCATCATGGGAGTACAGAAAGCAGAAAAGGCTTTGAGTGCATAAGCACTAACACTGCTCAGCAATAACCAGCAAAAACATCTCTGTATTGTCAACCCTGTGTTCAGCACAAGTGCAAAACACAGTCACATTCCAGCCACTATGAAGATTAACTACCCTAGCCAAAACTACCCAGTATAATAAGTAAACTTTGATTTTGTTTTTAGAAGTCTTTGCAATATAAATTCACCTAACAGCAAATTCACAGAATGAGAATAAAAATAATTTTGAAGAAGATTGGAAAAGTATTTTCCTAGTTATTCAAAACTTGTCTTTGGCCTTTTCAATCTCACATTCTTTTTATATTATGTGTATTAATCTGGCTCTTTCTTAATACTGTCTTTTGGATCACTTTGTCTTTAACTCAGTTGACTGGAAGATAACAGGTTGTTCTTTAAAGTAACTTTAACATTCTAAATCTTAATTTGAAGAAGTATATGTTCTTCCTCACAGTCAAGTCCTTAAGTATCTCAGTCTAATGAGATTTTCTAAGTAGGCCTTTTCGTTTGTCCTTTTGAAATTGGATTTAATCTGAAAACCTAATTGTATTTCCTTTCATGTAATTTAAAACAAATCGGTTTATGATCTCTCACTTGAAAATTTGCCCTTACTAAACATTTTAAAGTAGTTGATAAAAACTTAAGGCCAAAACAGCTTTGCATTTTGAAGAATAATGCTGTCATATATAAGAAGAAATACAAAATGTCATATAGTATATGAAACTAATTTTTTTTATAGTTAACAAAGTCCTTGAGACTTGCTTTTGTATGGTGGTGTTATTTCAACAGATATTCAACCTGGGTAGAGTTCAGTGAAAGAAATAAATAGTGGTTACTACGACAAACGTGGCTCTAGGTAATTTCAGAAAAAGTTCTTCTATCCAAAGGCATTAGTATTTTTCTGGAAAGAGTGATTGTGATTTATGAAGCAAATAGAAATTCTCCAGGGATAATGTCTAGAGCTGAGCATCAATTAGAAACTGGTAGTTTTGAGGTAGGAGAATGGAAAAAAAAAATGATTTCTTATCTGAAAAGTAATCTTTTTAGTTCACGTTATTCAACTTTGTGTTCTAAAAAGGGGTCAATAGAATTTTTCCCTCCAAGATCTGTTACTTTCCATATGTATAATGCTATTTTTGAGACTGGCATTGGCCTGTTTAGGAAGACAGACTGTATTTCTTAAATCATCTGTGCTCTTCTTGCCCCCTTCACCTGCTGCATCCCCTTCCCACAATAAAATTGCTGGTTGTCTTGGTAGTCCTTTTCTTTTATCTGTGTTGTCTCAGTTATAATTTTCTTTGGCTAGATTGGAGGATTACTAATTCAAAGCTGTCATTGTCTTTGATTAAAAACAAGAGATTTTGAGTGAAAAGTATTTTGTCTCCCAGGACATGGAATTTAAGTAATGCTGCATAAATAGGGAGCAGAAGGACATGGCAATATCGATGGAGGTTTCTAGGTGGGAATACATGCAGGTTGAGCTTTTAACATGTTGCTGTATCAGTTATTTGAGGAAATTTCAGTAAATTACCCAGCTGCCTTTTAGCCACACTTAATTTAGATAATGTTACTCTGCAGCAGTCTGATCCTTGCTTCTGTGACACACTTTGTTATTGCTGCTTTATTTTTCACAGCAACACTGAACGCCAGTTACCATCAAAGGGCAATGGCAAATAACAGTCTATCAGAATTAGAAATTCTGGGGTTTTGTGATGGTGTTACAGAGGGTGTCATCTGGTCACTGTACTAGATTTTGCTTGTGTAAGCCCGTAGTCTTTGATTACAGTGTCAATCCACTCAGTGTCTGTTGTGGACTAAATGTTTGAAATGATGCTTAAATTATTTGGTTCATACTGAGCTGTAGTAGCAAAAGACAAGGTAAATTAACCTGTGTGTACAGCGTTACATCCAGAAGATAAAACCTTGCAGGGCCCTACTGTGATCCTCAGGTAAGCATAACAAAGAACTTCTCTGTGTGGTGGCTAAAAACAGATCACGCTGGTGAAGGAATGGCAAGTGGCAATGCACTATGTATATTTTTTTCATGACAGAGTTTCTGCTTCAAAATAATTTTTCTAAAATGAGTTTTTTGACCAAACTACGTAGTTTAAAAAAATGTCAACATCTTTTTCTGTTAGATATCCCCCTACTCCCTTCTATCACATCTCTGAGTCTTGGTGAAAATGAAGAAAAAAGTGGACCTTTCGTTGTGCACTGGCTAAACAATAAAGAACTTCATTTTACCTTATCCATGGAAGTGTTTTTGCAACAACTTAAAAGGAGTTTTGAACATCATTCTCCTGAGACTAACACTGAGGAATCTAATCAAACGGATTGCAGATCAGAAGAAGGTAAAAGTTACAGAGATGTATACCGTTTAGAAAAGTGGCTTTCATTTTAGAAACTAGTTTGTAATGTTCCTTCAGGTGAACTCAGGTGGGCAACTTGACATGGAATAATGTTAAGGAAGCAGGTGCAATACTTTGAATTAACTTCTTTTTTTTTTTTTAGATAACATACATTTCATTTAAATAGCTTTATTCTGTAACAATATACTTAACTGATTTATGTATTTTAGAGCTTGGTGTTCATGTTCTGTCTATGCATGCAAAAATTTGTATAAAATATGGAAAAAGAAAAATATTTCAAATTAAGGTGCAATAAAAACTATTTTGGTGTATTAGACATTGAAGTCCACTAGAGGATTTCTGGTTATGATTTTTATTCTTTTAGGTTAGTTCTCGAATTTTAAAGTAGTTCTTATATGATTGTCTTATAAAAGGCCTGAAAGGTGCTCCAGTGCCTGAATAACACCACTTGTTATGCTGCTGGTTTTGATATATATAATGGTTAAATATAATATATATTTATATATCGGTGTGTTCTAGAAGCTGATGAAAATGGGGATGAGCAAAAAGGAAACCAAGAAAAGAAGGAACTGAGTGATGAGAAAGCTACTCCAGATTCAAGCCTTGTTCCTTTATCATCTGCTATTATTGATCATGAAATTGAAGTTCTGCTCTCTGAATGGAATAAAAATGCTGACATGCTATTCAGTATACATCCTATGGATGGTTCACTGCTGGTGTGGCATGTGGACTGGCTGGATGAATACCAGCCTGGCATGTTTCGCCAGGTGCAGGTACTTTATTTCTTCTGCATTATGCATTGTTACTCATTGAAAAGTATGATGACACAATAACTAATAGTTATTCTTCCTTTCTTAAAATTCCAGGTGTCATTTGTTTCGAGAATTCCTGTTGCATTTCCAACGGGTGATGCAAACTCTCTTTGCAGAAGTATAGTGATGTATGCTTGTACCAAAAATGTTGACTTAGCTATTCAACAAGGCAAACAAAAGCCTCCTGGTCTTACACGATCTTCATCTATGCTTATCTCTTCTGGACACAGTAAATCAACCAACAGTTTAAAACTAAGCATCTTCACACCTAATGTTATGATGATTTCCAAACATGCAGATGGGTCATTGAACCAGTGGCTAGTGAGTTTTGCTGAGGAATCTGCTTTTTCTACTGTACTGAGTATTTCACATAAATCCCGATATTGTGGTCACCGTTTTCATCTTAATGACTTGGCTTGCCACTCAGTATTACCACTGCTGCTTACAACCTCACATCACAATGCTCTAATTTCACCAGATGTTGAGAATGATTCTTTAAAGTCTCAAGAGTCACCAGTAAGACTTCAGAGCAGAGCCAATGCAAATGTGACATCCCAGGATCCCAATGCGGTTTACAGTGAACTTATTCTTTGGAGAGTAGATCCTGTTGGGCCTCTGTCCTTTTCTGGTGGAGTTTCTGAACTCGCCCGGATCAATTCTCTTCATGTTTCAGCTTTTTCTAATGTTGCATGGCTGCCCACACTCATACCCAGCTATTGCCTTGGTGAGTTTTGTTTCCGGATTTGTGAAGTGTTTTAAAATGAAAGTAAATAACCTTATAATGCTTTCAAATAGATAATATGGAAATACTTGAATGTAATGTAAAAAATGTTAAGTATGGGTCCTTCACAAATTTTCAAGCTGCTGATACTTGGAAAGTCTTAATTCGTGTGTGAAGATTTGCTGCTCTTCTGTCTTATTTTATGTATTTGGTTTTTTATGAGCTTATGCAATAAAGTTCTTAAATACTAGCACATACTTCAGAGCATGTTGAACACTTAAAAGCTGGGGAAGATTTAGCTCTAGTTTGCAAATGGGATTCTCATTTCCTTTAATATACTTTGATTTGGTTGCTGAGCACAGAATTAAACTTTGTAATTCTTGCTTGTGAATAGAAGTTAACAGGAGATATTTTTTATGCTGAGTTGTTTTCTGTCATAACTTCAAAATTGGCTCTTGTCCAATATAAAAAAAAGGCAAGTTAGTGTTTGATTAGTTAAGCACTTTTTGCCTTCCTGCTTTTCAGGTGCATATTGTAATTCTCCAAGTGCCTGCTTTGTGGCTAGTGATGGACAGCATTTGAAATTATATCAAGCTGTAATAGATGCTAAGAAACTTTTGTGTGAGCTCTCCAATCCAGAAATTTCTGTAAGTAAAAAGCCTGTAAGTAAAAAGCCCTCTCAAGTTTTTGCATGTTGCAACTTCATTCAGTCTCACTAGGCTCAAACGTGTTAGTAACTAAACTGGTTGCTGAGGATTTCACAGTTACTTCTGCTTGTAAAAACAGATAAGATAAAACTTTTTTTAGCCACTGCATATCATTTAATCTGAAAACTCTGCATATTGGGACAGGCCAGTGTTTGATTAGGAAATACCTCTGAAACACTTGCACTACAAGGAATAATACCTGCGTATGTGCATTGCCATGCTGAGGAAAAGCTGAGATGACAGTGCAGCTTGGGAAAAGGACAATACATTGCTAAATGTGGGGCTTTGCAGATATTCTTGTCACTTTTCAGCTATCCAAACCGTATGTGCTTTTGATAAGACGGGGAATATTACCTGTGTTCTTACTGAATCACAACCGGTGTATATTTAGTGCTTTGGTAACATTTGTGTAGTGATGTTGCACCTGCGTAGCAGGCTGTGTCACAGAAATGCACAACACTGAGTTAACAAGACCACCCCTCTGACTCTTTTTAAACAGAAGTATGTTGGTGAAGTTTTTAACATCATAAGTCAGCAATCTACGGCTCGCCCAGGATGTATCATTGAACTGGATGCCATCACGGAGCTTGTAAGATTTTTCTCATATACTCATTTTTTGCCATAATTAGCTTTTTAAAAAAGTGTTAATAGTAAACACAATACCTGTAGCTCTCTGTCTGGTAAAGATGAGATATTTAAAGACTGCTTGTGGTGTATACTTGCTCTTGTTTTCAGTAGTACCTGTAAGTGAAAAGAATGTAAGTAATGAAAGTGCATCTTTATGAGAAATCTTTCACTGATGTATATAACTAACAAGTTAAAAGCTCCCATGTTAGAGAGTGATCTTAAGCAGTACATTTCATAATGTTCACTTCTTGGGTGTGTTTCTACTTTCTTAGCATGGCCGGAAAACACAGTTATTCCATGTTTTTCAAGAAGACTTCATTTTAAATAACCAGGAGAAGGAAATGCCTGCAAAGAGGAACAATTTATCAGACTCTGGTAAAGAATTCTTTTTCATGGAACATTGAAATTTTCATACCACAGAATAAAAAGAACTTGTTAAATAGCTTTTGTCATTTTAAGGTCAAATACCTTATTTTGAGATCTTCAGAAGAGTATCTAGTCTAATGGAATTAATGGGTGTTTCAGTTCCTCTGAGTTAAGTGCAACTAAATTTTAGATAAAGTAATTTAAATCATGAGATACCTCTTATGTAGTGTATTAAGCAGTCTTTTCCTGATACTGTCTTACATGAGGGGAAAGGGATTTTACATGTGGAGCCTGTACTTGTAGAGTATAACATAGGGAAATCCTATTGTATCCTATCATGGTGGATGTTCATCCTTTACATCAGTTAAACACTGCTCCTCAGGCCTCACATGGTACAATAAATGGCAGACCAAGTAATTTCCCCTCACTAGAAAACGGTGAGTGGTGTGTGGGTTTGTAGGTCTTTGGGCAGATCTGAGTTGCTGTGGAATAAATGATTTATTTTCCTTGGTGGAGTGGATCAGTGATTCTGTTAGATAGGCATCACAATTTTGTGTTGTTCTGTTCCAATGATAATGTGGGGAAAAGAGGGTCACAGTAAAGTTTATAATACTGGATCATCTGCAGTAGTAAAGAAAGTCCTGAATGAAAGGAAGCAAAGGCATGGAAAAGTGTCAAAGGGACCAAGGAACATACTGCCTGAACTGTATATTCATAGTGATCATTTGTGAATTGGCTGCTTCTACTTGAGGAAAAGATTTAGAGTGGTGGAGATAATCCCAGCCTTCAGTAGACTTCAGAAAATGCAAGTGGGATGTTGAAAATCAGGCACAAAACAGAGAACAAAAGAAGTGTTACTCTACACATATTTGTATGCTTACATCTTGAGTATGATACACAGAGGATTTAAAAAAAATATGGAAGATGTTTGATCTTAGAAAAGACAGCTGTATACATCTGTATGTGTTCTGAAGGTCTGCATTGGATGGCTGCCGTGTAAGGAATTGGGCTAAATAGAAAATCGTAAATTAGCACTGGATCATTTGCATACGTTCTAATATGAAAGTATTTTCTAGTACTTTAAAACCTTTTAGTTTTTTAAAAAAAGATAAAAAAAGATAAAGATATTTATCTCATGTTGTTTTTAAAAACAAATTAGTTTTTCTGTAGTACCATAAGCACCACAATGTCAAACACACAGGGCAGATACAGCTTATTCTTGACCATGTTTTATGTAGATACACCCCTAAAGAAGGGTCAGGGAGGAAATGGTCAATAAACTATTCCTTCTTGGTTCTAATGGGTTTACTTTGATACTGAGAAGGGAGAAGGAGAAATGGGCTCCTACTGATAGTATAACTCGTGTCCTCTTTTCTTGGGATGAAACTGTAGTAAATTAATTTTTAGGAAGAAGCATTGCATCTCCTGTGTGTTCCAGACTATTTGTAGGCCCAGTCTACATATAGTTGGTCTGGCTGGGTTGTGACCAACAAGCCTAGCCATTAGACCAAGCTGTGATTTTCACAAACATGGACATGGCATTTCTTCTTTAGATATAATTTGTATAATTTTTATACATGAAGGCCAAAATTCTGTAACTGTTACAGTTACCACTAACAGGTAGTTAAGAGACTGTGAGAGACAAACATGTAAAAGGCAAAGGTCCAGAGCTGATAGTACATTCTGGGATAGTACATAGCTTTATACGCAGTAATGTCATGCAAATATGTTGTCATCTCTAAAAAAACCCATTGACAATTCTTACATGAGTATACTCGTTATTGTAGTGGTTGTGATAAAATACTGAGAAAACTAATGGAACAGTTGGATATAGTCAAACCATTGCATTTCAGTATTAGTTCTTGGTAGCTTAATGCGACTATTTGCCAGCAAAATTTAGTTCTGCTTTCAGGTGAATAATCCCTAAGATCTTCCTCTTCTCAATTTCATCAGGAAACGATCAGAATGGATTCTCTGAAAAATTCTATTTAATAGTAATAGAATATACTCAAAGCCATTCCTTACTACATATGTGGCATTTACATTTGAAGTCAGTTCCTGTCTCAATAGGTAAGCCCGTCTTTCTTGTAGTTTTCTTTTAAAAAGTAAGTTAATATCTAGTGAATATGTCTATTGTTCAGTGTATTCTGCATTGCATTTAATCTTTTTGAAAAGAATCTGCGGTTGATTACGAGCTTTTATCACAGCACATTCTTTCTGGGTTACTTAATCTTCAGAATGCTGAAGCTTTCGAGTTCAGCCTGAGCCCAGAGTTTGGTATTTTTTGTGCATTTAAGGGCACATATATTTAACTGGGTTAAACTTATTTAATATGGTCTAACAATCAAGATGTTTTACTTCTCAGAATTTTTTCTTATGCAATTTTTGCATTTACATATGTTTTAAATTGGACCATTGTCTGAAGTGTCTCAGCATCAGTGATATCATTATAATTATAAACAATTTCAACATTTTGAAATCTGCCGGTTCTCTTTCAAACTACCAAACTACTTCCAAAACTGTAAAATTTTAAAGTAAGCAAAGATATACTTCGGTGGTTTTCTGTTAACATTTAAAGATTTGAAGAAAACATGTCTGAGATTCACCACTTACCAGAGGAACCTGTTATAATGCATGTTTCTGTGATTAAACTAAATTAGTATTTCTTACTATTGCTTTCAAAGGCAGAAATAAGTATTATTGCAGTTAATGTATAAAATGGTGAGAATAAAAAAGATCCAAATTTTATGATCTACTTATGCAATGAGGATATTACTGATAAGGCTTTTCAGCAAATGTGTTGGCTATTCATGTTCCAAATCCATTAAATTCAACTTCAGCTCTTCAGTTTTATTTTAAAAAGGGAACAATTATATTACATAATCTCTGAGAACCTAAACTTTAAACAATAAAATAAAACTTAATGAAACTTTTCAGAAAAATAACATTCCCCAGTTTGTAAGTCAAGACATGGATGTCTTCATTTAATTTGTTAGAGCTGCGAGTATTTTGTGCTCATGGAAACACACATACTTTTGTCTTCAGTTTTGGTCTTTCTGGTTATAGTTTGATTGTTTTATAATTTCTCATCAGCTGTAGAATCTCAGAAGTGTTTAATTGAGATGTGCTAGCATTGCTCTTTGAGTATGAATGAAAGTAAAATTTTAAGTCATGTTTTATCAGTCTTTTTTGGAACTATTAAGGTGAGTAAAATTACTTCTTGAGTTAAAATAAATTATTGTTTTAATTAATAATGCAAACTTTTTTTAGATGAAAAGATAGGTTCAAATCCACCTGAAGAAGCAGCACAAACAGAAGAGTTGTTTTCTTCACCTGATCCAGAGAAGATCCAGTCACCTTTTACTCAAAAATATCGGGCCTGTAGAGCAAACCTTCAGAGCACCAGTCGGCTTACTCTGTCTTCCAGAATGGTGTATAGTCAAGAGCTGAGTATGCCAGAAGGAGTAGAGATAATAAGTGTAAAGCCATCAGCAGGTTTGTAATTTTTTTTAAAAAAGAACTAAAATTAGGACTCCCTGCCTTTCTGACTTTGGCCTTAAAATAGTAGTAGTAAATTTGTAAGTAGTAGTAAATTTGGTATCTGTGTTAAAATGCCTGTAGGTGGATCCAAAAGGTTTGCTAAAACCTGTTTCCCTAACTTTGTCTCCATCCTGGAATTAATACAAAAATAAAGCTTTTCTTTAAGGTATAGTATTTATTGAATTCCACATTCTTGCAATAAAAAGCACAAATTTTGTTTTGCAGTCATTCATGAAATTTTTGGTAGGATCTGTAAGTGTGAAGGTTTTCATCAGTAGTCTTTCAGAAAAATATTTACATTTTTGAATGGAAAAATGTTTGATGGAAGAGATAATATATAGTAATATTCATGTTTAAATAATATACTTCGACTTTCCTCTAGAGAATGAAATGGAATCAAAAGGTAAAATGGTTTCGTGGTATTTTTGTCACATTGTCTTCTTTGTGAGGCCCTGTAAACAACCTCCTCCTGAGGAAGTAGTAATAGGTTTTTAATTTCAGAATAATAAAATGGTATATGTATAAAAATATCTCTAGTTTTGTGCCTACTTTTTAGTATTTCCCACAGTGAAAGTGTATTTTATTTCATTTTAGGACATCTCAGTTCTTCTTCCATATATCCTGTTTGTCGTGCACCTTATCTGCTGGCTACTTCATGCTCTGATGGAAAGGTTCGATTCTGGAGATGCAGAGTTGTCACTGAATCATCAGCTTCTTCTATGCCGGAATGTAGCACACATGGTGATGTTAAATATGTTTGGGAAGAATGGCCATTACTGATTGAGGATGGACTTCCTAACAGTAGTGCTATTAACGTTCCAGGAAGGCCAGCTGAAGTCAGCTGTGCACACACCAACAGATTAGCAGTAGCATACAAGCAGGTAGCATCTAAAAATAGCCATCAGGATTTTGTAATGCATGTTAGTATTTTTGAATGTGAGTCTACAGGGGGATCTTCTTGGATTTTAGAACAGACTCTTAATTTAGATGAGATGGGCACCATGTTCGACTCTGGTGTTAGTATTGACAGCAATTTACTGTCATATAACCAGCAGGACACTTCTCTGTCTCATGGTGGGAGTATTATACCCAGCACCAAGCACTTGGTACACTTAGACTGGATGTCTAGGGAAGATGGTTCACATATCCTGACAGTAGGAATTGGATCAAAACTTTACATGTTTGGTCAGCTGTCTGGGAAGAGGCAAGAACAAAATGGTAATGACATTGCTACAATCTCCCATAGCGGCAGCACTAAGGCTACAGCCCTTTCTGGATTTGTTTTGCTGCGTTGTGTTGACTTGGTTTCATCTGTAGAAGGATCACCTCCTTTTCCAGTCTCCTTGTCTTGGGTGCGCGATGGCATTCTGGTAGTTGGAATGGATTGTGAAATGCATGTTTATTCCCAATGGCAATCTCCTGCTAAGCAGGAACTAGTTAGTACAGATTCCTACAGTGGAAGTATGTCATGTATAACGAGCTTAATGAAACAAAGCCAGTCAGCCGTCTCAGGTCTGCATCCACCAAAGAGAACCTTGACCAGATCTATGACCAGCCTTGCACAGAAACTTAGTGGGAAGAGATCTGCCTGTGATCTGTCAGTGGAAATGGAAGATTCTGGTCTTTTTGAAGCAGCTCATACATTATCTCCAACTTTACCTCAGTACCATCCCTATCAACTGCTGGAATTGATGGATCTCGGTAAAGTACGCAGAGCAAAAGCTATTCTGTCCCACTTGGTGAAGTGCATTGCTGGAGAAGTTGTTGCTATAAATGAATCTGAGCCTAATCATGATAAGAGGCTCAGATCTCTGACCATCAGTGCTAGTGGAAGTACTGCAAGAGATCCCAAAACGTTCAGCAAGACGGAGACTACAGACTATATTGAAATAGACTCTGTTCCGCCATTGCCTTTATATGCTCTGCTTGCTGCGGATGATGATTCATCTTATTCCGGTTCAGAGAAGACTAATAATCAAAATAGTCAAAATAAAAAAGATACACCTAATGATAATTACGAAAATCTCTTTCAAAATCCTGTTGTAAGTACAGATGATCTTGTTACATTTGATGCAGATGAAGAGAGTTTGAAACCAAAAGTCATTGATCTTTCTCAGTATAGCCCAACTTACTTTGGACCAGAACATGCTCAAGTTCTTTCTCGTCACTTGCTTCATTCAAGCTTGCCAGGTCTGACTAGGATGGAGCAAATGTCATTGCTGGCCTTGGCAGATACAATTGCTACTACCAGTACTGACATTGGAGAAAGCAGAGATAGAAGTCAAGGTAAGGGGTCTCTTCCAAGTTAAATGTACTACCGTGCTGCATAACCCTTTTGGAGAGTTTTTTCCTATTTTGGTATATTTTTAAGGCATACAGCTTTATTTCATAGTATAGGCTGTATTGTTTACTGTGCCATGACAGTATTTATTGTTTAACTAAAGTTTCAAGGCTTAAGGCTTTGATAAGAATCAAATTTTGTTTTTCTAACTGTTAATGCTGCTGTTAATCCATGAGTCCACACACCATGATTATTTTTAATTCACTTTTGAAGGGACAGCTTTCTTAATGATGAATATTTGTTGGACTATGTAGAGAAATTGAAAAATAAACTTTGTGAGCTTTTTTTCTGTATGATAACACTTTTTCTGTTACTTGCATTAAAGAGAACAAATAGCTCCAAAACTTTTTATATTTGAAATTTTCTTCATTGTGAATTAAGCTATTATGTTTACAAATCTAAAATGTTATTAGTCACAAAATTGTGTTTCTTCTATTAAGACACACAGTCACTACTTTGAGAAGTTTCACTAAAATGTATGTAAAAATATTTATTTCCAGGTGGAGAAACTCTTGATGAGTGTGGTTTAAAGTTTTTATTGGCCGTTAGGCTTCACACATTTCTGACAACTGCGCTTCCTCCTGTACATCGAGCTCAGCTGCTTCACCAAGGTAACTAGTGTGTTTTCTTAGATGAGTTGGATTTTGGTGATGTACATATGACTGTGTGGTTGACCTGCCTTCACAGAATCAATGGGTTAATTTGTTGGGTTTTTAAAAAAAAAAAAAATAATTGTCCAATATAATGAATGCCAGACCAGAAAATGGCTGTTTTATTTTTGATCTTGGAACTGAAGTGATTTCTTTTTTAAGAAGTTTTTAATTTTCTTTTTTCTTTTTCCCCTAAATGAACTGGTTTTTCTGTACTTCTAGTATCATATCATTCCAAGAGCCTTCTGCGGAAATGAACAGTAGAAAGTCGTACATATTTACTTAGGTTTTTAGTGTCTGTTGGGAAAAAAGGTATTTTACAGACTGCTTGGACTTGAAATATTTCTCTGTGCTTACTGTTATTACAGAATTAACTATTTCAAATATGGAGGGGTTTGTATGATTTAACTGTTTTCATCCTGATATTGCAGGCAATGGAATGAGATGGATTTCATTAGTCGCAATCAAATCTGAAGGACTGGCTGTGTTTACTCTTTTAGCCATCGTGACAGTTAATGGCATTTTCAGTCTAATGGTCTGTCATGCTTCAGCTGAATCAAAGATTGGCATTTGGCCAGGATGCCACAGCAGAGCATTGCAGAGTTAGCTCTCTGATGAACTAATATTAGTTGAGATATTTCTGGTCAGAAATTGGTGAGAGTGAGAAGTGCCTCCAGGGCACATGCAGAAGTGCAGTTCAGTGTGCCTCTCTACAAAGATGTGTCTGGCTGTCACTAGAATTACAATTATCCATAAGCAGCTATGTTGCTGCTTAATAATTGCTGTCTTCCTCATAACATTTTTTTATTTCAAGTTTTCTTATGTATCTCTGTCCTCAAATGTGTTTTCTGCTTTGATTATCTGAAACTTTGCATTTCCAAATCCAAGTCAAAATAGTGAACTTACCTTCAAAACTTTGAAAAATTTAATCAGTAGGCTGCACTTTGTATCGTGGCTGATCTTAGTGCCACCATTGTTCACATATTTGAGGTTCCATACTCAGTTCTTTGCAGACTTTCATAAAGAGTTGGTAGATGAAAAATAGTTTTCACATGTATGATATTTTTGTAGTATTAGATAGCAGTACTAACAAATGTTCGTATGTTATTTTTGCCTCATCAGCAATGCACTTATAAATGCAAAATGAAAAATTTGACTTTTCTTCGCTTCTCCCTTTCCCATCCCCTTGACTTCAGATTCTGGAATATGTCTTTTAATTTTTTTTTTAATATGTTACTATGCAGGCTTATCTACTAGTCACTTTGCCTGGGCATTTCATTCAGTAGCGGAAGAAGAACTGCTGAGTATGCTCCCTGCAGTGCAGAAGGGAGATCCAACATGGTCAGAGCTCAGGGCTATGGGGATAGGATGGTGGGTTCGAAATATCCACAGCCTGCGAAAATGCATAGAAAAGGTAAACATAGTGTTCTGAAAAAAAATAACCAAACTCTTTTCAAACAGCTGTCCTCTGGTGTTTACCTTCTATTTATGCGGTTTTAAAGTTTTAGGTATATCAAGTGTTTTTGAATGTTTCATGCTGTATTTTTTGTATTTATAGTTTATTATATGAGTATGAACTTTGGTATTCAACTATGGTTTGTTTTTTTTCTTCAGTACTTCAGATTTCAAATTCCACTGTGAAATACATTTTTTGCTTTTAGATATTCCATTTTGGAGGTGGTAGTGTGCAGTGCTTATTGTGGATGCTCAAGATACAGATGGAGCATATAGTTATTTTTAATAGCAAGATAGAAAAACAAGTTATGGAAAAAGGTTCTCCTTAGAAAGCTATCAGAAGTGGGAACAATTTAGGTATTGTACATCTATCTTGCAAATTGATTAATTTTCATGATAAACAAACCTATTGTTTTATTTTGGCTTGTGGGGTTTTCTGTGTGTTTGTTTGGGTTTTTGTTTGCTTTCTTTATATTAAATATTTTAACCATCACAGATGTGGCAATAAGCCTAACCTTGTTGTCACTTGTTTTAAGCTCTTGGAAAAGCCAAGTGTGTTGAGCTAGAAAATGACATGCACAAGATACTTTCACCACAAAGCACGAAGTGGTAAAATGCATGTCTCTACTTTTACTTTTCAATCTTCAGTAATTAATCTTCACTTTATAAAACTTAACTGCCTTGCATTAAAAAAATTCCAGGTGTACTGGGCCTGAGCTTCAGGTTATCTTACATAGGCCTTGAACTATTCTTGCTGCCACTTACCCCTTTTTCCTTTCCAGCCTTCAAAAGTAATCTCCTGTAAACAATTTTTTTCCTGTTGTGACTGGTCTCAGCCTGTTTATCAAGACTTCACGTGTCCTTTGATTACCAGAACGACTAATAAATTAATTTTGCTATGATTTCAGGAATTGATTTCAGATACAGGGATTCCCATCTGATCTTCCAAAAATCTTGTAGAACTGGAAGTGAATTAGCTAAATGATATGAGAGGGGCTCTTGTATCTTCATGTTTGCATCAGACTCATAATGAGAGGAGGGATCCTATATTAAAGAGTACTTCTAAACACTATGGGGTGTGGGATACCAGAAGGAACAAGAACCTCATTTCAGACTTGTCTAAATTTTGGTTGGTTTTTTGCTGTTGAACTGTCTTCATAGGTGGCTAAAGCAGCCTTTCAGCGAAACAATGACCCACTTGACGCAGCCATTTTTTACCTTGCAATGAAGAAGAAGGCTGTTATCTGGGGATTATACAGGTAGGAAACATTCAAGCTCTTACATGGAGTTTCACATTGTCTGGTATAATTTTGGGAAACAGATTGAATGTGATGGTAATCCCAAAAAACACATATACCATTGAAAGCTGAGATTTGATTGCTAAATTAGTCATTACATTGAATGAGTAATTTCTAAGCTGCTTATATTTACTGAATTAAGTTACTTGCTGTTTCTGAAGGTAGATGCTTCAAGTTTTAGTCTCAAAGCTACTGTAGTTTCAGTCAGTGCTTAATTCTGGTTTACTTTTGAGTATTAGCAGTGTAGTGTAATACATGATATGATATAGAATGATATATCTGTCTTTTAGAAAAGTGCTTGTTGTTAAAGATTTTATCCTAAGTTCAGGGGAGTGAATTACGACTGTCTTTGAAACTGATGTTTCATAGTACACCATTCAGTGTTGCTAAATTCTTGTGTTGTCACATACTCTTAAAAGCTCACCTGGGAAAAATGAGATTTTCTGTATTTGTATCAGGTTAATTGAAAATACCGTTAGGTTTTGTATTTGCTAACATTTGTTATTTTTAAATACGAAGCCTTCTCCACTCCCAGTGTAGTGACACTGGATTTGCTATTGTAAAGTTCTGTGTAAAATTATGCTGCCATCTGAGGAAGTCAAGAACCGTGATGTATGTAATAAAATGTATAATATTTTTATCAATTATGTTCAATATGCAGGTCCCAAAAGGATACTAAAATGACACAGTTTTTTGGAAACAACTTTACTGAGGACAGATGGCGTAAAGCAGCATTAAAAAATGCTTTTTCTCTGCTTGGCAAACAGCGTTTTGAACATTCTGCAGCATTTTTCTTGTTGGCAGGACACTTAAAAGATGCAGTGGAGGTAATGAAATTAACTGCTTTTTTTATGTTTAAGACTATTATATTGTCCCAAGTGTACAAATACACTGAATGTCATTTGCATTTTGCATTTTTAGTATGGCTCCGAAGCTTCTGATGCTTCTGGTTTGTGCTCTTCTTTCCCACTCTTCATCCCCCAAATTAATGCCAAATACAAAACATTGATCTTTACATTTTGATTCCTTTTTAGCTGTCATATTAATATATTAAAAACTCACATAATTAATTTCTCTTTTAATAATATTAAGGGGCCTACCTGCCATTAAGGGCATTACCTACCATTATCTTACTTTCAGATTGTCTACCTAATCCTATATGAAGACAGAGTTTTCATTAGGAAATTCCAGACCTGGCATGTTGGCAGTGATGTGTATTAGCTCCTAAAATCCCTTCTCCAAACAAACAAACAAAAAAGTATTCAAAAAAAGTTTGAATTGAAAAGTTGTGAGGAAATTCATCTCTGATAATGAAGGATATGTTTTCTTGAAGCCAGTTGATTTCAAAGATCTGTTGTTACCTCATTTAAACTGAAGAAATGCACATCAGATCTTGCATGTAATTATTGGCTACACCTGTTCTGCAAAGTTCCTGCTCATTTTTTATGGGGTTGATAGAATTACTTATTTTAATCTGAGCAGATTCATGTCAATTCCTGCCTTGTGATAATTTTAAACAGAGGAGAAATTATCAATTTTGATGTCTTGAATATATTAATTTTCAATTAGGTCTGCCTTGAAAAACTGCATGACATTCAATTGGCTCTTGTAATATCAAGACTTTATGAATCGGAGTTTGAAGTCTCTAGTACTTACAAATCTGTACTACAGAAGAGAGTTTTGGGTGTGTTTACTGGAAAAGAGAGTTCAGGAAGCATACACTGTGACCCTTTTCTGCGAAGTATGGCATACTGGATTTTGGAAGATTATAGCAAGGCTCTTGACACTTTGATTAAACAGTCTGTTGAAGATGAAGGAGGTAAGAATATAAGTATTTTGCCTGTTAGATTGGTTTTAACTATTTGTTCCTTTAAACCTCAGTTTCTTGGAGTATCATCTGAACCAAACCAGGTAGTACATAGTTCTTCGCAGTGTTAGTAAATAGCTTGCTGTAGCAATATATGTGGATTTTAATAATAGATGTGGTGACTGTGTTTTCCTTATTCTGTATCCATGAATGGATACTTTGTTCTTTAACTATATGAATATCAGGATAATGGGATGTTCCTACAGTGATGCAGCTGTTTTTAAAGCCAGCAGTTTAAAGATGAAGAGAGAAATTCACTTCATTAGTAAATTTGACTCCATCATAGCCTATAAAGAAATTTCTGATTGCACAGTTACGTAGGAGAGTCTGGAAGACAGGGTATTTTTCAGCTTTTAGTCCTTGGAAAAATAGCTGACAACATAAACTGCTAACGAAAGGATTTTGATATTTACAGTGGAACAAGGAGGCCCGTGTAGGTCTCTGAGAACGATTCATTTCTATGTTCACTTGCTAATTTTATAAGCTTCTAAGAATCAATTATCTTGTTTCCTAAAGTTAATGTTGTCAAGGAAGTTGAATGTTTCAAGTCCCTAGTAGTTACTGTGTTAGCTGGTTTCAGTCCTGGCTACTGAGAGAAATTTGAGGGGAACAAATGACGACTCAAATACTTATAGTTGTCTAATTACTTTTACTGATTTCAGTAGAAGTTACATGCCTCAGTATAATTTTGAGTAAATGAGGAGTATAGTGCTTGGTTGTTTCTGTCTTGGTCACATGTTTCTGTGTAAAGTAGTTTTAAAATGTTACTGATTTTTCTGTGATCAGTTCAGTGGCTTGTTTGTGATGTCTTGCCTTTTTTTTCTTTACTTAGAAGGTGCCCTTTCATGTGCCTCTTACCTGTCACTAGTTGTGCCATAACTCTTGATAAAAGAGAGAGTAAGGGTCTATCTCAGTTAACCTGGATCCTTCGAAAGCTGAGTGACTCATCCTCTCTTGGTGCTCATATCTTTTCAGGGTGTTTCTTGTTGTGGACATGAAAATAAAATGCATACAGGTTGCACTGCTGTGTAATTAATTTCTTTGTATGCAATTCTGCTACCATTAAGTAGAAATGTTACAGATTTCCTAGTTTTATTGTAAGTTTGTTTTTTTTTAAGATGTAGATAAAATAATGGATTCGTATCCATAGTTTTAAAATAAGACTTTAAGTAAAATTTTTTAGTAAAATGTGACATCTTATTGTCATGTAGATACTTTAGAAATCTAAACTGAACAGAAAAGTGGTCTTGTTTTACTGCAGCAAAACTAGCCTTGCTACAAGGAAAAGAAGTGGCATCTGTTCTAATTTAAAAGGTCTTACTTGCTGTCCCACTCAGACTTCTCTTTTCAGTAGTGTTTAGGTTTGGCAGTGTCCTCCCCACCAAAATATTCAAATTATAAAGGTGCAACGGAAGGTGGAAAGAGGGGGATTCAGTGAAGTGAACAGTAAAACGAATGTATGAAGTAGATAGTAGAATTAATATTAAGACCTAATAGCTTTCTGATGAATTCAAGACTTTGCAGATTGATGTTACTTACGGAATGGTAGATTTTTCCTCATGCTGCAATCTCTTTTCAGGTGAAGGAGATAGTTCATCACCTTGTAACCCTGCAGTGTTTAACTTCTATAACTACTTAAGAACACATCCGCTCTTGTTGAGACGTCATTTTGGCTCTTCTGATACATCTTCCACACACATTTGCTTAACAGTAGAAAATGGATTAGCTGATAAAATCAACCTAGGTGAAAGACGGCTGTTCTTTACCACTGCGTATGCTCATTTGAAAGCTGGTTGTCCTATGTTGGCCTTAGAAGTGTTATCAAAGATGCCCAAAGTTGTCAAGAGGTCAAAGCCATTCTGTAAATCCCCTAGTTTAATGGATACCAGTAAAGATTTCTCACCATCTTCTCCAGCTAAAGAGTTTGAAACAAAAGACCAGGCTTCCAGTGTTGATTGGTCGCAGCCGGTATGGAATGGTCTGGGTTCATCTTCGGATTGTTCATCAGAAAAACATTCAAGTTCAACTCTTTCCTTTGACTGGAGTCAGCCAAGTGTGGTGTTCCAAGATGAACCCTTGCAACTACAGACAGACAGTGATGAAAATGAGGAGAGTGAAGATTCTTCCCTGGTAATGAGAGAGCTGAGACCTCTGAAGAAAACTGAAAAATTATATGAAACAAGTTCTAGCTACACGGAATCTTTTAGTGTAATTGATGACAAAGATATTCTCAGTCCATCAGAAGATATCATTTCAGCACAGCTGAAGTTTAGAGCATGCCTGAAAATTCTTACTGTAGAGCTTCGTACACTGTCCACTGGTTATGAGGTGGATGGTGGGAAATTGCGGTATCAGCTTTATCAGTGGCTTGAGAGAGAAGTGGTAGCTCTTCAGAAGACCTGTGATTATAATGTTGAAGTAGAAGAGAAACAGTCAGGAATTGGAGTGATGCCAGAGGAAACTACGTTACGTGAAAACACTGAAGACATAGCTGACCAGCAAAAAAATATGCTACAGAGAGAAGACTTTCAGCAAAGACGTCAGTGGCTTCTGAAGTACCAGTCCCTCCTAAGGATGTTCCTTAGTTACTGTATACTTCATGGCTCACATGGTGGAGGCTTGGCATCGGTCAGAATGGAATTAATTCTGCTATTGCAGGAATCTCAGCAGGTATGTGAAGGAGCTTAGTTTGTGTTTTCTCTGCTTTAGGTTTTTAAGCTTATTTGAATGTGTTTTGTATTATAGTTGAAGTTTTCCTACTGTAGCATGCACCTGTTTTGTAACAAATGTAAATCTGTTATGTTGAAAACAGGTTATGTTTTCTGTAGGTGTTTGCTGTTGTTATTATTGTTATATAAATCATTTCCCCTCTTTCAAAAATTCTTATGTTCCATTTAAGAATATGTACTATCACTTCGTGTTTCTTGCCTGTTTTTAGGAGCAGTCAGTACAGATACCTTCCAGCCCTCCACCAGAGCAAATTTCCGTACCTCTCCTATTTGCTTGCACAGCTAGTGCCAAAACAGTGGTGGCTAATCCATTGCTACATCTTGGTAATTTAACTCATGATATATTACATACCATAATCAACCTTGATTCGCCACCTCATCCAGATACTCAGAACAACAAGGTACATTTTTTTAATACATGTTTTGTTGTTGTTGTCACTTTCTAATTTTCTAGTCATGAATTTTTTTCTAACAGCATGAAAACTTTCTGCTGCACCTTCTGGGACAAATAATAAAACTGCAAAATGTAATTATTTTCTCTAGTGACTATCTTGAGCTAAAGCGATGTCCGCTGATTTATGATTTATTGTTGAGGTGCTGAGCATCTGGCTATTACACAAGCTGAAGAATATTAGCCTCTCAGAACTGGATATTTGTCCAAGATGACATCTGTTCTGGAAAACGTACCAGTATCGTGTTTGTCTTATATTATAATTATAGATATAGTTATAATGATTATATTTGACAATATGATCATTACTTCTGGTATATTAGTGATAAACTCTGCATTTTATTCCTAGACTGGAGTAAAATGAAGGTTCGAAGTATAAAAACTTATTAGCAAAATGCAGTAAACTTTTTTGTGAAACCATATGTTCATATTGTAATTATAGTATTTTTTTTAAAATTATATTTCTATAAGATTTGTTTTGTCTTTCACCTTTGACTGGAAGTGAAACCTAAAGTGTTAGGTTAAGTCTTTCCTAAAGTTTTATATGGGTCAGGTCCCAAATTGAGATTGCTTTTACTAGGAGTTTCTAGAGAACACTCAAGGGATTTGCTTGTTCTTTAGAGGGAATAAATAAATAAATATTATAAACTCTTCTTGTTTTAAGAGAACCCTTTTGAGCAGCAGATTCTAGTTTTTTATCTACGTGTGGTTTGTGATATGTTAAGTAAAGTATCAGCTATGTTAAAAGTCCTGATCAGTGTGATACTGAGTAAATTGCCTGTGTGCAGGAGTCGTGCAAGAATTATCAAAAGCTAAGCTGCATTATTGTTTCATTCTGAAGCAAAGCCTTGGTATTCTGAGCCAGCATATTGCTACTGTCTTAGAGTGTAATTACTTACGACTGTTATGTAGAGGTTTAATACATTGCTTTTTATTAACTGAAACCGTTTCAGCTGCAGCTGAGCTTTGTTATGGGCTGGTGACGTAAGGGAATACTTACCCCATCCCTTTCATTACAAAGTGAACTGACTTATCTGAAATAAATTCTGAAGAGAAATGTGTCTTTTTTAAGTGTGTGTTTATACCTTCCACATTCAGTGCTTCTTTTGCTATATAAATTTGTATGCATGTAGGCTGTCGTAGTAACCACTGCTCACTCTGAGTGTAATATGTTCTATCAAACTTTGTCTTACAGATATATGTCATGCACACCTTAGCAGCATCGCTGTCTGCTTGCATCTACCAATGTCTTTGTGATGGCCACAGCTACAGGTAAAGGTGTAGGAAAAGTGCTTTTTAGAGAACTGTTAACACACTGTCTCACTCTAGTGATCATAATTAGTTGTGCACCAGAGGGCAGTGCTCACACTTGCCTTTGTCTAGAAAGAACTTTAAATAGCTGTAAGCATAATATTTTTGTATAAATATAATTTCTCACTTTTGTGTCTCACAGCTCATTTCAAGCAAATCAGTTCACTGGTACAGTGTATCAGACAGTGCTGTTAACTCAGCGCCATTCCTTAAGAACAGCAAGCTTAGAAGAAACAGTGACTCCCAATACATCACCTGCTCAGTGGCCAGGTATCTGGAGTTGATTTATTTCTTTCCTCTTTAGGAAAACCGAGTTATCTGTATGCACTCTAAGAGCATGTAGCTATGCTGTGGGCTTTTTGTAGTATTTGTAACAGTTGTATGGTAAAGTTGAGTTCTTTGATAAAAATTTTGTCTTTTTTTTTACCCCAGACCTCTAAGTTAGTATTTTTGGTTATTCACTAAGTCAAGTTGTCTTATATTGCTTCCTCTTGCTAAAGATGTTAGTGGGCACTCTAGTAAGGGACAAGTAAATGGGAAGTTGGGTGAAATTGTGTCCTGTATTCTACTTGCTCCGCCTGGAGGCAACAAATCAGTTGCACCAGTATTGTACTTCCTTACTCCTGAAAAGCTGTCTTAGTTTGTGCTCCAACTCAGACTTTTGAACTAATTAAAACTATTGAAAATGAGAAGTTAAGAATAAGTTATTCTATAGTTCTGAAATCCATGTTGGTTTTCAGGTAATTCTTAAAGTATGCTAGTGAAGCTATACTAGGAAGCTACATTAGAGAGGGAGTGTTAGAAATGTAATATACGCATATATACACATATATATATATGTATGAGCTTCAGCGTACATCACTAACTTTAATGTAAGTATAATCAAGAAATATGCTTACTTATTATGGGATTTGTTTTTTAAATTGGAAAATTTCACACTAAAAATGTTTTTGGAGAGCCTGGAGCAGTCTTTGTGTTTGATGCTATGCCATTTTTTCTTTTCTGCAAAACGTTCTGACACTAAGTCTACAATTTTAGAGAGAAATCAGATTGTCATCTGTTTTCTCCTTGTTTCGTTAGTTGCAGAGTTAAATTTCTAATGAATGGAACATGGAGTTGTTAGCAATTTTTCTTATAAGTAACATTACATTGAACTGATTTCTCTATTTTTTTAATAGATTAAGGTTTTCTGTGAACAAATTGGAGAGGATGACACAAAAGCAGAATTATTTGGCCACCACTGTTTGCACTTTCACTTATATGCAGAAAGTGTAACAGTTGAAGTCACATCTGAAGCTACAACTTTTTGTGGGAGCATCAAAACATAAGATATTCAATACTTGAGTGAAGAAAAACTTCTCAGTGTGTAGTTCAAGTTGATGCCCATGATTCTTGATTGGTTTTACCACTGTAAAGTAAGACGACAGCATTTCAACTTACAGTCTATGCTGTAGTTATAATAACTGAGAAGTTGTTATGCATTTCTTTAACTGTTAGTCTAAAACATAAAGCTGAAAAGCTACAATGAATTGTTAAAAATAAGAAGCTTGCCTCTTTCTCCTTGAGTTTTCAGTTTCGTCTAAAACTTGGAATTGTTTTACACTAGAAATTACTAAATAACATAGGTTGCCAGTCAAAATACCCTTGATAATCTGGAGTATGTTCACAAACACATATATGTGCTTTCTTAAAGAATTTATTTATTTTATGTAAACAGGAATGACAGCTCTAATACGTCTGCTGAATTCTGCTGGTGAGGAAGCCCAGCCAGGTCTCACAGTTTTACTTTGTGAAATTCTAACTGCGGTCTATCTGAGTCTATTCATCCACGGCCTCGCAACACATTCTAGCAATGAATTGTATAGAATTATAGCTCATCCACTTAATGACAAAATGTGGTCTGCTGTCTTTGGAGGAGGAGCTCATACACCCAGCAGAGGACAACAGCAATTAAAGACAAAAACTGGTTAGTTCTCTTGTTTTACTTATATTTGTCTTCTGGGGATTTTAAAAAAATGAAGTGACTGCTGAAAGTTTAGGAGTAGTTGTTTTCAACAGTTTGTTATCAATAAGAATTCAGTGTCTTTTCAGGTCTGCACAGAAAAAAACAAGGATCTAAAATTATTGGTATAGATATTGAGTAGAAGGGGTGAGCAGAAGTGAATGCTAGCAAAATAAAGTTTCCAACTAGCACAGCTGCTGTAATGTGAGGGAGTTAAGTTGATCTTAAGGAGAAAGTTTCCAGTACTATTACAGCCAATTTTTTATGTTAATTTTCAAGTTTTCCAGTTTTCTTTAACAGGTATATATTCCCATTTTACAAATACAGTATGTTTTCTCTCTTTGACAGGTAGGCACTTCCCAATGCCTAGCCCACATCAGGTAGTAGTGTTCTCCATGGAATGCGTGGGGTTTTCCAAATCCCTTACCTCCTTCAGTACTCATAGTCCTACCAAATCTTCAGGCAAGATCCTAGATTTAGTACTAGGCCTCTACATGCAGTTTGCTATGCGTGGGGTTTTTTTGCATATGCAGAAAGACAGAAAACCTTCTGTTTGCAAGCCATGACGTCAGAATTTAAAGTTTTATAATTAAAGCAGCAGTTGAATTGGGCCTTTTTTGAAAAGAAAATTGTCAGTGCTGTTGTAATCTTATTACTAATTCTTCATTTGAAATTAATATTAATATAAAATTACTTTGACCATGGTTTGAAAGGATCAGAAGTGTTTCATATCTTTGTTGGAGAGCTGCTTGTTTTGCTTTTTAAATATAAGCATTATTATGCATGTGAATTTCTAAGTGTTCATTCTAGACATTACAAATATAAGGTGTCTTGTTGACAGTGAAATTTGATATTCTGAGAACCCTGTAGGAAAGTAAACATTCTTGAAGTTTTAAAGTCAGATGATGATAAATTATCCTGAGGTCCAGAATGAATTCCTGTAACACTTTTCTTTCCAGTACAGTTTTGTGCATTTTAATTTAGTTCTATAAAACCAAGAGCAAAACCACTGCAGATTATATAATTTTTTTTAAAAGGGGGATTTTGTCAAGATAAATTTACTTGTTGGCTTTGTACATCACATCTAAAGATATATGTAGAGAGATAAAATAAAAGTTTATGTAATTTTTGTTATTTTTGTTATAGATATTACATGTGCGTTACGTATAAAAATGTCTTACCTCACATTTAAAGAAAACTGTAAATGTGATCTGTTTAAATACCATCTTTATCAGAATTTTGGGAAAGTATTTTCAGAGCAGAGATCTTTAATCAAAAAAGGAGCTCTTATTCTATATCTGATCAGGTTTTTTGTGGTATTGAATAAATATTTCTCAGTATCACTTTGATAAGGCAAATATATTTGCCATTACAGAATAGTTAGAAGCCATAACTGGCTTTTGTTGGCAGTTCTGTTTCCTAGATGTTGCTAACTGTATACTAAGGTGTGTTAATGCTGCTACTACCACTGATTTAATGTTTTTACATAGAGATATATTCTGAAACTTATACTAAATGCCTTTCTGCTGTATGTTTTTCTTAAAAATGAATGCTGGCTGTCTGATTGCAGATTTAGTAGAACTGTTGCTGCAAAAAACGCAAAGCTCAACTGAAAGTTTCAGGGAAGAAGGGACCTCTTTAAATACTAGTTTGTAGGGATAATCAAACACTGAAAAAAGGGTCTAGAGGGATGTGAAGTCTCCGTCTTTGGAGTTACTTAAAAGCATGAGCCATCAATTCTGTTCTGAGCAAGGGGCTGGACCAGGCATCTCCCAACCTATGCAATTCTAGGATTCTGTAGGTTATTATTTGTTTTTATGTGTTTACATAGAGCAAATCCGGGGGAAGGAATTTTTTGAGAAATAACTTTCTCTGTCACTTTTTAAAAAATGGTGGAAGAAGAAAGAAAAGAAGCAGACCCCCAGCAACTGACCCCCAGTGAAGCAGAGCAGTAGGATTCAGATCAGCTATATTTTTGTGCTTTTACTGTAATCTCTTAATTTTTCTTCTGACACCCAGAAAAGAATCCTGATAAATGACTGGAATGCTTGTTCCAGTCAACTATGGCATGTTCTTCCATCGTATTATTTAGATGTTTTTATAGCTCCCCATTTTGTTATGCATAACTAGACTCTTTTATGTTTAGATTTTTTTGAAATGTTTCCACTCTCAAATGGAGATTAAAAGCTAAAAATTCTTAACACTAAAAATCCTAATATAATACTGTGTCCTGCATGTCTTTTCCTTGCCTCCCCTCCAGTCCTTCAGTATGTATCTGAATGGGGATGTTGATTTCCAAGTTTCAAATGTGTTTTAAGAGATCATGACACTTATGTCCAGTGCTGGCCAATGTGATTTCCCTTTCTTCTCTTTATACACTTTATACATTTAAAGTTGTCATTTTGGGCTTCAGATGTAGAAAATCAGAAATGTAAAAGTACTTGACTCTTCAGACAAGTTATTTTTCTCCACTGATTGTCCTAAGTTTTAACACAGATATTTTTTCTGAGTACTTTGGTAGGGAGAAATGATGAAGTGTCAGCTCTTCCACCTGACACGCCAGAGGTTTTGAGAAACAGATACCTAGACAATGAGAATGTGCACAAAAAATTTATCCATAGGATGTTCAGGTCTGCTCTCACTCTTATGTACGTCTTTGTCTTGTTTTATCCTCTGAATTAATTTGTAGCTCTGGCTTACTCTTCACAAACCGTTATTCTGGTCCTCCTAGAAAACAAATTGACATTAGAGATCTTAATGTCAGACTTAGAGTAACAGGTCATGTAAGTCAAGTTTTTCTTCGGTAATTGTAAACAAAGAAAAAAACCCAAACAGAAAGCACCCAACAAACAAAACACTTCATTCCTAAGAACTCTTGCAATTATCTATTTGCTGTACTGTGAGGTTGGTTTCATCATGAACATAAAATAAACAACAAAAACTGAACTTGATTAGGAGTGCTTCAGACTAGATGAAGCAGTGCTGTGTTTCTGCACTCAAGTTCACCAGCAAGTCAGAAATAGTAAAACTCCTTAACATTTAGATGTTATCTTCAGGAGTTGCTTAATCTCAGAATAGATGAAAGAATACCGATTCCTCAAGTACCAAAACCGTCCAACTTACGTAAGGTTACAGCCATGCCAAACTGCCCCTTTTTAACACAGAACTCCCTGCAATCCTGTTGGTAATGGAATTTTTGACATCAACATGAGATTAATTGCCTTGAATTCCAGAATTAAGTATGGCAATTGGTTTTTTTTTTCCTTATGGTACTTTGTAGTACTGAGTACTTCATTAGTTGTGTGGTCTCTCTAGTCTGTATTTAAATCTTTGATTTCTCACTATTACTGTCTTATTCTTTGCTAAGTCAGCTTTTAAAATAAATTAAAAGGTTGACTTGAAATATTTGCACTGTGAATGATAGAGTTTCTTTAGCTCTGTAGAAATAGCCTTGGATGGTCAGGAAATGTCTTGGAGGGCAGAAAATGTGAAGCAGGTTTGTGTATGCCACCAAGTATTTTGTTGTAATCTAATTTTTCAAGAGGTTTTCCTTCACAATTTATAGAAATGCCCACAATGTGAATAATTATATTATTATTGTTATTGTTGTTATTGTTATTAATAATAATAATATCTGAGAGTGCAATATATACCTTGCTTTAAGGTTTTTAGTGAATCACCAAACAGCATCTTAGGGAACTTAATTGCAATTGCTTCTGTTGATTGGAAATTCATTAAATTCATCACCATGGCCATACAAGCTGTAGCCTGTGCGTAATCAGAATATCGTTTTGAAAGCTTCAGGGTTTGTCATCTTAAGAATGCAAATTCTTTCTGTATTTGAAGCTGAAATGTGCAGCAGTATAGAATTTCACCAGGCTGCTGTTCTAGTTCACTTTTATAACTTCCCAAAGAATTACTGAAATATGTGCAGAGCTTTAGACTTACTAAAACGATTCAAGGTATGATTCAAAATTGATATTTCTTTGTAATGTCTTTGCCGTTACACTCTGGTTCTGGGCTTCAGCAGTGCTGGTACTTGTTGATGTCTGCAATCAAGGACGATGCTTTTGTAAGAGGAAGGCTTCATAATTTCACATCTCTTCATCAAGACTTGGTTTTTCATAGGGTGTTGGGCTGTTGATGTTCGTGCATGCGCCCAGTCATTAGTAAAATACAGTAACTCTGACTTGCATTTTAGTTTTTGAAGAAGTTGAGCCTTTTAGCTCTTCCTGGGAAAGCAGTGAAGCAGCAGATCTTTTGATTATTATTGCATGTATTAGAACTTGGCAGAAATTAAAAGATTTTCCTTGTCTGAAATAATCCAGTCTTCTTGGGAAATAACATAAATTTTACCTTTGTCTTATAAATAAAATGTGAGCAAAGATGAATGCTTAAATTAAAAAAAAAAAAGGGTTTTAACTAGAAATATATGAGAAATTTGAAAGTGAATGTAACTGGTAATCTGAAATCCCAAATGACAAAGTGAGATTTTTTTATGAATTTGTTAATATATTTATTTTTTTGGAGAATGCATAAAAAGAAATAGGCATTTGTAGTATGTATTTCAAACCCCTCGGATGGTTGTACTTTCATTTGCCTCAAATACTGAATTTTTCCAACGGCTAGCAGTATTAGAAATACAGAGAATGATCCAACAGAAGGAAATAAAGTAGTGTTTTGAAGTAAAATATTTGCTTTTTGAATTCTGGTTAGAAAAACAACCTGCAGACAGATACTTGCTTATTTCTGCCCCATGCAACACTTGCTCCTTATTTCATGCTAGTGAATTTCTTTTTTTTTTTTTAGCAGTTGCTAAAAGTTCATAGTGATGCATGTGCATGCTCTTTCTTAATTGGTAACCTTTAAATAATGAAATGAAAATGCCTTGCATTTTACTGCAGTTACTGCGTTTTTGACTTGTAGTACAGGTAAGTGGATTTCAAATAATATCCCTAGCAGGATAAAAAAAAATAATTATGATACAGTATAGTAGTGCAACACACACTGTTATGATATCCTTCTTTCCAGATGAAAGATGAGGTGTCTTCATCTTTTATTAGATTCTATATATAAATTACTCTGTAGCTGTCATGGTTTTAACCCCAGCCAGCCACCAAGCCCCACACAGCTGCTCCCTCACTCCGTCACCAGCAGGATTGGGGAGAATATTGGAAGGGTGAAAGCCAGAAAATTCCTGGGTTGAGATAGATGCCGCTCCAGGAGAGCAGAGCCCCATCACGGTAACTTGGGAAGACAAACACCATCATTCCAAACATCCTCCCTTCCTCCGTTTTCCTCCAAATTTATATGCTGAGTGTGATGTGATTGGGTCTGGAATATCCCTTTGTTCAGTTTTGATCACCTGTCCTGGCTGTGTCCCCTCCCAGCTTCCCATGCACCCCCAACTTCCTCAACCCATGTGGCTGTATGAAAAGCAGAAAAGGCCTTGATTCAGTGTAAGGCCTAAGCAAGAACAGAAACATCTCTGTATTGTCAACCCTGTGTTCAGCACAAATCCAAAACACAGCCCCATACGACCCACTGTGAAGAAAATGAGCTCTACCCCAGCCAAAACAAGCACAGTAGTTCAGCTGCTTGTGGTGGTAGTTCATCTTCATACATGGTCAAAAATCTTTTTGAATCTCCCTGAAACAACACGTTTTTTTCTGGTCCAAAACTGAGCAGAAATTATGAAAAAATTCC
>JAWMRA010000090.1:18611050-18632685 GCA_035584735.1 Pseudotriccus pelzelni | reverse complement strand
CAGAAATTATGAAAAAATTCCGGCGGCTAGTGTGAGTACAGAGAATTTGTCCATTTGAAAAAGCATAAAAAATTGTGAAGTATAAAAAAAGAAAGTTTGGGGTTTTTTTAAACAATCCGCTTTAATCTTACGTGACTTGTGGTTAACAATTGTCTCAGTTTGTGTTAAGAGCAAGGAAGTCTTATACATGGAATATAATGGCTTTTAAATTCGTGTTGTTTTTTTTCTATCCAGAGTGTTAGACCTTCTGTGTTCAAGTGATCATAGTACCCATAAGAGTTTTGAAGGAATTAATCTTTCAAGTATCTATCAAGAATCAAAAGTCTCCTGTGGATAAAACATATAAATAAAAAGAATAAGAGTATAGGAAATACTTCTTTGTAGTAGTTCACTCCAGGAATGTGTAGGTGTGCTGGCTCTTTTTTTGCCATCCTGAGTATTATCAAGAGGAGAAGGTAATTTTGGAGGCTTCAGTGGTAGTTTTGAGAGTTAGTTTTGAGCAGAAGGGAATAGGAAAGTAAAATGATGAACACATTTGCATTTGTGATGTTCGTATTAGTTCATACTTGCAAACAGCTTGGCCCAACATGTTGATGCTTGTACTCAGTGACAGGAATATCCATTCTCCAGGTCAGGTCTTTTAGACTGCAGAATTGCCTTCTTAGGTCCTAATAATTACTGCTGCTAAGTCAGCCAAAGACTTGGATCATAAGACAACCCATATTCCCCTCTGCTTAAGAAAAACGACTCAATTAAATGGTCTTGGAAATTTTGTGGATTCCAAAAGGAAGTTCAAAAAATCAATGTTTTTTTTATCCTCATGTTTTAGCTTTCTGTGTTTTTACCTAACTCTTGAATTGATTTATTTTTTTCACTATAGAAACTAGTCTCCATGTGTTACATGTATCCACTTTAAAGAAAAAAAAAAAAACAAAACACCTTTTACAATGAAGTAGGAAATTGATTCAAGTCCCTTTTGTCTGTTACAAAAGAGAGTGGTGGCCAGCATGTTGTATCAAGTCTCCAAACAAAATTTCTTTTCTCTCTTGTCCCTTTCACTTCAGATGTGTTCTGGAGAGCTAGAACACTAAACTTACTGTTCAGGGAAAGTGACAATCCTCCACTAGTGACATTCCTCCTCCACTAACAGAAAGGCTGTGTTGGGATATTCACCTAACAAGTTCCAGAATGATTTCAGGTTATCAGGAGATATAACTGCATTAAGATATTCCTGAAAGCTTGGATAAAGTATTTCCTTGAGTACTGTAATGAACAAGAATGTAAGTCAGATAGATCTCCCACAGACACATCTTTTGTCTGAAAAAAAGTCAATATTGGGGCAAATGAGGGGACCTCTCTACTCTTAGGACTTACAGTGTTACTACAAATAATTAGTCCTTCCCTGTTTAATAAGATGTATGTCAGATTGCATTAGTTAAAACGGGATCTTCTGTATTTGCTGGGGAAATGTATTGTCGTAAGGACTGAGCAGAATTGTGCCATTTAGAAAAAACACAGACCTCCACTACAAGGAAACATGGAATTTAAATTTGAGTAGGAATGGCAAGCTTACATATTTGCAATATATATTACAAAAGACAAGACTTTTGGCTTGTCTTAAAAGCATTATCAGTGTTCAGTAGTTCTTACTTAAATAATTTAGTTTTTCAATATCGTTTCTTCAGTAATTATATTTGTCGTCTTTGTAGTTTTTACATTCTGAGGATCAGCATTTTCTATGTTTATTTGTTACAGAAATGTTAAAATTCTGAAAACTTGTAATGAAGATTTTTACGTTCTATTTTGAATCCCTTTATTAAAAGCAGTAGGGAGGTGGAGCAAATGGTTTAAAGCAACATACTGTATTTTGTTTTTCCATAGATGATGGAGAGAAACAGCAAAAACGTTACAGGCTTTCATCAAAAACCTCTCCAAAAGAGAATTCTCAGTTGCCTGCATTGCCATTGGTAGACCAAGAATTTCCATCTTATAAAGAAAGATTTATCCCTCCTGAGCTTAGCATCTGGGATTATTTCATTGCAAAGGTAATTTTTTGCTATTATGATATTTAAATATCTTCTGTCACTTCTGGACTGGTAGTTTTTCTTGTCTTAGTCATTATTCTAGGTATAGGTGTGATAAAACCTGCCCATTTTTATTGCTTGCGTTTAGCTTTTTCTAAAACACTAAATAGATATTTTTTAAATAGCTTTTTTAACAACTGTTGTTATTCAATGAATCTGTTTTCAGGTAATGGTATGAACAAAACATGTTTTTTATCTTGCAGCGTACAGATGCATAGATAGTTATGGGCCAGCTATTTAGGTGAATAAGGAAATGTGAAAAGCATTTTATCAGCTATTTCAGTTGAGTGAAATGAATGTGTGTGCTTACTAGAAATCAAATTATATTGCTTTCTGTTAAGTCTGCTATGGCAGATCTTTCTTTGTAGAAAGTTACATAATGGTAGAGAGTTGTATGCATATTTCTATATCATATGTTAGTTATACCAGCAAAATAAATATGTCAGTTGTATTTTAGGAACAAGGGCAAAAAAGAAATTGCAAATATTGACTAAACACAATGAGGCACCGATGGTAGGCTGGTCATAAATATTGAATTCTGTAGGGAAAGGATAGGATCTTCTTGGTCTTTTGTCCTCCAGCCCTTGGAAGAACTAGACGAATATACTCTGTTTTTGGCTTCTATATGACCAACTCGTGTGTCCTACGTCTGGTTAGATATATTTGAAATATAAATATATCAATAAAGTAAAGTAAGAATTGGAAAACTGATAGTGTTTTCAGCATTAGAATTTTCAGTAGTGTAAAAAATAGTTAAGCTGTTTAAATATATAATGATTATGGACATTATCCTTCTCATGAGGTATGAACTCCAAATGTTACTAAATTGAGTAAGATGATGTGCCTTCATTTTTATAAAAAGCATTAAATATTATAACAATTCAGTTTTTAAAATGAGATGTTGGCTAGAAGATATTTAAGGAATATTGTTTAAATTTTTAGCCATTTCTTCCTTCACAAAGTAGAGCGGAATATGATTCAGAAGAGAGTCAGGAAAGTGATGAAGATGATGAAGACATTGATGGAGATGTGTGTGCATCAGATTCACGTAATCAAGAGCATTCTAATTCAAATTCTTACAGGTATGTAGCTTTAGAATGTAAGATATTCTTCCATGTCTGGACTTGTATTTCTGGCCTTTTATTTTTGAGTTAATACACCAGTAACTTGATATTTCATGGAAGTGCATAAACTAAACATAGTAGTTAATTTTTCACAATGATTATTTTACTCATTAATATATAGTATAGTGACTTTAGAATCCAAAGTATCTATAATATTCTAAAATACGGATTTTAGCTTTCAGTAGTTTATAATGAGGATTTGAAGCTCTAAATTTTAATCCTAATATTGAATAAGTGAGAAAAAATTATTTTTACTATTAGTAAATGACTTACTAGTGCTTTCTTGTTAGTTGGTCACTGATGAGATTGGCAATGGTTCAGCTGGTACTTCACAATTTGAAGATTTTCTACCCTTTGGCTGGACATGATCTTTCAGGTAATAAGCAGCAGAGTTGTCTCTCTATACCTAATTACCACACTTTAAATCAGTAATATGTTGAATAATATATGCTGTAGCTTTATTTTTAGTTCAAAAGTTTTTAATTTTTCAGTGATATGGGAATAAATGTTCTGATTCTCTATCATACAGGTATATTTATGAAATAATATTGTGGGTGGATAAGAGGAATGGGTGAAAAGGAAATCTCAGTAGTTAGCAGAAGTCTCTGCATACTTATGTTTTCTTTGCCTCTTTAGTCACATAAGAATGTTTACAATATGTATTTCTTGGTGGAAACACTATGGGTTTTTTGTAATTCAAGTAACAGCCTTCCTACTCCTTATTTCATAGATTTGTAGACTCATGGAAAGATTTGGATTTGGAAGGGACCTTTAGAGATCATCTAGGTCCAACCCTGCCTACCACAGGGCAAAGACTCTTTCACTAGATGGTGTTGCTCAGAGCTTCATCTGACATGACCTTGAACATTTCCTGGGATAGGGCATCCACAACTTCTCTGGTAGCTGGTTCCACTGTCTCACCATCCTCATCATAAAAAATGTTTTCCTTATATCTAATTCTGCTTGCTTGGTTTAAAACCATTACTCCTTGTCCTGTCACTACAGGCCATGGTAAAAAGTCTTACTCTGTCATTCACATAAGTCGCTTTTAAATACTGAAAGGGTGCTGTGAGGTTTCCCTGGAACCTTCTTTGGTCCAGGCTGAGCAACTCTAATACTCTCAACCTGTCTTCACAGGAGAGGTGTTCTAGCCCTCTGACCTGTTTTCATGGCCCTTCTTTGGGTCTGCTCCAGCAGGTCCTTGTCATTCTTACACTGGGGGCCCCATAGCTGGGTATGGTGGAGTCTCATGAGAACAGGTTAGAGGGACCAAATTCCCTCCCTCACCCTACTGGCCACCCTTCTTTTGATGCAGCCTAGGATGTGTTTGGCTTTCTGGGCTGCAAGCGCACATTGCCAGCTTATGTACAATTTTCCACTGGTATCTTTAAGTCCTTCTCCACAGGGCTGCTCTCAATCTATTGATCACTCATTCGGTTTTGGTGCTGGTTATTGCCTTGGCTCAGGTGCCCTTGTCCTTGCTGAAGCTTGGGGGGTTCACGTGGCCCACTTCTCAAGGCTGTCAAAAGTCCCTGTGAGTGGCATCCCTTCCCTCCAGCAAATCAACTGCACCTCTCATCTTGGTGTTACCTGCAAACTTCCTGAGGGTGCCCTCACTGCCAGTGTGTGTATCACGTTCAAAGATACGGAACAATACCAATCCCGATACGCATCCCTAAAGGATGCCACTTGTTACTGATCTCCGTTTGGACATTAAATGTTGGTTGAGATTGCTCCAGCAATTAGATAGTCATCCTTACTGCTCCAATAGAGAGGTAAGGGTGTTGTATGGGACTATGTTAAAGGCCTTGCAGACATCAAAAATAGAGGACATCCATTGCTCTTCCCTTGCCCACTAGTGCAGTCACTCCGCAATGCAGTGCCACCAGATTAGCTGGGCACAATTTGCCTGTTACGATGAAGGAATGTCACCTTTCTCTTATTACCTGCCTGTCACCCATATGCCTTGACATAGCTTCCAGGAGGATCTGTTCCATGATATTTAATTCTTGTCAACACTGGAGAAGTCTGTTACTGTATTCAGCAGTGATAGCGCAGAGCAGTTCATCTTTTTATGGTTGGAAATATCAAACTGAGGTTTGAATAAAGCTCAATTGGGGAGATACTTGGAATAAACTTTAGTCTTCAGCTGCTGGAATTATCATTGTCAAGATCATAATGGAAAAGGGAGGGTTTTTATTATTGCTTACTTGTCTTTCTAGAGCTTCCAGTTAGCTCCCCAATATGCCATGCAGTTTTGAAGACTTTGCAGCGGTGGGAACAAGTTCTTCTTCGACGTCTTGAGCTCTATGGAGGTCCACCTCAACATTATATTTCAGTTCATGCTTCTGAAGATGCCCTAGCTGCTGGTCCTGCATTGCTTCGCCATAAAACTTTACTTGAGCCTACAAACACTCCTTTCAGGTGAGTCTAATTTACATAAATACTGACCGTAATATCTTTAATATAAATCAAGCATTAGGTTATTAGTGCATGTGACAGAATTCAGTAACTATATGCCAGTTTCAAGATTTGCTCTAGCTCACTGTGAAATGGTGGGTTCACATCAGATTTCCTGCATCTCTGATCCAAAGCAAGATCAGGAAAAACAACAGTTTCTAATTTTTTTAAGTTCTTTTACTGAAGCTTAACATAGAGAGTTTAAGTGTCTTTTGAAAAGTATGGTTGACAATAAACTAAAGAATAAAAAATTTACCTTGAGAGATAATTAAGGATTAGAAACAATGAATGAAATAATTGCTCCACCTTTAGAGGTAATAGAATCACATTCTTATCAGTATTATTGCCTGTAATCAGAGAAAAAATATTTACTATTTGTAATATTTGCATAGTACAGCCAGAAAAGTGTGCTCAGTTTCTTAAATTATAATTTTTTAATAGAGATCTGCTTTTTTAATTTTACTGTCTCCTGTGGATTGCAGAATCAACAAAAAGTCTCTCTTTTTATTGTAAAATATCTTACTATGGTTATACTTAGTTTTTGTAATGTGACTTGATTAAAGGTTACAGTTTAACAAGTATCTATTTATTTATTAAATTTATTATATAAATTTATTAGAATTACGATTTTAAGCAGTTTGGAGTTTGTTGGTTTTTTGGCCTGTCATAAGCAGCTATACTGGTATTTATATTTTTTGCTTGAGCGTATTATTTCTGGGGCTAAGCATAAAATTTGAATTCTGATCTGATTCTACAGTCCTTCCAGTTTTGTTACTGTGAAGTCGTGGATGTTTCAGAGATGTTGCACGGTTGATGATATGTTCCTCATAGGAAGTGTTAGTCATTCACTGTCCATGTGGTAGAATCAATCATTAGCACTAAACAGAAATGATCCATGTTGTAAAGAATGAACTAATAAATAATCTGTATGCTGCCCTTATCATTGGATAATTTTTTGAAGAGATTTTTCTCACTTGTCCCAAAATAGGAGGAGAAAATGCTACATATTATTTTCCTTCTTCCTTTTGTACCTCCTCTCACATGTAGGTTTTTCAAGAAGAGGGTATTAAAGTACTTCCAAACTTGTATAGTTTCTATACATCTGTAGTTTTGCTTCAGCATTTCTTCTGACTATAGTTTTATTCAAATGTAAGATATTGCACTCGTGTATAAGTACAAGCACTGTGTAAATATTTATTTTGACTTCGTTCTGTAGATCTAGCAGTCATGTTGCACTGTCTGTGAAGAGGCTCTGGCAGTACTTGGTCAAACAGGAAGAAGTCCAGGAAACCTTTATCAGAAATATTTTTACAAAGAAGCGATGCCTAAATGAGGTCGGTATGGTGTATAAAATGGAGAAAATATTGCAGGTCAATCTGTGAACTTTTTCTGACGTTATTTAGCTGGCGTGTTTACTTCTAGGGCATGAGTAGTTAATACTCTTTTGGCTGCGACTCTAAATCTGCGTTAGTTCTAATAAAAAAATAGTTGTCCATTGTTTCATAGAATGCAAAAATAATCAGTCTATGACTGTAGAATGATAACTAACACAACTATGCCCATAGTGAGCCTCTTTGTTAAGTTCAGTAAAGCTGCCTCAAAAGACTGACAAACTTGAAAATTTCAAAGATTAAAACCAGTAACCTAATCAGTCAAAGTTCTAAAACTGTGAATTTGTCCCTTCCATGGTCATTCTGGCTTTTATTCACTGCTTTGTCATGTTATGATTTGATTTTAGTAAGAAAATTGGTGATACAACAGTTATTATTTCTGTCTCTGATAATTTGTGCCAGTGTCTTTTTGGATTCCAGGTTCCAGATTCAGTTAAATGTTTTTAAATTGTGGTTCTGTAATGGACCTTTAGAGGTTTTTTCCCTCCCTCTTTAGTTCCTCTCTTTTTTTTCTTACTTGCTCCTACTCCTAACAATTTGAAAGAATTGCTGGTATTATAGAGAAAGTGTGGAGTAGCATAAACAGAGGAGAAAGCAGCAGATGTGAACAAATTAAACATGCAGGAAAAAGAATATTTATGACTAGTAAATATTGATGACATGGCAGCAGAGAGGTCTCTGTGACCTAACCTTCCTTCTGTGACAAGTAGAATATTAGCTTGTTTGAGTAATGTTGGGTAATTGTGTTCAGTGCAGACTGCATTTAAAAGGAAAATTGTTCCTTTTGTCCTTTAAAGGTGCACTATTTCTGGTCATGCTTTATGTTAATGCAGCTGTGCTCCTATGCTGTATGCACAGGAGTTTTGAGAGATTCTATGTGTGCTTTATATGTTTCAAAGGAAGATCATGTACAGCCTTACACAGCATAGGTGTGTTGGCTTTATTTTTTATCTTTTCAGTGTAGATTGCTTATTTTCTAAGAAATTTGACTTTTGGGACAGACAAGATGCAGTTAACATCACAGAATAGGTAAATCAGTACATTTTGTACTGAATACGAAGTTTAGAATTTGTTAATTATTGTTACTACATAAAATGTGTGCGTGCAAACACGCTGTTGTGTTTCAGTTGTTCTGTGTTGGGGTAAAAACCAAGGAATTAAGAATTTCCTTGATACCTTGTGTGTTATGTCTTATCTTTATGCTTTGTTCTGTGGTTGTTCTTTCCTTGGTGAAGTCATTAGAGGAGCACAGTGAAACCATGAAAAATTCTGTGGTGGAGGAGCACATCATCAATAAGGTACACAGTAGTAATCCTCACATTTATTAGACCTTACATCATTATGAAGTACTTTCTTTTTGAAATGGTGCTGATTTCACTTAAAGTCTTTGCTGACATAGCAAGCTAACTGAAAAATTGACTTTTGCAAGGGATAGAGTTAAACTGGTCTTGTTACAGAAAAGTAATCCGTAAGTTATCCGAAACTTAATTATGCTAGAAAGCTGCATGAAGCAACCAGATACGAACAATATGTCGTATCAAATTTTGTAGCTGTGGCAAGTGAAGAGCTGGAGTTGAGATTTGCACAAGTGACAAAAATTTAGTAGCAGTATGGTACATAGTACATACAGGACCTTTCACCAATATGAGATGTCTAGAATAGTTGCCTATAAGTGGAAGTGGTTAACTGAAGTCACAGCAGTTTGTTAGTATGATACTGGTTTTCACTGAACCTTATTTTAAAGATGGTGACTAATGAATCCATGTAACAGTTTTGTAGCAAGTTTCTTGGAAGATTGGTATTGAAAAGGTATAATATTCTGCGTGGAAATTCAGATGAATACTGTATTCTTCTTTCTTTTGCAAAACAAATGTGGAGACTGAAATGAGAACACCCTGTGATGTCCTTGGGCTACCTTATTATTAATTATATGGTAAAGCGGTATTAGCAAATAGGTAATTGGAACTGACTGGGGAAAAATAATTTTAATTTCATGCAGGTTTGTTCACCATAACACACAGATCATGGTTTTGTATGTGTTTGTCACTGCAGTTTTGCGCAGTGTCACATGCATAGTCAACAAGGTATCAATTTTGTTTTGACATAAAACTATTCCACTTCTTCATCTTTAACAGCTGTAGACTTTTCCAGACTTCGAAAAAGACAATTTGCAGATCTTTGACTGCACAATCTTACTTTTTTCAAGTAAAAGATCCTTGATTAAATCTTTTAAACGGCAGAAGATTAAGAATTTGAAGATGAGAGGCTGGGAATAGTTCTGGAATAGTTCTTTGTGTTTTGAAGAAAATATAAAATTTTACATTTTTAATTCAGGTTTAAACTTTCAGATCACCATTAGTTTGGCAATGCCTTTTTTTACTGTAAAATAGTTTTGTAACTGCAGTAGACTGAGTTTGTAATCTGTCAGTTTAATACTGGCAATGCTGAGCTCTTTAATTTTGAACAGAAGTGCTGCAGTGCTGGTAGAGTTTAGAATTTTGTATGTGTGCTGGCAAATACCCCAGTGCATTTCTAAAATACAAATGTTAGACAATATACAAATCCAACATTAGATCACATTAAGAAAAATTAAAAAATAATTTAAAAAAAGAATATAGTAAAGAAATAGTAAAACGTTTGTGATACTACAATGTACAGAATTCCAGATTTATTCACTTGTGGGAAAATGCGAATAGATAAGCTGACAAAGTTCAAATTTATTTTCTTGCTCAGGAGCTTGCTTGCACCTTCTTTTGGACTATTTCATCAGTTTCAGTGGCAAAAAACCGTTTGCTAAGCGCCTGCAAGGAGTTAACAAAATTTTTCGAGAGGAAAACATCAAGATTCAAAATTTCAGTCATCAACAGCAACTGTGTGCAGCTCTGCTTGTTTTCAGCATCCCTGAAAAACTTGAGAATGAACAAAAACTGTGACTTCTGTGACAAATTACATTTTCTCAATTGCTGTGCTGATCTCAACATGGCAGTTGGAACTAGATTATTACACAAGACAGTTTTACCATAATTGTTACAGGCTGTGTTTGTTGAATTTTCTTAGAATTCAAAGGAGGAAAAAAAAAGAAAAGAAATGTCATATGAAACAGTGTTTGGTCTCTGTACTTTCATTAAAAAGCAGTGTTGCATAAAAGTTTGGTTTTAATTGTGCTTTACTTTTTAAATACAGATAGAAACAGATCTGGGATACCCAGGAGGCAAGGCAAGAATAATCCATAAAGAGTCTGACATCATTACTGCTTTTGCAGTCAATAAGGTGAGTCTAAAGGAGATAGAATAATCTATTTATGTTGTACTTTTGTCTGATACACAGGCGGTAGTCCCATTGTGAATGTCTGAGATAAGCTTTGCCAGCACCTTTAGCTACTTTTAGCACATAGAACTTTTAGCACTCCCTTCTCAAAAGCACTTCATAATTACCTTGTTATAATTAAGCAGTTCTACTACAAATTGACTTTTTTTTCTATTGTGCAGTACATTGAGGGAATGGAGAGGTGGCATCTACTTTTTCTTTAAGCATGTGTGTGGAAGTATTTGTCCTTTTCTGTCAAAAACAATAAGGAAGTAATCTTTTCCTGTGTTCAGCCATGTAACCCTTCAGAAGTGGAGGTGGGGAGCTTGTTTACAAACATTGTAGTATAGCTACCTGTTTATCCTCTGAGAAAAGCAAGGAGATACTTGAGCTGCTTGAAAGAGGTATAAGATACAAATAGTGTGTGATATCTCAGGTGCAAATAAGTTTTAAAAAAGAAATGTCAAGTTTACACATATGTAGATCAGACATATATGTTTGGGGTTTTATAAATTAAGTGCGTATTTATTTGAACAATGGTGCCATAACCATAGAAAACTAAAATAAGTCCCTTTTCGAGGTTTACTTTTGTATCTCCCTTTCTATGTGTTACTTTTTTTCAGGCAAATCGGAACTGCATTGCAATAGCATCAAGTCATGATATTCAAGAGTTAGATGTTTCTGCGATTTTAGCTACGCAAATCTATGCCTGGGTTGATGATGATGTGGAAATAGAAAATAAAGGGTATATGTTCTTTGTTTTCAATATCACAGCTTTGACTGTGGATAATTCAGAGTAACAAAGCATGGTATTTATTTAATGTTGCTGTTTGGAATCTTAACAATGTTTTTTTCATTTACAGGGCTGATGATTTCTTAGTTATACATGCTCGTGATGATCTGGTAAATGTTCAGGGAACTACTCCTTATACCCATAGTAATCCTGGCACACCTATCAATATGCCTTGGCTTGGTAGTACACAAACTGGCAGGGGTGCATCTGTGGTAAGTCGCTTGCCAAAGATTACCTTTGTGTATTCTATCTGCTTATTTCCCTTTGTCTGTTCAGTGTTATGGTTATATCTTATAATTAGCTTATAAGTAAGTGTAGCTTGTCTGTGTAATCAAGATGAGCTGGATTTTTTTGTAACAATTCCCTTGATAGGTTATTATTATAAATTCTGCACATAATTTAGGGGACACCAACTAGGCAAGCAAAGCTTTTAGAAAGCCATATATGCTTTCTTTACTTAAGATGCATGTTTTAAAAATAAAGAATCAGGGTTTAGGTAAGAAATTGCATCTTTAAATTGTTCTTTAATGGCTTTAAGCCAAATGCTCTATCTAAACAGCATATATTCAGCAGATTTCGGGCTATAAACTTGTAAGGACTGGGTAGAAACATTTAAATGAAATGTTGAAGTAGCCTTTATTTTAAGTGTGATCTTCAGCTTCCTTCTGAGTTTTAGAAATTATTTTTGTGTCTGGAATGAAGCTTGGCCCTGAGCAAAAAGCTATTAGGTTAAATTTAATTCAGATCAAATTATAATTTAATCTGGCCACTGACATTCTTATATTTGTTCCTGTGCAGCATAGATGCTGTCTAATGCAGATCTGTTGATTAGTTAGCTGAGAGATGCTTATTTGGAGACACTTAATTGGGCTGAAAGGGACATAAAAGGCACCCTTATCTCTTGATCTTTCTGCACACAGATGTGGAGTTTTCCTGGCTAGCTGAATGCAATAAGTCTTGGGACTTGGCTACGTTTTGTGTCATTTGACAGCTCAGAGCAAGTCTGTAACTGGTGACAAAATGAAATCACCATACGTTAATTAATATTGTAGTTGATTTTTGAAAATATCTGTTGATTAGGAGGAGTAAATAAGGAATAAGCATTATAGGAATGATAATGTTATCCACACATGGAAGTGGGTATTGTGCCAGTACCTACACCTCTGCCTTCCATTTAGGAAATACTGATCCTGGTTGCCAGTGTTGCAGCTCTGTTACCACAATCAAGTGTCTCCTGCAAGTATTCTTTGAATGCCTTCACTGCTTTCTCTCAGTTCCATATATATATATATATGTATGGATTTTTGTGTGTGTATTTCTCAACATTAATTAATTATATACTCTATTATGTAACCTGCACTTACATGACTTTCTATTTTGTATGTAGTAGAACTTTCTTCTTAAAGAATATTTAGTTATGCTTGTGTTGAATGCATTTGCTGTTAAACTTTGGACCTAAATTTTGTCTGGCATACTGTTTGACTGTGGCAGAGAACCAACCACAGCACAGAACGACCTGCCCACTAGGGAGGAAAGACAAAGGTACCCAATGAAGGACAAAGTAAATGAAGGAAGATACAGGGATTCTTGGGAGAAAATAGTGTTGCTGTGAGGACTCAAACCTGGAAGAAAAGCAGCTTCACTAAAATCTTTCTTTTGCTACTATTTACTACTTTGTTCCTTCGGATACTACTTCTGATTCCTGTTGTCATCATTGCTTTTCCATAATGTGCAGCCCATTTAGTAGTTATAGCCCACTGTTCTCTACCATTATTGGCTTCTCAGTCTCGTTGTCTTTGCTTCACTTTCATCAGCAAGGGAGACTATTGGACTGATGATACTCAGGCAGTTAACTTTTTATTAGCTCTGAGTTTTTTTGTTACTCTTCACTGTTTCCTGTTGCCCAGTTCATACAAGGTAAGTAAGGAGGCTCACGACCAGACACTTCAGCACAGTGTGTTCACACAGTTCTTACAGGAGGTGTTTAAGACAGCACTGAAGTACTAGTATGTACCTACAGCTTTGAAACTCAGGTACTGTTCTCAGCAGCTTGTTGTACGAGTCATTGTGACTGACACCAATATTTACCTGTTTAACAACTGGTGGGGTGGATTTCAACTGCTTTTTTTATTCTTTCAGGCTTACTGTACATTAGGCCCAAAGCACACAGTTCTCCAGCAAAGTAACCTGTGTTCTAGCCATCAGCTGTTATAAGGGGAAACTGAGGGCTAGCAGTCTCAAATGTCAGTTATATTAATAATGGAAGTATTTGCACTTGATAATTGTGCTTGTTTTCTAAATTGGAGATGCTGCAGGAGAGAGTTATGTTAGCAGTCTTTCAAAGGTACATTACTGTAAGTTTGCATTTTTCCAAAGCATAATCTGGCAGGAGTTAAGAGACTGTGGTGCGTACTTGTCTGTTGAATGAAGGAATATGACTTCCACTAACTTCTGGGTAACAGTTGGTAGCTCTAAAACTCAACAGAACCCTTCATTATAGCGAAGAAATAGTGAACATGAATAATTGTTCTTCCATTTACACATAAGTTGTAAGTTTAGGGAGCCAAGTATTGCAATTATAATATTACTTTTTTACTCATTGGATCATATGAAAAACATGAAAATTTGTAATTCATGCCTCCTTCCAGTTGATAGCCTTATACAGTTGGAGGCAAGGGAGAATCATATACTTGAAATACCTGATCACTGTCTACTGCTTCATGACAGGCAGTGTCAAAATACTGCACAAAATTATGGCATTTGAAGGTCACAGTTGGATTCCATGTAATCTTAAAGGTCTTTTCCAACCTAAATGATTCTCTGAAAGTAGTTCGCTGCCAGATTGCTATTGGTGTGTAGTAAGTGGTGAGCTGCTGGGTTGAAGATGAGTGCTCTGGTAACAAAATTTCATTTTTGATCTCATTTGAAGTTAACACCTGGCACAAATATAAAATTGTGACCTTCTTAAATGTTCAGGTAAATAATACATGCATGAGCAAACCGAGTCCTACAATTTTCTGAGGAAAGTTGGTCCTCAAAGTAGTCAGATACTTTTGAGAAGAACTATCATGGAACTAAAGAATGAAAACTCAGCTTTGACATACGTTAATGGAAAGAAAAAAAGGGGAAGAGAGATCACAGGCACAGACATATTTCTATGATAAAAAAATTCCTACAGGTTTTTTTCCTTCTGTGGGTTGGGCATGCAATTTAATTAGATAGGGTTTAAACTTAATTGTCCAATATCTCTGTGCCTCTTCATGCATTAAATTCTCCCCAGTAAAAATTAATAAAATAAGAAAACCAGCAATCTAAACAGCAGTCTTGGCAATGCACCTTGCTCAAAGCGATGTGTGGCGCGTAGGAACAAAAGTGCTACTGAAAATTCATTGGATCTGTATTTGCAAAATTACAAAAAGTTTTGAAGAATTTGTTATTATTATTATTTATTTTTTATTGTCAGTTACTGGGTATATTGCCTATTCTGGATGGCCACAAATAACCACTTTCCAAGCAATGGCAATAAGTTAACTAGACATGAAAATAGATATATTCCTTCCTATTAAAGTTTGTTTACCTCTTTCTTTACATGCTTCTGCCTCTCTCTTGCTTATCTTACAATATTCAGGAATATTCCAATAAATTTAATGGAATCAGAAAGGAATTGGCAAGAAAAGAGGTAAGATTGCAGTCTAAGGAGTCCTTATGTTTGGATCCATACATTTCTGAAGCAAAAATTTAATATTTTACCTAGATGTATAAAGCTGCAAAAGTGTTAACATCTGCACTAGTCTTGGAAGAAATTGACTTCTGTCTTAATCTCTAAACCCAGTACTTGCTTTCAGTAGGAAATTTGATAGGAAACAGCTCTCTGCAATCACTAAGTCTTCTCCAGTTCAGTAACTTCTTGTTCGGCAGTACAGTTTATTTTTTTTCTATTTCATTGTGTATTTAACAGATGCTCAAGAAAGCTATTAATAATGTCAGAAGAATGGCTTCTCACCCAACACTACCATATTGTAAGTTCAGTTTTGTTTAAAAAAAAAACAAGAAAAGTTACCTAAAAATTATGTATTTCTTATTGGCTTGTTTCTTAATATGCTATTTTATACTAGCACAGCAATCTACAATATGTTCTTAAAGTTGTTCGTAATCTTTATTTTACTGGAACTATTTATCATTTTAAAAAACAATACTGGGGGATATAGAATAGCCTTTAGAAACAAGGGTATTTTTATAGCAAAAAGTAATGTATTTCTGTTTTATTTGTCACTTGAAAGATAGATAGTGGGAAAAATATATATTATTATCTCCAAGTAAATAGCTTCATATTTCAGTACCTTCTAAATATAGTCCTTAGTTAAAAAATGAATAAGACGAGTTCCAGTGGTAGCTACTGCTCCTACACCAAGCCAGATACAATGGCACCATATTTTCGCGCTTGGTACTTTGAGATGGTGAGAGATTTTTTTAAAATTTTAAAAGCTACAACACCTGTGAAAGGTCATGTAAATATTTTCTGTTGCAGACCTAACAGGTGCTCAAGATGGTAGTGTAAGAATGTTTGAATGGGGTCATGCCCAGCAAATCACGTGTTTTCGATCTGGTGGCAACTCCAGGGTAACGCGAATGAGATTCAATTACCAAGGAAATAAGGTAACTGACAGAATGTTTTTGTACTTATCCTCTCCCTCTCCCTCTCCTCCCAGTACAATTGCAAATTAGTAGAACCTTATGTTCTTCAAATCTAAAGTAGTTTTGAGGAATTGTGGGCATTTTCTTTGCAATACATATGTATTTACTGTGAGTATATATTTTCTTTCAGTTTGGAATTGTTGATGCTGATGGATATATAAGTTTATATCAGACAAACTGGAAATGTTGTCCACTTACTGGAACTTCACCTAAGCCATATTTGGTAAGCCGAAAACTAAATTAGTTTCCATAAGCTTGTGTTGTGCTCTCTTATTTCTTTGCCCCTTCAGAATAGTTAGGAGAGAGCAGGGATGGTGCTGATAACCGGTGTTAACCAAGAATAAATTATGTGTTCTTGCCATCCTGTGATATGTCTGACAGACAAGTTCTTACATTCTAATCATACTTGCTAAGTGGAGAGTAGAAAATGCAATGTTAGATCTGAAATAACTTTAATGTTTATTGAGACTAGTCAGTAATTGTTAGTTGTCAATTAATTGTCCTGCTCTCCTCTGCACTGCTGCAGTCTCACATTGAGTATCATGTGCAGTTTTGGTCGCTGCAATATAAGAAAGATATTAAGCTGTTAGAGAGTGTCCAAAGGAGGGCAACAAGAATTGTGAACAGCCTTGAGGGGAAACCATATGATGATTGACTGAGGTCACTCGGTCTGTTCAGCCTGGAGAAGAGGAGACTGAGGGGAGACCTCATTGCAGTCTACAGCTCCCTCATGAGAGGAAGAGGAGGGGTAGGCACAGATCTCTTCTCTGAGGTGACCAGTGGCAGAACCTGAGGAAACAGCCTGAAGTTGTGTCAGGGGAGGTTCAGATTGGGTATTAGAAAGAGGTTCTTCCCCCAGAGGTGGTTGGGCACTGGAAGAGGCTCTCCAGTTAGGTGGCCACAGCACCAAGCCTGACAGAGCTCAAGAAGCGCTTGAACAATAGTCTCGGGCACATGGTGTGACTCTTGGGGATGGTCCTGTGCTGATCCAGGAGTTGGACTTAGTGATCCTTGTGGGTCCTTTCCAACTTGGCATAATCTGTCATTTTGTGATTCCATAATTGACAGTTACGCAGGAATGGAAAGTATACTTCCATGAAAAATTAAGAGTTTCACAATACCTTTATGTGCCATGTTCTTTAACTTGCTTTTGAACAGCTTACCTTCTGAAGAAGATTTAATATTTCATGCTTGTACAAAATACATCTCCTTTTTAATTAATTTCTAAACTGCAATTTTTCAGACATGGCAATGTCATAACAAAACAGCCAATGACTTCGTTTTCATCAGTTCATCATCTTTGATAGCCACAGCAGGATTATCTTCTGACAACAGGTAAGAAGTGCTGTGATAATTCATGAATATACTTTCTCTCTGCCACTTTGGTTTTTTGATGATTTTTCTTAAGTAGTTTTAAGAGCCACCTGTACTTCTGCTTGATTTCTTTCATTATGGGACTGAGAGAGAAGGAATGTTTGCAGCTAAATTCATGTGTTTGTTAAATGAGGTTTCATAGGGAAGCGCAAAACTCTGTTCATGTTCCCTATGAGAGAGAAAATAGAGAAGGAGGTCCTGCGCTCTTCTCCCTGGGATCCAGTGATAGGATGGGGAACGGCTCAAAGCTGTGCTGGGGAAGTTCAGACTAGACATCAGGAAACTCCCTCCCAGGAGGGAGTTCACACATTAGATCTGGCTTCCTTAAGAGGTGGTCAATGCCCCAAGACTCTCCATGTTTGAGACATTTGGCTCTTAGTAACATGCTTTAAGTTCTAGTCAGCCCGTAGGTGGACTAGATGATCCTTGTAGGTCACTTGCGACTGAATTATTCTGTTCTGTTCTTACCATATGAGCCTGTCTTAAATTTCAAGTAGCATAGCTCTTCATTTCACACTTGTTTTTGTAAGTAAGTATTGATCAAAAAACATATCAACTGCTGACGTTCCTCTGAGTTCAGCTGCAACAGATTGTCATCTCAATAGGAATCCTTTATGAGAAGAGCCAGTCACGATTGTGTAGGAGGCATGTTCTTGCAGTATATTTATACCGGTGGAAGTAATTTGAGGTCTGCTCAAAAGTATTAATTGACAGACTGTTTTTAAGGTTCAGGTGGCTTCTGAGGTGTTTAAAATACATTAGAAAATTTGTCACTGATTTAAACTGCATTTTTTTTTCTACAGAAATATTTGTCTTTGGGATACTTTGGTTTCACCCACAAATAGCTTGGTGCATGGTAAGCAAAATACAACCACCAAAATACTTGATCACAGTAGAAAATATGTGGTTTTGTGTCTTGCTTTATGGAAGTTATTGTGGGAAGTAGTTTTAATATTAGCAGTAAATCATCTTATATTGTTCAGTGTAAGTGCACCAGCAGGAACATAAAACCCCATTCTTGAGAAATTGTTTAGTGCTCTGTGTATATAAATATATATGATCTGTTTTATGCACCCGAGCACTTTCCTCTGCATACCTTGTCTTTGCGCCACAAGTGTAACCCCTGACAGCTAAACATTTCTGTTCCTTTTTAAAAGGTTCTGAGCAGCTCCACCACGTAGTGAGTAGCTTGCTGAGAAGACAATAGCTATGACATTGTCAGAACTGCAATTTTTAGCATGGTTATGAGATTTTTTTGTATGACATGCACTGACAGCCTCCAGTTTAAAGTTCCTATGGCTGTGTCTGTATTCATAAATCAGAGAGCCCCTACCCAAAATTTATTAATTAAATATTAGACCAAATAAAGACATAAGGACATGATTATAAAACAGTTGTCTGAAGATGTTTATGAATAAACACACCTAATTTATAGAAAATATTAATTGATGTTTTTATGAATGTATTGAACCAGCAGATATATAAATAAGATCTGATATTTGTGTAGTAAATGTTACAGTTGAATTAAGAGATGAACTTAACTGCTCTACTTGTAGTGCATTTTTGCTTTCAAGGATTGTCCACTTCCATGGCACTTTTATTCTGTGTATTATGCCACATACTGTCAATGGTTTATATAGATAAATAGTATCCACAAATAGTATTACAAATATGCTTTAGAAGAGTTATTTGTATAAGCATGCTTTTTGAGATATAATAAATATTTAGCAAGGTTTCATTAGGTTTATTACCAATACTTTGTTGCAAGAAATACAAAAAATTTCTAAATCTGAAATACAGAATTAAGATCAGAGAGTTGTGAACTCTCTTTACTTACAGTAATGACAAATGCTTGATTGTATGTGAAGGACATATAAATTTAGCGACCCACAAATGAAATAGACTGACCTTTGTTCTGGAAATTGTAATTTTCATTCACTTCTTCCACTAATTTGGGGGAGTAGACATATCCAAATAAGTGTGAAAAGCAGCAAATTATCAGTAAAATAACCAGTGGAAACTAGTAAGATACTTGGGCAAGTAGTTTAGGAGGAATTTCTGATGGAAATTATATACCTTAAAATAACAAACATTGGAGACTTTGAAAATAATCTGTTTCTGGTCAGAGATTAATAGTTTGTGATTACACAGAGATAAAAAGAAAAGGATTTTTTTGAGAATCCTGTAGCTTGAGAATATCTGATGTGAACTTTACATGTATATGGTACTGCAACAAATCGGCTGGTTGCGATCAGTTGGATTACAGCATCAAAGTCACTATTGCTACTGTCTTGAATCATTAGAGGTTGATGGAAAATTGAAGTTAGTACTGTGTTTTATTTAAATTACTTTGCTTTGACTTTCAGCTTTTGTCTGTCATGATAGTGGAGCAACTGTGCTGGCATATGCTCCAAAACATCAGCTGTTAATATCTGGAGGCAGAAAAGGCTTTACATGTGTAATTGATCTTCGCCAAAAACAGCAGCAACAGTTACTTCAGAGTCATGATTCTCCAGTCAAAGCAATTGCTGTTGATCCTACAGAAGAGTATTTTGTCACAGGATCTGCTGAAGGCAACATAAAGGTACTAATGAGGGGGAGGGAGCTGAGATGATGTGTACATTCAGAAAGAATCTTGTACAGGTGTGGAACAATCAGGTGTCATATGTACTGCATTTGTTCTCAACCCTGACTTTCACATTTACTAATTTAATTACAAAAGATTAGTCTTACATTGCAGTCTTCTTTTTAATTAATGATACCTTAGTCCCTGTCTATATTCCCTATTATAGAAAATTAATATTAATATTCTATAATTGTCATTACATTGCTACATATTTTTCTTTTACAGTTAGTATCAGAAAAATAAATGCAAAATGTAATCTAGTGTCTCCATGACTCATGACTGCTGAATTTTAAGAACATGGTGATTTTTCTTATAGGAAATTCATGTTTTGATCATCTTTCAGGTATGGAGTCTGTCTACATTTAATCTTCTTCACACTTTCATCAATGAGCATGCTCGACAGTCTCTCTTCAGAAACATTGGGACAGGAGTCATGCAAATTGAGACAGGACCAGCAAATCACATATTTTCCTGTGGTGCTGATGGAACAGTAAAGATGAGAATCTTGCCTGACAGATTCAGCCCTTTAAAGGATGTGTTAAAAAATGATGTGAAATTTATGATCTAATATTCTTCTCAGAATAGTGAATAACATTCCCCTTTCTGCCATCCCTGACAATGTTTTTGCTGGCACTAACTAACAGAGCAGATGCACAATGATAGCTTGTGACACAAAGATGTCTTGGTTTTTTCCTTTCTCCCCTTTGACCTCTCACTCCTCTGCCCCCCAGCCCTGTATTTATTAACTGGAGCTTTTAGTCCCTGATGCACTAATGCCTTAAAGATTAACAAGGTCCTGCAGATTTTGATCGTTGCCTAAAATAAAAGCTATATAGGATTCCAAATTATATAGTTATTATTAAAATGTTGCTGAAGTGGTTTACTCTTCCTTTTGAGGGAGTTATACTCCTACCTGGAGTGTACCATCTGGGCACGACCTCTGCTTATATTCAACACCTGGCCACCTTCTAAAAGCATCTGTCCAGATGGAAACCTTAGATAATGTTCTTTCACTGTGGCAGCCATAACCGTCTCTCTTCTCAACTTATTTAGTCAACTGACAGTAAAAATTTATACCTGTGTGTCGAAGAGAAACAAAGTCTGTAGGAGTGAATGCTCCTGGTCATGCAAGCATTCGTGTAATGAGCCACTCTCTGTATCCATTCCTGGAATCCAGGCTGTTTACCTCTCTTAACTTGCTTGATCTCCTTCCTCTCATCTGGGTATAAGAAACTGAAAGATGTTCTGTTAACTTGTCTTCTGTTCTGTAGCCTAAATCACTGCCATCAGGATGGCAGGCTTACCTTTTAAAAATAAATATATTTTTAATCCTGAACACTCCCTTTACAAAAGTAAAATGTAAATATGGATGGATATCTTCCTAGTAAAATAGTCAAGATTATGTGTGAAGCCTTAGTCTTGATCAAAAAGATACAGGAAGATACTGCTTTAGGATATGGCATTAGAATTTCTTCAAAGACTATTTATTTAGCTGTATGTAGAGGAAAAAGCCCAAACCCAACCTAATTTATTTTTGCTTTTTTTTTTCCCAGTAAGAGTTTTTATTTAGCCCAAAGATACTCAGTTCATTCTTAGCACTTATGTTCTTGTCTGCTTTTTCTAAGTACTTTAAAAAAGGAAAAAGGAAAAAACTCAACAGCAAAGTACTTCAACAGTGTCAGGCTTTGTACTGTATGTTTACATCTGGTGTCAAGTGAAAGAAAAAAATCTGAAAAGATAGATGGAGTTTGGGGTATTTTTTGCCAAAATATTAAACTGCAT
>JAWMRA010000090.1:18585050-18606698 GCA_035584735.1 Pseudotriccus pelzelni | reverse complement strand
GCCCACCCTTTAATCCTAAGGTTCATCTGCCGGGGCCAAGCACGCTTGGACGGTGGCAGCGAGGTCCTTAGAACGTATTGGTCTGTACGTTAGTAGTAAAAGACTTTTCTGAGATGTGTGAGGTTTGGGTTTGAAGTGCTATTTGCAAAAATCCTGAAATTCTGACAGTTGAACGAGTTGTATCTATTTACGTACAGCTAATTAAATGAAAGAGATCACAGTTCAGTGCGGGCTTATCCTTTTTAGAAGCCGGGATGGTCAGACCTTCCGCGCAGGAGGTCTGTGTGTCTCTGGTCTCTGTACATGTTCAAAGCCCTACTTGGCAATACGAACACATGAGCGAAGCAAAGCACAGCCCAAGTGATGCTCCATCTGCACGTGTCTTGCTTCGGTCGTGCTCCTCTGCAAGTCGTTTCACGTAACTGCGTAGTGAAACAACTCACGCTACAAACTGCGTGGTCTAAACTTCCCCGAGCACTCGGATACGCCAGATAAGGAGCTGTTTGCACTCACTGGCTTGGTTGACTGCTGCCAGCTCTGTTTATCTCGTCAGCTTTAAATAGGAAATTTGCTTTGAAACAGTATTGATAGTGGAACCAAGCGCGAAAGATCCAGAGAGGAGGAGTTTTGAAGTGGAAGGAGGTCCAAGACCTGTATGTGGAAGACAGAACTTGGTGAACTTGGGACATGCTTAAAAGCAGGAAGAAGGAACTAAAATGTTCTAGTGTATTTACGTACTTGTCTTTATTTTATCTGGAAGCAAATTTCACGTGGAATACTACTGAAATGAGAGTTATGGCCCAGATCTTTGCAGGAGCATAAAATACTGCAGCTTGAAAGGGAAATTGCTTGCTGTTTGCCTGATCACAGGAAGCTGCTAATTTCCGTTAAATAGTAACTAGCCTAATCTGACCATACTTAGGTTTCAGTGTGCTTTGTGACTTAATTTGTCTGAGTGTTCTTTAAATAGAGTAAATAATCTTAAATAATATAAATAATCTTAAAAGAATAATAATTGCTGCTTGAAAAGGCTAAGGTAATAATCAAATGGATGGGAAATCTCAACTTTAGTCAATTTCCTATTGCAGCACATCACGATGAATCCACCAAGTGATGATAGTAAAATGCCTAGTAATTCATCAAAGCAGATAATGGATGCCCACAGATTATTTTTATACAGATAACAGGAATATTGAATAACAATGTAAACGGTAGCTGGTTTCATATAAGTGATATTTTAGGATTAATTTTCTTCCATGTTGCAGATGCTCACTCTTGAGTTTACCTCTTAATAGAGGTTTTGGCCTAGAATTCCCCTGTATGTTTTTTAATAATTCTCATATGCGAAAGGTAAGAACGTGGAAAAAAAAGTGACCAAATGGTATTTGTCATGATCTTACTGTTGTATATATCCTTTTAAACAACTTCCTTAATCTAAATGGTTGCTAGTATGTGTCCCACAGTTTTTTTTTTTGTTGATTACATTCTAGAAGCTTTGACTACTGGCTGGGTAAATTTGGTTATAGGTTCTTACATCCCTAAGGTATAACACAAGGCATTTGGACTTAGCTCCTTTTTGTCTTTCTTTTCCCGTTGCCTTTGTAGGTAGGTTTCTTGCCATTTCTTTTGTTTTCCCACCATTAGGCAGATAATTTAAACTACTTCGTCTTTTCTCACCGACAAATTTCTTATGCTTTGTTTAAGTTTTTTCTTATCCTTTCCTTTTTACTTTTGCTAAATTTTGTTCATCAGATTGATCTGATGAACAAAATGAAGTTCTACTGAAAATCAAGTATATAGGAAGAATTTTCTCATAGGGAAAGTATTTTTTGTACGCAACATAGCTTGAGCAAGCATCAAGACATATTCCAGTATCTCAATTTTCCAGATTCTAGTGCTCTTGTCTTTTGTTTGGAGTACCCATACCTGGAATGTGGTGCTCCAGGAACTGATGATTTAATGTTAAAGTAACTAGGGGACTTTTTAGGGTTGGTCTGGAGGGGGGGTTTATGTATATCTGTTCACAGTCCTGAGCAGCCATGTTGTCAATTTTATCTGTAATAAAAATGTTTACAATGTTCTTCAACTGTGAAGGAGTGCAAAATCTAGGCCTCTTTATTTGAGACTGGCTTTGTAATCAGAGAAAGTGAGAACGGCCTTGAAATCAGTAATGTTTATTTTTTTCTCTTATGCCTCCAGCATCTTCAGATCATAAGACCCAGAGTAAACGTTATGTATGTTCCAGTAGAAGTTAAGCTGGCATTTTGTCAGTTAAGCATGTGAGCAGGAAGTTTCACACAGCATTTTTACACTTTCTTTCTCAAGTAATGTTTTGCTCAAACCAGAATTTCCTTTTTTAACCTGAAGATCGACCTCACCTCCACTCAGAAGCAGGCCCTGTGCTCTGAGACTGAGGTGTGCAATTTGCAGAGCAGTGGTAGCACTTGGCTGTTTCCTTAGCACCTCTTAACAAGTGTCGAAGACGAGGAGAACTGCAGAATACATGATTTAAATTAGAAGCTGTTAATCCTGTGCTTCAGGTGTTGTTTTCTGAACTGATTACTGACACTGTCACTTCAAGCCCAAACAGCCCTTCCTTCTCTTTCTTTAGTTCACTGTGATGGTTCCTGGGATCTCTTTAGTAAAGCAGGTGCATGAGATGGAGTATCAAATAAAGTACATAACTTCTGAAAAATACAATTTAATTTAAATTCTGGTTTTATTTAGAAATCCAGATAGTGACAAGCGAGTGTCTGAGCTCTTGCGCAAACCTCACAGGGACTTAAAGGGTGTTAGATGCCTTTTAGATGATAAAACCCTTAATTGGCATTGGTAAGTTAGTAAGATGTATGTGGAGGATTTAGTCCAGAAGACATTAGTACCAAAATCTGCATTTCTTTCAATGTCTTCTCATTAACTAAAAGCATATCTTCTGACAGCTGAATTTTATTTTTAAATATGCTTGCCTTAACCCAAAATCTCTTTTTTCTTCCAGAAATGAGATTGTGTATTTTTAAATAAATAATTTTAATGTTGCAGGATCAACAAAACTGAATATGTTAAAACCTGGCATTTTCTTCCACTTATGAAATACTGCAGTGAAGAATGCAGGAGGACAGTAGTGCTGGCCTGCGGAAATCGGCCTAGGTGCAGTTGTTGCTGGTGGTAGCTGTTTGGATACATGTCTGACTCTGAGTGAGTGGTGTTTGTTAAATTGTGTGGAGGAGGTGTGTGCATGAGCAGTGGGCTGTGCTCTCTACATCCACAGCAGAGTATTTGTATCCATGTCTGGAGGCCCCAGAATTCAGAATGAACTGGTGAAAATTACATTTACCATATGAATTTCATATTATCTGGATCAATAGCAAGATTTTAATTGTATGGTGTGCTTAAGCCTTCCTCAACTGATAGCTTATTTTCTGCTGCAGTATTGCAGCCTTCAGGAGCATGTCTGAATGCTGTGCCCTCCTAAGGACTTAGTCTTGAGAAGATTCAGGAAATGGAAGAGCAAAGCCAACTCTTTTAAACAGAAGTGGATGGCGTTCTGTGGTTGAAGATTTTACATGCTTACTTTCTCTTAGTTGGCTTCATCTGGTACTTATAAACTAACTTCCTGCTGTTCAAGTATTTTTATAGAGACAAGATGTTTTCACTTGCTGGCTATTTCGTCCGCAGAACTGACTGGGGCTCAGATACATTCAGAGTGGACTGTCTTAAATAACTGAACTAAGGAAAACCCTGTAACTGTAGTCCATGGTATTCCTCTACATAGCATATGCATGTGAAAGGAAAGGATATATTAAACTGTAAGGCACTGAGAAGCAGAAAAATAAGCTCCAAACTGAGAATGCATATAACTGCATGTGACGATCTTCAGACACGTTTGTCTGTTGAGCTTTGAAGTTGAATGCCTAATTTGTGAAGGAAATAAAATCTTCTAGTTACCAAGTTTTCAAGCCCTTTGTTCTTTCCAGCATACATATGACACACAGATAGGGGTGTAAAAATTGGCTGTCTTGAAAGGCTTTTTAAGTAATAGTAAGTGATCCAGCAAGGCAAAGAAAATCATCTGGTAGGTTAAAAATTATTTAAGAAGGGAATAGTAATTTTTTCTAAATACATGCTAAATTGGAATTTATCAAATTAAATGTTACCACATTTCAGTGATTGATTGTAAAATACTATGTGTGTAACCACCCTGATTCTCCATGAAGAGGAATTTCCCTCTAGTTTCTAGCTGCAGGAAATTATTTTGGACCCAATTCTCATACCACAGTGCTGCCCACTTCCAATTTGATGCATGATAATGAGCTATCAGAAGTGTGTTGCCATTACTGCAGAATATTATATTTGCCTGAAGAACTTACGTAACTACAAGTACAGCTGAAGTTCTGGAAATTAATCTTGAAATCCTGAAAAATAAGGTATTAAAAACTAGGCTTCAGGTGATGAGGAGCATCCTCTGTCAGGAGTTGGGTGGGTGTGCTAACTAGTACTCCCCCGCATGAATACATTGCTGCCATCTCTCAGTTCTAAAAGAAACAAAACCTTCCTGCTTTTGCCAGTTCTGCGGAAATCTGACACGTAACCAAGTCATTGCTATCGCTGTACTATTGTTTATGGGATGGGGGCGGGATTATAAAATAATTGGTACTGTTTTCTTATGGACATGGGCATTGAAAATCTTAACCTTTATAGTGGAAGGTGTAAAAATAAAAGATATGTCTGGGCTCATAAATCTTCTGCTGTGTTCCAATTTCAAACCATGGGTGTTGCAATAAATCCTTTTTATCCATAAATGGTCCACTGTGCAGCAGAAGGCTTATACCCAGCAGCCATAAGTAGTGAAATGCTCTAAGATATGATTCAACTTTTTTGTTACAGAATAAATACCTGCCTCTTGATTTAATGAAAGCGTTCCGGTCTGTAGTGGGTTGACCCTGGGTGAATGCCGGGCACCCACCAAAGCTGTTCTGTCATTCCTCTCCACAGCTGGGCAGGGGAGAGAAAATAAAGTGAAAGGTTCTTGAGTTGAGATAAGGTCCATGAGAGATCACTCACCAGTTACTGTCACAGGCAAAACGGACTCATCTTGTGGGTGTTAACTGAGTTGATTACTAACAAAATCAGAGCAGGATAATAAATCTTAAAAACATCTTGCTCCCACCATTCCGTCCTTCCCATCTCTACATCCTCCACCCCAGTGGTGCAGGGAGATGGAAATGGGGGGGGGGGGGGGTTATGGTCTGTTTGTCATACGCCATTCCTACTGCTGCTCGGGGATAGGAGTCCTTCCCCTACTCCTACGGAGTCCCTCCTGTGGAAGACAGTCCTCCACAAACTTCTCCAGTGTGAGTCCATCCCACAGTTCTCCACAGAGTGCTCCAGCATGGGTCACTTTTCCACAGGGTACAGTCCTTCAGGCACAATCTGCAGTCCCGCACAGGGTCACAAGTCCTACCACAAAAACCTGCCTCTAGTGTGGGCTCCTCTTTCCATGAGTCTGCAAGTCCCTGCCAGGACCCTGCTCCAACATGAGCTTTGTACAGGGTCACAGCCTCCTTTGGGCATCCACCTGCTCCAGCGTTGGTCTCCTCTACAGGCTGCAGCTGGATCTCTGCACTCCTGTGTGGTCCTCCATGGGCTGCTGGGGCACATCCTGCTTTACTGTGGATTGCACCATGGGGAATCCCTGCTGGGTGCCTGGAGCACCTCCTTCCAATTCTTCTCTGCTGACCTTGGTGTCTGCACAGTTGTTCCTCTCACATATTCTCACTCTTCTCTGCTGTGGCCTCAGTTACATCTGCCCAATAATATTTTTCTCCTTCTTAAATAAGTTATCACAGAGGCATTACGGCTGATGGGCTTGGCCTTGGGCAGCAGTGGGTCCGTCCTGGAGCTGGCTGGCATTGGCTTTGCAGGATGTGGGGGAAGCTTCTGGCGGCTTCTCACAGAAGCCACCCTGTAGCCCCTCCCCACTACCAAAACCTGACCACACAAACCTAACACATGGTGTTATTTTTGTGCAAACAGTTACGAAGGGATTTTTGTTGCTGCTTTGCTTTGAGGAGCAGAGAGGAAGTTGCTGCTATGTTAATTACTGTTAATAAAGCACAGTTTTACATGAAGCAGTAAGTTTTTAGGGCTCTCTCTGTATATTGTGGTTAACTAATATGAAATAAGTAGCAAAACCATACCTCCGTATTTTGCAAAACATTTTGTAGATTTTTTTTTTAGTGTTTAGATACTGTGGTTTCAGTATGTAGAGAAATTCCGGTTGGTTTTGAAAGGTACCTGTGACTTTCTGACTCATCTGCTGCAGATGGTTCTCTCTGAGTGATAAGTAATGCACACATAAAAAAACCTAGATACAGTAAGCCTAGTTAAATGGCCTGCAATTAAGCCCTGATTATTGAGCCAGTTTAGAGCATTCATAATTAGATATGTGTTTATTTATGATATCCTTCCACTTCTAAGCAGAAGAGTATTTATTTTTTATATATGCTTAGCCCTTTTTCTTTAGTGTATTAAAGTAATTTTCAAGTCCTGTGGAAGAACCTTTGCCCACCATAAGCTCCTCCCACATCCTTCTTCCTCAGTTTGGAACACAAACTCTGCATTTTATCAGCTGCATTTCAGATGATTTTTTTTATTTCATTATTTAAAGGTGAAACAAAAATGAACAAAAACTGTTCAGCAATTTTTTTTTTTAAATTCCAGCTCATCTTCATGTTTTATAGTCAGTAACTGTTGATATTAAGATTTTGTTTAATCTTGATGTGTAGAGTACTGTGTTTATGATTAATTGAAGAATTGTTTTGTTTAAAAAAAATTAATCCCTTTCTAAGGAAACCTAGTCTACCTTTGTGTCTTTGATATATTTTAATTGTTGAGTTTATATGGAAGAAAGTACTTTGCTACTGTTTGGCCTTCTAACTTGAAGTGTTTGGGATTCCAGGCATGAAATCTCTGTCTCAAGTTGATCTTACTTACAGAGTTGCTAGAACTTTTAGCTGTGTTATCTTTTTGACATGATGGAATGATTTTGTAGGCGGCTAGGTGGGGTTTAGTGGCATGTGAAACTTAGTTATGGTTTTCATGAGATTAAAAAGTAGAAGCTTTTTTGCATAAGTTAGAGGGAAGAGGACAAGAGGATAGAGCAAGAGAGACAAAGCTGAGCTTTGTAGGAGCCTTGAAGCTTGCTTAGTTGTCCAAAACTTTGTAAGTCAAGTCAGAAGAAGGTAGTTGATAACCTTTATGTTTTGCTGTTTAGTTATAGCTGTTGTTACAACGAAACATGGAATAATACAGATCAAGGACTTTTTGTATTGTTGTTGTACTTGAAATTTTTGTGTTTCAAGAAGCTCTGCTGTTTTATTTTGTTAACCTTGTGATGCTGACTGACTCTTGCATCTGAGCTACAGAACTGATCTGCATTGGTGGGATAACAAGTTTAATATTTCATGTGTCCTCCCTCGCCTTCTTAAAAGTTAAAAACCCCCAACTATATAAAATACGTGAGGTTCATTTGTAGGGATATCTTCTGTGGAAATCATGAGTGGATTCAGAATGAGTGTAGAAAAGTTTTAGTGAGCCTCTGTTGAGAGCAGCCCTGTGGAGAAAGATTTGGGGTTGATGGAAAACTCAACATGAGCCAGCAGTGTGTGCTCACAGCCCAGGAGACCAACAGTGTCCCGGGCTGCATCGAAAGGAGCGTGGCCAGCAGGGCAAGGGAGGTGATTCTGCCTCTCTGCTCTGGTCTTGTCTTGGAGACCCAACCTGGAGTACTGCATTCAGTTCTGGTGTCCCCAGCATAAGAACGAAATGGAACTACTGGATCAAGTACAGAGGAGGCCACAAGGTTGATAAGGGGATTGGTGCCCCTTCCGTACAAAGAAAGACTGAGAGTTGGGGCTCTTCAGCCTGAAGAAAAGATTGCATAGATACCTCATAGTAACCTTCCAGTATCTGAAGGGGGCCTGCAGGGAAGCTGGAGAAGGACTCTTCATCAGGAACTGTAGTGATTGGACAAGGAGTATTGGGTACAAGTTGAAAGAGAGTAAGTTTAATTTAGATATCAGGAAGCAGTTCTTTACTGCGAGGGTGGTGAGACACTGGAGCAGGTTGCCCAGAGAGGTTGTGGATGTCCCAACCCTGTCAGTGTTCAAGGCCTTGAGCAACCTGATCTGTTGGGAGGTGTCCCTGGTGAGTGTTGGGACTAGGTGATCGTTAAGATCCCTTCCAATGCCTTAACATTCTATGCTTCTATCATCCTGTGATTTTGAGTAGTTTCAGAATAATTTAAACACACTGAGTGGAAGCTAATGGCCTTTCTCTGTTTGAGTGCAGTTTTATTTTCTTGTATCATTGAGTAATCTTTAAAGTTATTGTGTATAAACGACAGAATGCTTTAGCCTCCTCTCTGAGGACATAATGAAATAATACAGATCTGTTACAAGCAGTGCAGTGCGAATCTTGATTTTTTTTTTAGCTACCAAATCTTTTTTTTAACTCCAGCTCTTGACAACGTATTGAGAAGTGGAATTGTTTCTTATTTGAAGAGCTAGTTCTAGCAGTGGTTTGTGTGATACTTTTACATTGCCACGAGTTGTATATCAAGGTGTTATCTGCTACATTATGTGAATTCAATTGATTGTTTCCAGGCATACCTACTTAACTGGTTTACCACTAAAGTGTTTGTTGTAGTACTTCAGTGTATTAGATTAGTTTCACGTTAAAGAACTAGTATTAAAATCTGGTTTTGCTTGGTGCTTATAAAAATTCATTAGAAGTTACTTGTAGCATTGAATAATAGTGGAAATGTGATTAACGTTTGAATTGTAGAAAAAGCTGTGTAATCCAAACTATGAATTTGTGTTGTATTGGTCTGCAAAACACCACAGCGTTCAGTGATGCAGAAAGTATGCTGATTGCGACTGAACACTTTTGTGCAGGTTTGCCAGCAGTATTTGCTGTACAAGTGGTTTTGAATATGCAGGTGGATAGTTTAAAATCACTTGAAATGGGAATTTTGTTGTTAATACCATGAGGATAACTGAGGAAGAGTTAAGGAGGAATACTGAACGTGAGGTCGGTGTAAACCCCACATTTGTGTAAAGATCCTGCTTTACAAGAAGTACTCAGTTCTACATATCAAGTCAGGTATTTTATTTCAGTGATTGTAGAATTGAAAATGTTTTCAGAGTGGGTCCACCTGGTGGGAAGTCAGCATCTGAGACCTATAAAACCTGCAAGGGCCTAAAACCAGAGTATGTGCTGCTGTTCTGTACACAGGAAACCATGTCAGAAAAACAGCCCTATTTTCCGCTGAAGCACAAGAGATTTTATGTACCTGACTGAGTTTGGGGAAGGAGAGTATGTTGTTACAGTGCATTTTGAAATTGAATTTTAACATTGTAGGAAAACAGGACTCTACTAGCCAAGCTTAAATGCATCATGCAACATTTAACAATCTGTCAGTTTTACAACTGCATGTGAGAAAAGAAGTACAGGAGTCTACAGCTAAAAATGCAGTTGCAACATATTTCATCTTTATTTGTCTTAAAAATACTGTAAGTTAGTAGCACATATATAGTTGGTGTTCTGTGTCATACATTGATGGAGAAGGTTGGCAATTAACAGATAGGCAAAGCAATAGTTAAATAATTAGCTAGGAGGAGTAAATTCGGAGCTTGATCAAATACTGGAATAAGGATAAGGAGAACCTTGAGAAACTTAAATGAACTTCTTGAAATGAAATGCAGAAGGCTGAAGAGAAAAAAAAGCCATGTATGTTTAAGGCTTTATTTTTTCTTAATATGAAGAACTGGATAACACCATAATGAAGTAAGCTAGAGCTAATAAAATGTGTAAAAGTGCCAGGCAGAAGAGAATTCTTTTTCAAAGCCTCCTCGTGGTTTAGATACCCAGCATGACAGTCTGAAACTATCTGATCATGCAAGTTTTTTTTCTGTGTTCTGTGAACTAAGGGCTTGTTATGCAAAAGTGGTGGAATCAGTGAACTAAAACTGTTATGGATATTATTCTCTTTTGGGTGCACGTGGTCTGAAAACACAGTAAAAACGCACTGTTGGCTTGTTGGCTTTAGAGCCTGCAGTTGCATCAGGAAGAGCTGTCAGACCCCTTTGTACCTCTAAATGAGCTCACAGCTGGGGCACTTCACTCTGTGAAGGTCAGTAGCTGGTGTGATGCCTCAGACACACCACAGGGATGTGTGGGGCAGAAGCATCTGATGTGCCACAGCTGTTGAGGGCAGCCTGCGTCTTTTGGGGGTGGCCTGCAGGGTGGGGGCAGGCACATCCCACAAAGTGCCTTGCAAAGCCCTCACATTTGTCACGAGGTTGTGGTTATCTGCCTGGAGGAACCACCCGCCTTCAGTAATGCTGTGGTATCAGTCAGGGATGTTTGTGTCTCCTGTGTTCAGGTGGGTGACAAAGTACAAATATTACATTGTTGTGGTGGACAACTGAGGGAAATAAACAGTTTGTCAATTATTTCACATAGACAGCATGAAGTCTGATGACCATTGCTTAATTTTTTCTGCTCAGGCAGATTCAGCTGAAGTTCCCTGAAGGGCAACACTACAGTGCCTGACTAATTTGGAGGCAATTTGTTCAGTTGCTTAGTGTTGCTGCACTGTAACCCTGAAAATAACATGCCTTAAGCTTGTTTATACCTTAAACAAGACCGTGTTGTAATTATGATTTTCAAGCTCTGGAGCAAGCACTGCTTTGAGTCCTGCTGCCAAAAGTCCTTTATAGTCAGAGTTGGAGAAATCCTGTGTTTTGGAGAGCCCCCATCCCACTCTCAACTGCTTTTAGTGAAAGAAAGTACTAGGAGAACAGTAACTTCCTCCCAAGTGAAACATACAGATAACTGTTGAATCCTGCTCAACTTTTCAGTTAAAAAGCACGATGCGACATTATCTGCTCTGTTTTCTGCGAGTGACCTCAGAGCATCTTTGAAAACTTGTTCAACTCAGCAGTACCAGTTGCCTTAGTTTAACATCACAGTCCTTCATGAGCAGCTAAAGATCAGATCACCTAAATGGATCTGTCTGACGAATAGGTAACTCACAAACAAAAAAACTGATGGTGTTTGGCTGGTACATCCATTGCTGTGTCTGTCCAAATAGCATGGTGGTAGAGTAACTCGCTCTTAGAACTTGACATATGAAAGTTGTATCTGTTTATAGTCAGTTTGAGAGCTAGAGTATCAGGTTTGTCAGATGACAGTTTTAGGAGATAACAGTTTCATATACTCATGTGAAGGGTTATGGCATGGTGGGTGATGAGGGAGGATACTGAGGTGTGTCTGCGATGGGCTTCCACAGCTCCTGACAGTACCAACTTTTGGGACCCTCAAAGCGTACAGCAGAGCACAGCACTAGGTGATTGTATCCCAAAGTTATGCTCCTGTATCTGAAAACTTTGGCTGGATACAGTAATGTTTGAAATAGGAAATAGCTGTCTGTACAAACACATTTATTGTGCAGCAGTTATTCTGTAATACTCAATAATGTGTGGCAGCTTGTAGCAAAATGAACTCCTATTTTGTATCTAGATTTTGAAAATTTCAATGCAAAATTTCTTTGAGGGAATATAAGTCATTCAAGTGCTTTAAAATGAGAATCTCTGGTTTTCCTCCCTTAAAATTATTTCAAGTTGTGGTATTTATGCCTGATTTAGTTTTTATCTATAAACAGACATTGATGGAGTAGTTCTGTTACTTAAAGTGCGAATCCTGGGGTGGTTCACAAATTTGTGTAGTTTAGGAAAAATGTTAGAGCAATGATAGTTTTGCAGTGTAGCTTAACAGCTGACAGAAAATGGGAGGATAAACAAATGAAGTTCTGACATAAGCTAGTGAAATAAGATGAAATTCAAAAACTGTGGAAAGACTTCAGGCAGTAACTTGCCTACCTCTTTAGTATTATCTTTTTTCAGTGCTCTAAAGGAAGTCAACAGATTAGTTTTACACCCATTTCTTCTTGCAGAACCTCTGGCAGTATACGTGTACATATATACATATGAATGGTTAGTCTGACTAGCAAATTTTGCAGTTACTCTTGTTTGTCTGATCCTTCTATACAGGACTTGTACTAAATTCTTCTTTCTTATGCTCTTCTTCTCCCCGAAACCCTTGGAGATATTTGGGTAGTGTAATATAAACGCAGCCCAAGATGTCCCAGTAAGAAATAATCATCACTAAAGGAAAACAGGTTCCTCTTTGAGTACACAAAACCTTTTATTGACAGTAGAGGTGTGTAAGTGAATGAGTACTGGTGGCTATAAAGCTGGTTGTGTGATCCAGGGTAAATGTCTTCCAGATGTTGAAGTGTTGTCTGTTTTGAACAAGTCTAAGCTGAGGTGAAAAGAGTCTGTTGGAGGAAACCTTTCACTGTGAAGTTTTAAGCTCGTTTTGCTTTTCCTGAGTGTAACAGTCGAGATTTCTATTAGGATAAAACTTCTTTCCCTGCTGTCACATGGAAGCACTTGATTTCTATTGTGTTTTGCAATAATTTAGATGAGGAGCTTTCAGTAACTGGTAGCATTTGACCATTAGTATAATTTGAGATAGTTTTCTTACATTACACATCGATTTTTATACACAGTTTAGGAGATAATTCATACCAAGCTAAACCTTGTTATAAATGAGAACATTTCTCAGACATCTGATTGTAGTGTTTATTTATTGATTTGATTCATTAAATGCAATGTGCTTTAATAGTTGTTTTTCTGCCTATGATTCAAATCTCTTACTTTGATTTTTTTTTTTTTTTACAGAGTGCCAAATCCAGACAGGTTTCTCTGAATTTCTCCGTAACAGCTGCATGTAGTTACATGTGCATCAAGTAAGTGTAGTATGTCTGAACAGTGTTCTCTTCTGCATTAATAACATACAGAAACTGCTATGATTAAAGCTTTTCAGTACCTGGGACCACAAGTTAGATTTCTTCTCAAAACCTGATTTTTCCCTTGCTCTTTCAGTATGTAGGACTCAAGAAACTACTCAAGATATTCAGACCTGCATTTTCATTCATGGCTCTTGACATATTTTTTAAGCAGACTTCATCCCTGTGTTTACTCGGAAAATGCCTTGTATAGAGAAAATTTCAGCATGCTAGCATTCTGTTTATTTCATTAACTGTGTGCTCCCATTTTTTCAGAATCGCAGTATGGGCTGTGTTAGAAGGGACCTTCAGAGATAGCCTAGGTCTCACTCTGGCCCCATTGCTGGCAGGGACATTGTTCACCAGATGGTGTTGCTCAAAGCCTCATCCAGCCTGGCTTTGAACACTTGGGTGTTCAAAGGGTTGGGGCAGCCTGTGCTTCTCTGGGCAAGCTCTTCCAGAGCCTCACCCTTGTGGTAAAATATTTTTCCATATATCTAATATAAAGCTACCCTCTTTCAGTTTGAAGCCATTTTACCTTGTCTGGTCAATACAGGCTTTAGGGAAAAGTCTTTCACCATCTTTCTTTTAAGTCCTCTCTAAGTATTGAAAGGCTGGAAAGAGTTTGCCGCAGATCCTTTTCAACCCAGGCTCTTAGCCTGTCTTCATAGGAGTGGTGCTGCAGTCTTTGGATCATCTTCGTGGCCTCCTCTAGACTCACTCCAGCAGGTCCATGTCCTCCTTGTGTTGGGGACCCCAGAGCTGGATGCATTACACCAGGTGGGATCTCATTAGGAGTGGAGTAGAGGAGGAGAATCACCTCCCTTGGCCATGCTGCATTTGGTGCAGCCTAGGATGCAGTTGCCTTTCTGGGCTGCAAGCATAATCCTCCTTTTTTTTTCTTTTTTTTTTTTTTTTAAGGTTCTCTTGCATGCATTTGACCATATTTACAGTTCCCACCTCGGTAATTAGTCTGTGCAGTTAGAATGTTACAGATGGGCAATAGCTGGTTCCAGAAAGGCCCTGTAATGAAAGTCGCAAGTTATTCTGCTTTAAATCCTGCCTGTATTCTTTTCAGGAAAAGTTTGCCTAATGCTATGAAAAACAATGTATGGCCTTAATCCTCTAGGAAAAACAAATAAGGTGACAACAGTGAAAACAGTCATGTATCTTGTGCCAGGTAACAGCCTTAGTGGCTTTGACTAAAATTTCAAGGAATATTTTATTGTATTTGTGATTTTCCCATTTAGAATGGCATGCAACTGAAATAGAGTCTCATTAGAGAGTCACAACTCAAATAGAGCCTCATTTATGGTCTCATAGAGAACATAAAATATGTTCTTAGCTAATGCAAAAGAAAATGGAGGTTGCATGAATCTTAATTCATTTGATGTTTAGCTATAAAACTTCCAGATCCTTCTGGAATAATGTAAGTTTTTAAGAAATTGTGAAAAAAGTTTAAATCTACATCAGACTTCTAGATGCATTAAGTAGAAATGTGTTATCTATTAAGATAATTTAGAAGAAAGAAATAGTTTAGTGCAGGGTACTACATGTTTCAGGGGAATCAGGTTTTTTGTGTTTATATTCAGAAAACTGTATATTTGGAATGTTTCTGTGTGTTCTTGTAAATATTACTGACTTTGGTGTGTGGGGCTTTTTTCTTACAATTCTGTTTACATGTAAAGGAAATGCACCTCTCCTGTTTTGTGAGAACCCCTGTTTTGTTTGTCAGCCATGGGAAGAAACACTTTCAGCACTTACACACTTGCTTGGGTAGCATATGTAGATTGGGAACCTGTTTTTCAGAGGTAAAATTATGGAAATTTGTAACCCTGCTGACAAGTAACTAGTGCAGCCTAGAATGAAATTTTAACAGTAACTGAGAGGAGCAATTAAGGCACCTCCTTGTAACCACAGCGGTGGCTGTACTGGATGATCTTGAAGGTCTTTTCCAACCCAGGTGATTCTGTGATCTAGCACCAGCTAACCCTAAGAAAGTGTACCATGTCAATAACCATATAAGAAGGAAATTTTACAGTGTCCTTTGGATAAAGTCTGTTTTTGTTTCCAATGCACTGAGCTTTGCTAACATTACCTGGAGGTAAAGATGACTAGTTACAGCACATTCCAGGAAGTGCAGCTGTTTGCCCTCTTGCAAAATAATGAATATATTTGTTGTAGAGACTGTGCAGGGAGACCAATCCCTTGGTGACTGATAGTGGTTTCCTTATTGGAGAGCTTGAAGCCAGGAATCTGGAACTTTTAAGAGGCTGTTTCAGATCATGCATTGTTAAAACCAGCATAAGCTTTTCCAGTTATAGACTGAAATGAGCTCTCATGTTGCAGTCATCAGCCACTTTCACTCAGATTCTTCTCTTCCATTGTTTTTTAAATAGGAACTGTAAAAAAACCCGTCACTTCTCAAGCTTCTTTTAGGAAAAAGCCTAAATGTCTGTTAATATAATTTTTAGCATGGTAGAAGTAGAGAAGGGTCTGTAACTTTACTAAATGTTGATTCTTTTTTTTCCAGTAGGTAGATAGATTTAAAGAAATTTAACTTAAAGGAGATATTCATAATATCAAGCTCATCAGAATCAAACTAATTATGGTCAATTTTTGTAATTCTGCTAGTTGTGCAATTTTAAAAAATAGTGCTATGTTTCTGGATGTAAATTTCAATGCTGTTCTTCAATTAATATTGAATGCTATTTACTTTGACTCAGAGAAAATATTTTCTGGTGTTTTATCGCTTATCACCTGTGGTAAGTGATAGTGTGGGATGCACACTAAATGTTTCTTCCCAGTGTTTATGTCGCTAGCTTGAAATCAGTGACAATTGGCAGAGTTTTTGCCGTTAGTAATTAAGACATCCCCTAATTCTTTTTTATACGGTTTATAAGAAAGGTTTACTGCTTTAGCCCTGGTCTTGTATAAACTCATACCAATGTCATTAAGCTGGTGGTGGTGGCTGTGTTTTAGGAAGAGATAGCTGGAAGAAGTCTGCCTTCTGAATCACCAGCTCCAGGTGGCCCTGTAGCAAGCAATTGCATCTCACATTGTGATCAAACATAGTTTTAATTCTGCACAGGCATTTTCACTATTTACAGAGGTGGATGGAAGATTGCTGTAGTGTTGGAGACTTCTGATGTTTACTTGTCTTCTGTGGCTGGTCTATTCTCCCTTATTTTCATATCATGAGCTGAAATAGTTCTTTCTCTAACCTGCTGTTCAGACCCTGGGTGTTTTTGTAGACTGAGGTCTTCTGTGATTAGCATGCTTGTTGAAAGAGTAAATATGTCAAACTCTTCTACCTGCTACTGCAGGCTGTCCACTGCCTGCCCTTGACTTTGTGATTCCTGTGGTTTGAATCCTGTTCTCCTGAACAGTGTAGGTAAGAACATGCTTTTGTTTGCATACATACATACATATGTGTCATAAATAGCATCTCTAGGTAAAGTTCTGTCCCTGCTGGAATTACTGCTCATGATTTTTCTCTCCTGTTCTTGCTGGAGTGACAGAGATTGACCCTTCTGTTAAGCCTTTTCATGCAACCTCGGGCATAGATACGCCTTGGCATTAACTGTTGTTGCATTGTGGCAGCATTTCTGTTACAGCTTAGAAGACAGTTGAACTCAATGATCTTGATGATTCTAAGCTGAATGATTCTAAGATTCCAACACTAATCATCAACATGCAGGCTCATATGGCTGCAATACTATCAGATTCTTATGCACATGCTAGCAAACGTGGTAAGACATGTTTTTCTTCATGCTTAGCTGTGACAGCTGCTCTGAGCATTGGGTGTGATGGTGTAGCAGCCACTTTTGGAGCCAAGGGCATATGGGGCTGTGAGGTCCTGGGTAGACCTGGTGAGGTCCTGGTGCATAATTAAGGCTGTAAAGGTTCTGATGCATAATTAAGGCTGTGAAGTGGTAACTGAAGCAAAAAGAGATGCAGCATATTTGTTTTCAGCACTTTCTGCATATGAGAAAGAGTACAGACCAGTTCCTTAGCAAACGTTGTCAGGATGCATCCATTTGAACTGGTGGAAATGGTGGAAAACATGTGAGCATGTGGAGTTATCCTTATTTCAAGTGAAGGTTAAACAGTATTTGTTCTCAGCACGCATTGCTGAGGTAGCTGCTCATCTAGAGTTGGCTTGAGGATGAGGAAGGCCCAGCTTAATATGATAAATACCCTGTCAACAGGAGAGAAGCTTGGTGACGGTTGGTTATATTGAAAAATACAGCATTTGTGGATATGTGAGCCTCAAACGAAGCCTGTGGAGTGAGTATTGTGCTGGCGCATCTCCCAGGCCATTGTAGGGAGTGGTTCTGGTGTTGTCTTCTTGCCCACCTCCACCATGAGAACTGCATGCCGTGCAATGAAAGAGGTGGTTGATGATGATGAAAAATGGGATCAGTCACCAATGCTGACAGGCAGGTATGATGCAATAATATCCAAGCTAGGGACATTGTCATGGCAGGCCTGAATTTGGGTCTTGAAATGGTCAGAATGAAGGTTGGGCTCAGTATCAGTAGATAGTAACAAGGGCAGGTAATGTCCCTTGCTAACTGAGCATGCTTAATGCCTTACTGAATGTAATGGAAATTTGAACTGAGTATTAGGGTATGCAGCAGTAGAATTTTTCAAAAAGTATGTTGTGTGATTGTTACTTCAAGTACAATCAAGCAGCAAAGGGTTATGCATGACAGATACAGCTCTGGACTGGTAGCTGCAGTCAAGGGCTGCATAACTGAAGGAAATACTGTGAGCTTAATAAATTTTCAACCTCAAAACAGAAAAGAGATGACTGGAATAATTTTTTTACCTATGTTGTCTCTGACTGGTTAGAGGATTATGATACTTGCATGACTGGGTACAGGATAAGAAACAGCACGTCCTTAAGCCCACACAGTTTGTAACTTTGGTGAGTCTCTGCAGAAGAGCTGAAGCTGTGCTTTATTGTTTAGTCACATACCAAAAGTCTGTGTCATCCTTTGTACGCAGATGAGGGTCTTGTGTGTCTTACCATTGTTGTCTTATCTTCTTTGAAGCTGTAACAGATTGGTTGTTTGGCATGATCTTGTGGCATAGTACCTTTTCCTTTTGTTTTCAGTTGATGATATCGTCTCTTTACTGAAGGATTCAAGTCAGTAAGCACTAATTTCACACACATCTTTGGCTGCCAAAAATGTCATGCAGTCCTGCTCCAATGCTTGTATTATTTCCTTCCTTGTGTCAGCAAAAACATTCATGTTCATCAGACTGAGGAACTCAATTATGAGATCAATTAGCCTTTTTTTTATTTTTCCCCCAGCAATCTTTTTCTGTGAATCAGTTCTTCAATCCTTGTGTGTTGTACAGCTAAACATACTTTTGCTACCAGGTGGAACTCTCAGGCTGGATGAAAGGAGAAGGAAGAATGAGTGTAACTGAGAGTTGGGAATTGTGCAACCACTTCAGCTGGAGGCAGTGCTTAAAAATTTGTGTTCATAGAAGTCTCTCAGTCTGACTTTGCTCTTAGATATACTGGTCTGTATCCCATTTCACTGAAACCAGCCCTTCTCAGACTTAGTCCCTTTTTCCTGTGTGTTTTGTCTTTCTGTGTTAAGGGAGTCTTTGAGCTTTGTGGGAGCCGTGGTGCAAATGCTCACCTCCTTTTGAGCCAAGTTGTGTTACTGATGTTGAGGTTAAATATGTTGCAAGATTTAAGTTTACCTAAACTGTAGAAGAAGGCTTCTTTTAGTCTGGTACTTATCCTCCTAGTACTCCCTGTTACCATTTTTCCTTTAGCAAGTCCACTGTCTAACTAGGCATTAATAGTCATCTATTGTTCACTAGTAGCTTTCCATATAATAAGTCTGAACTGGGAAAGATAATAGCTTGTTTTCACATGACCTACTTTTGAGATAACCATTTCTGAATAATGTTTCAGTTTCTTTAACCTCTCTTTAAAAAGCATTCCGTAACCAGGAACGCTGCTGTAAACTGACAGGCAGTAGTAGTTGGTCAGGTCACTTTTTTTCCTTTTTCAATTCCCCTTTGTTGTTCTATATTTTGAAGTTTTCCTAAATTATAGATATAATGTATTCAACCTCAAATCAATATAATCATCATCTGCGTATGAGCATTTTCCAGGAAATTCTGTAGAATTTTTGTATTCTGAAATATTTTTAGGAAGAGTGTTTGATCCTCTCTAAGCCGGTTTGTTTTGTTTTGTTTCCCATTGGAACATTCAGTGCTTGATACTGGTTGGCTTTGTTTCTCAAATATTAACTTGTACACCTGAAAAAATTCCCTTTGAGTGAGGCTTGTGATCCGAAACATGTATGCTGTGCCACAGTAGTATTTGGCATTTTTTAATGCCACTTGCCACAGTCAAGTGAGAGATTTACCTTGAAATGCAGGGCCATTAGACCCAGGAATGCTTAAGTACAATGGATATATGGAAAATAGAAGATGCCAGACACTGAGGGTTTTTTTCATTAAGTATAACCTTTTTTTGGCTATGCCTAATGATTTAATTTTGTAGTTAGCTCTTAGAAATATCTGCCTCTCGGTATCAGCAGTGGCAGGGTTGCATTGCTGGAGGTATAAAAGAAGGGCTGATGTGCTATCTGCAATCCACATGTGGATATTGTGTTTTTAAAAAATCTTTTGCTGTCTAAACATCTTAGTAAACAAATGTGTATCTGACATACATATGCATGTCAAAATATTTTTATGTTTATACCAGCAAACATACGGAGGTTTAAAACTAAGCTTCCTTAGCAGTTTAATTGTTTTTGCATAGCAAATGGCAAGTCAGTGCATGTGAAGGAAGGGCTCAGATTGCTCAAAATTCTTGAACTAAGGGAGGAAAACTGGTAGTCTTTAATCCTGATCTGCAGTCTTGTTTTCAAAATACATGAGAAAGTTAAAATTATACTAGTTCTTAGACTGAGTCCTGCATTATTTGCTGCATTTCTTCGCTCGTTTTTTAAAATCCACAGTACAGAAGACCGCTTAAAGTAGTATTAGTTGTGACAGAGATACTTCAACTAAATAAGACTGTACAGAGAAGCAAAGATGCTGTGACTTACAGATGTATTTAATTATCTGCTGAAGTAGAGTGGTGAAGGCTTGGTCGCTGTAGATGTATGATTTTGCTGTTTAGGATTTTTTCCACTTCTTCAAGCTGAAGAGTACATTGTTTAGGGATTTTTTTTTCATTAACATAAATGAACAAAAGTAAATATTTTGAATGTCTTATACATGAATATGACTTTTGCTCTAATTTCAGGCTTACTTTTAAAGTATAAATAGATAAGTCGAGTTTTTAGGACCCTTAGTTGTTGTAAATTAAAACAATTATTAAGTGCTAGTCCTTAAAGACTTAGAATAAATTTGGTTTAATACTGTAATATTTAAGAAGTGTAAATAGGTTGGTGCTGGGACTGAATCCAGCAAATAATAAATAATGTGTTTATAACTTTAAAACATGAAAAAGTTGCACAGGTGTTTCAGTATGTAAGTACTTTCCATGTACATCCTTTAAGTATATTGTCATAATTCTTAGTGATCAATATGGTGTTGTCCTCTGCTATTTACATATTATACAAGCTAAGAGCTTTAACCTAATGAGTTGTAAGATGTGTTTCCCAAGCTACAGATTTATGAACTTTTAAATATGTTTCTATTCCTTCCTGTTATGTTTTTCTTTATTTACTGACTCAATTGCTTTCTCAAATTCCTTTGTTTTGCATGTAACTATCTACCAGCCCTTCTGTCTCTGCCTCTGATGGATCCTGAACTGCAGGTGATCAGGATGGTGACTGTGGTACCTTTTTAGACGTCTTGTGCTCTTCCTGGTTTTGTCTGCTGTTGAAGGCAGAGACCTGGGACAAACTTGCGTTTGGTCTGGTCTGGTAGATCTGCTCTTTATGTTCACAAGTGATTAACATTTAGAGTGAGAAAACTTCTAGCTGTGTTTTTAGAAAGGTGTAAGTTCATAGCAGCAAAAGTTGCTAAGGCATATGTTTCACTGGTAGCCTTAATTTTTCTGTCACCCAGCCAGACCTTCAGGTTTGCAGCAGTGCATGAACTGGGAGGTTTCTAGTACTGTAAAGAACATGTCTTTTTTTTAATGAAGAGCTTACTATGTTCTGAGGTTCAAAGGTAGAGTAAGGAAACTGCAGAGGAATCTGCCCTCTGGTAGGTTTTTTCCTCCAGTGTCAGATAGATGCTGACTGATAGCTGACTTCCCCAGCTTCTTCCAGAGCAGGTAAGATTAACTCAGGTGGCAGAGTACCTTCTGGCATTCAGAGAATTCAGAAATCACCTTTCTGGTGATTTCCTTGTATGTATGATCAATGTATGTCAGTCTCTCTCTACTCAAAAAATAGTTTAAAACATAAATTATTTCTTTTAGGAGTTTGAAATTTATTCCTTTGATAGTGTAAAGCTTATTTCTTTAAATTTTAGTTTCTTTGTACTCATACAATGTGAAGATGTTTCCTCTTACACAGGGACATGAAAGCATGTAACCATGCTTTGTTCTCCATCTGCTGCAGTTCAGTGATTTCTCAAATAATGTTCTTCCTAGCACCTCAGTGAAGGGTGGCATATACCTCCAGCATCTGCTGCTGCCAGACTCTGGGGCCTTTCCCAAAGCTCTTGAAATCTATGGTGACAAGTCTGAAGACTGACAAAGGCTCTGAGGCTTTCTTCTGGTGTCTGAATTCTATAGA
>JAWMRA010000090.1:18555662-18585040 GCA_035584735.1 Pseudotriccus pelzelni | reverse complement strand
GATGTCAGAAGCAATGAATATTCTACCTAAACAAAATTCTTGGAAAGCACACATTTCACATGGTTTTACTGCTTAACCTGGTGGCTTCTTCATCTATCTTGAACTCATTTGCCTGGTGCTACTGACTGCAAAGAAGATAGTTTTAGTCTGCTGTTTTTGCAGAAATCTGTATATGCCCTGGTGTTTGTGATAGAGTTTGTATTGCCAAGCTACTTTACAGCTTAGCACAACAAATTGAAATAATTTTATATTCAGTAGACTTAAATGCTTAAAATAATTTCCTGTTCTCAAAGAACTAAGCTGATTCCATTACTCTTCCAGAAGATCCCCTTTCTTTGAATTTTCCCTGCAAGAGATGCTGGAGTCACAACTGCAGGGGTAGAGCTTTGCCATAGAGGTGTTCCTCTTCATTTTCTTCCCTGTCTCTGAAAGAATCTAAACCAGAATTTAGCCTTCTCTAGAACTGCAACTTTGCCTCTGTTACTTAACATTACAACCACTTGTACTCATCTATATATTCAGAAAAGGAAGCAGTGCTGTTGCTGATAGAGGCTGTCTTCCTGTCTTGGCCTCGGGCTATCTCACCACCACATCTTTGGGCACCTGCCAGAAGTGGTGTGTTTTTCTTCTTCCTCTGTTATGCATTTGGACACAGAATGTACCATTTTCCATTTCATCGCAGTGGTATCATCATGAACATCAAGTTCACGATGTTCATATATTTATGATATCCTGCCTAACTGTAATGGAGTGTGTGATGCCATCAGCTGCTGTATATAAAATCTATAAAATGATGCAAAGCATCAGCAATCCCTGATGATAGCTGTAATTGCAGTCCTTCTGGGAATTTTAAATTCTTTCTGAAAGGCTAGACAGGGGGTTTTTTGGGAAGAACAACCCATCAAGACTCAGATGAGATGGAAGATACTCTTCAGCTTGGTGGTAAACTTGGGTGGTTAAGACACAGCATTTCTGTATACCTCTGCACAGCAGCTCCATGCAGTATGGAGGGATGTCTAGCATTTGCCCACTGAATGAACAGCTATCATGCTTCAGTGTTGACAGTGAACAATCATAGTGTATCATATAAACAAAAGTATGAGATCTTTCTCCTATGTAGGGAAGTAATTGATTTTTGGGAGGTAGTGAGAGGCCCAGGAGAAAAGCTCAAACTAACACAACTTGAAATAAGAATTCCTAAGCCTTACCTTTATTTTTTACCTTAAAGAGCCATGGGTTTTCTGTTTCTGAGCCTACTGGTTCCTAGCACTGCAACTGGATGGCTTCCTCCCCACTCAGTCTGAGGTATGAGTTTTTACTGAGCATTTCTACCTCATCTTCAAAAAACTGTTAGGAATCCTGGGAACACTGGGACAGCTTCCCTTCCCAAATGTTTCCCCATGTCAACTAGACTGTCTCAGATGCATACATGTGTTTTTCAGCCCCACAAATTGTGTTTGTCAGTTTTAAACACAGAACACTTTAATCAAGTTAGTTCCTTGGCATTTTCCTTTGATCAGGGATAGTGTTTCAGAGGGCACCTTAGTCAGGCATTGATGTCTTTTGGAGAGGAGCCTTTCAAGGCTGCAACCTTGAGTCGTCTGCTGTTTCTTCTGGGGGAGAAAGATGGTGAACATGAATGAGCACTTGCCTGAAGGAGATGTGAAGGCTGCTTATCAACAAAATGTATATAAAAGTAGAAATATGTATTTCATTTTGATGGAGTATCAGGTATTACAAATACAGTTAAACAAGAGCCTTAAGAGTGCCTTCACAGATGCTGTTGATGTGTTTTGTCACTACCTGGACTCTTGCTAACCTTTTTTTTTTTTTTTTTTTCTCTGAAGATATATCAGACACTTTGATCAATGGCTAGTCTCTGGTTCACTGCAGGAAGAGATACAGTTTAGCTCTTGGGGGTTGGTAGTTCTGCTGAGATGCAGAAGATACAGTTTCATTTGACTTATTTAGCCAAAATAACATTTATGTCTAGTTTGAGTTTTAGCATAAACCACCTGTGAATAATTAACTTGTCTGTGAGCCAATTTTAGAGTAAACATTTGTAGTTACTCTGTTTTAACCCTATGAAACCAGTACTGTGTCAAATGAAAACTCTGTTGCTTTATACCTGAGAATTTTGCTGTAAGAAAAATTTGGGGGGGCGAGGGGGGGGAATTGCTGCCTTTTTCACGAGAAGGATAAGGGAGTTTCAGCACACAGCTCTGGGTCAGACATCAGCGCCCTTGAAGAGAACTGAACAACGTACATGGGATTCACACTCACCAGGAGGTTAGGTAAGGACTTTCTTGGGCATCAGTAGGAGAAATTGACATGCATGAGGTCCTGGCTTCTCTCGGGAGAGAGATGTCCTACTTCACATGGAAAGGTAGTGCCTGTTTCCAAAAAAATTCATATCCTGGACCTCTGAAACAAGGCCTTTCCATTAATGGAAGTTGCTAATGCATTAATTTGGACTAAATGTAATTTATGTTTTTGTTTTTTTCTTTATATACCGAGGTTAGAAATAGCTTCAAGATGATAAAGGGTTCTTATTTCAAGTCTCAGTTAATGTCGAGCATTTCTAACTCAGTTCAATTTTGATTTCATTTAGAAACCAATTGGTGAAAAGCTATGAGTAGCTTTGAGTTGGAGATCAGATAAGATGAGTGTAAATCTCTGTGGTCATCAAATATGTTACTTTTTCTCAGATCTTTGTTACACAAATGTTATTAAGTATGAGTGGTTTCTGGGTTTTGTTGTGCACATTTGCCTGTGTACATCTATAGTTCTGCAAAGAATTTTAAAGCTGGATTTAAAAGAAGGAGATGGCATTAATGTGTAACACTCTTCAGAAGGTAAATACTCATAGATTCCGTATTTTAAAAGATCTGGAAAAAACAGACCGACAGGAGGTACCATGCAGGAGCTCCGTGTGTGCATAAGTGCATCATGAGTGAAGGCTCTGCAGAATCTCTGATGCTCAAGGTCACGCAGGGGGTACTGACATTTGGTATACCTTAGGACTTTAAAATGCAATGTTTCTTGCTGAGTACACTTGCTAGAGAAGTGCACTAAAAGCTAGAGAAAATCAAGTTCACAACTCTTAAGACAAAACAACAGTGTTTGTCTGAAATCATTCATCACAAAATTCCAGTTTTGAGTATTAATTTTTTAAAAAGTTTTGGACATTCCTTTTGTCCAAGTTTTATATTAAGACAGATTCCTTTATTCGTGTTAGATACTTGCATATTTTAGTGTAGTAGGTTATTTTTTCTTTATTTGCCTATTCATTCACTATTAAGTGTTTGTATTTCACCTGTTAATGATAAATATTGGAATAAACACCAGAAACCCACTATGACAAATTGGAATTTTTCATATTTCCTTACAGCCATTAGGATCAACACTATCCTTGGGTTTTGTGTCATGCTTGTGATTTTTGCAAAGAAGTTTTCTCTTTATCCCAGATTCCCTTTGATAAACTGATATACTTACTTAAAGATTTCCAGGTATCTATATATGAAGTCTGCTGTGTTTAAATTCTGTAGGAATTTTGAAAAGAAATTAGATTATTTGTGCAGTAACTGTTGAGGAGCTGTCAGGGATTGGTCTCAAGCTTGAAGGTCAGTCTGCATTTACAGTATAAACTGTGGAGTGAAAACCACAGAGGATTGTGAAACCAAACACTCAGGAAATGGGGAAATATGATGGCTTTAGTATTATGTTGCCCAAACATGTTTACTGTTTACTCTCAGGTGAGTTCCTGCTGGCTTTTTCCTGATGTTAAAAATAAGCTCTGTTATGTAGATGTTGGAATAATGTGTTTTGGGAAGGCATTGCATTAGCTTTGAGTCAAATATATTTGTAACCCGGCCTCATAATGCTACACTTCAGCTCTGCTTTTCAGTTCATCAGCTGGACTTGCTACTGTTTCTTACATGCAGTCAACTGGCCTGAGATCAAGTAAGCCTGTTTGGTTATAAAAATCCAGTTTGAATGAAACAGCTCTATAGCCAAGTGAATTTATGAGCTTTGTGCCAAATAGATGCTGTTTTATTGCTTTTGGTTAATGTGTTCTCTGGTGCCGTTCTCTTAGTTCCATAGTTAAGACAACCGTGTAATTTCTGGTATGTGTTAAAGAATGGGAGATTTGTTTTTTTCAGTTTCAATTACAGACATGAAAAGCTTGATAATTCTACATCAGCTTAAAATATGGATCAAGATTTTGGGGAAAATCTTACTTGATTAGATAGTGTTGTTTTGAGTAATGGGGATGTTGATGTGGTGTTTAAGTGGTGGCAGTTCCTGCTTCATCTTTTTTGATGGGGAACGTGAATGCCTTTGTATGTACACTTAGGATTAAATGCTCTAAGGCAACCAGGAAGTAAAAAACACAGATTTAGTACATCTTTTACTTTCATACACATCTAAAAACATGGTGGGCAGTTGTCTCTACCCAACGCTGGTTAAACTAGAATATCCTAATTTTTCTTATTGCATCTCTTTCTATAAATTACGTACATTTTTTAAAAAAATGTCTCCTAGAGGTTTTAATTGGCATGCAGAAAAAATATTTGGGGAAAAAAATTTTGGAGTGAGGTGTGGTCCTGATATAATTGCAGTTTTACAGTGTACACAGAGACATCAACTATTATCTAATTTTAGGTATGCAACTCACTATTTGAGTTGCTCTTAGTTTTCAGAAAAAAGCTAACAAATGTTTTGAACTTTTGCACTCTGACAGAATTAATGAGACACTGGCTTCTACTGGAAGTAATATGAAGAAAAGCATAATACTTGGGGTTGTTTTGCTGGCCCAGTTGAGGTTGTATGTGCAGTCTTTATCCATGGCACTCCTTGTTTATAATGGGCATTTTAATTCTGCACAGTGATTTTTGTGGCTTCCTGACTTCAGACCTGGTATCGCTGCTACATATCAGGTGAGAGGCCATCAGGATTCTTGGAACTCATCTCTGCCTTCCCACACTGACGTCCCCACTGCTCTTTCACCCCATCTGTACCGTGTTGGGGTCCTGGGAGCTTTTGGCATGACCACTTCTTCACTGAGCTGACTACAGTGAAGAGTCACCCTTACCCTGTTTGAATTCCTGAAAAAGAGAAGACCTACTCCAGTCCAGGCCCCTGTTTCATCCACTGTCCCCCTCAATTATCTGCTGCCCCCCTGATTTATCCACTATCTCTGGCTGCAAAAGAATCCTGCATGTCTGGTATGAGGAAGGGCTGACATTGACTTTGTAGATAGAAAGTTGAGTTATAGGTAACTCAGCACCTCCCCTCTGAAGGAAGAAAGAAGACTGCATTATCCCATTTCTGGAAGTGCAGTGGCAGGATAGAGAAAGGAAAAGCATACACGCAGAGCAGGGCTGAAGCAAGTCATGGCAGGCAGAAGCTGAGAGAAGGAGGTGAGCATCATGAGTTGTATCCATACCTTGAAGTGGTACTTGAAATTTTAGTGTGGTTTTAACTTCATGGAGCCAAGCTGTTACCACTGTATCATCTGCTATATTGCAGTCTTAGTAAGTATCATCTAGATATATTTAAGTTTCTTTTGAACATGTTTGGCATCTGGGTTGGAGAAAATGATAGATATTTTTTGCTGCTGCCTGATGACTGATTTCAGGTGATGGCTGCTGCTTCAGAAGTGTTCAGTTCTCCAGATATGCCATTCTGGCATGCAGAGCCACAATTTCAGCCTTTCTATGTGACTTGCAATTTGAAATGCTATTGTCGGGCTGTACCTGAAGCCTCTCACTTGACATTTTTACCAGCACTTTGCTGCCAGTCCTGCTCTGTTCCCTAGACTGGAGCAAAACACACTCCTGAAGACCAGCTCTGTTTTACTCAGGGTACTGTTGCCACCTTGTGGCATTGGCCAAAACCACCAGTTCTGTGATCTAAATCAGTCACCGACAGGTGTCACGGGTGAGGTTAGTGTGGGACGCTCAGAGGGGACTGGGTGAGTTTCTTATGAGACTTCATCTTTGTGCAACACTTGGAAGTTTGTTACATGAGATTTCTGATCAAAGTGCCAGATTCTTGTGTGCCAAGAGTGGCAGAGTCAGTGGCAATCTTTATTCTTTTTCTTGTCCCATTTGTTTTCTAGAGTGGACAAAGGTATCGGCTGTTGTCCATATCGAGCCTCAGATTTTGGAAACGCATTGTGAAGTCCTCAGCCTTTAGGAAGAATTGCAGTAGCACAGCCCTGACAGACCATCTGCCTAAACAAGTAAATCATCTTAAGTACGTGCCAATAATTCAGCTTTCTGCAAATGAGGTGTTGAGCAATAAGACTAAGAAGGCTTGTTCGGATTTTGTTATCCAAAATTATTTTTTTTTTTGAGAACAAATACTTGAAATAGTTCATGAAAGTATTGCAATAACCCTGTGAAGTGGTATTCAGTTTGGCCTGGCCCCAGAATGCAAACTGTGTTATTGTTGCTAAAGCATTCTAAGAGCTGAAGTAAGAGTTTCCTGTAAAGTGGATAAAATCCTTGAAAGGTTAGGAATTTTCAGTTGTCATAACTAGATTAGAGATCATCCAAGGCCTTCTTTTTGAGAGAAATGCTTACTTTTAGCCGCAATTAATTTATTATATATTTATTTTTAAAAAAAAATCAGATCTAGTTTCGGTTAAAATTCTCCTAGCCAATGGAAAAAAAATATTAAAGATTAGCTGTAACTGGGATCTTCTGTAAGTGGACACCACATGCCTCTACTGACATGGTAGATGTAAACAAAGAAGATGATGATGCTGCTGTTCTGGTAGATAGTCACTCTCACTTGGACCAGCCTTCTGTTCTCTAAATTATGTTTTAGTTGCAAAAATGACACTGTAAACCCAGGAAAGCAAGTGCTGAAGATCTTCCATCCAAGACTGCCATCAATGATGAACTCAGGTTTCTTTGGGTATTGACTTTTCAACACTTGTTCAGCATAGTCTTAGTTAATATTTTCCTAAAAGAAATCCAGGTCTTGCAAGTACTCTTCCAGATTCTTTGTGGCCTCAGTCTCTGAGCTTTAGGCAAATAATAAACTGATTTAAAACCGATTTGGAACAGGCAGAAATCAATATGGTTCTTTGAATGAACACCATATAATTAGGTACATCTGGCTTGTGAATGTAAACTATAGCTAAACTGAATTTTTAAAGAGCAAACTCTGCTTAGGTTTAATATCCATTTAAATCTCCCTTTTATCTCTTAATTAAATTTGAACTAAAAGGAGATTTATTCACATAGCTTGGTATTTTTTAGTTTTGTTTATTTGAAATTTTATCTAGATAAGATCCCATTTGATATGCAAGTGGTGTTTTGACTGTTTGCATGATTAGTGGCTTTGGCGTCTAAGAGAAAAAGGGCATAGTTTGATTGTTACACATTAGCAAAATACTTGGATCGTTTGCTTGGGACTGGAACACAGCCCTCACAAACCAAGACAGATGTGTTTTCCCACATGTACACTGTTTTTATATGAACAAAAATCTTCCCTTTTTTAAGCTAATATTCAATTTTTTGTTCTATTTATTTTTATTTAAAAAAAAAAAGAAAAAGGACCTTATTAGCCATATGCTTCAGTAGCACTGTTTAAAATGTATGGTATTTCATACTGGTTCAGGCACTTCATTTTCGAGCTCTTATTAGCTTTTGGTTATGTGATACTAGATTTTCTGTTTTTAATTAAAATGTCTCTTCAATTAAAATTGTTCTTGCGCTGTTTTGATGCATAAGTATCTGGCAATACCTCTTACACCTTTCTGAGAGCTGATCTAGTGTAAATATCTTTTCTCATGGCCCATGGTGATGCTGTCAGTTTCTGTGCAGCACACTGACTCGCTCCTACTTGTCTGGGGAGTCTGTGACGCTTTGGCACAATTCCTATTTCCGATGCCGGGGTATTTTCAAATTTATGTTTTTGGTACTCTGCCTCTTGGATTTCTTAGGCAATGCTTTAGTTTTTGCAAGGGCTGCAACTTCGTATGGTAACATAACCATTTCATAAGAATTTTACCATAAACTACTGCTGGGAAGCTTATTTTGCTATGTGACAGAACTAGGTCAGATCTGCTGTAGTCTTTACCGTCTTCCTACTTCTGTTCATGCAGGTCTCTTTGTCACTGTCTCATTCTCTTCAAAGCTGTCTTTGCTTGGCATAGCAGTCTTGTCAGGAACAATCTGTGTGTGGCCCGTTTAAAAGAAAAAAAATAATGAGTACAGTACTTGGTATTGGAAGAAATAGTGCTATGAGCCAGTGTCAGTACCTGTTGTGGTGTTTGGTGCAAGGCAAGACACCTTGTCTTTAACTTCTGTCACATCCTCTATGAATTCCCAAACATTCAGCAACTGTCACTGATGACCACCTCCTTCTGGATAGCTGTGCTGGTTTTGGATGTGATAGTTTTCTTCATAGTACTTTGTATGGGGCTGTGTTTTGAATTTCTGTTGGAAACAGGGTTAGTACAGGGATGTTTTCATTACTAATGAGCAGCAGTTACACAGTGCCAAGGCCTTTTCTGCTCCCCACCCCAGCAGAGAGTGGGCTGAGGGTGAAAAATGAGTTTAGAGGGGACACAGCTGGGACAGCTGATCCCAACTGACCCAAGGGATATTCCATAGCATATGGTGTTGTGCTCAGCATATAAAGCTGGGGGAAGAGGGAGGAAGAGTGGGACAACCAGAACAAAGATGTTTGTCTTCCCAAATCGCTGTTACTCATGATGGAGCCCAGCTTTCTCAGAGGTGGCTGAACACCCACCTGCCCGTGGGAACTGGTAAATTAATCCCTTGTTTTGCTTTGCTTGTGTTTGCAGGTTTTGCTTTTCCTACTAAGTTGTTCGTATCTCAGCCCACAAGTGTTCTCACTTTTGCCTTTCTGACTCTCTCCCTTATCTCAGCGAGTGCGAGTGAGTGAGCAGCTGTGTGGGGCTCATTTGCTAGTTGTGATTAAACTATGACAATAACAACCAAGTAATTGAATATTATTTGACATGTTTGCTCTTGAGAAATTGTTTTATACTTGCTTATGCACTGAAACCTTGTCTTTAGTAACTGCTAACTACTGGATAAATAAGCTCATCTCAGTGCATGGTATCTACATGATTACAATCAAATATCTCATTTTTAGTGGTTTTGTACTACATGACACCTGTAGTCAAGAAATCAGAATTACATCACAGTTCACATCAAGAAGTCATAGTGTTGCTCTGTGTGTGAATTTGCAGGATAATTTTTAAGAGAAAAGGTAAGCCAGAGAAACCCCTTCTGAGCTGAGAACAGTCTTGTACCCTGGCAGTGACAATGCTGATTGTGAGGTTGACAGGTGGGGATCAGCATCCCAGACCTGTGCTGAGGCTGTGCTGTGATTGAATAGTCCAACACTTAGTGGCAGATGCAGATAAAGTTTATGAAGAAAACTGTATTTTGAGGCTAAGTGAAGGTGTTTCCTCACCTCTTAACTGCAGGAGCTTTTGAGTCCATGACAGCTTAAAAACAACTTTTGTTGCTACTTGGAATCAGTGTGTTTATAGCAGGGACACAGGTTTGGACGATGGTTAGTATTATGTTGTCTTCTTGCACTGTCAGCTCTGAAAATACATAAATGTAATTGAGGGTATTGCATAGATGAGACAGATGGCACATTCAAACGTTGTAGGAAGGTTATGTTCAATATTAAGCAGGTTCAACTTTGTGAAGCCTTTTTTGCCTTCCTGCCCTCTCTGTCCATTTTCTGTCAGGGGCAGAAGAGATGAGGTGAGGACTGTAAGCTAAGTTTTTACTGTGTCCACATGGAAACCACATCTGTCCTCTGCATGTCACCTCATACTGCTGCTTATTCTGCCAGTTCATTATCAGAAGATTTTAGACATATTTTTGTTCAGTTTACTCTGTAGTAAAGCCCTGGATTTTGCTTACTTTGTCTGAAGGCCACACCAGCAGTGTGGTGTGGGTTCTTTCAACACCAGATTTACCATGTATTCCTTTTGCCAGTTGGAAATGAAAGAATTGATGGAACTCAATAAACCAGTAGCAGGGTAGAGAATGGATGTTTTAACAGAAAGGTCTAGAAATAGGAAAGCAGGACAACACTGAGAATAGCAAAAAGTGCTGGATGCCAAGCAGATGCTGTGGAGATGCTGTGGGGGGATCCCCTGATACAATTGTGAGGTGACAGTTATATGTTACAATTTTTAAGTTTTATAATTAGCTTTTTATAATTTGTTAACCACATGGTAGAATGTCATACATTGATATAACATGGTATAACAGAGGATCACTGACGAATCTCCCCAACAGGTGGAAGTATTGAGAGGGCTTCTGAAGTGCCACAGTCATCTGGATTGGTCTGAAGTCTGCTGTGCAAAGGGAAAAAATGAGTTAACAATAAGGAACTGCAAGCAGTAACAATCAGACCAACCCCAGGAGTACACATATTTTTGAGATCTGGCTTATTATTCAATGTGTTAATGTTTTGTTTATTTTGTTTCTCTAGCTTTCAGTAGACTTAATTTTCCTAAGATAAGAACAGTATCTGGAAGTTTATGGGCAGAAAGATAAATGTCTTAAAAATTTCTGCAGTATAGATAACTGATATGTGAACACTGTGCTTTTATATGGAAACACTGAATGCTGTAGGCTGAAAACAAGATTTTTGACACTGAAAGCTAAGCACTGTTGAGGTTATCTTGATATAGTCTGGTTTATGGTAGAACATAATAAAACAGGAGTAAAATCTGGCTATATCAACAACAGATGGGCTATTTACCTGATATGTTTTGCTACAGAACTATGTAAACAGTGACATTAAAATCACACAATTAGTCAAAACCTTCTTTTTACTCAACTCCAAAATAACTAAATTGCATAAGAGTTGGAATTTGGTTTTGCTGTGCTCACGCCTCACGGGCAGTGCATATTGTGCTTTCTTTTGCAATAACTGGAATAATAACAGCTACAAATGGTGTTGCTTTACTTCTGTGTTAGGAAATAACTTTAAAATAGCTTCTTGCTTTGCTAATTTAAATGTGTTTGAGTGCATAACTGAAAGCAGAACAACTCAAGATACAATATAATAAAACTGAAACTGTGTTGTATCTGGTGACTCTGTACTACTCTCTTTACATCTTTCCTCTCCCTGTGATCACACGCAGTGTCTGTGTGTGGCAGCAGAAGGTACAGCCAGCAGGTCAGGTCAGGGCTGCACTGTTTGGCACCTGGGAAGATGCTTGGCAGGTGGGTTTCTGCATCCTAGGAGATGGAAAGTGCTGGAAGAGACAGCAGCTCCTCCTTTTGTGCTGCAAGATCTCAGTGCTCTAGGAGCTCATCCACCAGTCTGAACTGATAGAGAAGGGCTAGAAAACAAAAATATTTCCTGTTTTAAAAACCTGTGTGTTTTGAAACTCAGCACAGTTGTGATCTGCCTGCCTGAACAAAGGTTGTTGTGGTACTGGAAGGAATGCAGTAAAGGACCAAGGGAACAAGTCAAAGGCATGATTCTGTGCTGTCTTTGACCTCTTACTCAGTCCGCAACTTCTATAAAAAGATCTTTCAGGTAAAACCTGGAAGTTAGCAAGGTGCCATTTGCAGAAGAGGCTTAAGTATGCTACCCAAACCGAGTTAGTTTCCTAGTGGTATTTCAGTGGGGCTTCCAGACTTGAATTTAACAATTTTTCCTCTTATTTCCGTGAACTATTATTTATACCTTTTTTTTCTGAGATGCTGTGTAGGCATCTTTTTGCACTTTTAGAGGGTCAGCATGATTGGAAATTCTGTAAATGTCTGCAGACCAGACCTGATAAACTTTTTATCTGCTTGGGAGATCTTAAACTTAAATAGAACAATCTTAAGTCTCATTCCCTTTCAGAATATTACCTTCATAAAAACTCAAAGCACTTGAGAATTGGTGAAATGCATTTATTGTGACTTGTGTATAAACATAATTTCCCATTACATTTTGAAAATCATATGTATGAAGAAATAATATGAATAAATGTGAGCGATTCAGGGTAATGTCCAATGCTGTCCTTATCCAAATGACCTAGCAAAAACCTCAATTATGTATCTATAATCCACACCCGTGGAAGTCTCAGAAGTTGAAGATTTATTAACCCAAACCTATGGTATCAGAAATAGGTACAATAACTTGTTGGGGCTACAGAAGAGAGATTACATAATATATCCCTATATTTCTGCATGATTGCTAGATGGCAGAGCATTATCCCTAGATTATGGTATCTTTTAGTTTATTCCATGAAAACAGCTGGTTGAAAAGCTTTGTTTATAGCACTGTTGTGAAAGTCAGTAATTTGTTTCTATGCAGTCTTACATGGGACAGTGTAGTTCAACACTTACTTTCTCCCCACACAACATTCTTCACCTTGCTGATTTGTGGGAAAGAAAATTTCAACAGCGTGGCTATCTACTGATAGCATAAAGAAACCATACCTGCAGTTACATGTATTGTGATCTTTCAGGATCCTTGTACACCTTTTCCTTTTGTTTCACAGGTGGGAGTAGAGTGGGATACCCAGATGCCACCAGTTCTGTCATATGGCTTCAAATAACTCAGTGCAGTTACAGTCAGCAAAAGACACACAGTGGACTTAGAGGAAGTCACTGGTTATTGTCATCTGTGTGAAGGAGTTGAGGTTGGGCATGAGCCTTACTTTTATCGTTTAAAGGTTTACAGACCATTGAACGTGCCATTCCGGAAGTGCAGAAGTTACCATCAAACTACTTTAATTATGTTAACAAAATGTGGAGATTTGGGCCTTTTTTTTTTTAACATCCCTTGAATATGTAATGTCCGAAGTGTGACATTACCACTTCCTTCTCTAGAACTGTTCTAGGGCTGTGCAGGGGTTTTCTTGCAGTAGGAGATTTAGTCTTGCTTCCATGGCAGCTGCCTCCTCTTGAAAGCTTCTTCCTGATACTTTTCATGTAGTAGTGCTCCTTCCTCTTTTTTGTGAAACAAAACATTACAGTTGGGGTTTTTTGACATTTCAGCATCGACCTTTAGAATCTTCTTGGCAGCAATTTTAGCTCCATTTTTTGCTACTAAGGTATATATTATTTTTGGTATGTATTTACAGATAATAGGATTTGCCACCTCTATATCTAATAAGTAAATCCTCCTCTAAACAGAGCTGTCTCAGCATGCGTCGAGACACAGAACATAGGCAGGGTTTTGAGCTGGACTGGGGATGTGCTGACAGACAGCTACCCATCCCTTCACAACTCCCCATGTATTCCTGTAGTAAGCTGAGGCCTGGCTCTCCTCTGTTCTTTCTGTGGTAACCCTCTCTAGGAGAAGTTAGGGCAGTTTACAAATGATGAGTTAAAAAACAAGGCAAACCAAACCCTGCTAAATATTTTTTTCAAAGTAAAACCAGAAGTCTTTTTGTTTCAGCAGAGAAGGGTGTAAAGGACCATACTGCTTGTCTTACCCAGCTTTGTAGCTTTTAGACTTCCAGCCACTGAAGTGTGTAAACCCATTTTTTTTTTGTATGTTGCACACAAACGATTTAATTTTCCTCTGGGAATTCTGGCTCATCCTCCACAACAGTGTCTGCCCAAATGTGTGGTGTGTTTTAAGCCCTTCATTTTAGGAAGTTATTTTCTTTTCTGTAAGAGAATCTGCTGTGTGAAATTTAGCTGTATGTACTGATTCTGTTTTTGGAGTTTTTGTCATTCTTTGTTTTGTCCTTCCTATTCCTATCACATGCACAGTTTACAATTAAAGAGGGTTTTTTTTTGAACTTCCAGACTTTTTACTCACCATGGGATCCAGAAATCAGTCTGGATGCTTTGATAAATGCCACTTCCCTGCAGATGTGGTGTCATCTGTTACCTGAGCTCCAGTGTTGTCCATGGACTCTGTTTAATTTTACCTGCCTTATTCTATTAGTTTTGCTAGCTCTCTAAGAAAAGTAATTAAAGTTCATTGGGTGCAGACTCTGAAGAAGGTGATAATGCTCTCAATACCAAATACCATTACAAGTCCCTGCTTAACCTGATATCAGAAAATCACATACCTAAACAGTCTTCAGTCAGGTTGGAGTATTTTCAGCCAATGCACATGTTTTTAAAAAGCATAACAACCAACACGAAGCATAAGAAAATATCCTGAGTCTGAATTGAGACCCTGTATGCAAGAGGAAAAGGACTGAGTGAGGAGATGTGATTTTGACTCTGTAGAGAAGAAACAAGGCAAAATCATTGGGTTTTTGTTATCTGTCTAGTGAGGTACAAAATTTCTGAGGGATTTGAGAAATCTTAATTTGTAGAACTTGCTGACGTTTAACCACAAGGCTCATTATCTCTCTGTGTCTGTTATCTAAAATAACAAATATCATCCATCTATTGTCTAAATCTGATCATACAGGAATCTTCATACTGGCATATATTTTTATTTCTCTACTCCCCTTGATTAAAGGACCCCAGAGGCTATTGCAGTTCATCTGGACTAATCCTATATTTCTTCCTGTTCCTCCTCTGTTCTATGTGATGTTTTTTAAGTGGTTTCAGTCCCCTAAACAATTATTACCCCAAACCAGTACTTTAATTTTTTTTCCTAATGTGGTTTGTTTTTTTTTTTTTAAACTTGAAAATGTAGCTTCATTAGCTACTCCAGTGTTTTAATTAGGGTAATACTTATTTTCATTCTCTGTGCTTTGAAGGATGCAGCTTCTCTGCTTTATAACCTACAGGAGATGATAAGGCCTTTAGAAAAGAGGAACGTCTTTAGAAACCTGTGGAATTGTGTGTATTGCAAACCAGAAAAATTGTCAGTGTTACCCAGAACCTTTAAATGAAATGAAATCTGTCTTTCCTAGGTGTAGGAGGAGTACATGGCAAAGAACAGTCCTTATCATTAGTAAAATAACTCAAAATGGGATAAAAGTTGCTTACAGTCTGAAATATTTACCGCAGTCCCCAGAGCAACTTTGCTGTGGCTAAAGAATTCATACTGCCCTTCATGACATTGTATCTTACTGTTACTTACAAGACCGTCCTACCTGTATCTAGTCTTCCTATAAGCTTTAATTAATATAGGTGAATGTTACAATCTGAAATGTGGGTTGTTTTTTGGTTTTTTTCTCCTCTGTGCTGCAATTTTGTGCAGTTAACAGCTTTGGCTCCTTCTGACTTCATCTTGAAATACACTTATTTCTACTTGACTCCACTGAGACACTTGCTAGCTGTTAATAGCTCTGAACAGTGTTACTTCGAGAAGACGCCCTCAGCCCTTCAGATGGCACATTTAACCCTGTGAGGGAGAGGCAGGTGGGAATTTGGAGAGACCATACCTTTCCTCTTGTCAGAACAATCACATATCCAGCAAGGTTTTGTCCTATTCACTGTGCTAAAATAATCTGTTAAATTAGTAAGTAGGGAAAGATGGTTCCTTATGACAAAGGTTTTACTGGAGGCAGTGCTAATTGAGAATAGGCTTCCAAGTACTTCCCCCTGATTTTGCACTGAAGGCATATGTGATACATGGCAAATTGGGGGGTGGTTGCGAAAGACCACAGTTACCTTGCTGTACTGTAGAACTTTGTTGTGTAGTAGTTAAAATTAACAATCTGTTCTAGGACCGAGGGGGGTGGGGGTAGGAAACTGCAGCGCAAAGAATTCAAATAGTTTTTCCGAGAAGGAAAAGTGAATTGCTGCTCTCAGGGTAGATGGCACCATGCTCTAAGCATGAGTGAAAGAAGATTATTTTGCTTAAACTACCTGAAAGTAAGCTGCTGCTTCTCATCCTTGAAGTATGTATTTAGTCATCTGGTATTAGTCAGTGTAATTACGGAGGCTACAGAAGTAATTCCAGATAGCAACCAGTGTCGAAATGTACAATTTAAGCTTAAAAGAAATGATTTAAAATAGATTTTCCAGCAAGTTAAGAGAGGCCCAATCTGATTGTCAGTTACCATGATCAGACAGTACTCCGCACTCAGGGATTTTTTGGTCTCTCCTGCTTGCTTTCTCATACCACGTTGGCAAGCTGCAACAAGTGAAACTCCACCCTTCCTACACACTGGGGAGAATAAGATTCATAAACGGCAACAGCTGGCAAGTAAAATCAAGGTTTCTCTGAAGGTGCTGGTTTTCCAGACAGTTGCTGGTGTGCAGCTGAGAAAGGGGCGGGATCCTTTTCCCCTTAAAACCTCAACCCTCTCTGTCTCTCTCTCCCTCTTTTTTTTTTTTTTTTTTTTTTTTTTTTGAGAAAGAGACTGAGAAGGGGAGGGAGAGGGAAAGAGAAGTTGACTTGCTGCTGCATCTCAGCGCGCACGTCAGCTGTAATCTGGTCCCCGGTGCCTTGAGCTGACACCATGAGTTCGGAAGCCGATGACCCCAAGGAAGGTATGTTTTTTAACTGTTTTCACAGGAGAGGAAACATGCATGCTTGTGTTGCCTGCGCCGCTTTTCTGAGCGTGGAGGAGAGTTTTTGCTCGCTTTAGTTTTTGGATAGTCAAAGGGGAGGGGAAAAGGCCTCCACAAAAACGAAGTCCTGCTGATTTTGCTGAATATGAAATGACCGAAATGTTGGAACCCAGGGATATCTTGGCAACGGTAATTTACTTGCACGTGGGGTACCGATAAGTGGAAGAAACAGTGTTTCAGAACCCTGGTAGTCACATACCGAAAGAGGAATATTTCTTTAATTTAGAAGCGCTGTATTTTTCAGCAAAAGGAGGAAGTTGCATGGGGGAGAAGTGAAAGGTCATTATTTTTGGAAATAAGCTTGATGCTGTCCAAATGAGTGTGCATGTGAGTGTGTGTGTGTGTGTGTGTGTGTGTGTGTGTGTGTGTGTGTGTGTGTGTGTGTGTTAAAACAGAGGAGTGTGCCAGAGCTACAGCGTGCTGCTTCTGGAGTGGAACATGTAGAGGAGCTGGAAGTGCTCCAACAAAAATGCAATTATTCCCTAGTGTTGATCGGGAGGGGGGTGTGAGCTGGGGTCGGACAGTGGGGAGTAAGTGGGGGAGGAGGAGGGCAATTTCCTGAAAGTGCCTATATACAAAAGAGCATTTATACAGATGAGGGAACAGGGCAGTGGTGGGGTTGTGCACTGGATTCTTAGAACAGAATTGATGTCTGACGGTTATACATAGTCCTTAGAGAGAGTCAAATATACAGGGATCAAGTATGGCTGAGAAAAACAACTAAAACAACTACAGGAGATAAGCAATAAGGCATCCTAAGCATTTTGTATTTGGTGAAAACAAGAACTTTTCAGAATGTTTCAGATGGTATTCCCCTCACAGTCTGTACAACTTCCTCCACTTGAAAAATAACATTACCAGCGATGTCTGTCTACTTACTTGCATAAAAGAGTATTTGGTTGATTTGCAAAAATGTCAGCTTGCACTGAATCAAACATAATGCTAATAATGCTGGTAGAACCTGCAAAGTAATGAAGCCTGATAGCCTGCGTTTTAATCAGGATAATTCTTACTTTGCTTGTTGAATAAGCAGATGAATAAAAAGGCAGCTCTTCTTTTTTTTTTTTTCTGTTTGTTTGGTTTGTTTTGTTTTTTGGTTTTTTTTGTTTTTTTGCTTTTCCCTAAATGTGTATGACAGATTTAGGGAAAAGCAGAACTCTAAAAACTAAAAATATTTCTCTATAGAAACTTTGAAAAAGAGAATATGTGAACATTCTCCCTCAGTTTTACAGCAGCAGAGATCTGCTTGCATGGTATAGCAGGAAAGATCCTCTGGTTTCATACAGGAAGTCCCAGAAAGTTTTACTAAGTTGGCTATATTTGAAATGTAGATTTTATTGTTTAAAGGAATGTCTTGCCTTCTTAGATGACTCAGATTCTTAAAATCCTGTTTTTGCCTTTCTGTGCATTTCTTTAGAAACTATTTGAGGTGCCAGGATTTTAACGCCAAAAAAAAGGCATTTGAAGCAGGTGTCTCAGACAGAAGAGAAAGCGTAGCTTTTTGATCAGTTATTTTTAGCTTGGGAAATACTTGGGTTTTGCTGTCCTGTGTTCTTAACGTATTAGAATGGAAAACAAAACAGTTGCCATTGTGGGAAGATGAGGTACAGATGTCTGAGAAGGTTTTTTAGTCTGTCTATAAATGTATTCCTGTAATATACTCACATCTTTAAAAGAATGGTTTAGAAAAGGCATGAGAAAAGGGAGGTTTATGTGTATATGAATGAAGACTGGGATCAACAGGTGAATATGTAGAATTGCAGCTTTTACACTGCTTTGCCTAGTCTGAATGAGTATGTCATTAAAGGTCACTGATTAAAATACTGAAAAATACAGTCAAATACCTTTAGATTTGTAATGATTCAGCGTATGTAGCATAAAATAGTCTTTCAACTAACTAGCTTTGTTTCATGCAGAAACACCTGCATTTTGCATAAAGAAAATTGATGCTTCACAAATTCAAACTAAATGTGGGGCTCAGGTGTTCGACATTGATGATATATAATTTTTTAAGTGGTTTACCAAAGGGAAGGTGGTTGATTTTTCTTTTAGGTGCAAGACTGAATGTCACTCTAAAAGAGAAATTCTGGTTTACCTGCAGATTATAAGGTCCAGCCAGGGAATTAGTAGGTAAAAGTCTGTGACTGATCATGAAAGGAGGGTACACTTGGACAGCTACAAAATAGTTATTTACCCTATTTTGTACATTAAATGCCAAAGCTAGTGATGAAGGCATAGTGGCTAATCTGCTACAAGCTAAAAAGTAAAGGAGAAAGCTACAGGAAAAATGTTTTAATGATGTTTGTTAGCACAGGCAGAGTTTTTGTGTTTTCCTTAAAGCAGAGATACTCAGGTGACCAGCCAGTATCACTGGCTGTAGGAGAAGCTCTGAAATTCAGTTGCAGCTTCCAGATGTGACTCTGAGACCATGCATTGGAAGATCAGCCTGAATGAAAAAGAGTTGATGGCAAAGTAATAGCATTGAATATTGTGTATATTCTGCCAATGATCTGATGCTGAAGTGAGCAATACTTCACTTTCACCTGTGCTATACAAGTGAATTGCAGTATTTGGAGAACATTGGGATGTCCATATGAGCACATTTAATAGGTTGATGTGGATTATTTTTAAAAATCTGCATAACAAGATCAAAGACCATAGGCTTTACTACTGTAAAAATGAACTCCACCTGTTGTTACCATGAAACCCAAAATCACAGTCAACTTCAAATGGCAAACTCCTGGAGATCTTCCTGTAAGTATTCAAATAATTGTAGAACCTTTGACCTCAAGTAAAGTCAAATATTTTATCAGGAACAGAGAATAAAAAGACATTGGTAAAGGACAATCACTACTTCACTATATATTATACTAATTGCTGGATATAGGGTATGCAGTAGTGTATGTGGGCTTTTCAGTTTTTGCCTTAGATCTCTTCATGGTCCATATTAGAATGGTAACATGAAACAGGTTTTTTTTCCTCCTGTCATGCTGCTTAGTAACTTCAGAACAATCTTTCTGTTCATCTGTGTACCACAGTGCTGTGGCAAATATGTGCATGCGTCTGTACGGCATTAATCTGTATTGCATTTACAGATTACAGCAACTATCATGATATAAATAACCCTGGCACATTTTCTTGTTGTTACTTTTGCCCTGGATAAAACAAACTGTGTGTTAAAGTCCAGAAGAAGACTACAGCATTTAACTGTGTGGCATAATTTCAGTCTAGTGTTGATTGGTGGCATGTCATGCACCATGGAAGGTACCAAATGGTTTCAGGCCGTTATTTGACTTAATTCCATTCTGAACATTTCTGAAGGAAATGTTCTTAATGCTGTTGTGCTACAACTGTGTATCATTTTATATACGTACATTTTAGTATAACTTACAAAATACATGGCAATGTTGATTAAAATTACTGTGATGTGAATATATTTCTTCAATAGATGGAAATAGTAATTTATGTAAAGCTTCAGAGAACTTCAGCTTCATTCTGCAGGTTTTATGTTGTATATTTAGAAAATAGCAGGAGACAAATCTACTGTCTCAAAGGAAAAGTAGAATAATAGATATTGAAGTGTATGTAATACATAGCCTGTGAAACAATGGCTACGGTATTACAAACTTGGACACATTGACAGCCTGCATTGCACCTTTATCATACTTAGTTTTAAGTACCATATTTCATGGGAGAGAGAGATCACTGCATTCCTACAAGTGCTCAGAGATTTTTTTAGACATGATTAGCATTTTTTAATCCAAATGAGATTACTGAAGAATGAGCTCACCTGTTTTGTTCCTTTTAGAGCTGAGAACAACACAGGAGTTATAAAATCACAGAGCGCACACTGTTTTGAGAAATCAGTACTCCCTCTTGTAGCAGAAAGCAAAATCAAGAAGCTAAAGCCTTAATAAAGAAGGAGCAATTGGAAATTTGGAGGAAATAAGACTGCAGTACAGAGGCAAATCAGAACTGCTAGATTCTTTTAAATGTAGTTTGGGGGATAGTACATTTTAATGAAGCAAGATGTGGGATATGGAGAAAGGGCTCTGAGGACAGGAATACAACTGCCATGGTTTGTATCACAGCTGCTGCAGCTTCGTGAGGTGTGGGCACTGGAATCTAGTGGTAAGAGCACTGACTTCAAGCTGTTAAGCCATAAGACTCTGTAAGCAGCTCTGCATCTCTCCCCTTAAAAACTGAAAGGATGATTGTTTTTGTTTCCCTCGCCAAATTAGGGTCATCTTTAGGGTAATCTATCTGTGAGTGGATTAGATGGCCACTCCAATTGCTCATTCTCCAGGCTCAGAACTGAGTAAGTTGAACTGGTTTTTTTTGTTCTGTACTACATTTGGAAGTCCATATGGAGTAGTCTTCTGCATTCTACATCTTGTACATGTATTTAGCAATCTGAGCATCTGGATCAGATGAGGAAGCTAGGTGGTAATTTGAGCACAGACCACAGGATAAGCACTGGCTGTAGCTGGTAGGTTACTTCAGAGAATCACTGAAACTTAACAGGTTAATCATTTAGCTATGATTGTTGGGTTGAATGCTACATTGCTTTGAGAAAATTCCATTAATATAATTATACTTATGCAATCAAATCTTTTCATTCACAGGGAACTGCAAGACTCACATACTTAATTTCAAATAAGATACAGTCCCTTGAGCTATCTGGTTGATAGAGAGAATCATAGATTAAGTGAAGCTGCAGGGAATTTCTAGAGGTTATGGGGCACAACCTTCTACTGGAGGCAGAGCCAGATTTAAAGTTGGATCCAAAGTTGCTTAGACTTTTTCCAGTCATGCTGATAGTGTCTTCAAGAGTGGTGGTTCCACAACTTCTCTAGCAACATATTCCAGTATTTGACCCTTGCTATGAAAGTGGTCATTCCTAATGAGACTTCCCCTTTTGGCCTTGTGTCTTTTGCCCTCTGTTCTTTTGCTGTCTGTACTCAGAGGGGGCCTGGCTCTGTCTGCTCCAGAACTATTGAGTAACAAGTTGCATGTATCCGTAAGATCCAGTCCTGATCAAACCTAGCACTCTCAGCCCATCTTCTGTATCATGTGCTTCACCTCCCTAGCTATGTTGGCATCTGTCTGCTGGACCTGCTTCAGTTTTTCAGCTCCTTCTTCTGAAGAGATATTGGGGAGCCCAAAACAGTGCACAATGCTTCAGAAGAGAAGATAGTACTTTGGTTTCAAATTCTACCAGTTTTTTTTCATCTTCCAAAATTGATTGTTGTACTGGAGATTTAGTTTCCCAGTCTTCCTTTCATCTGTTGATGATACCATTTGCTGTATTATATTACTTACACCTTTTGGTTGTTTTCTTTGGGGACTTTGTGAACCATGTGCGGTTATAAATGAAACAGAGTTTAGAGATCAGGGAACAACAGTCAGCAAATCTCTAGAGAATCAAAAGAAGTATCTGGGTAAGGGAAGTTCTTGCATCTACATTTGGAAAAGCTGTGTTCTATACTAGTGCTATTTCCAAGTACCTCATCAGGCTAAATGAATTACTTTTATGAATAGTGAGTATTTTGTAATACATGTGCCAGTAGTAAGGAAAGTGTAACAGTGAAACATTAATTGTGATTTGCAGGTTTTATTCAAAACCACACATCATTCTTTTCATCAGTAACAATTCATCATTTGGTCAAATCTTCTGTTAAATGTGACACTTTCATAAGGGTTCTTAAATACTGCTTTTTGGGAAGCAAAATGCATCCACTCCTCCCTCAGGCATTTAGAGTATCTATAGTAATAAATAAAGCAAATGAAAACTATATTTCAGGTGTTATTTCAACCTTCTGGACTGTTTTTTTTTTGTTACAATTAGATTACAAAATGTGGTTAGAGGAGAGCATTTCATAAAGAGGTGTGAAAGATTTTTATGCTGCTTCATGAAACAACTTCTCGTTTTCTTTTTTTGCATACATCACACTCAGTAAAAGGAGCAGTAGGCTAAAATAGTTTCATATATTCCGTAATGGCTTTAAAGCAAAAATTAGGCTGGTTTTTTTTTTTTTTTCATATTTAAGGATTAATTTTATGTTTGCATATTCGGTAGATACTTCACAGATTGAGTAGTATCCAGTAGTAGTACTGTTAGTAGTAACAACTGCTGTTTATGAGTTTGTAAGAAATTTGAGTTTGTAAGTGCATTAGTAAATAGCACTAATCTGAACAACAGTCCTATACATATTAACAATTACTCTTTTCTTGGTATGGCGGGAACTCTGGAAGTTACAGATTTTCATGTTTTCTTCGTTTGATTTGCTAAGTTTATATTTGACTAGTTACTTGTGTTTTTTAATGGTCAATGTACACCTTTTGTTTTACGGATGCATCTCTATCCTGACTATAGAACAGGACACATGTTGGTATTAGTGATGCAAAGGCAGCTGCCGAAAACTTGGTTCTTTTAACCGTAATGCCAGCAAAAGCACAAACCTTAAGCCTGTTATCACCTGGTCACAGTCTCACTTTGAGTGAAGAGGAGAGGAACTGAGAGATCTGTTCCTTGAGATATTCATCCTATATTCATAACTTTGGGCCATTTTCTCATAAATTTTGTTCTTATGCCTAAGATTCCCTGCCTGGGTTTGGGTGTGATTTGATTGTTTCATCAGCTGATCCCCTGTCACAAGTCTGGTTAATGGTTCATTTCTGGTGCTCAACTGGCTAACTGTGAGAAGCAGAGAGCTTGCATCTCTGCATGGCATGTTGGTTTTAGTCCGGGGAACTTGGAATCAAAGATTTTGCGCAGAGAACTGTTTCAGCAGAAGCAAGATAGAGGATTGGATATACACTGTATAAATGAATTCATTTTCCCCTGCCTTTTGCAGAATTCAGTATTGATATTTGTAGCTGTACAGATTAGTAATGAGAGATCATTGAGTTTTGATGTATAATATGTAAACGTTGGGGTGTCTGCAGAGAGTCCAGTTCCTCCTGGAAATTTACAGCAATGAGCATAAATTTCAGTAAAGTGGGAATAAACACTTCATTTATTTGAGTGCATTTGTCCTTGAAAGGTTTGTAATCTCAAATTCCAGGGACATATTTTGAGATGCTTTATGTATCTATGAAGGTCAGTACTTGCAAGTTTCTCTGAGGAAATGCTAGCTGACCTGTGATTTCAGTGGCTCTCTAGGAATGTGATACCCTCAAGTCTCTATCCCAAGATGTTTACAATTAATAAATTGCAATTATTAAAGCACTGAATTAGTACATGCACAGACAAGCTTCTGCTTAATTAACTACACTGTGGTGTGTATGAAACTTTGACCTTGAAAAATGCAGAAATTCCATTATTTTAAAACTTCCGTGAAACCTGCTTTTCCTATGTCTGCTTTACCTAACTATTCTACAAAGATAATTTTATTGATAGAAGGAAGAAAATTTAAGAAGTAAGCAGATGACATGGGTGAATATTTCAGCTACTGATTCCAAGGACTGTTTTTCACTACGTGCAAATGAGATAATGAATGAATGTTTCTGTTCACTTAAAAACATTTGTATTAAAAACATTCACTGAGAAATAGTGATGTAGACTTTTCTTCCAATTCACTCAAAATAGTGAAGCATAAATTTGAGCATCTGTGAACAGAAATGGTGGATACTTCAGGAAGAATGAAGTTTTACTCTGGTATCTTGTGATGCCTTCATCAAGCTCACAGCCTTGTCCTCAATGGTGGCAGAGATCTAAATTCTGTGATGCAAGAAATTGGTGTCATAGTCTTATGTTTGAACTCACCTTTCTTTGCAACAAGAAGTTGGTCTCAAAATCAACTGAAAGAAATATGACTTCCAGTTAGATGTTGATCCGTTTGTTGTGGCTTGTTCTGTAATGCCATGCAGTTTTAGAGGAGAGGATATGCTGAGAAAAAGAGAAACTGTTGACATTTTTATTTTGGTGCAAAAATATAATCTGATTTGGAATTTGGATTGATGGTGTTCCTATTTACTACTTGAGGGCTTTCCTTCTCCAGATTCAAGTTTGGATTCCCCTTGACTTACTATTTGGGTAATAACATTGAAAATCTCAAGGTACAATAACCTTTCCTGGTGGTGTATATCCCCTCAGAGCTGATGAGTGCTGTCTATTACCTAGTTAAAAATGCCATTTGATGCCAGTGCAAAGTAAGGAAGCTAGAAGTTTAAATTCTATGGTAGTCAACAACCATAAAAACCAGTACAGTCTGTTTTCATACTCTTTGCCCCAACAAGTGAATTACAAAAGATTCGGATTTTACAGAATCACAGGACAGTTGAGGCTGAAAGGGACCTCTGGAAACTGTCCGGTTTTAGTCAGTAAATATATTTGCAACATTTAAAAATAAACAGGATTGCTAGTACTTTGTTGGATAACAAAGTTCTGTACCCAAATAATATTGCTTCCTGATGTAAAAGAAAATGACAGTGTTGCACACATGATGTTTAACCAGAAGATTAAATTTTACAGAAGAATAGGTTGCTAACAGTATCGAAGACCTAATTTTTCTCTTATGTTTTATATTCCACCAGAATGACATTACTGAAAGCAAAACCAAACTTTTGAGATGGTGGAAATGTGGACTGGTATTTTGACAGTCTTAGTTTATGTTTGAGAGTTTTGGTGTTGTTAAGTCAAAGATTTTAAAGGTAGGTTTGGGGTTTTTTTTTCAGTAAGTGTTATGTATATAAGTACTTTGCATACATTTTCAGCTGCTTTGAGCATTGCTTTTAAGTTGGAGGTGCCAGGAATAGAGCATTCCAAGTGGAAACAAAGAGGAGTCAAAGCAAAACCTTCAAAAGGTAAACTGTGTGTTTGGGTCTTGAGGAGCCTGTTCTGAGCTGACAGCAAGGGAGTAGAGTGAAGAAGAGAAGATACTCCTAACCACTGATTTCATGGTTGGATGTTAAGATGAAGGGCATGGAGTTGCAATATGGATACAGAAGGAACAGTCTGTGGCTACTAAATATAGGAGGAAAATTAAAATTGAGGGGTGATTTTATTTTGCTCATTGTGGAAGGGGAAAGTAAGTGAAATGCTTGTTAGTTGTGCAGAGAAAGTGACCATTGCAGCCACCAAGTGTAGTCCTTCATAATCACAGGTACTGTGAATAATTGGTATGGAAGGGTAGACAGAGCATTTATTCTCTGTACAGCCATGCATTAAATGCCAGAAGATTTATCTTTCATCCTATAAAATAGGAAAATGGGTAGTGAAAAATTAAAAACTAATTAAAAAGAGATGCAGGATGTCACTAGTGTCCCAAGCCTAAAAAACAGCCAGTATCTTGATGTCTTAGATGACATATTTTGTTGTGCTTTATAATCTGCTTTTCAGTGTTATATTGAACCAGAGGCACCTGAGAATCGAGAGCCCTGGGAATCACTACCAGTTTTTTATGTAGCTGGCAGTCTTCAGTGCCTCAGAAGTTTCTTTAGAAAGGAGAAGACAGAAATCAAATGTTGTGTGTTTGTGTGTGCACATTGTTTAGTTTTTCAGGGCAACCAGTGGAAGATAAAAGCTTGATTTTTTAATATATATATGTATGTATGGGTATATATATACACACAAAGTGAACAGTTGCAGTCCAGCCTAATTTCAACATTATAATGAATGACTGATACCGAGGGACTCCTATCCTGTCTGTATGAGTGTGTAGTTTACAGATCAACATTGAGGAGAACAGAGAACCGAAACTAGGAATACAGGAAAAACGTTATTAACTACTTTCAAAGCCATTGTAAGATCCCTCACAAGTTCTGTGTCATTTGAACTCTCTGAAGATTCTGCTGTGACTTTCTTTACATGCAATCATGCAATTCAGCATATATGCCCTTTGCCAGGTTTTGACAGCTGGGTTGCTACCTTGTCCTTGGAACTGAGTTCCTTGTTCCTCTCAGGCCAGATTGCTATCTTGTGTCGATATTCCAGTTCCTTGCAATTTTGCAATATGCATCTTGATCTTAACTTCCACCCCTGCCCCCGTGTCAAATTTGAAATTTCTCCAATGGATTCCAAGTTTCCCAGGGCTGTGGGCCTCAGAGCTTTTCCTTCTATATTCAAGCCAGAAACTCTTCTAGTATTTATATAGGTCCTGTGCCTACAGCCTAGTTTTTTGGGGCTTTTTGTGAGAAGACATTCTTTTTGCCAGGATGTTGTAAAAAAGATGCCTCTTGTTAAAACTTCAACTTTTGGTAAGACATTCAATTGTAATGGCCAGGTTATTTTATTGGAAGTTCCACTTGGGTCAGGGAGATTGACACCGTTGCCTTCCTGCAGTTTGGTATGTGTTTCTAAGGCTAGACCAAATACCGAGTTACCTGCATTGCATTTGATTGATTGGAAGGAATGATGTAAGATATACTTCACTTCCTGTAAAAAGATTTGTGCAGTATTACTGTTCACTGTGCATGGACACCTGGTAAATACAGATAACTTGATACAGCCCTGAAATGGCCAACAGCTGAAATACACAGGCTGCATATTTAATACCACAACAGCAGTTGTTACATTCCGACAAGGATAACACATGGTGGCAGAGGAGTGAAATACCAGATTAAGTTCATGACCCTGTTCCATTTGACTGTCATTTTCTCTGTTTAATATCCAGCATATTCTGAAATACTCTTCTGTGAGAGCAGTCATAAGAAGTTAATTTGATTTTTTTTCTTCCTTTAAAGCTGCACTGTTAATTAAAATACATGCAGAGGCTCTAGGAAAGAGGGTTTTTAGAAGGCTTTTTAAAATGTCTAAATCGGCTACAGTATGTATCATGTGATGCACAGGCTGGCTGTGGGAAGCAAAAGCATGTAAAACCAGAATAACTTGTTGGCACTGGCTGCTCCCATGGGACTGCAAAACTCTGCACATACTTTCTTGTTGAAAATAGCATCATTCCTTTCCACTCTACCCAGCCTTAACCTTCAGGTACATTTTTTAGCAATTCTTCTCACCTCTTGGTCAAAAAATTATTTTGTTTTCTGGGTTTTTTTTAGTGTTTTGGTTCTGTTTTTGCAGCAACAATGTTGGTCAAAATAAATGTTTTGCTGTTGGTCAAATTTTGGACATTTTAGTATACCAAGGTTAGAAATAAATAGCAAAACCCAGAAGCAGTATCATATGCGTTTTGCAAACATATTGACAATGACTTATTCAGGACTTTATTGAGGAAGAAAAGGTCTTCCAAATGATGTGTTTTGACTTTTCTTTTATCTTTTCCATGTTTCTGCAGCTGAATGTACGCTCACTGTCAGTATGAGTATATAGATTAGACATATTATGTATTTCCAAAAATGCTTCATTAGCCATATTTTTTTTCCAAAATTTCTTGATTAACTGTTGCTTCAGAGTGACTTGCAGCCTCACAGCTGACTTCCAAATCCAGTAAGACTGCTCAGGCAGTATTTGCCATGCTTTAGGCTTGGCTTCAGAAGATGGGGTGCTTTTTCTTTTGAAGGTCTTCCATGTGAATGCTAAAATTAATGCATGTTGCTTGATTAATTAACATTCTTATATTATGCTCAGTTGGTAACAATTATGGCAAGTGAGAATTTACTACAATTTAGTGCACCTATTAAGAGAACTGTAGGCAAATGGTACTTGTGAAAGAATGCTTTGTATGCATTGAAAATTTTAGTTTAAACTGTTTTCCAGTTAAAATTGATGTTCATATATAAATCCGCCTTTCTAAAAGCAAGGTGCCAAGTAAAATATTTGATCTTCCCGTAAGGACCTTGTGTACATGAATCAAAAAGGTAGGAGGTGTATGTGAAAGAAGGAAGTACTGTACAGAGCCCCTGTTTGAGGTTTTGTTTTTTTTTTTATTTCTCCTCCTGCACTTGGCCATTTGCTCTCTGGGTTTTCCACTGCCTGATGATGCTTGCCCAGGCTATCTGGACTGTTGCTGTCTTTCTCTCAATAAATTCTGCGGCTGTCTGTGTCTCTTCTCACTCCTGCCCTCAGCCAGCTGAGGAGTTGCAGTGCCAGTGTCTGAGGTTGCAGAGTGAAAGCTGTCAGAGAGCTTCTGGTCTTGCATGTCTGGTACAAGCTTCACTTTTCATCAGATTTTGAAAAGCCAACAAGTGCACAAATCCTTGTGAATGTGGAGACTGGCCAGTGTGCTGAAGTGGCCGTCTGGGAACTGCTGTATTTTTGGAAGGATTCCTATGTTTTAAGGACTTTAAATATGCCTTTCACCCAGGAAACTTTGAAACACTTAGGTAAGAATAAAAAGAAAAAAGCAGCACCAAAAAACCTTTTTTGAAACTGTGACTCACTCAGATGGTTATTGAGAAGAAGCTATGTATCATGGGGGCAGCTAGAAAAGTCAGCTTACCTTATTCATATCTGAAGAGTTCATAGTGAATGTCCTACCACTCATATTTTTTAATCATATTGTCATGTAATAAGTATGTTGTGAAAATTGTTACAGCCCTAGTAACAGGTTTATGACTATTTCTGCCTATTCTGTACATTAGGATTGGTTTGTTCACTGATGCTAACTCTTGAAGTTTACCACCATTGGGCCTTTACTTTACACAAATTCATATATATATATGCCCCTGCGTTTATTTTTTTAATATTTCTAGACTTTATCATTCTGAATACAAAGGTAGACCTGTAAAGACCCAGAAAACAGAAGGCACAAGAAGGAGTAAAAAATCAGTAATTATTTTAGCCCTTCACATCCAGGCGATCTCATGATTTTGGAGGTGCATGACTCATGATCACATACACTCAGAGAGCAAAACGCTGTTAATTCCACTTGATTTCAAGTTGCCTTCCTCCAGGGGAATCATGCTCTCTCACTCTGGGAGTCTGAACATCCAATCTGTGTACCATGTGCAGACTTTTAGCTGTAGCTCTCACACACAATGTATAGAGAGGCAAACACATCCACACAGGATGCCTGGCAG
>JAWMRA010000090.1:18538041-18552986 GCA_035584735.1 Pseudotriccus pelzelni | reverse complement strand
TCAGTTTCTTGAAATTGATACTATGCAGGTTATTATGTTAGAACCATACCTGAGTGTGTGACTTCCTTGAGGAAGGTTATGTAGATTTAGAACTACAGAGTTGTTCACCTTGGAATTACCATGGAGTATTCCCTATGATATACTTAGAATTTTATAAGAATGCCTACAGCATCCTGGGAAAGAATGCTTAAAAATATGGATATTTTGTGTATGTGGGATTTTCTCTGTAAATTTTTGGAAGATACATTGAAACAGTAACTGCTATTAGTGTGAGCGTCTGTATATTTGTGGAGAAAGTGAGCAATTAATAAGAAGACTAAGTAATAAAAGTTATTATAAATAAATTTATAGTCCTGGTTTGGAAGGGGAAAAAAAAGTTTTTAATCTGTAGATCTTTGTGTAGCATTGGCTGTTGTGTTCTAGTATGTGACTACCCTTTGAGATACTTGAATTACTTTTAATAGTGACAGTTGAAGTTTTACATTTAAAAACACAAAAACTGAATCAAATATTTTTGGTTCAGAATGACTGCTTAGAATCTTCAATGTCTTCCTGTATGTTTGTGGTTGAGAAGTGTGTCTGTCTTGTGATCTTGAGTGTTTTGCCCAAGATAGTTAACAAGGGGTTCTTTGGTTTTTGAGTGTCCTTGTGTAGCAGAGATTTTAAAAAATGGGCTCAAACACTTCATGCTTCAAAACAAAATACTGTTACGCACTGAAAGTCTTAAGAAGTAAAACTGCTTGAAAGTTTCTGGGATGACAAAAAAGAAGCTTGTTACTAAGTTTCTCAAAGATACTGTTGAGTTAAAAATACAGATTTGTGTTTCATGTCCTGAAGGACAAGTTTCTTCTATTTGCTGAAACCCCTGAGGCACCCGGCCTCTGAACACACCCAGCTGCCCACATACCAACAGTTAAGAGGAAATCTTTTCCAAATTCAGGGACTTACTGTCTGACATCTGCAGAGTTGATGTTTTCATTAAAAGAAAAAAAAAAAAAAAGAAAAGAAATATTTCCAGTGCCTATGTTTGCTAAGCAAACCTTCCATATGTATAGTAAATGTAAACAGATGAAGCTTTCCTTCAGCCTGTCTGAGACTCCAGGAAAGCTGCAGCACAACGGCAGCCATCTCCCAGGCTGTTCAAACTGGAAATGTGAACTCACATGTGCCTCAGTGGAGAAGGTGCTGCAAAGGGAGTGTGCTGTAAATAATTGTTGCTGGCAACAGAATAAAGAATAACATTTCATGAGTCAAGTTTGTGAAGGAATGTTTGGGGTCTTTTAGGTACCTGAACAAAATTACAGTCTAGTCATTGGGAATATTGGTGCAGGCAAGCGTAGTTTGGGAGTTAGAAATCTGTTCTAGTATCTACTTCATTGGTCACCAAAAGATTCCTTTAAAAGGTTATGCTCTCAAGTGTTATGACAATCCCTAGACAGTCAAATTCTGGCTTTTTACTGCAATAAGTATAGGATATAGAAATGTTAATCTGTACTTGCTCTTCTGAAAACTAACTTCTTCAAATTGCATCCAGAGAATCTCAGGATTGTTTGCTGACAGAGGATTTTTGTCTTTGTTTTATATTTCTGTATGTCTTGTCTATATAGATATCTAGATATGTATAAAATATATATAAAAATAATAATAGATGTGTGGGTTATGAATTCACTGATCATGTAGAAGGCTTAGCAGGAAAAGGTTTACAACGGTAGATTCACTGAATTACTATCTCTATTTAAGTAGCTGTGGTTAATTGTCATGACATTTGGGGTATTCACGGTTTCAGATTTCATTATGAATGTGAGAATCAGATCAGACTTAACGACTCATTTGATTAAATAGGGCAGGTTTATTGCCTCAATTTGAAATTCCATCAATCCATGTATGGAGTGATCTTTTAAACCATTTCTGAGCAAGTCCATTTGGTATTTTCTCAAAAATAAAAGTCTAAAAGAATGTAAGCCTAAAGAGAGCAGAGTTTTAGGGATTTAAAAGATTTACTTTTCTGCAAATACATTGCATTATTTTTGTGGCAGTTAGTAAGTCTAACACGAATGGCTAAACATGGAAATATTCCTTAACTTGCTGTCCAGAGAATGTCCATTTGGAAGTACTGACTGCATACTTTTGTTTTCCTCTAGTGGCCACAGATGTCTTCAACTCCAAAAATCTGGCCATTCAGGCCCAGAAGAAGATCCTTGGAAAAATGGTGTCCAAATCAATAGCAACTACTTTGATCGATGATACAAGCAGTGATGTTTTAGATGAGCTTTACAGAGTAACAAAGGAATATACGCAAAATAAAAAGGAAGCAGAGAAGATCATCAAAAACCTCATTAAAATAGTCCTCAAATTGGCAATTCTCTACAGGAACAACCAGTTTAATCAGGATGAAATAGCACTGATGGAGAAATTCAAGAAGAAGGTTCATCAGCTGGCTAAGACCGTGGTCAGTTTCCATCAGGTGGATTATACCTTTGACAGGAACTTTTTGTCCAAACTGTTAAATGATTGCAGAGAGCTACTTCATGAAATCATTCAGCGTCACCTAACTGCAAAGTCACACGGACGCGTCAACAACGTGTTTGATCACTTCTCTGATTGTGAATTTTTGGCTGCCTTGTACAATCCCTTTGGACCTTATAAACTACATTTGCAGAAGCTTTGTGATGGGGTCAACAAAATGCTAGATGAGGGGAACATATAAGTACTTGTATTAGAGGTGACTGCCCATGAATTATTTGTAGATGGAACACTGTTGATTTATGAAGGAATAAGAGAGCATGCAAAGAGGGTTTTTTTACATTATGAAAAATAATTCCAATTATCTTTATTAATTGATTTCTTATTACGACCTATCTGTTGCTATTCACAGTCCATCTGGAAGAAAGACTGTACAGGACTATTTTTACTGTGCTTTGCCTATGGAAACAGCTTGATAAAGACAATCAAACAGAATGATCCAAGTAGAGTAAGTCTCGCAAGATAGATATACAAACCAAAACAATATGCTGTCAGACAATCGGCATCTTTCATAGATTTAAGAATTAATTCTAAACTATCGGAGTCCAGTAATGTTGGTAACAGACTATCACGGTGATGGTACACTCTGTAATTTTTTTCACTTGTAAAATAAATGTATTTGATTTATAGTCTTTTATGCTCTCTGCACAGATCACAGCTTCCTAGTGTGAAGCACTGAGTTTTAAATAATATCAATGAATGCTGTCACATAGAGTCTTAACAGCAGGCTTGTGCATCTCCAGCTCAGAGGTGAAAAATTCCTGTCAGCAAAGAAGGATCTGCCAAGTATAGATCCTTACAGACCCTCACAGATGCTTGCTTACTTTGATTATATGGGGATTATTTGAGGAATAAGCTACAGTAAAATAGCCGAACCGGGGAAGAGTATTCCCTAGAAACCACCTGCAGTACCTAATTTTAACTCTGCCTGTGATAAGGTAATACACAGTGGCTTCTCTGCAATTCCTTGAAATATTTAGAATTCTGCTAGTAGAATCATAGAATCAATCATTTGGGTTTGAAAGGTCATAATTCTTTTTGAAAAGGTGTGAGTCAGTGTATTTTATATGCTAGTCTGATGTGTATGATGATGTGAATTCACTAAGGTTGATCATCTGAAAATAAATGCCAAGCCAATTTGCTTTCTGTACAATGAAACTAGAAACAGAAGTTAGTTTTATCATTGTGTTATATACTATTTAACTAATGGAAAAATGGAATTTTGAATAATTTTTTTCTTCTTTTCTCACTTCCTTTTATCCTTGCTCTTCTCCTTCACCTTCTCTCTGCCTTGACATTGGGGATAAAAAATGTGACTTTCTAGACACTGTAATGTACTTTAGAGCATGAAGTTAATACATTTCAAACAGCTGAAGACTTTTTTGTTAGGAAGCATATAAAGAATTTGCTGTTTATTTAATTGCCAGTGTTTTTGCTGTTTGCTGTGTCCTTTTGTTTTAATGAGTAAACCAAAGAATATTTGCACTCTGAACTTTTTCTTGCCTTTTTTTCCCCCCGTGTTTCATTTTAAATTATAAAAAACAATCTTGGACTATGCCATCAACAGAAACATCACATGTTCTGATTCTCCCAAAATAGCATAATTTATAATGAATTGTAAGAGTTACTGAAAGGAGAGGACAGTACCTTGTTTAGAACCAGGTGTAATACATGCATGTGCTGTGTAAACCACGGAAGATTTTCTTCAGCCATGAACCAGAATATATTGATTGCTCAAATTTTATTTTTCTATGTGATAAAAATTGCTGAAATGGTCTTTGTAGATTGTTAATGAACACCTACTTACATGTGTGTGAGCCATGTATATTTTCAGTACACAGTACTTTCTTACTTAGCTTCATTATCTGGCTATTTACTGTTAGAATAAGTGAAAAATGCTCATGAAAGTTTGATGATAAGCATAAAAACTTGACAACTAGGAGAACTTTTATTTAGCTCACAGTTGAGTTACATTCTTCTGAGATGCTGTAACAATGGTTCTTGTCTGGCATTCATTTTGAATTACAAAGTGACTTCTGTAATGATGAAAGAAACCAATTGTGTTGGGTTTCCAGCATCTACCATTCTAAATAGAAGGACCTAGCACTCAAGCTGTATCCTTTTTCAGTTACTTTATTTCTCCAGCAGCATGCATAATTAGTAGCTTTAATTATAAAAATCAAGAAATAAGTTGATAGCATTTTTCATTGTAGTAAGGCATTGACCCTCCTGCAGAAACTTGACATTGTCAGAATTTTAAAAAAGGTTAGAATGGTACTGTTTAATTACAGGTAGCATAATGCCATCATTCTGTGCTTCAAAATTGATACAATACTGTGTTTTAATAGGGTAATGATGTATTAAAATCCAGTTGTCATAGATTCATTTTACAATAAGCTCTTAAATCTCAGTACTTTAGGTGTTTCATATTTGTAATGTCCTTTCAATGCTTAGTTAATATGTCTAATGCCATTAAAATACATGCTGGTGAAGTTCTGGAAACTAAAACTAATTTTATAGCCTTCTAGAGGCACTGAAAAAGTGCTAAGTCAGACCGTGGGTATGTTTTGCAAGACATAAAGAAATGTCATCTCAGCCATACAATGAAGATATAGAGAGGTTATCATGGCCATTGTGTGTGGAACACCTTAGAAGGGATTCAACAGAGCTTTTGGCCACCCCTTAATCATATTTGTATGCATAGACAAACAAAAAGACTCAATTGGGTAAGTTACAAGCCTTATTCTTGTCCTTGAGCTCTCTTGAGATTTATCTCTGTTTAGAAGGTACAGAGATTATCGGGAATCTGGAAGCTTCAGGCAGCTGGTGTAGGGTGATAAGTGTGGGTTTTTTTTTCCTAAAAGGAAAATTCCAAATCATGTGTCTTCTAAGAAAAGATTCAACCCCACCCATTAAGCAAATTCCTGTAAAATAAAGGAGTTCCTTTCTCATATCTCTCCCCAATGAAACAATGAACTGATTCTGATGGCAGTTGGCTTCAGTCACTTTCCAGCCCCATGTAGCTGCAACAGCTACAATGTGATTATTTAAAGGTAAACTGGACTTCTGCATGTAACTTTTCATGTTTTTAGGGCCTAGCCAAGAGGAATCCACGTCATGGTCAGAGGAGAGTGTTAAGGATGGATAAGTTGTACACTGTGTGGGCTTGGATGATTCCTCTGTGATCAGTATTGGCTGTCTGGTGACCACAGCTTTTCTTTGGCCTTACATGCTTTTCCTGCCCTGCTGAGCACCTGAACTACTCTTAAGACAGGTCAACTCCTTCCCTACTGTTTTTACCACAAAATTATATTACATTGTGTATGCATCTAAGGAAAACAGTAGGTAGGCTACATTACTCACTTCACTTGATGAAAAAAAAACACAACAGTGGTAAACACCAGTTTCCTGGGGTTTTTTTTTGCAATATAATTTGATCTCTGAATAATCTCCATCTTGATTTAGTTGTTAATACTGTTTTGGCTATAATCTATACCCTCATCAATGTAGTAAGCATTTAGCTATGATTTTAGTACATGTACTTCTGAGCCTTTTTTTTTTTTTTAAATGCTTTTAAATGCATTACAGAGGGAATACTTCAGCATGAACATGAAATGAAGATTCCTGTTTGCATAACCATTTGCAGAGAAACTTAGTTACAACTGTTTTTTATTGAAATTTGGGCAGGTCAGCCAACATTCATGGTGAAGTGGCAAACATCTGTGCTCTGGGTAAAACAGCTTTCAAAGGAGATCATATTTGTCCAGAAAAGTTCTGTAGTATCTTATTTTTGTGTTTTTCACATAAATGAAACTACTTCTGGGAGAGGAAAGTGTCCTAGTTATCTCAAAACCAAAATTGCTACTCAAAATGATACTGTGACTGTTACTCAGAAAGTTTAGACTAAGTAATGTAGTTATTTCCAGTTTGTTACAAAACAAAACAAAAAAAACCCTACTTAAAAAACAAAAACAAAAAACCAAAACAAAACAGAAAAACCCTTGCCTTTGAAAGAAGATCTGAAAAATTAATCCATTCTAAATTACTAATCTTTTAATTTTGAATTTTACATCCTGCAGTTGAAATTATATCACAAATTTGTAATTTATATCTGTAGCATTAGATAGATTACCATGTCACTTATTTTCCATCTGTAAAAGTAAAGGAGTAGTATCTCCATACAGGCTATGTTGAAGAGCTTTCTTAGTTACAGTAGTGCTCAGTCTATATAACAAATCAAGATTTCTCAGTATTTCAGCTACAAATTGCTGAAGTGACCTCTCTTTTCTTAGTACTCAGTTTTATTATTTAGAGTTCTGTTTTCCAATTTTAAATTTGATATTTACGAGCCAAACTTTCCTGAATCAATACCCAGTTTTTGTTGAAAGCTTGAGTGCTGATATATAACTCCTAAGAATCTGTAAATTTCTACTTGCTAGCACAACACCAGTTTCTGGAGAAACATCCCTTGTGGCATTTCTTTCTATTAGGAAGCAAATTGAAAAGAGGCAACTTATACCTTTGGGATGTACCATAATTACACAGTATCAGGCAAAGAAGCAAGCAGTCTATAATGATTAAGAATAATGTAATTAAGAAGGTACTTTACTTACCCAGCTTTCCCAAGCAATCAAAACTTATTTGCTATTTGTTGTTCTCCCCTCTGGGAAAGTCTTGGTGTGGTAGGTGGAGGACAAAGGTGGAGCTTCCCGCAGTTATTGTGATTTAGATATAAATTACCATCACATGCAAGATGTTCCACTACTCTAAAAATTGTAACACTAGATTTTACAATCATACTTTCCATTGGATTAATGACAAATTAATTCCTATTTCAGATTGTATTAAATATTTGGGTTTAAAGTATGCTTTTATTATGCACTTAAATATGAGCTGCAGCAAATTAGAAGCTGGCCTTGTGCATCATATTAAGCTTCATTGTTTTTTTTTCCATTAGTAAGTTTTTTGTGTGCTGTAAAGAAGCTTCTTATTGGATATAATTTTGAAGGTTTTCATAAATTCAGATTGTTCTATGAGAAAATTGTTGGCTTTTCACCCACTTGTTCTCCAGTTCCTGCTGGCGCCTTTTCAGAGTGTCAACCTACTCGGTCTTTAAACATGGCAGCATAAAGCTTCTAATTGGCAAGACATTTGTGGAACATTTTGAATTACGTTTTTCAGAATTCATTTATTGTTGGTTGTTCTGGCCAAGCCACAGCTAATGGTGAAAAATATTGTTCCAGTTAAATTGTGTGACGATTTTCTAATGCAGGAAGTATAGTGGTGTAGACAGAATAAATCGGCTCAATAGGGCCCATATACAACGAACCCTCCTTTTCTTGTGTGGGAATACAAGTGTACCAGTTATACTCCATTACAGAATAGTGTTGAAAAACTACTTGGCTTTCTTGAGCAGGATTTAGATGTCTTTTATTTGGGGAATCTGTTCCAGTAGCTGGGCTTGGCTTGGGTTCTGAGAAGAAAGTCCATGGTTCTTGATAGCCTGCTGTTAATTAAAGGTTTGTGTGACATGAAAGGACAGCCTTTCCCCATTCCAGAAGCACTTAGCTTTCAGCCTACTTAGGCTTTCAGCCTACTTGACTGACCAGACTTGAGATACTATGGTTTTTTGCTTTGTTTGGGGTTCAGTTTTATTTTTGTAAAGAGTCACGACCTAGAACTGTGTATTATCTGCTAGGCCTGCTAAGAGATTGCAGAAATAAAAGAGACTGAGACTGTCTGGTTAATTATCCCCTGAGGCTTTGAGCCAGAGGGGGAGTGCATTGGTCCCAGGACATGACATGAGATCAGCTGTTACTTTCGAGAGAGCAGGTTCTGTATCTCAAGGATCTTGATAATTCAGCAACCGAAATTATCTCATCCTTGGAACTAAAGTGAGTCTCTTTACCCAACTGAAAAGCTGTCTCAGTGACAGGCTGCCTAACTTGATTTCAGTGGTATGGACACTCCCAAAGGTACATTTGCTGTGCCATCAAATGAGAAACTATTAGGGAAAAGTGGAAAGGAAAGCTCAGCAATTTTTTGTGAGGAAGGACTGTGATCAGACAAAGGTCTCATTAAGTTTGCTTTGCCATCCACACTGTGATAAGAACTACTGCCTACTGTAAGCACAGACACTTGACTTTGGCTAAATAAGACAATGTTTAAGCCTACAGTTTCAGTATCCTATGATACTGCAATCTTCAGTTTATCCCAAAGCTAGAACTGAGAAGCTTGTGCTACAAAATACAGAAACAGGGAAGGAGGCCCTTTATACAACGCTATCAAAGAAAACTAGTCTTTGCTACTGTTTGGAGCTGGGAGAACTTAGGCTGGGGAATTCTGACTTCCCAGCTCATTTCTGATTATCAAAACAAGGGCTGGAGAGGAGCATATGCAAACTACAGGAAAAGGTGTTTATGTTGTTACTTCCTTGACTGGCTGTTCTCCATCTTGCTCCTAGATAGAGGGCTATTCCATACTTCATGTATTCTTGAGTAAAACTGCTCTTTACTGCAGGCTGGGGAGAAATTCTCATCACAGAGTATAGTCAATTTGAAACCGTGTTTTTTGGCTTTCGTTAGCATTTTTAGGACGGTTAGAGTGGATGCTGGCAGAGTGGGTATTCCTGAGAGACAACTGGAACTCTACTGAAATGAATATATATGTACTTTTGTGCACAGAGAAAGCTTCTGTAACACTGGGAGTAAGAGCTGTTGAATGCTCTTGGCAGCAGCTTGAGAGAAGAGGCCATTTTAGAAGGCACAAAAGTACCTTATACATATAAAGTACCCTATTTGTACTTAGATAAGCACAGAAGTGGCTTATCTTTTGTGCATACTTTGTAGTCATTAAAGGAGCTGCCTGGATTTATTCTACAAGCAGAACATCATGGAATTTTTGGCTGTTCTAAGGCTCAATATGGTGGTTCATTCAGAAGCACCTGCACCAAATCAGTTTCCTCAGGAAGCATTTCAAGTTTTCCATCTATTCGTTAAAGATTTGATTCATCTGTAGAGTCTGTTTAGTTGTAACTTGGTAGTAGTGCCAATATGCATCTGATTTGCACAGAATGCAACATATGGTTATTTGCTAGTCTTTCTACCTCTTGTTTTAGATCTTGTTTTAGTCCATGTGAGGTTTTATTCTCTCTTTTCTCTGTTTTTGTTTGTTTGTTTGTTTGTTTTTGGGTTTTTTTGTGTTTGTTTTGTTGGTTAGTTGGTTGGTTTGGTTTTTTGTGTGTTTTGGTTTTTTGTTTGGTTTTGTTGGGGGTTTTTTTGTTTGTTTGTTTTTTCCTTGTTCAAGGAGGTCAAGGTAATGAAGTTTTCATGAAGAATCATTTAGGATGAAATAGAGCGGTTGTGTTATGGGAGTAACACCATAACCTTTTGCTGGCACCTCCCTAATGTCTCTCCACAGGATGCATTTTCAAAGCTGTAGATGTGCACACACAACTAATTTCTGCTTCATGAGTTTATTCTACTACTGTGTTACTACATACCTGCTCAGCAGTCCCCCAAGCCCTGACTGACCCAGGCCTTCGGTCTCCCTTAAATCCTAGGTCTCTGATGGAATGAAATGGAGAGCTTCCATAGTGCTCTGCTTGTGCCCCCTGCATGGATTTTCCACTTAATTGAGTGGTATGTGCTACAAATGCCAAAATTAATGTTTCTTGCCAAAACAGGGATATGAGACCTCCTGTGATGTGGGTTGTTGACAACAGCTATAAAAATGTTTGCATTTACATTTGCAGTTGGTGCATAAGAATATGTGCACTGTTAACTACACGGGAGGCTGTTCCTCATCATCAGGAAAGCTGCTTTTTAAAGTATTGAGGGTGACAAACAATGGATTCAAGAAAAAACCCACTTACGAATTCCTATAGGGTCACAGAAAAATAAAGACAAGAAAATGCAAGCTGGAATGGATACTCCTATGTGCTGTTCCTGCAGAGGAAGGGAATCAATAGAAACATTGTATTCTAGCTACTAAGAATTCCCCAGCAGGGTGTTCTGTCACATTACACAGTAAACCTGATCAAGATCAGTAGTTTTATCTAAACACTTTTACTCAGAGAGTAGTCACTACAGTGAGCTGGGCCATACAGTTGTTTTTTTAAGATGAGCATACGTGACCAGCTCAGTGCTGAGATCTCTCAATGACGTCTCTGCACTGTCAGCCAGAGGATGGCTGCACAGAGAGAGAGGAAATGGGGAGGATGACCTGGCTGCAGGCAAAGCATCTTCAGCCACAGCAAAAAACCTGTCTCCAAAACTCAGAGACTTCTATAAGCATTAAGGGGAGGTACCAGCTGTTGGAGGCCATGCTTTTGCAGTTCTCAGTGAAGGATGCTATGGTTTTTCACATGGATTCAATATCTAGTTCTTGGTCATGGCAACAAACATCTGGTAGCCTCCTTCGCTCATGTTTGTAGAGAAATCTTTTTTCCCAGTGAATAGGCCTTTGCTAATGCTTCATGAGCAAAACTATTTAAAAATCAAATAAAGTGCTTGAAAATGAGCCTTATGATCCAAACAGATTTTTAGCAATATTAAAAAATACAGAGTAAAAGCAAGCCAGTCAATTCTTTTATTCCCCTTAAATAAAAGTTACCAAGGTGCTCACCATCTCCACTAGCAGACAGTAGAATACATTTCAATGGAATTCAGACTCTTCCAGTATCCACAACACATGCAACCCCCTAGTTTATAAACGACTCAAAGTAAAAAAGCACAACTTAATTATCTAAGCTGTTAGTTGAAAGAATGATGTTAGGACATACAGTAGATTTGTTTCAGTGCACAACATGAAAATTCACTGTTAATAAAAGAACTTACTGCTCTAGGCATTAAAGCTTAACAGAAAAAAACCCATGATCTCATTCAGTATTACAGGGCACTGCATGGGGTTTTTTGGGAATTTTTTCCTGGTGTAAAATGTCTCACATGCTGATAAAAATGTTAGTGACAAATATATGTTAGTTCACACTGCTCACTAAGAGACAAAGTAAATTTGGTCCTTCTCTTTGAACTCACTTACTTCATTACCAGTTTCAACCACTTTAAACCCTCTCTGGCTGATTTTGGACTGCTATTCACTTCCCACTATGGCTCACTCATTGAAAACTCAGTGTGACACCTGCTATTGATTTGTGGCTTGACACCTACTCTGTTCATGTTTCCACCTGCCATCACCCCTCCTTTGGTCAGCAGCAGTACCCTCATACCTTGTTTCAGACTGATGCAGCTATTTTCTGATAGCTATATGACTTCTGGAACAAAGTACTACTGACTGTTAAAGGGAACTTTTAGGTTCAAAAACCTTTCCATTCTGAGTGGTTCTTTGGGATCTTTTTAATACAGAGAAGTTTCACTTTAAAACCATAAAATATAGAAGGGACATACTATCACTTCTCTGCACTTCCTTTTGTGTTTTACAGATAAAAAAAATCCACAATCTATTGAGGAAACTCTTATTTTTCTGTATTGTTTTTAAGTATGAGCTCTTTGTTCATTCTAATCCCAGACTATGCACAAAAATGAGGAAGCTATGAAAGATCCTGACTTGTTAACAAAGCCTGTTTATTAGGTATCTAAAGAACAAATTCTGCTATAGAAGTACCTCAGGGACTGATTTTACCACTAGCTTCCAGGCAAATTCAAGAATAAGTCCTGTCCTTGAATAGCCTATTATCTATAAAAAATGTGAGATAGAAGATTATGGAATGTGAAAGGCTAGAGCTGAAATGGCTTGTTCAAGGTCATGGAAGATCCAGTGCTGAACAGAAACAGCACTGAAAATGAACCAGCTTCTCTTAAGATTTGTTTATAGAAGTGCCCACAAGACTATGCTGCTTTAGATTGATATCATTATTAGGGTATTATGCAAATTGGTACTATAAGGATGACCACTGTGTGTGTTTGCAGTCTGAACTAGATGCTGCTCTCATATTGGCCACTCTCGCCTTGGAGACTTCCCTTTCTCCTCCCAGGTGGGAGTCCAATCCCTCACCGTAGCAACAATAAACAAAATACTGAGTGTTGAGGATGAACCAAAGCTCACAGATGATTGTGAGCTCAATCTGTTATTTCCTCAGGAAGAACAATTGCAAACTGACTCAGAGCTCTGCCCACCTCAGGGAAACAGCTTCCTCCTACTGTCAAGCATAGTACAGACAAACCGCAATCAGTGATGTTCTCTCTGCAATACGCAGCCAACTGCACTGGGCCTCTCACTGCTGGGAAATTTGCTCTTCTACTGAGCTACATTCAAGTGAAATAGACAAACTTTAGAAGTTTCATTAGTTGTGAAGGTATTTTGAGCTGTGACAGAATCATACAGTGCAATGGGTTGTTCCCTTGCCGGCCTCCAGAAACTTTTTGGTCGTTTCGAGTAGTTTCCCTGTGGGCGGCACCTGTGACATACGGGTTACGTGGGGCAGTTTTACTGTAGCACGATCTCCCTCCAGTGCCGAAAGTGTAAATTGCAGCTGGAGTATTCAAACCCTCGCAGCCCCCTTGTCAAGACCAACTGTGTAATAAAAATCACAGGCAACGCGGCTCTGTTCCTGCTATTTCTGAAGACCGAATGCTACATTTGAGGTCAGAAAAGGCAGTTTATTTTATTTTGCAGTCACCGAAAAGGAATTTGTACACGGGTACCTATTGCCTCTCTTTAGTGTAGTAATACAGTAAAGCATTAACAGACAAAAAGATAACCACACAGCAAAAACAATTTTTCTTTTCTTTAGCTCCAGAAGTAATTTTTCTTTCTCTTAGCTCCAGAAGTAATTCAAACCTTTCATGAAAGTTTAATAATGAATTAAAGTTCATCTGTGCAGAGGGAATATGTAAGCGATTTCTCCAACAACATAATTCTGTGCGTTCCTTACACAATCCTCTGTTCCCCGAGCACCCCCTAGATTTAAGGCAGGCAATGCAAAGGAGCAGGGAGTTTACAGCTTCCACAGGCTCATATTGCTCTCATGAGCAGTCAGCCAAGAGAGGGAAAGGGTAAGAACTAATGGCTCCATAAGATCCCTCTCCTTAGTTCAGATAAAGTCTGTCATCGTCTGAATTGGTGGGTAATACTTGAAAATCCTCACTAGATCTACTGCTGACATATAGAGCAGTGGCCCTATGACACTCCAGTACAATGACATTCTGAGTAACAGTCACACTACACCACACCTGCCGCAATATAATGATTAGGTGTGTTCATTCTACTTAACCCACTGGCTGGTTCGACAAAATACAATGCATTCTGCTACTCCCGTTCCTTTGCTTCACCATGGGGTCACTGCCATGGGCTGCAGTTCTCCACGAACTGTTCCAGCGTGGGTGCCTCCCACAGGGTGCATTCCTTCGGGAGGTGGGGTCACAAGTCCTGCCGGCAAACCTGCTCCAGCGCCGGCCTCCGTGGGCTGCAGGGGGACGGATGGCGTTCTCTATGGACTGAGGGAACCTCTGCTCCTGCACCTGGACCACCTGCTCTCACTCCTCCTTTGCTGACCTGGCGGGCTGCAGGACTGCTTCTCCCCCAGCGTTCTCTCTCCTCTCCCACAGCTGCTACAAAGCGGGTTTTACACTTTCTTAAACAGGTTCCCACATAGGCACCAGGGCCGTGCCCGGCGGGGGTCCCTGGGAGCCGGCGGGAATGCTGTCCCTGGCCCGGGGCCTCTCCTCACCCCGCAGCTCCCCCCGGACACCCGGACAGCCGCACCCCGCACCGGCACTGCCAAAATACGGGCCGGGAAAGGGCAGCGTATTTCACAGCAATGGTTCGACACAGAGTTCCCACAGGCAGTGACTTGGATTGGGAAACAGTAAACAGAGCAAAAAAATAGTTACACAACACACCTCGTAAGATTAACACAGAAGAAGTAACAATAGATTAAACGGAGGCGTGATGTCTTACACCAGGGTCTGGCAATCCACCCGGCCTGGCTGCGGCCCCTTCAGGCGCACGTGGATGTGCCTGCGGGGGTGAGCAGGACCGGCGGGATCCTTCCCCGCCTCTCACAAGCGCCGTGGGAAAGCAGGACAGGGCAGGACAGGGCTGGGCTGGGCTCCGGCACCGCCGCCCACACGCCGGGGCCGCGCTGCCCCTGCCCCGCTCTCGCTCCCCTCCGTCCCGCACTACACTTCCCAGCGGGCCGTGCGTGGCCCGTCCCTCCCGCCGCGTCCCGCCCCGTCCCTCCCGCCGTGTCCCGCCCGCGGGCGGGGCTGGGCCGGACCGGCGGCGCAGTCGGGCCGGGGCAGCGGAGCGATGGCGGCGGAGGGGCTGCGCTTTGACGGGCGGGTGGTGCTGGTGACCGGCGCCGGAGGAGGTGAGCGGCGGCCCGGGGGTCCCGCACCCGCGGGAGGGGCTGCCCGGAGGGGCCCGGCGCTGCGGGCTCCGCGCAGCCCGCGGCCCTCGCAGGT
>JAWMRA010000090.1:18519608-18532347 GCA_035584735.1 Pseudotriccus pelzelni | reverse complement strand
TGAAACATCTGCCCTGATATGTATCTTATATGTATTTTTGTTGTGCAATGATATGTGGTTGCATGAGTGGAGTTCCTTTAAAAACCAGGCTGGAAGATACAATTTAGTAGCCCATCTGCAGTGTTCCACATGTGTGTTAGATTTGTGACACCAGACTACAGCAAGAAATGAGCTGGCTTGTTTTGCAAAAAACATGAACTGTAGATGTCGGGTCCTCAGCACCAACTGTGTTTCACACTTCAGATTTGCTTTTGCTGCTCTACTGGTGACACACTCATAGCCTTAGAGGAATTCTTCTCTGAGGGTCAGACTATAACCAAGCTCTGTCACAACTGCTGCGGTCTCCAGCTCTTTTCTACTGGATGTTTTCAGCTGGAAATTATGTGATGGAAAGCTTGAGCTTAAAATACTGTTATTGGTCTATTTCAAAGCCTAGAATAGCGCAGTTCTTTCTTTCATACTCATTTTTGCTTCAAGTCCGTTAGTGCCTGCACTCAGTTGAAGGTACTTTGCTGCCTCTGAAAATTTTCTGAAATACTTAATTCAGGTTTTTTCAGCAAACTGCTACTGAAGTGAAGGGTAAACAATATAAGCTATGTCTTAGGTTTTAATGTCTTAACAAGACTGCATGTTATGTGTAAATGTTTACCACAAAATTGTCCACTTATTTTCCAGGAGAAATTATAAATTCTAGTGGTGTTCCTGACTCGCTTTTCCTTTAATATCACATTAAAGGCTTGTTGTATTGCAGACTGAGCAGGCTGCCTGTGTTGCCTATCCTAAAGCTTCACTACACTTGGAAGTTTTCCTTGATGCCTCACCTGAATTGTGCTAGCTGCATGTTTGGATTGTTAGATATTGATCTAGTTAGCTGGGAGAGTCTGTCTCCTTTCTTTTTTGCATCAGTCTGTTATTGTACTTGAGCACAGCATGGTGTTCTGCCTCAATTCTTCCTACTTCAGTCTAGATGTGTTTTGGATTTGGTTTGCTGTTAATTGGTTGGGGTTTTTTTTTGTTGTCATGTCGCATCCCTCCCGTCCACATGGTCACTTCTTCTGGGCTTTGGCATTTTCATTTACTCATACAAATATTCTGCAGTGTTTCTACAGGATTTCAGATGAGACTTTGTCTGGGTAGTAGGGAATGATTTTGTCATGTGTCCTGCAAGCTGTATTCCTGCTTACGTGGAGAGTTTAAAAAAAAAAGGCAAAAAAATGGGTTTATTTAATTTTGTGATGATACAGCAGACTTGCAATTGCTGTTCATCATCAAAATTAGAAAGAATATCTTGGATATTTTGTGGATTTCATTGTGTCTGGCTTCTTGAGGACTTTTAAGAAGTTAGAAGGCGCAAAGCTGGAGTTTACCGCAGTGAAAGACCATTTAGCAAAATACCAGTATTGCATGTAAATTCAGTCAATTCTAGCTTTCTTGCAATTTAATTTTGCACCCACTTAAACGTACTGCTTACCATTTTTTGAAATTCTTTGTTCAAATATCGTGTTTGGGGTTTTAGGAAGTGTTTTTGTTCCTCTGGTGAATTCTGGGAATCGGTGGGAAGTGCAAATACAGCAGCAGTGCAGTAACGGGTGGTGATGGTACATTACAGTTACCACCGTTAGTGATATGTGCCTCAGTACTGAGAACAGCCTGGAAACAAAGCATCTCTGTGTGTCAGGTGGCCCTCTTATCCCACAGGAGCAGAATCTGAAGCTCCAGAGAGGGCACTTTTCGCTTTGTTCAAACTGCTTGATCTCTTCTATAGTGAAGCTGAGTAGTAACAATTTAGCTACTCTATTAAACAGGAACAAAGTCTTCTCGGTTTTGCTTACAATTCATGCACTAGTTAGAGCTGTGTGACAAAAGACAAGAATGTGATTGGTATGTATTCTAGATATTAATCTCTGAACTACAGCACAATTACACAGGTAGCCTGGGCTCGGCAGGCAAGTTGAATGCGTGGTGGAGGGGGGGAAAAAAGGTTCTGCTTCCTATGTTATTAAAAAAAAAAAGGGATAATGTCTGTTACACTAGTTTTACCAAAAAAGTAATCATGTGTCCTACTGTTCTTCTCTAGTCACCTGAGATTTTCAGTAATATCCAGATGCAGCAGTCTTTGCTAATACTCCTTAAAACTTGCAGCATGATAATGAGGTAAGGACAGAGCATGAAGTCTTGAGTTTTAACCATGAAAAATGCATTTCTTTGTTGTGCGTAGTGAATGATCTTGGAGGTGATTTCAAGGGGTATGGCAAGAGCTCCTCAGCTGCTGACAAAGTTGTCAACGAAATCAGAGCAAATGGAGGGAAAGCAGTACCCAATTATGGTATGTTATTTTTCTAGACAAGTATAATGCCTTAATGAAAAGTTGACACTGCTTAGTAAAGCATTACTGCTATCTTGCCAGTAACATAAATAAATAGATGTAATATGATGTGGATTGGGATGGATAATTCTTGCTTGCTTCGCTTCATGTTTTTCTTGCAATGTCAAATGTTGTGCCATTTAGACTTACTGTGTGGGATTTGCTGTAGGACACATGCAAATAGTGGCTGAATTTGAATTTAGTTTGTATTGGAGTTGTATACAATTGATTTTTCTTATCTCCACGGAATTAGTTGTTAATATCTTGGAAGTGCAGTATATCCAGTTAATTTTATTTGAAAATTTGTACCTTTTTCTTACAGATTCGGTGGAAGATGGTGAAAAGCTTGTGAAGACAGCCCTTGAAGCTTTTGGGAGGATAGGTACAATTGCTTAATTCATATTGAAACTTGTTTACAAGGCAAAGCCATTATAAACAGTGCAATTGACAAGTGTATGAAGCACAGGATGACAGCAATAGCACTCACCAACTCTTGATGCCCTTGGTCAGTGAAATCTAATTAAGGGGCTTTCAGTGTTTAATCAATGAATGAACAACTTTTCTGATTTTTTTTTTTGTGTTTTTATCAGAAGTTTAAGGCTTAATGTATGATACTTGTTTTCCTGCCCTTCAGAATTCTGGAACTTCAGTAGTGGTTAACAGTTCTGTCTCAAAGCACAGAGTCCATCAAGTGTTATAACTAGCTGCATAAAATTAGCATAAGGAACTGTCATGCTTTGGAAGCTCTCCTGCTTATGTAAAGTCAAAATTCTTAAACAGAAATGAAAAAAAAAAGCTTGAGATATTTTATCTAACAATGTTCATTTTTACCATGTGATTGCCACTATTTAATTGTGGTTTTAACTCAGGGCTAAATGACTTAAAGTACACATAATCAAACCCAACAGAAACCTAATTAAATATTTGACAAAAAATTGTTGTGATCCAGATTGCTTTATTGGTTTTGTGACTCTCTGGTTCCTCTGGTTATCATTTGGGCTTACTGCAGCAAAGGTGGTGGCACAGACTGCATAATCAGGAGCACTCTGAACTCAAAGCAAGCTTCAAACTGTACAGGATGGCTGCATCCTGCAGGTGTTGGATTCCCAGGTAGCTGGCACTTCACAGCTGTATCTCCCTGTCAGGCTTTGTCACATTGGCAGGCTGAGACTTAACTGTCCTGAAGTGTTGTGTCTTACTTATTGTCCAGTGGTAGGATTCACTATTAGAGACAAGGAGCTACATAATAGTAATGTGATGTATATATGCACTATTCTTTTAGAATTTTTAGAAGTGGGAAAAAGTAGAAACAAGCTTGTACTTTATAAGTGCATTCACTTAGTTTCCTTTTTTTTTCCCCAGATATTGTTATAAACAATGCTGGGTGAGTATACCTGAGGGTTTTGCCCCGTTTAAGTGTGGACTCTCACTTTTGTTTAAACAAGTGTTCATCTTCTGTTTGTTTTGTTTTCCTTGTGTTGTCTTTTAGGATCCTAAGAGACCGTTCATTTGTTCGGATAAGTGATGAAGACTGGGGTGAGTTGATTTTAAAATGAGTTAAAAATATGTTTTCTGTGTGTAAGATGAAAGGTACATCCTTCCCTTTGGAGCAAGGAAGAAGAAAAGTCAGGGAAGACTTACCTTTTTCCCTAAAAGCTTAGTGGTAGACTGCTGGCGTTCAACTTGCAAAACAGATCTGTGCTAAAATGCATAGTAGGTATATGTAGTTCCAAAGGAGAAGAAAGGCTTTACTTATCACTCCTAGCTGCTGAGTGGAATACAAGAAAGCCATGTGAATTATACACAATAGTTTCTGTGAGCAGAACACATTCCCAGCACCAGCTCTGAGTGGCTGAATACTTGTACAGGCTTAAAAGGCCCAGAACTAACTAGAGAGGAAAGCATTATGATGTGCCAAGGGACAGAAGACAAGGTGAAACCTTCAGTGAGATGGTATTGATAGGTGTTGATAGCCCAGTGGAGAAGACTTTTACAAAGATGGTTGGTCTGCTATCAGTCTTTGTCTGATTCTGCCTATTTGCAGGTATTTTGAAATAAAAAACAAAAAAAAAGAGGGCACCAGTCTTCTATTACCAGTGTCAGAGTATGAAGGGAGTGCATTTTTTTGTCATGAAGAAGCAACATGGTTCATTTCAAGTTGGGAGAAAAAGCTCTGGAATTATTAAACTGACATTAATTTGTTCCTAGATATAATTCATAGAATTCACTTGAGGGGATCATTCCTGGTCACCCGAGCTGCGTGGAATCACATGAAAAACCAGAAATTTGGCAGGTAAAAATTTGTCTTCCGTTTTGCTTTTTCAGTAGGGAATAACAGACTGATGTGTGACAGTGAAGGAGTTTTGCACCCTTTTCTTTCACTGTCCCAGAAGTGAAGCAAAATCAGTTAAAATGTTAAGCCTGTTCAGTTCTGATCCCCCCCACTCCAGCTGCCCAGCCAAATGTTTAAAGGGTTTTTTTTCCATGTATTAAATGTGTTTTTCTGAGTATTTGAGACAGGAGCTGTAGAGCTGTGAAAGTACCGTTCTTTTTCATGGAGACTGGTTAGAAGTGTTTGTTACCTGTATGTTACTTCAAATCCGCGGGATTCTGATCCTGCTTCTTTTTAGTCAAATGATTTGTACGTGCAGTTCTGCTTGTAGGTCATGGGTTCGTTTTGTTTGCGGTTGGGTTTTCATGGGGTTTTTTGGTTGGTTTGTTAGTTTTAACCTTTTGTACAAATGTACTTGTCTGAGAAGTTATGGGAGTGTTCTTAGTCTGTCTTGGTACGAATTATTGCTGATGCAAAGAGTGCAGTGAAATCAGATCTCTTACTTTTTTTTCAATTTCGTTGTTTTTCCTTGTGTAAGCGCCAATGTAATTTTATGAATCCTACCATACCCACATGTTGAAAACTATGTGAGGTGTTTTTTCATCCTGTGACCTAAGTAACATGGAATTACTTTTCTTTATGCTGTACCCTGTTGTCAAAAAATGTCTTTTCTGGTTTTGCACTATAACTCAGAAAGACTCATGATCTTGTTTATTTTGTGCTATTCCGACAGTGCTTCAGGATTTGTCTGATATTTATTATCCATCAGACATGAAATAGTTACCTGTTTGTTGGCAAAACCAAAAAATAATGTTTATTTACTTGCATGCTTTTGTTCTGTGGAATATGGAGTCTATAATCCCAGAGCTGGAAAATGCTGTTCTGTAGAATCAAATGAGTTGAAGAAATAATTTAGTGTTTTTTCCCATCCTCTCCCCTAAGAATAATTATGACATCCTCAGCTGCTGGAATATATGGAAACTTTGGTCAGGCAAACTACAGTGCTGCAAAGCTTGGCCTGTTGGGTCTTGCAAACACAATTGCAGTTGAAGGCCGGAAATACAACATCCACTGCAACACAATTGCTCCGACTGCTGGATCCAGGCTGACCCAGACTGTCATGCCACAAGGTGAATCATTTAAGGTCTACCTGTGCTGATATTTTTCAGTGAATTAAAGCACAGCATATTTTCTTATCTCTCAGAAAATGCAAATCGTTTACACTTCACACTCTGGTAATTCATTGTTTCCACTGTCTTTCTGTCTCTGAACTGTCACCTTACTTGCTTAGCCTGTTGTGAGGAATTCTTATTTTCTGCCACAAGATAAGAAGCAAGTTTTGTATTTTACAAACAATTTCATGTGGCAAGGCTCTTTAATTATAATCTCTTCCAGGATCCTCCTACAGTCCTGGAAAGGCTTGTTTGTTTCATCATATGTGCAATCAAGTATGTGCATAAGGTGTCTGCAGTTGGTACAACATTGTCTGATTGCAATATACCGAGTTTTTGCACAACATGTCATGTGTGTACTTAGTCATTTCATGATCATCAGGAGATGATAGTGAACTGAGTTGCCTAATATTTCTTTATTGCACAGTTACTAATCTTTGAATGTTTGAACAAGTTTTAACAGAGCACTGCATTGGGAAGTCAGTGTAAGGAACATTTTAGGAGACAGCTGTGTGTAAAGTGTAAATTTAGGATAAATAACCTGACTAATTACTTTGGCAAGTGACCAGAAAAAAGAAAAATAATTTTAAAAAAAGGGGACATAAAAGGAAATTGCTCTCAGATAGTCTTCTAGATTAGCCTATTTCATTTCCCTCCTGCCCTCAATTTCCCTGATAGGCAGATTTCAAAGCCAAGTAAATAATTATGTTTTTCAGAGTGATATACAAGGTATTGGACAGTAGTATATTTTGTACATTATGCATAGTTTAAATGCTTGATTCTGTTTGATTAAAGTATCCTGGTCTAAATAATCCAAGTAGTCATGAAATCTAGCAGTTCTGTAGGTTTCAGGGATTTATTGCAACTATTTACAGAAGAGCCAAATACATTAAGCTTACAGCCATGAGTTCCTGAACTGTAACATGGGGTACAATAGCTGGAATTTTCTGAAGATATTTAATTTACATAGGATGATTAAAAACACCTCATAATTTTCTTTTTTAGTGATTTTAAGAAAAGTGAGATCCTTTGGTCTCTCTCTAAGATACTTACAGCTTTGACAATTTATTTATCTCACTCTCTTCCTCCCTGTCCAAATTTTCAAATACTCTTAAAAGATTTGAATACAACCACAACTTTAAAAATGTTTTCAAATGTCATATCAAATTATCCTTGTTATCGTAATCAGTACTTTCCTATGTGGTTTTAGCTACCTGCAAGCAGATATGATTTTTCATTGCCACAGTTACTTATGTTCAGTTTGGCCTATGTGGTGGTGTTCTTGCTGGAACTCTAAATATATTTTGCATCTTTTGTGTTTGATTGGGTTTTTTTAAACTTCTACCATAGCAGTCTAGGCCTAATTTTTGAGACTAAACTCTGTATGGCATAAAGTAGAATACTTCGGAAAAGCCTAAGGGTTTTGTTAGGCGCTAACAACCTGCCATGTTAAATGGAATTCAACTTCTTTTGGTTCTAAAAATGAACTTCTATTTGAACTTCTGTTTTACTGTTAAAGAAGTACTCATGATAAACTTTCCCAGCTCTTCATCTGGGAAAATCTTGCTATAATTGAAAACGCTTGATGACCTTTAGCTGAGGAACAGCTATGTGTCTCTTGCTGTTGAAAGAATAATATTCCAAAAGCTGAAAAAGGGACATTAAAAAAAGTTATTATTCAGACAGTGGATAAAATAGATGATATGAGCTGCCTGGACAATCACACTGTGCTCCATGACAATGTCTCAGTTTTGAGATAGTTTTCTATTGTGTCAGATGCCAATAGAAATCCCAAAATACAATTGCTATATAAATTTAGCAGGGCTGATATGTCTTGTTTGGAAAAATCAGCAGATTTCCAGATGAGATGTTTCTTGAACATTCAGCAGCTGCAATTATTTTCATCATGTCTTGCCTTTCTAACTGACTAGCAGATTAAAAGGAAAATTACTTAGGTACATCTCCATCAATATGATGTCTAGCTGGCTTGCCTTTGTTTCAGGCTGCCTGTCAGATGGAAATTTAGGAAGGTCTTTGGCTTTGCAGTCTGCATGTAATGGTGTTCCCAACACTTAAAAAGACTTTCATCTCTGAGAAGCAATGTCACAGGGTTTGGCAGCATATACATGTCTCACGAGTTGTTGTATTTAATGGATGTTCAAAGTTTAATTTAGTTTGTCCTTTCTTTTCGTGACTGTTGGCTAAATTCTGGCTTTGCTGTTCATGAGAAGGTGTAAAGTAAGAATAATTTGGTGAACATGTAGAGGTTTTTTTATTTCTACTTTTTGTGTCTTTTATAATTCCCCCTTTCAATCTGCTCTAGATCTGGTCGATGCTTTCAAACCAGAGTATGTTGCTCCCTTAGTTGTTTGGCTTTGCCACGAGAGCTGTGCAGAGAATGGCAGTCTGTTTGAGGTAATTTTTTTAATTTCCCTATCTTTCCTCTCTTTCCCTCCCTGTATCCCTTTCCCCCAAATTGGTAGTTTTTTTAACCTATCCAATCTTAAGCTTTTTGAAAGAAATGTTGACCACGTTGTGCAGTATTTTACAAGGCAATAACTGCCTTGTCAAATTCTGGTGTGTGCTCAAAATGCCACCAGTTTGACTGTTACAATTCTTACTGTACTCTTTTAAGGTTGATACCAAAGAAACTACTTCAGAAGATACTTGTTTTCTAAAGCATTCAAATACAGAAAATAACTTGCAGAATTGGAGGATGATTTACTTAGTTATGATATTCGTTATAGATATTGTCGTCAAACTGCTGGTTTATAAGCTGGATGGAAGCTGTTACTTTGTACTTAGAGTTTTATGTTAATGACATTCTGGTGCTTAACTGAATTGTTAAATGCAACCAGCAGTAGTTCAGAAATTTTTATTATGTTTGAATTTATTCTGGCATATAGTTTTGTTTCCCTATACTACCAAAGCTTTTCTTTGTGGCATGTGCAAAGCTAATGATTTTATTTTTTCTTGGCAGGTGGGAGCTGGATGGATTGGAAAATGTAAGTCCTTTATGTTGCAGAATTGATCTTGTTTTTTGAATTGATATTAAAAATATGCAGAACTTCTGAGCAATTAACCTTTGCTCAAGACTTTTTTTTTCAGGGGGAGAAGATTAACAAAAGGCTGAGGTTCTGAGGAAACTGCTTATTTTAAGTAGAAGTCACAAATTTAACTTCACGTGGAGGAAATTGGTAACTTAGGTGCACGCATTGTTATGGTTTTGAGCTGACTGATAGTGACTGAAAATCTGCCTAAGTACCCTTAGCTCTTGGATCCCAGATGTAATTTGAAGTCAAGAAGAATCTCTGTTTTTGGTGTACCTTGCTGCCTTTTCTTGCTAAGTTCAGTTGTTCACGGTGTAAAAGTAGCACATGCTGGTACAGAGCTTTTTAGTTGCCTTCTGCCTTTATTTATACTTCTAAACATGTTGAGGCAATTAGTCTTCTTAATAATCAGTAGCTATGCTAACTGCATTTTCCTTGAGTTACTCCAGTAACTAGCTTAAATATGAATGTAAAGAAAACTCAGAATACTGAGGACTTAAGAGAAGAAAAAAATAGCGTGAAACGTCTGAACCTTCTTTCTAAGTCCGTTGAACTTAATACCAGCATTACTAAAGGTTTAACTTCTTGGCCTACATGAATATCACCAGTGGATTGGAAGTAGGGCCATTAATTGAAGAAGGCATTCCTCCTTCTTTTAAAATTTTTTTACTTGATAACCATTTTGTACACTTTTAACTAACTATAAATGTTCTGGTGGCACTGGAATAGCTTTTCCAAGAAGTGTACTAAGCAACTTGAAAGACGCAGGACAGCAGCATAAACATTTCTCTGCCTTCCACAAGGAGTTGAGTTTCAATACAACTGGAAATCTCTCTTATCAAAAGAAAGTACCACTTTTCATCGTTATAATGGCTATTGTTGAAGTTATTGAAATGAAACTGTGTTGTTAATGTGGGATTATTATGGCCATGTTCATTGTCTGTTGCTAATTAAAAGCAAAACCAACATGACAGGTTAAGTATTAGTTGCAATCTAGGAAGTCTATATCCTTAGAGAACTGACTTCACATTGGCCTTACCAGTTTCTCAGGTTAAAGACTGAAATAAAACTTTAAAGACCATTTGGAGATGCTGGCTACTGGCATTACTATCCTGTCATAGACAGCAAGTGATTTTCATATTTTCCCTATAGTTTTCCATGGCTTTCAGGATATTCCTAAGCAATAGTAGTCAAAGTCCTGTCAGAAGAAAGCCTGTAGATACATACTAGCTACCTCTTTTCACTAGACGGAGTCCTGAAATTGATGTAATATTTTTGGAGGGCCGTCAGTTTCTTGTGACTTCAATGAAATTTAAAACCAATGCTATTCCTTTTCTAAATGCTGGTTAAAAGCAGTGAATGCTTTTAGTCCAGCTTGAAGTTGTACTGGTGAGTTACACTGGAGTACTTAGAACCTTTACTTTTTTGCAGAATCTTGAAAGTAGTGAACTAGATGATAGTTACCTAAAGAACTGAAAAGTTTCTTTCTTTGTTACTGAACTCTCTGGCTCATGTTTCCCATTAGTGCGCTGGGAGCGATCCTTGGGTGCTATTGTCAGAGGAAAGAATCAGCCAATGACCCCTGAAGCAGTGAGAGATAAATGGGAGAAGGTGTGTGACTTTGAAAATGCCAGCAAGCCCAGAACCATCCAAGGTAAAGCAGACTTTGAGACTTTGAGGTTGTTCAGCCTGGAAACGAGAATGTTCTGGGGATACCGTATTGCAGCTTTCCAGTACTTAAAGGGGGCCTATAAGAAAGAAGGGACAAACTTTTTAGCAGGGCCTGTTGAGATAGGATAAGGGGTAATGCTTTTAACTAGAAGAGGGTCAATTTACATTTGTTGTAGGAAAGAAGTTTACAGTGAGAGTGGTGAAACACTGTCGAAAGTTGCCCAGTGAGGTGCTGGATGTCCCATCTCTGGAAACATTCAAGGTCTAGTTGGACAGGATGCTGAGAAACATGATTTACTTGAAGTTGTCACTGCTCAGGGGAGTTGTGGGAGAGTTGGACTAGCTGATCTTTAAAGGTCCCTTCCAACCCAAACTGTTCTTTGATTCTGTGTGGATAGTTTGGCTAAGCAAAGCTTAGAAGAGAATGCTTTCCTTTCAAACATTTACTGAAAATTTACTTCAAAATCTACAGAACCGGTGAATTCTTTTGTAAATATGTAACATTAATAATTTACTGTTTCACTATGGTCAGATCTTTCTAAAGAATCCTTTGTCTTCTTGCCTGTAGAATTAAGACATAATTTTATCTTTTTTTAAGAGAGAAGCAACATCAGTGTTATTGTAAGTATTGCATCAGACTAATGATAGTGTTTTATTTGATTGCACCTACACACAGGCAGTAATAGTGTAGTAGAGAGATTGTGTTTTACTTTTGGTTCTGGAATGTTGGGTTTTGGCGAACATTTCTCTACCAAAAAACTCTCTGATTAAGTCATGTGATACATCACAGCAAAGAAGTTCGTACTGTGCCTTGTGTTCCTGGGTCACATCACTCCCTTGGCTTGTGACCAGATGATTTTCTCTTTCAGTGCTTTGTTTACTCTCCTTATTCCTTGCCAGCATTTAAGAGTATGGGGTAGGAGAGAAAGAGGCATCCTTATGTACAGTGTCGGTTGAATTTCAAAGATACTTAGCTACACAGTAGATGTTTAAGCTGTTGGTTCTGAAATCCATTAGGATATTTTGTTAAAACCTTAGGGATATGTTCTTAAATGCCTAAACTAAAACTTTGTCCTTTCCCTCACATGTTGTCAGTGGAAAGTAGCCATCCATACAGTAGTTGTAGATCACCTTACTGATCTTTTGACTTACAGATGTCCTGGTTCCAACGGTATGTGAGTTATACGTGTCCTCTACAAGTTAAAACTCTTCTTGAAGATTTCATTAATTTAAGTGATTTGATGCTGTGAAGAGCATTCATGTATTAAACATTATGTCTAATAAAACAAAAAAGCCGAAACCAAAAGAGCAATTAGAAAAACCAAATTAAGTTCTTGTTGTAACAAGACAGCCTTTGTTGTGATTGTTTTCAACCTTTGCTCTCCAGGTTAATCTTTTCCTGCAGTCTGCTAATCATTTGCTGCATAATAGCAGATCATTCTGTGGTGGTGGACATTTAAGGTTTTAGAGTTCAGTGGCAGTATAACAATGTGAAAAATACCCCTATACCAATACTAAAATAATTATGTTAATTAAAAAGTTTCTTACTGGGTTTGTTTCTGCCAAAATTAAACCCCTTGGTATAATTATATATTTCTTGGATCTTAAAAAGAACCTTCCTCAGCTTGTGGAGTATTACAGAGTACAAATTGTCATTGCTGAAACATTAATTTCAGACATCCTGTGTGTTTACTTGGCTAAATATTCATGTCCCACTCTGTGCTTCCATCTTCATCTTTTAACTGCAGTACTCAAAAGTAATGTAAAATACTTATCAGTGTCCAAACCTCACTTTTCAGTGATTTTTAATGTTTTATCTTTCTTTTTTGGTAGTCTCACATTACGTTGTTAGCTTTTAACAATGTATTTGATCATAACTGTACCCACAGACGAGACCCATGGGTAACTTGACATACACACCAATATGATGTTCAGGAAATTCCAACTTTATTCATTACGGTGCTTTCTTTTATACAGTTACATTCTCCACATATATGGTTATTTAACTTGTGATTGGTTTCATATATGAAACACAAACTGTTCACACGACTAAAGCTATATTACTATTGATGGGCTACTGTAGTTAGTATGTCTTATTTTTCTACATTCTTCTTCTCTTTTATCTAACCATAACGTTCTCTTTCTATGC
>JAWMRA010000090.1:18502091-18519508 GCA_035584735.1 Pseudotriccus pelzelni | reverse complement strand
GACCTTGAAGCTTTCTTCAAATCTTTATCAACCTATTTCTGTCTCAACCAAAAATCCCTAATCCTAATTCTCCTTCAATAACCTTTGTACCTTAGTGCAGTAATCTAATTTACTGTTTCTTTGAATATGTAACCCTGCATGAAAGATTCATATCTGCTAAAATATTGCTGTAAATCTAACACCATACTAGTCCAGTTTCTTATGCCAGGCACAAAAGTGCAGTGAAGACTGAAACAAATTAATACGTTGACTCATTTAAGTTGCATTGTGCTCTACCAATGCCTGTAAGATGAAAGGAATATGTCAGCATTGGAGTTCTTAACTGGAAAAGTTATGTAATATAGTAATTTAGGGAAGGAAAAAAAAGAAACTAGTGGGTTTTTTCCCTTTCCTTATTAAAAAATAACTAGAACAAAAAAAACAGCTTTACTGCCTTCTATTTGATGATGTTCTAATAATTTGCTTCAATATTTTGAGGCAACCCAAAGGAGCAGCATCTTGAAAGTAGCTTTGATATCAAAGGGTGAAATGCACCTTGAAACATAAATAATAACATATACTTTTTGCTGATACCTCTCAAAAAGTTTGGCCCTGGAACCACAGACATATCTTACAGAGTTGATGTCTGTCATGGAGATAAAAAAATGAACCCAGCAGTCCTTGAATGTTAGAAAATCAGTGAATGTGTTACTAAATAATGCAGGTTAAGTGCTGTTGCTCATAACAAATATAACAGTAGGCCAAGGTTTGAAAAAAACACCGAAATTAGGCCTCTGACTTTAAGGGTGAAAACCACTACATTGTATATTTCAAGAAAAAGTAGAAAGGAGGGCCCTGGGAACTGCCGACCTGTCAGGCTGTGAAGAACCTGGAGAACGGGGAGGTGATTCGAGACAGCCAGCACGTCTTCCCCAAGGGCAAGTCCTGCCTGATCCACCTATCCTTCTATTGATGGAGTGGTTCCATCAGTGGACAAGGGAAGAGCTATGAATGTAATCTGTCCGAAGTTCTGTAAAGCCTTCAACACAGTCCCCCACAACATCCTTCTCTCTAAATTGGAGAGAAATGGATTTGATGGATGAACTGTTCAGTGGATGAGGAGTTGGTTGGATGGTCACAGGCAGAGGGTAGTGGTCAGTGGCTCAATGTCCACGTGGAGATCAGTGACAAGTGATGTCTCTCAGGGACCTGTATTGTGAACAGTACTGTTTAATGTCTTCATCAATGACATAGATGGAGGGATTGAGTCACCCTCTGCAAACTTGCTGAGGGCACCCCAAGCTGAGTGATGTGGTTGACACACCAGAGGGATGGGATGCCATACGGAGGCACCTGGACAAGCTTGAGGAGTGATCTGAAGGGAACTTTGTGAGCTTTTACTAGGCCAAGTGCAAAGTGCAAGGTACTGCACTGTGGCTGGGGCAATAAGTATCAATACAGGATGAAGGCGTCAGAAACATCCCTGCTTGGGGTTGGACTTGGAGATGCTGGAGGGTGAACAGTTGGACATAAGCTGGCAGTGTGCACTCATGGCCCAGCAAGTCAGTTGGATTCCTGAGGTGCCTCAGAATGAGCATGGCCAGTAGGTCAAGGGAGGCGATTCTCCCCCAGGAGGTCTGGTCTCCACCTTGAATATGATATCCAGCTCTGAAGTCCTCAGCACAGGCAAGACAAGAGACCTGCTGGAGCAAGTCCAGAGGAGGGCCACAAAAATGATCAAAGGAATGAAACACCTCTCCTGTAAGGAAAGGCTGAGGAAGTTGGGTTTGTTCAGCCTGGAGAAAAGGTTTCAGGGACACCTTATTGTTGCTCAGAACTTTCTGGTGGGCCTGTTGCAGTAGGGCAGGGGTAATGGCTTTAAATCAAGAGAGGGTCAATTTAGATTAAGTAGGAGGAAGAAGGTTGTTTTACAATGGGTGCTGTAAAACACTGGCACAGGTTGCCCAGAGATGTATTAGGTGCCCCAGCCTGGAAGCATTCAAGATCAGGTTGGACAGGGCTCTGATCTAGTTGAAGGTGTTCCTGCTCATTGCAGGAGGATTGGACTAGCTGACCTTTATAGGTTCCCTCCAACCCAAAGTATTCTATGATTCTGTGATCTACTTAGTGTTCAGCCAGAAAGTAACCAGCTCACAGTCACTGTACAATTTTATTGCCCAGTTTATCATCCATCCTTGAAAAGGAGGTTGTAGCATTCTGCACCATTATTAATTTACAGGTTACCTTTATACTGTTGGTCTTAATATGACATTTCATGTAAAATGCATGTTGTTAATCTTTCAATTTCACCACTTAGACTGATCATTAGTTCCTGCATAGAAATAGGTTGTGAACATGCTAAGTTGAGGAAACATTTCGGTTTACTTGGAGGTCAAACCTGTATTTTCCTCTGAAGGTTTTAAAGCAATATGAAACCTTCATTTGGTTCATGCAGAAAACGTAGGAACAATCTGTTACTTCTGCCAGCAGCTCAAGTATTGCTTTTCTTTTATTCATTTAATGAATGAACAAAGGGATGAAAGAGATTGCCTTTTAAAGGGTTCTTAAAAATCACAAATCTCATTTTGCACATTTTCACGTTATGTAAATGTTATAACCTTGGGTCATATTGTGGCAGGAGCTTGTATACAAACAAGAAGCTTGTCTTTGTCAGGAGAGGTGCAGTATGTTTTTGTTTCTTAGATGTTCCTTTTTCTTCACAAGATTCAGGCCACAAATAAAACGTGATGATTCTAGCAGTGAGACTGGTAAGCAAGAGATAGTTGAGGAAATTAGAATTCTGCAAGAAGTCATACAGTTACCTTGCACTACCCCCCGTTTCGGGTAGTGCTGTGTGATAGAGCAACACAGTGTTAGTCCAACCAGCTGTGCAAGTCAGTATGGGCACAGGGGTTTTGAAGTGGAGTGACTCTGGGTTAAGATAGTTCAATAATGATTTTGCACTCCTCTGATATAAACACGTTTTTATTTTTCTGTGCATGTTCTCATCACCTTTTGTTTGATTCTTTCTAGTATTTAATATTGATTTTAGCCATATTGAGCTTCAAGGAAGAAGCTGTTCTTGATGGCCTACCTTTACTATAGCCATGTTCAATGCATCATCTCACTTGTAATATTGTCATTGTTCTGGTCTCAGACTTATTTGATTATCCATCTGTCCGTCTGTCTATCTATCTGTCTGATTCAGGAAAGAGGGTAACAGCCAGGAGATTAGACCTGCTACTTGTGCTGGAAAAAAATTTCAAGATAAGAAAAGCAGTAATAATTTTCAGATGTTTGCTTCTCAGGCGTTTGGAACATATAGCGCTCTTTATCTTCTCCTTAAGATAGGTGTCATGGTTGACTGGTGGGTGCAGAACTGATGGAACTGATGTAGATATCACTTATCCTCAACTTTTTTTGAGATACTTGTAAAACGCAGCATTATGCTCAATTTGCAGATGTATATTTATTGTGTTTAAAAATTAATTGAGAAATACTGGGCCGTATCTCACTCGCTGGTGTGTTTGTTGTGTGTCTAACTGAAATGTCTCATTTATGGATATTTATAAGTGAATTTTTTTCAATTCCTTTCCCTAGAGTCCATAAGTGTGTTGAGTGATGCTCTAAGTCAGATAGAGTCTCAAGGGAATGTTTCGATGAATTCCACGAGCTCTGGATCAGTGGCTTCTTCGTCTGTTGACACGGTAAGTACATCTGTCTACCAGATGCATCCAAAGCTAGATGAAAACCTTGAGCAGAGAGTTTTGTGTTGCTTATCAGCTGCTTCTCTCACTTGTGTCTGCAAAAAGAAAAGTGGGTTTTAAACTGTGAAGTGGGGAAGTAGAATAAGAGGCATCTCCAGGTTCCACTCTTTATTTTTCTTATTGATGATTGAAAACCTTAATGGCTGCACAGACTGGATAATGCAGAATGTAAGTGCTTTTAAGTTCTGTTAAGCCTCTTTAATTACTGTACTGTTCTGAAAAGGGACAGGGCTTGGACATTGTTGGGCAGTGACATTTTGAAGTATCTCCTTCTCTGTAGGAAATTTTTCCTACAGAGTCTTTTCAGTCTTATTACGGTATTAATGATGTCATTTGTGGTTTGTTTTAAAAAAGGTCTTATGCACTGCTGAGAGTACAGTTGTATGAAGTTATACTATTTACTCTTGAAGTAAGTTGCTTTCAGCGAGGCATAATGCATTACATTTGGGTTGCTTGTATTGTAACGAATACATTAATATTTTATGATATATTTAATAGTCATACTTCATGTTTACATGTGATTATGTGAAGTTTGATACGAGAATTACAGAAAACGTTCAAGTTCAATATCAACTATTTTAAATTTTTATTTTATACTGACTTTTAATTTCCAGGCAAGCATTGTCGGCCGTAAATTGGCTACCAACGTGTATAAATACACTCACTTAGAGCCTATTCTGTATGCCCTTGGTGTGGGAATGTCAACTAAGGATCCCGATCACCTAAAATTTCTCTTCGAAGGAAGTGATGAGTTCTGCTGTTTACCTAGCTTTGGAGTAATTCCTGCTCAGTCTTCAATGTTTGATGGTGTTCCTTCTCTTCCAGGACTAAATATTGATCTTGCAAAGGTATGGAAGAGTTAAGTAGCTAATATTGTTTGTGTGTCATATAACTAGATAGAAGTTGGCTTTAAATACTGTTTTTGTAATATCTTTATGTTCCTTTTGTTCTAGAAATAAAAATACAGTGTTTTGTATTCTTACATCCTACGAAATGATTCATTTACCTCACTTGAGTAATATGTGTCTTCCTAAGAAAATACGAATCATGCATTTTATATTAAATTTTAGTTTGTGTTCACTATGCTTTTTTTAAACCACAAAAGTTTGAAACTTTCTTTGAAAATATTTTGGGGATGAAGTTAGAAAAACCAAAGAAGAAAACTTTTTTTTTTAGTTTCATTGCTCTGAGTTCTTTCTAAAATAACTGTTTATTGACTTGGGGGAGACACCAGTATACTGATTGATGTTAGAACCCTGTCTTTCTTTACATAGATGTTGCACGGTGAGCAATATCTGGAGCTGTATAAACCACTACCAACCTCAGGTCAGTCCTTCTGTGTCGCTGATTTGTTTTTCCCTGTGACAGCAGTTCCTCTAGCCATATTGGAAATGGTAACAGGAAAGCTGTTTTAGACTGGATTATTGCATATTCTTTTTACAAGGAGTAAAGGGAGAAGGGAGGCAAGCTGTTGTGTAACTGAAGGAATTCTAAAACTGTCTTTGGGATCATGTGTTGCTTTTCTATAGTATAGTTAGTAAAGTATGCTTATCTTTCATATAATGAGCAAATATACTACATGCCTATATTATTCATATAATTTGATACTTTTCATTCTTTCAGTAAGGTTGTGGCATAAAATTTCTGGGATGTTTACCTACAAATTCTTCAACACTGATAGCAACTGTGTGCTTGTAAGAGGATAAGGTTTAAATTACATATGTTAAGAACAAATTGACATCTCAACAAGGAGGCTAAAAAACAGTTACTTCTCTTCCTCTCAAAATTCTCAAGGTATTAGTTACTGCAGTAGCAAGCTCTTTTCGCAGATGGCTGTTTTTTCCCAGATTACACCATCTGAGGAATGCTCTTTAGTCCCTTCAAGATATGTATGCGTGTGTCTGGATTTCTTTGCTAGTAGTTTTTAAAAACTAAGTTTTCAAGTATGTAGAAGAAAAAGAATGGAATGTCATAAAATAAAAGTCACAAATTAATGGCAGAATTTCTTGTTGAAACAAAAAAAGAGATGTGTGGAAGTTATATTAGCTTCAAAGAAGTCTGATAATTAGTAATGGATTGCCAGCACTTCATAAAGCTTTTTATTTTTGAATTCCATAGGTGATTTGTAAACAGATGTGGTTATATGTGCCTCTGGAGCAATAACCTCCTCAGTGACAAACTTCATGAACGCCCAGGGCCAGGCTCTGAGCTGAGCTTGTCTTCTACAGAAATGTGGTTGCCTTAGCCCTCTTGAAAGTTGGGAACAGTCCTTAGGTGAATGGAGCTGTTTTTGGAGTTTGAGTCCAAAATGTGATGTTTAGCTCCAAATACATGAACTACAGCAAAATTCTGTTCCAAAAACTCTCCATACTTATTAAAAAAAAAAAAAAAGGCAAAAAACCCCCACTCAAACCCCCTTCACATCTGCAAACAAAGATTTGCGGAGATACTGAGACACTGGTATTACAATTGTGATTACTATGACTGTTATGATGATGATGAGGAGGATAACAAGGCTAGGTAAGTAAGTCAGTAAGTAAGATAGCTGGTAAGGAAGTGTAAAGAGGGATCTGTGAAGCTTTGTTCCTGAAGGAAAACCTTACAATGTGTGTGTGGTGGTCTTTTCTTACAGGGGAATTAACTTCAGTTTCAACTGTTGCTGATATTCTCGACAAAGGATCAGGAGCAGTCTTGCTAATAGATGGTAAAAAGGTTTATGATTTTTGAAGGGAATGCAGTAAAATTTACTAGGCTCCATTTTTAACTAGCTGTGCTAACAACTGCCAGCCCTTCCACAGAAAAGACTGTTAGCCTGTGTAATTGTTCATGGGTACTTAACATCCTGAAATAAGAACACTCTCTTCCTGTGTGGGTGGAATAAATAGTGCACTGTGAAAACTGATCAAAGTTCTTTAACAGTAATAATAATAACAACACTTACTCCTGCCTGAAGGCAGCCATTTTACATTCTGCCGGCAAGGGTGTGTGTGTCTGCATGTTTGCATGTGTTTTCTGGGGTGGTTAAAGGAATGTCTCCACAAGTTGATAACTTGTAGTTCTCATTATTTTGCTGTCTTTAGGTGTTATTATACCAAGGTCCTTTGGGAAATTAGGCAGCAAGAGTAGGTTAAAAGGCAGTGAATCTCTAAACGCTGTTGACCTTTAAGTTCTTCAGTGGACAGATAAAATTGTAAAACAGGATTTTACTGATCATTTGTTCCTCCTAGCTGTGTTTTGCTTTCATATGGGCTAATACAAAGCCTGTCTGTTTCTGCAACATGCAAAAGTTCTTTTAGTTAACAGAATCTCAGTGTTTTTGAAATTTCTTCCAGAACTGGAAATGAACATTATTAACAAATTTTACTGTAAATTTCAGTCTAAAGTATAAGGGAGTGGAATAGATATGAACTGGAAATAGGAAGCTGAATCTCAATTTAGTGTAAGGAGTCTAATTTGTTTGGAAGAGGGAACAGGTGACCTTAACCTCTGGAACTCTTCTTATACAAGGTACTAGTACCACTTTTTGTATGAGTTCATAATCTGTTCTATACACTAGGTATTCTTAATAGCTTTTAATATATCACATTTTATGGTACAAATCTCTCATATTTAAATAAATTGCTAATGCAGTGTGAGATGCTGAAATAAATCTAATTTCAGCACTCTGTTGTCAAATAATTTTAGCACCTTGAATGTTATCACCATTTCGGTAGTTCATTTTTTAATATTAATGCTTTCATATAGATAAAATTCCTTATGTTATTTGACAGATCATTAATCTTCCCTCGTAAGGAAGTGACTTGCAACAGTGCAACATGAAGGTGTGACCATTCCCCCTTTAGCTGCTGCAAATGAGCTTTGTCATGTTTAAATCTGAACTTGTCTCTTGTAAGAACCCATGCAAGCAGTATGAAAAAGGAGATTGAAGACAATATATGACTTTCCTCTCCCTTTTCCTTTCAGTGAATACCTACTGCGGAAAGGACCTAGTGTGCTATAATCAGTTCTCTTTGTTTTTTGTTGGAGCTGGGGGATTTGGTGGAAAACGAACATCAGAAAGGGCCAAGGTAAATTCTCACATATTCGTATTAAAAAAAAAAAAGGAAAAAAAAGAAAAAGAAGTAAAAACTTCCATCAGCACTGCAAGAAAAATACTTGCTATACCACCCAGGAAGGATAAACTAGCATTTAGGTGGTATGGAGGTATGAACTCAAATGGAATTTAAATACTCTGTTCACTGGAGAGCCTGAGTGAAAAGGTACTGTTCAGGGCTTGGGAAACCAGTGGTTTTGTGTTGACAATTAGGGAGAAACATGAAGTGATAAATACGCAACAGATTAGATATTCCTACATTCAAATATTTGAAATTACAGATGTGGAATATCCTAATGGAAAGCAGTGTTGAGTTTGAACTTGCAGTTTCTAGAAAAGATCTCTAGGTGTAGCTCTTTCTAAATCTTTGTGTTTGCTTGGAAGAGGTATAAAGAGGAAGAGAGAAGTTGCATTATAGTTCGGAGTTGAACTTCTGTGCTTTGGGAGAAAGTTAGCAAGTAGCAAACAGTATCACATGAACATGTAGTATGTATGTCTAGATGCATCAAGCAGCTATTCAGGTACCTGACATATAACCTTTGTCTCCTTCAATACTGTGTTTGAGGGTAGTGTCAGCTGTGACTGTGTGTTCTCACTGTGAACTAGAGCCCTGAGGCAGTACAGTAATAATCAATTTATTAGAGCGTCTGTTAAGCCCAGTATTTTTTAAAACTTACAGTGAAATACCTAGGTTTCATACATCTGAAATACTGTGGGTAATGTTCTTTCTGATTTTTGCATGTAAACTTACAGGTTTTTTTTACTTAAATGTGTATCAATTGTACAGAAGTTTTACCATATGTAACTCTACAAAGCAAATTCTGAAATGCCTCTTCTACTTCAAGGAGAAGTAGGAAAAGCCTCTGTGTAGTATAAAAAATTCACAGAATATTACTGCAGACAGTGTGTATAGGTATTTGAAGGAACCCTTAATTGTTCTGCAGTCAGATTTTATAATAGTGCATGTAAAAAACCCCCAGCGGTTCAAAGGGACGTGACCAACCAATAGCGATGACACCAGTCAGTCCAGTATAGTGCCTTGGCACTTCTTAGTTAAACATTTAGGCAACTGCAAATTCTTCACTCTATTTAGTGAAGTATGAAAATGAAATGGTCTTAAATTTTAAAATATGAAGAATACCTGTTTCAGGCAGCAGTCCCTCCTGTGATAGAAAAAAGCCTGCAATGTAGTCCTGTTAAGACAACGCAGTGATATAGCAATTTCAGCTGAAGCATCTGCATGCCAGAGACCAATTTGAAACAGTAAATTTTCACGCTTTTTCTTTGCAAACCTTCCCAAATAAAAAGAGTTCTGTGTCCCTCTGTGCCAAAAAGGAATACCAGGCTGATCAGACATGTATTATAATATGTCTTTTTGCCAATGTAAACTTCCATTATATTTGCAAATTGTATTGCAAGTTAAGGGGAACAAATTTCCAGGTTGAAATCTTTGATGAGCAACATGTTATATATAAGTTAGGACTGTCCTCTTGAGTTGAGGTTTTCTTGCCCTACTGGCAGAGGGGTTTCATTGATTATTCATATGGTGGCTAGTTTTAACAACTCAGTAGGTTGTGCTGAGTTTCTTTAATCCAGCAGGAAATAGATTGGCAAGCCTTTCTTGTTTTGGAATCGTATTTAGGCAATGTTCTCTTGGTAGCATCTTTAGGTAGTGTTATCAAGCTGATTAATGTGTAAGTCCATTGTGGTTCTCTGAAGTGACAAAAGCAGGAGTGCTGTTACCCACTTCCACCAAGGTGTTCTTCTACCCAAGAAATGTCTTTACAGGAAAGAGCTTTTGCCTTTATTAAATATGAAACTACATAGAACTTGGTTTCTTTTGATTTGTTAAAGGTGAAAAATGATGTAACATAGTCCATGAGTGAGGCAGTATATGATTTTGTTAAAGTATTATTTTAAAGGTTTCATTTTAATATCTGTGTTCCAAAGCATTAATGTTCAATGAGACAACAATTTTTTCTGAGTGAATAATTCTTGCTTGAGCTTTTTTTGGATAGTTTTGAAGAAATTTTATCAAACTCATCAGCTGTAACATGTAAGGCAAGATCTGATGCCCAGGATCACTATCTGTGTAAAGCTAACCTGGATATGAGACTTTTTCTGCATTAATAGCTTTTTTTATTTGTCCATAAAAGTAGGAAGGGTAGGAGGGACCTTAACAAATTGGTACTATTGTTTCTTTTTATACATACTTGACATATTCTGGCATTGGGTATGGAGAAAAGATTTTTGCTGTGAAATATTAATAGTACTATTTCTTTTGCTTTAGTTAACAGCAAATCCACCGAAGCGACTCCCTGATGCTGTAATTTCTGATGTCACAACATATGATCAGGTAAAGCTTTGTATGCTTTAGGTGTGAAAATATTTGTAAACACATTGTGACAAAAGAAGAAGTGCTTGTAGTTGACAGTTTTGAAAAAGTTACATTTCTATATTAAGAAGAGTCAGGGAACCTGAAATACTGACAAATAACTGTCCAGGTGTGTTTCATCTCTCCACATTCCCACTGGTTCACAGACATCTGCTTTCCAGGGGAAAACATGAGTAAAGAAGTATAAGCTCCACTCAAGGGAAACATGGGCAGGTGTCAGACAAATAGGAAGGGAAAGTCTGGAGCTACCACTATTAAGAGGCTGAGTAGTATTTTAAAAATTTTCAGAGCTTTCAGAGATGGAATTAAAATGTTCAGCATTATCTTAACTGTGGTGACTGTGGTGTCTGCTTAGCCTCTCTCTGATTATATACAGAGTAATTAAGTCCATCCAGCTGATTCCTGTGCTTGAAGTCCAAGTTAGTCCTACCCACTTTATTAGATAAAATACATCATCTCTAATTGGCTGGTAGTTACAAGTATTTACTTTGAATGTTGGAGCCCTAGTTCAGATTCTCCTGTGCATGATTATATTGTAATTGATTTCAGGCCCATCAATTTTCACAGGATATTTATGATCCCTTTTTTCTTACAGTAATCTTAGTGTCTGAGCCTTAAGCCCTTTTGTCTGGAATTGTTATTGTGCATAAAATGCTAAGTTCATGAGGCAAAAGAAAAGGATAGTGCGCCTATAATGCGGAAGCTGGGAAATTTTGCTACTGCAAAATTGATTTTTGGAAATAAAGAAAGTAGTTGAGATTAGCTGCTACACTTGTTTTATTTTAAAATCTACTCTGACAAGTACATATATAAAGAGAATTCCTCTCCAGTTAGAACTTACAGGAGCCACAGCCAGTGGACTTTGATAATTGTAAGAAGGCTTATCTGCCAAATTATTCAGTAGCATCTGTGCTTCAGTGATGATGACTTTACAGGAGGGGGAATCTGTAGAACTCAGGAACTTTATGGGCAGGAGTACAGACTTCCATGTGAAGGACAGCTTGGGAAAGTGTTATGAAGATTTTACATTTATATGCCTGTGGAATGACACATGACTGCCTAAAATCTTCTTTAAAAAATGGAAGCTGGCACACAAATTGCTTCAACGTTTCTAAATTTCTTTTTCTTAATGTTTAAGTTAAAAATGTGTTGGCAGCAATGACTATTGCTATTCAACTATTGAATTGGTACGGAGTACAAGACACACTGGAAGAGTCAGTTTGCAGATGGCATTTGATTTATCTTAAAACTGTACTAATATCCAGTTTTTATGTTACCACAATTACATGAATAAACTGCTCTTCATAATTACTGTTTTTCCCCTTAACTTTATGTATCATGATCATGTAGTAAACTTTTTGATAAAGAGACTTTCCTGTCCCTTTTAGACATACTTACAGTGATGGCACACCTGTCTTTCACTGAAGATAATGACTGTGGTTACCTTGAACGTTATAGTCAGTTCTCACTTAACTGCACTGTGGTTTCTTTTTCCAAGAGGAGGAATGTTTCAGACCAGATATGCACTGCCTAGGGAAGAAGATACTGGGAACAGAGGGCTAATAACTGGTTTTCCCTTTACTATGTGTTCAGCAGAACAGAGGGTACAGCCCCCTACGGTTCCTTGAAAAATAGTTGTGTTATGTCAATGACCATTGTAATTCTTTTGGTTAGTGGTATCAAAAACTAATAGCAGGTGGTATAATACATGTTTGTCCCTTTAAAATCTATGCCCATTTCTGAGAAGTTCTTTAAATACCAGCCAGTGCTTATGAATGACTTGCAGTACCATGATGTAAGCTGCTTTAAGGTGAAAATCGGTTAAGAAAAATTTACAAGTATCTGACCTTCTAAAATGCTTTAAGGCTTCAAATTTGCATTCTGCTGAAGGAGAATATAAAATATTTCTTCAGTGTTTAGGAATTTTTCCACAAAGAACTAGAACAATTTTTTCATATTGCCCAGTAGAGCTGTGCATGTGCAGTGATGTTTTTCTAGCTTGTTTATCTCTCTATAGCCTAAACTGTGCTTTACTAGATACAGTGCCATAAATCTTTTGAATAAAATAGTTCTTTTGACAGAAGGTCAAGAAGTCTAGAGGGTGTTTGACTATTAGCCATTTAGCAGGGAATGAATCATTCAATTTCAACCCTGTAGGGAATGTTTAATGTAGTTACAGAGCTTTTGTCCTGCCGGTTTTTGAACCAGGAGCTTAAATTAATCAATCAAATGGATTTTTCTGAATGGTTCCTAATGCAATGAAAAATCACAGGCAGAGAGTTGCCTGTATCTCTGGAGAGTTTTGTCTACATAGAGCTTTCACTCACTTCCTTAATGTGTTGATTTCTTAGGAGTTCATTTTATGATGATACTCAAAATAAGCTTCAGTGGTTATTTGAAGTGGATGATACCTTGTTTCCACTTTTGATTAAGGAAACAAATAAGGAGCCTTGCATTTGTTAGTGACTTTCTGGGGTTTGTTTGAGGAGTTTATTTTTGTTTGCTCATGGAAAAATTCACAACATTCTTGTACTCTGCAGGTTTCCTTCCAGAAAACAAACTGTTCTCTATCTTCAAATACCAAAATAATATTCAGAATACACAGTGTTATGACGATGAATAAACATCATAACAGTAGTCCAAAGAATAGAATTCCTCAAGAAGTTGTTTAAGTTTTACTATTCTGTTTCCTCCTACTTTCTTCTGAAGGCTACTTGTCTTTGCTAAAGGGAAAACCTAAAGCTGTAGTATGTGGAGTTTGCAGGACTTCCAAGTTTTTGGTAATGTCATCTTTTTAAAGTAAATTGTACAATAATTTTACAAAACATTTTTTAGTAGAAAAATTCTCTTTGCTTGCAACAGTGTCATATATTTCACTAAAGTGTTCTCCCACATTGAATTCAGACTCTTTTTATTTGTTACTTATACCAATAGGGAGAAATAGGCGTGACTAAAAGGTAAATAGACGGATTTTGAAAAACGTGGTGTCTCAACCTGTCATGCTTTGAGACCAGCTGTGAAGCTTTGCCCCCTTTAAGTCTCTGCAATGCAGTGTCATGTGAGGTCTCACACGTGGATTTCTGCCAGAGCTGCTTTTCCATGACACTTGAGTATCTCAAGCACATGATACTTCTGCTCGGTGGTATCCAGGGTCAGGAAAATTGGCCAACCTTGCTTTCAAGAATTTTTAAATTCCTCTTTAAAGCTGATAAAATTGAGTCTGATACTGGTCTCTTGGACTAGTATCTGTCATCTCTCTAGGATGCTTTCTTGCATCCTGTCATTTGTAAATTATTTTTACTCAGAAAACTATGATAATGTTTTAGATGTTGTAGAGTCTCCTAAAAGATAAAAATTCTGAATAAAGGTTGTGTTTTTTGTAATCTTAATCTGCTTTATGATTCAGTTTTCAGTCGTGCAGGCATGAATGGTGTGTTTGTTTCCTCTTCTTCAAGAATGCCTTCCGCATGCAAAGAGAGGGTGCTAGGCATGAGCTGAGACAGTGTAGAAAGTCATTTTCCTGTGTTACTTGTTGCAGTGATCTCATGGTAAGTGACTGGTTGGAACAGCAGTTGTTTGACAATGGATTTTCTTTGCTTTGTGTTTATGGTCTGTGGGCAGCTGTTACCCAGATAGCTCGAAGTACTCAGACATAGGTGCTCCTCGGTCGGTGGCTGGTAAAAGAGGATTAGACGATGGAATTTGGAAGATGGAATGTGGAAGTTGGACTAGCAGGAGTTTCTGAGCATCGCAGGCTGTAATTGAAATCTGTAGGAGCTGTGTTCTGAACTTGCCCACTGTTTGTCAAAAATGTGAGGTACTCTGAAAACTTAGGCCTTCAGATGTTACACTGGACAGCTGGAATTGGTTTGTGCTGCTGACAATTACACCCTTTTCTGCCATCTTGTATTTTGCAGTCTGTGAAGTAAGGATGTTTAGGACATTTTAGTTGTACAGAGAGTATTTAAACAAGTGGTGTATAGCATTGGATGGTGATTTTTGAGAATGTGATACAGTGAGCAACATAAAAAGGAGATATATATATATATATACTACATATATTAGGGAATATAATGATTCTTTAGTCATTCAGAGATTTTGAGAGAGATTCAGTAAATTCACACCTAGACTAATCTAAAAAAGCTATGTAAAGCCTTCTGTTCCAGGTATAAATCTAGCACTGACTGACACAGTGTGAAGAAATTGCTGCTTTTTAGTGGTTTGTGTTGTTTTTTTTTTCAAAAATACGGTTATTTTCTGTTTTCTCTGAAAGAGGAGAAAATAATTGGCACCTGTCCTGTGTGAAGTAGTGTTGTCAGCATCCTGTGACTAAGACTGCAGGAGTGACCTTCCCTTCCTGAGTCACTGACAGTCCTGCAATCCTCCTGCTCATACTGCTGTCCGCTAGCTACCTGACTTTAGTTTTTCACTGTGTCAGGTTCAGTTTAAACTACAGTTCTTAACGTAACAGGAAAGAATTCTGAAGACAACTGTGCAAAAATCTAGTTTCTGTAAGAGAGTGGACTTTACAGTAAAAACTTATTAAAAAGATGTCTTGGAAAGAAATGGGAAGCATTTCACAGCATGATGACTTGTTAAACTAAAATCTACTGTGAAATGTTTTCTACCTATTGCCAACAGGTTCAGTGTTATGAGGCTTTGCTTCACTTTGAGGATGGTGTGATAAGACCCTTAAAAGTTCTGTGCAGTTGGGATATGAATCCTAACCTGTGGAAAGTAATCTTTTATTCTACTCAGTTTTCATATGTGTTTTCATTCTAAGCATATGTAAATATTTTCGTGTGTTCTTAGAAAACGTAGAGAATGATGGGGGAAGAAACGGGAAGACCAAACAGATCAATAGGTGGCTCCATGTCTGGTGTCACTGGCAGAATTTGGGGTTTTTTTTGGATCAGTTTACACAACAGCTGGCTTGCTGTCCACAGCTGGCATACACCTGTCTCAAAGGGGTAAAGGATCTTTGCACAGGAGTTAGCAGTGCTCAAGGAAAGAGTTTTGAACTAGAATTGGAATGGCAAGTGATAAAACTGGGCTCACTGGAAGATGCGTCTGGGGCAGCATGCCAGTGTTTGAGGGAGGGTGTGCTAGTGAAGTCCTTCAGTCTGCTGCCTCAATTGAGATGGAATCCACATGTCAGCAGGGACACGAGGGTTACTGATGTGTTAGAAACCATGGAAGCGCATGAGAAAGAATGTAGGAATTAGAACGTAATGTAAGGTTTCTCCCCTCCAAAAAATGGTGGGATCACCCAAACTGAATACATCTACACCAATGCACACAGTGTGGGCAACAAACAGGAGGAGCTGGAAACCATTGTGCAACAGGAGAGCTATGACATAGCTGCCATCAAAATACGCAGGACAAATTCTAATTTATAGCCTGTTCTGTAAAGACAGCATTGCCTGAAAACATGTACATTTAAATGGACTTCAGATGATAGCACAGGAAAGCCTGCTAGAGATTCAGTGATTTTTTTTTTCTCTATTTGTAGCATAAATAATTTGTTTCATGATAGAGAAAGTGGTGTGTTGCAGGAGGTTCACAAATATTGAGAGAAAAATTGACAGAAAAAAAATTACAAAGCAACAGAGGATACAAGCGAAAAAGGGATGTAAAACGTTTCCTAGGATTTGATAGCCTTTTCCTTGTTTGTCTAGAGATTTCAGTGTGCAGAGATGGTACTTTCAGAACTGTTGTATGAGTGAACATTTGGAATAGTAATTGCTTTAGCAGTTTGTTACACGTTATGGTGCTAATGTAAGATCTATATAATCTCCTGTCCTCCATCCTAATTCCTACTGGAAAGATCAGAAGTTAATTTTCAAATCAATTTGGAAAAAGTAGTTGAGGGCTTGGATTATGCAAGAATGTTGTGTGTTCAGATAATAAAAGAAGAAAAGGTACTAGTCTGACAGTCAATTTGTTTAAAGAAGATGGTGTTTTTCACCAAGTTTGTTTCGTCTTCGAACTACTAACATATGTTAGTAAAGGCTGTAAAAAATGTTACTCCATTTGAAGTTCCCCAGGCTGAAGTGATTTTTTTTTTTTTTTTAACTAAGAGAGGCATTGTTAAGGGAAAGGCTTCTTGTACATTTGCCTTGAAAAATGACTGATGTCTGTGAAGCCTATGTCAGAATATATAAGTTGATAGTAAATTTGAAGAATATTTAGTATGGACAAACAGTAAATAAATGTTGGGTGTGGAAGTTTTATGTACAATGAATTACTGAATTACTATGCTAAATTTTAGCCCTTGAAGCGTCAACACTACTGGTTTGACTGGAAATATTCACTGTTCTTAATGTCAATGAGAGCTTATTGACATCTGTAGATGAGATTGTGGTGTTTTTTCTTCCTGAGATTGCTTAACTGCTTGCTCTTAAATAGGCTGCTAGAAAAAGTATACCTACATACATGTCCATATACATACGTACATGTATACATCCGAATACACATATACTTTGTAAGATAAGCTCTTGGGCAGAGCTTTTTTCCTATCCAGTTAGAAGAGAAAATGTATGGATAGCTAGCTTCCTTTTTCATTAGCTTTACCACTGACCTTTAATGCAGCCTGCAGGAAGACTGAAAAATTGGCACAGACAGGTTGTATATCGCCTTTTCTTTTGAGGTTTGGCAGAATTCCTAAATTGTTAGGAAATGAGTCTTGACAGTTTGTGTTATTAATTGGAGAACAATCTAAACATATTATGACTGACTTCAGTCTAATGCTCCACATCAATTGATTCTTGTCATCCTGCAAGGATGCTTGTTTTGGGGCTTTTGTTTGTTTGTTTTGGTTTTTTTTTTGTTGTTGCCTTTTTTTTTTGTTGCTGTGGAATGTACTTTGTATAATGAAGTAATACCAAAGATTGTGGCAAATGAAGTTCGTTGGCAGACCTGATTTGGCCACATTGAGTCTGAAACAACCTACTGTGTAACTGTTGTATTCAGTTCAGCCTTTGTATTTTTTAACTGTGACCAGTGACACTGTAGTTATTGCAAATACAAAAAGACAAGTATCATTTCCCACGTTGATATGTCAGACTTTTAGTTAAATACATTGGTCTCAGGCAACCAGCAATAGAACAAGGGGACATGGGCTCAAGCTCTGCCAGGGGAGGTTTAGGTTGGATGTTAGGAAGAAATTCTTTACAGAGAGGGT
>JAWMRA010000090.1:18459987-18476383 GCA_035584735.1 Pseudotriccus pelzelni | reverse complement strand
GGGGTGCAGAGACCCCCCTGCAGCCCATGGAGGAGCCCACACTGGAGCAGGTGGATGCATGGAGGAGGCTGTGACCCCGTGGGACACCCAGGATGCAGCAGGGTCCTGCCGGGGACCTGCAGTGTGTGAAGAGGGAAGCCCACACTGAAGCAGATTTTTCCTGGGTAGGGCTTGTAGCCCCTGTGGGAGACCCACGTTAGTACAGCTCATCCATGAAGGACTGCACCCCGTGGAGGAGTGACCCATGGGACAGTAGTTTGGGAAGAGCTGCTGCCTGAGGGATGGACTCACGCTGGAGAGGTCCATTAATGACTGTCTCCCACGGGAGGGACCCCATGGGAGCAAGGGAAGGACTCCTCTGCTGAGCAGTGACAGAAATAACAACTGACTGTAACCCCCATTCCCCATCCTCCTGCACCACTGGGAGTGAGGAGGGAGAACATGGAAGGAAGGAGGGGTGGGGGGAAGATGTTTTTAAGATTGTTTTATTTCTCACTCTTCTGCTCTTATCCTGTTAGTAATAAATTTAAGCACTATCCCCACTTTGAGTCTGTTTTGCCTGTGAAGGTAATCAGTTACTGACCTCTCCCAGCTGTTATCTAACTCATGAATCCTTCGCTGTTTTGTTTTTTAATTTCTCTCCTCTTTCCAGTTGCAGAGGGAGGGTGAGAGAGTGGCTTTTAGTGGGTCCCTGGCATCTGACTAGGGTCAACCCCCTACAGTGGTACACCATAAACCTCCATTTTTCTACGTGTATTTTTCTGCCCATAAATCTATATGTAATGCTGAAAAAAATATGTGTATTAAGAAAAAGAACTGTGAAGAACTAACTTTGAGGCTAGGAAACAACTACCAATACATCCATTTAAAAATGATGTGTTTGTTGTAGGTTACATGGTCTTGATACTTCACAACAGGTGATTTCTTTTTCTCAGCCCCATAAATAATCTGAAATCTGAAAATATTTAAAAAAATAATTAAATAATCTGAAAATATTCCAGGAGGGACACAGTAATACTAAGATTCTTGGTTTTTTCCTCCTCTATTTAAGTGAGAAGCAAAAATACTCAGGCAGGGAAAATTGGTAATATTGAAACCTGTTGCAATTTAACGGGTTGGAGATTACTCAAGAACATCATTTCACTAAATGCCTTTACTAACCCACCCTCTGATTGGATGACATGATGGGAGCACCATCCCTCACCCTGCCCCAGAGCCCCAGAGAGGCCTTTAAACTTTTGCCAAGATTCTTTGGTTCCTGAAGTTTACGAGTAAAGTACCCCTTGAGAAAATATGTGCAGAATTTCTACTTTCCACTGTGTTAAGGTGTTGAAAGAACTGAAGACTCTTCTAATGTGTCCAGAGAGCAAATAATGTAGCGGAGCCTTGTATATTTTTAAAGTAAAACTCTCTTGGTGACCTGGGGTCTTACGTGGTGTTTTACATCTGTACCTCTAAGACTTTACTCTGACATTGTCTTTTTCCTGGACTATGAACTGGTCATAGATATGAATCTTGAATGGAACAGAAAGTCCTCCCTACTTACTGCAAAAAGCTCTTCCTTTTGCTCTCCGTACCTAGGCTAACTGAACATGGCTCCCAGTGTTGTGGCAGACTGTTTTGTAGGAGCATAATTCAGGTGTTTAATTCTTTCATCTGCCCTGTGGCCTGAATAGCAGTTATTGACGATTTTGGCATGTTGGTTTTATTTCTACTCCAATGTACTTAAGAATATTCTAGTTAGTTGATGCCAACTAGTAACAACCTGTTTACTTTTGAAGGTAAGGTCAGTTTGCTGTGTTGAATACACGTGAATTCGTTTGAAGGTTTTAGGTTTTGTGTTCTTCCTACTACTTGGAAACCTTCTGTTCATGGTTGCTAGCTTTTAGGAGTAGTATTCTCAGAAATGAGTAATAAGCCCATGTGACTTTACAAGAATCCATGCAAAGGAATATTAGCCAGTTTGGAATGTGGTTGGTTGAGTCTGAATGATTCTCAGATGCTTTCATCTAGAACAGTCTCTGTTTTGGTATATTGTGTTTCAAACCTGTCCACGTCTCTTTTATCTGGAGTGGTTTTGGGGACCTTTCTTGTCATGTAGCAGCACCAATACTGATACAGTAGCAAGACCTATGGACTGATAGTAGCAACACACTAAATCCTTTTTTTCAGGGTAGCTCCTGCTTTTAATGTTTTTTGTTTGCCATGGATAAGGGCCCTTATCTTGGATTGCAAAGCCACACCTGCTTACCAAGCATCTCAGATAGCTGCTTAATGATATTGATAAATTTAGTACAAAATGAGGCTTTTGCAAGCATCTTAGCAGTGCGTATACTGTATTTAATGTAGAGAGGAAGATTGTCCTTTATTGCAATATGTGCTTTATAGTGTTTAGATTAATTCTCTATCCATGCAAATAAGGTGCTGTCTGGACATCAGATTTTGTAGCACTGGAGGTAAGAATTCAGTTGTTTGCCCTCCTGGAATAACTGCTAAACATGGTAAATTGGTAAACATTGTAGATTGGTGTGATTTTTAATACTGGCACAGTATTATTTTATACCTCGTTTTCCTTCTCCTTACATTCATTACAGTCTTCCTGCTGGCTTGCAATTATGTCCATCCTCTAAAAGTAAATTGCAGTTCCGCTGACATATGTCCTCTTCAGTCATTTATGGCTCCTCTGTTTAAAGAAGGAGAGTAGTAATAACAGATGAGAAGAGTTATATAAGCTTTCTATCTATTAGTATTGGCTTCAGATAAGCCTATGCTGAATTTTATGCTTTCTATTCACTGGAATTGTTCTTAATTAGTTAATTTGAGAGGAGTTCAATACACCTTCCAGATGTCATCGCTAATTACAGTTAACAGCTCTTTGGATGTTGACAAGTGCATTCATAATCAGAGAATATTATATGAGCAAAAGAGGGGGAAGAACAAAAGCATGCTAGAGTGGTAAACTTGAGGAACTTCAGATAGAGGAACTCAGATGCTGTCCCCTCTGAGGATTATTCCCACCTCCCTACAAGGACCTCGCTTCTAAGAGTTATTTGTATTTTAGTTTGTTGATAGTGCTGCTTGTAGCACTTGTGTGCTCATCACCCAAAAGTCACCTTGATAAATTAAAATGCTTTGTAACGTGGAAGGATTCAGTGGTATAACAAATAAAGTATTCTAAGTTGAATAAATAAGCACTCTTCAAGTTGTTTAATGTACTTTTATTTTTAATAAGGCTCTCTAGTATAATGCAATATACCCTGACAGAGGTTTATGTCACTGAAATTATGTCTTCTACTTCATTCCACAAGCCTTGGGGGCAGAACAGCATTCAGATGATGACATTGTTTTTATATAACATTGCCCTCCATCTAGCATGAATGAAGATCTGTGTAAAGAAAGGTTAAGTCTCATTGCAGTGTTTTCTGTATGGTCATACTCTTTGAAAGGGTTAAAAGAGAAAAGGAAATATTTATATCTCCCAATTCCCACAATATTTTTTCTTCTGCTTTAGTTGGTGAAGATATCTTTCTTCTTCCGTGAGAACGACTTCTCCATGATGATTCATCTGCAGAAAGAAATTTTGTCCTTTAGGCCACCGGCTGTATCTCCAGCAGACTGACCTAGAAAGCATCAGACATCAGAAGATATGAAGTCAATTAGGGAAAATAAAGTAGACTATGAATGTAGTTGCATTTTTATAACTTCTATATTACCCTCACGATACAATTCAAATGTTTAGTCTTTCTAAAAATCAGGTCGCTAAAGGGGCATGTTGGTATCTTAGATGAGTGGGTAGGCTGAACTCTGTAAGAAGTGGATCTCTTTGGGGGTCTCAGTGAGTACTGTCAAAGTTCCCTTAGTCTGTGAAGTTAAATCACTTGTTGAAAGGTCACTGTGTCTCAAAGGTAGAACCAAGCAAGGTACAGTAATATCCAAAGTTGTACAAATTATATGGTGTGGGGGTATATGCATCTTGATAAGAGCCACTTTAGAACATTAATCGTTTTATGTTTCCCTATAGTACATATGCCCTGATCATGTCAAGTGCCGTTTTTCACTGGAATTAATACTATTTCAATGAAAAATGAGCATCACATAATCTGGAAGAAAAACTGAGAGCACTCACATTTAAATAAATATTTAGGTTAAGAATAAATGTTTTAGAATTTCTAATTCCAGAAGCATACAATCTCATACAATCATAAAATATTTTTTAAAAAGTTTCAGCATATCAATATACTGAATATGTAATCTTTTTTAACAAATACTTCCTCTTTCCCCTTCACTGTCTCTGCCCTCTTCCATTTTGCCAGTTCTCTTGTGAAGACATGTTAGAATGAGCACAAGCACTGGTTATCCTAGCAGTCAGTGGTTTGAAATGGGGAAGAAGAGCCCATTGTGGTAACCTTGACTTCGTCTGGATCTCACTCAGTTTTGAGTCATGACAAGTGAAGCTACCATAAAGTCTCTCAGTTAGGATTCCAGGACTATTGTGAACTAAGTAAAGAATGCAATAAATTGATACAGGTTTGTGTTTCGATCTGCAGCCCACTCAAAAAAGAGTATGTTACTATAAATGCTAGAAAAACAATCACAATTATTGAGGTTTCATTGCATCCTCTAATTTTATCCAAATAGTTTCCTGTTCCGCACATTTAGGAAGAAAAAGAAAGGAATACATTAATTTCATACTGGAGTAAAAGAGTCTTCAATCTTGTGTTTCCGAAATTATTAGGACAGCAAGTATGCATAGAAAATAGAAATTGAGTTGCTGCCTTTATCAATCAACGTGCCTAGGCTAGGTTTCAAAACAGTATACAAGTATTGTACATTACTTTTTCTGTACTATTCTTTACTCATACTAGTCTCTCCATTGAGATGAAGCACATGAGAGTTGTGAAGCTGCCTGACCTTTTTGTGAAGCTGCTTGACCCTTCTGTTCCCTGCTCCCCAATGTCCGCTTCTTTTCTGGTCAGAACTGGTCTGCGCTCTGCACAGTTCAGCCTTCTGCTGTGTGAATCTCAGCCTGATTTTCATGAACAACGGGCAGTGCTGTTCTGGATACCTGCTGTAACCTTGTCTGAGCTCATAATAACTTTGGTGCTGAGAGCATTGTAATCCTATTAGGTAATGATGATAAAAGGCAGTAGAGTTTCTGACTGAATGTAGTACATTTTTTTTAGGCATTTCTTTTTTTCGTGAAGACAAAGTGAGTCCACCTGAGGACTCACATCAGGGAAATTACAACCTTCCTAGCTCAAAACATACTTTAAATAAATTTTTGATCATTTAGTTCTTCAGTGCTGTGTTTTACGTATGTGACCAAGCACAACAAAGAAAACTATTAATGCAGAAAAGAAGGTAAAAACAATTCAACCAACCAACCTCCTCTTGTCTGTTATTTTTACTTTTCTGAGAAAAAAAAAAGAAAAGGTTTGAATGAGAAAATATGTGCCTTATGTGGTCTATGACCACACTGATTCAGGTGGCTTAAGCAAATGCCCAGAAGACATCTGTCTCTGAGGCTGGCAATGGTCAACACTAAGGTCCAATTTGGCTTTACAAAATTCTTCTTATGGATGACTGTATTTATGTCTGAAGGAAAATCAAACATTTGATCACTTGTGGTCATTCGTAGTTGAATGTGGGATTTTTTCTTGTGCATTCGTGTGAATTGTGGTGTTTTGGGGATTTTTGTTTTGTTTCCAAACAAGATGTGTTTATGTGCATGCCTTTTGACACTTAGAGTGTGGTGATTAATTCCAGGCCGCTTAGTAAGCCTGCTGTTTCAGTAGTTTTCATTGTCACAATCTGAGGCCAATGTTGTCTATTATCAAAAAACCACATTTTGCAAGGAGATGCGGATTTACAGCCAGAATGACATGCTTTTAAAAAATTTTTCAGTATTCCAGAACTGCTGAAACCACTCACCAGAGGTCAAACACTTTGTTAATGAGGTCCCTGCTTGATGGCGGGAGATCATGTGATGACCTCTTGCTATTTCCTAGCAGGACTGCAATTAGTGAAGGAATTTTCTTTTATTTATGGCAGTTCTTGTAACCATAGCAGACACTCTTACAAAGCTAGACTTGAGAGTCTGCAGCACACAGGGAAATCTTCTAGTGAAGGTCAAGGAGACCTAAGAAAACATTTTTTTTCCAGTGGTTTAGACACCAGAGGCTGTAATATATCTGATATTACATAGCTCTCATATAATAGAGGCTTAAGGTAGCTTTGGACTCTGGAGATTGTAATAAAATATATCTGTGTTTCAACTCTAGGCACCAACAGTAACCACGTTGCTACAGACAGTAATTTTTGTTAAGTGCCTTCTCAATGTCAGAAGTCTTTAAGAAGCTTTTGTGGTTTCTGAGATTTTGTAGCTAAGGGAAAAATTACATAAATGATTGGATTTGGGGGCTGATAAAATACTATTTGTAAGTAGACCAAAATGGAGACATTAACCCGTACCAAGCTGCGAAAGCTGGGAAGAACAGTACTGCCACACAATTCACTTAACCAAACCATTACCCTCAGAAGAGGCCGAAAATGAGAGCTGTAGTGGGGTCCTGGCTTTTGAAACGCTGCTGGGTGGTAGCTGCAAAATCTGTTCTTTATGTGTAAATTTAGCCATCATGAAAAAAGGCTGTAAACATCTTTGCTATTCTCTGTACTCCAAGAGTTTTAACATGTATATTTAGTGGAGCACTCTTGTCACTCTGTTGCTAGGTGATTGACAGAGACAACCAAAAGACATTCTACATTATGGGTTTTTTCACTTATTTTTAAGCAACTTCTGAAAGAACCAGGCTGTACTTTAATGGGTTAGTCCCTGGTTTGATTGCCTTAGAGTTGTTGCATGAAAGGAAGCTAAAAGCAGATCACAAAATATAATGACTCTAATGAATTTGCACAGGACTGATAATGGACTGAAGAAACATTTCTCTTCAAACCTTCTCTGGGGTTCCCGGCCCCTCCTTTCTGCTCCCTCAAGAGACCTTGGTCAGGCAGTACTTTTCACATCCCCTCTTGGGAGTGCAGAGTTTGACTCTAGCCAGACTGGAGTATCCCAACCTCGATACTGAAATTAAAGATTTAATGAAAACACTGGTTTTGTAATACGTTGAGAATGACTTACATGTTTGTTACTAGCACCCCTTTATGCTCTGGTAGTGCCAAACACCATTCTGTTTCAAGTGCTCTAATTATCATGGTTTCATTAACTCAGAATAATTATTCGTATTCTGCATTTATCTTGAAATTACCGATGGTTTGTATGTGAGGAAACAAAATATGCTTGGACATATTCCTGGCTTTTACTACAGATACCAGTTGGACAATGTAACATTCCTAGTAACCTTAGTTATCAAATGATAGTTGATTTCCTATTTCGATTCTTTGCATTTATTTGTTTCAGCATAGGTGGACTTGTGGAATTATTGCACGGTTTTGCTTATTGATATTCTTTTTCACAAGGAGTAGTGTCCTATGTTACATGCAACAACTAAGAATATCTTATTGTTGGGGAAAACTCATCTATGAATTTTAGCAATTCTAACTACCTTTTTCGACAGACCTTTAACAAAAATTGAAAGCTCTCCTGGGAAAAAAGTGGTGGTATCCATACACTGTGTCAACACAGTTAGTTCAATAGTTTCCTCTGTTCCTGGCTGTGAATTGGTGTTTGAAGCCCATGTTGTGTTTCCAGACATGCTGTGTATTTCAGCCTCCTTGTCTCCGTGTCAGTAACCGTCTTTCTAAGAGCAGCTTTGCTATGCCACTCTTTCCTGCTTGTAATCAGTGATTTTAGCAGACACAGAAGTTGTTCTGTTTGGTTTCTTCTTCATAATAGTAGTATGAAACTTCTAATGCTCCTTGCCTGTATTTTTAGCATTTAAGTGTGGGCTTTTAGGCTATTTTGAAGCAAGGTAAACATTGTGTAACTGAAGTCACTGTGGCAGCAAAAACACACTTAGAGAAACATCAGTTTAGAACTTCTCAGTTGACAATTCTGTAATGTAATTAGCAGTTAGTGACATTCTGCTGATACAAAGATGGGCATGCATGTTATCAGTAATTAATAAACTCACTGCTGTAAATAATGCTTGTTTTGCTCATCACAAATACTCTATCATCACTCATTAAGTCCAAGCAACAATGTTCAACACTTTTGCACAGTCTACTTTTTGCTTTTTTTTGTTGGTCATGAAGGAATATGCAAATGTATACACACTTTGAAATTCTGATTTGATTAACAAGTAAGAAGCATTGTTATGTAGACTGGAATTAATTAAACAGCACATTAACTTCGTGCACATCCTGCATCTTGAAACTGCTGATTCCTTCTTTGATGCTTCTAATATGAAGAAGTGGCATTCAAATATATATAAAGAGTCCTGATAATCTCAGATGGCAATCTCCAGGTTGCTATTTAAAACTCATTCTGGTTCATCTGTTCAAGGCATGGGGAAGGAGCGGGAGAGGAGGAGGGTAGGCTCTAGCAAAAATTGAGACTGAAGTTTAGTTATTTCAGGCAGAGATCTATTGTCTTCATGAAATTAAGTGCCTCTGCTGTGGTACTCTCACAGCTTCATGATGTATGGAAAGCATCAAATACATTGCTTAAACTTTTGAGATCCATGTGGTAAAAGCTACCATAAAGGTAGACATAAATCTTTCAGATGAACACGCACCTCAGTGCTGCCTTCTGTGTAACCACTTCTTTACATTTAAATGAAGACAGAAAATATGTTGCTTGTGCAGAAATGTTGTTTATGACTTGTGTAATTGGAATATCAATATTGTTTTCGTGGTATTCTTTATGGGCAATAGTGAACACAATGTTCATAAAAAAACCCCAAACAACTACCTACAGGCACAATACTACCTGTTGTCATCCACCAAAAACCTGTGAAGGCAGCACTCTGTAATCCAAAATGAAGGAAAAGACAGACACTCTAGGTAGCCTGGCTAATTAGTGCAGCAAGTGGTTAAGCACAGTAGGACTGGTCAGCAGTATAAATCATTAGTATAGATAGAATGTTTTAGCAATATTATTTAGCTACAGGCATAATTGAAGTTTTAAAAGGTCATCAAATCTTGTATGTCTCTATGTACTCTATTATGAGCGTAATTGGTTTCATTGATTGCTAGTACTGTTACAAAATAAGCAGAGTAATGCTAATCAATTGCTTCACAGAATCAGAAGAATATGCTCTGATAGTAAGTTACTTGGAAGTTTTTGTTTAATTAAAAATTCAGCAAGACTGTAAGAAGAACGAAATCATCATCAGTGCTCTAGGGTGCTTCTTACACATTCGTAGATGACAATTAACTCCATTCTGGCACTACAGCCACATGGAAAGCTTCCCTTGGGAATCTCAAATGTTAGTATGTTCCTCCAACACACCTCTGTGTGATGAAGATAAATTTGATTTTCATTCATACATGGCAAGATAAAAGTTCAAAAATACCTCTTAACTTTGAAGTGATTAAACCCACAATATTATTTTCCTAGGCTAAGATTACTGCTGGTTAGAACAGCTATTTTAGACCCTGAATTTTCTGCAGTACTTGGTTTCAAAAGATCTTAAAAAGGAGTGATGTTTAGGGTTTCTTTTAGTGGATCTTTTTAAAAAGCTTTTGCATGGGATTCCGGTTTTGGTTTGGTACCAACACTTTCCTTGGACAGTATTTGCCCAGTACTTACCTTCTTTCTAGTGTTCTTTATGTAACCTCCATTTTCTCAACTTTTATACTCATCAGAATAATGGACAAATTCGGTACATGGAAACTATCTGATTTGCTCATGACCATGTAACAGATGAGTGGAACAGGTTCTTAAACTAAGTTTAAAAAATTCTGCTCTACTGTGCAAAGAACTGGGAGTTTGTTTTCTCTTTCAATTTCCCATTTTCTCGGGAGAGTTAGTGTAATGATACTGAAACCAGAATTGTGTAAGGATTTCAGTCTTTAAGACTAAAGGTATGTAATAACTTCTGTAAAATGGGGTCTAGAGTACCTGAAAATATCAGAAATTCTTGGACTGGAATTTTTTTCTCATAACACAAAAATAAACTTTGGTTCCAGTGCTGTATTTCTTCACTCAGTACTCTGGTGTTCTTAGTAATAATCTCTTGAGTATTTAAAATATTTCCTCAGTATGCCGATGACAGTGCCCCACATAAATGTCTCTTTAAGGCGGCAAATAGGTGTCTGTCATGGAAGAACTAATTTACAAAAGAATCTTCAGCAGCAGAATGAGTGAAATAGGAGGGAAAGAGTTACAAATCATTAATAACACAAGTATGTCAAATCTCCTCTAAGAACTTCAATGGCAATTCTCTTGTTAGGCAAGAATGCAGTGTTTATTTAGCAAAGGAAAAGATAATACCTACATTGTTGGAAAGACTAATTTGTTAATAATTCAAGAATTATTTAAATAATAGATTGACATGCCAAAATCTACATGTATTACTGAAGATGTCTGTTTTGTCTTAGTGCTAAAGGGCTGCAAGATTTCTTCCTCATGCATATATAATTTTTGGATTCTCCTCTCTCAAGTGGTATCATAGGTGTCATGTGTGGATGATAATGAAAATTTTATTGGTTTCTCACTGAAGCAGCCATTGATTATTATTATTATTCAATTTTACAATAGTTAAAATGCTGATGTGCACTTTATGCAAATTTTACCAGGGTTTTAGCAAGTTCTTCTGTATACAGGCAGGAAATTCAACATGTCTCACTGTTTCCTGGACTTCAGTGAATAGTAATAGTGCACTGACACTGTATGCATTCACCCAAAGCAAATAAAATTTAGGCAATCTGATTAAACTGGAACTGGCACACTGATGAACTCAGAAAAATTTCCTGTTAGATCTAGGTGAAATTTGAGCTGCCACAGGTTACATGCTTTGTGATCAGAGGGAAGATTTTCACTTTTATAGTGTCCTTTACAAAGTCTGTGACTTTTCTATTCTGTCTTCTTAGTCATCTGGTTTTGTCTATTTGAGATTCTGTGCATGTATGAGAGAAATCTGCTGACCAGTCTGTAATTTTATTACACTAAGCTTAGAACAGCAGAAGCTGCGCTGGGGAATGAGCAATTTTGCCCTGAAAACAAACAAACGTGTAACCTTATCTTTTTCCAAATATCCTTTGTTAATAGCAGCACTCTTTTCTGTTGCAGAATTATGAATGTCTTACTAAACCCATGATGAAAAACCACAGTATCTTAATCTCCAGAACAGGACTGGATTTTTTCTTCCCTTTTATCTCCTAAATGGGAGAACTTGAGATATGCCCTTGTTATTCCTAGGGTGAACACTGCAAATCATGTGATCAGGTGCTTTGTCTGTCCCAAGGTATCCCAATAAGTTCTGAAGGTGTCTTGCCAACATTTAATACTGCCCTTTTGTAGTGATATTTATTCTATCTGATAAGGGAGGATAATGATGCACTTTTTGGTCATGCTGAGATGTCTCCAGAGCAAAATCCAGGTTGGAGGTTCTCAGACTTATGAAATGGCAAGGAACTTTCTGAATCATTGCTTTTCTCATTGATGTATTTTCATAGAAAGCTTCTCTCATCATGATAAAAGTCAATGATTAAGAAATATGTCGATGACTTTAAAGTCATTGGAAGTTCATGGCTGCCAGAGGACTGTATAAAGACAACACTTTACATTAAGAGGGAGAGAAAGATCTAAATTTGAATTAAATTACAAACCCCAGGAGTAAACTAGAAGAGGATATAAAAATATGAGCTGTTGTGAGATGGTGTTTAGTTGCTAGGTGCAGCCACATCATCTTGGTGTTATCTGCACAGTGCTATTCTTCTAACATGGCAATTATTAATATTCCCTGACTTCAATAACAACAATTTAATTGACTTATGTATTGAGCAAATGGAAACAATCAAATTGAAACTGTTGTGTGGCTTTATAGTAACAAAATCAGTGCTATTATTATCCTCTATTTTTCTATACTGCCATTTACTAAAAGCATTACTGTTCACATAACTGACCATGTCAGAGGATAGAGAAACAGTTACGTTTTGCCATATCTTTGATTCAAAGTATAGAATATTACTTTTGTGTTAACTGTTAAATTACTCGAATCATCATTGCTTGAAAGAAAAGGTGCTTATCTGAACGAGTAAGAAACCATGAAATTTATGTGCTCTCTCACAGTGTTTTTCTCCTTCATATTTGAAATATTTCCATTAGGGTATTGTATTTTTCATCTGAAGTATTACTCAACCTGAACCTGACTGGTCATGCTGAACATTTCTGTACTAGACATGGTCAGATTTATTCTACCGTGTGTCATGGACTGGGTGGTATGATTAAATTATGCCTGCCCAAGCTCCTAACAGCTAAGAGAAAAATCTCCTGCTTTTGATTTTGGAAAATGTATATGATTCATAACTGCCGTGAAAATCCAAGGAGCCATGAAGAAGGTCTTGAAGTCTTTAGATGGCAGGCATATTTTTATTGCAGTATTATGCATGCTTTTCTACTCTATCATTTAAAACCCTTTGTGTAATAGATTTTCTATATTCAATACAGGATGTTTTAAAAACATGAGGTTGTATAAAATAATGATCGCTATGAATGAGTCATATACAAATGCAGAGAGGTGTTTCCAATGTCTCTGCATTAGTTTGGTTAAAAATTTGGAAGCCACTAGAAATGTTTTTTTAGCATATTGATCTGGATTATCAATCAATTTTTAGTGACTCTTTTTCAGCATTTATTAATGTGTTTTGCCTTTTTCTAACATGAATAAAATCATAGAATAATTTAGGTTGGAGTAGAACTTTCAAGTCACCAAGTTCAGCTGTATATCTGCCATTGCCAAGTGCACTAGAATTTGCCTTTAAGTGACACATCAACACAATGTTTAAATACCTCCAGGGATGATGGCTTAGCCACCTCCTTGGGCATCCTGTTCCAGGGCTTGACAGTGCTGTTGGTGAAGAAATTTTCCCTAATAGTCAATCTAAACCTTCCCTGCTGCCACTTGAGGCAGTTTCCTGTTGTAATATCAATTGTTACTTGGGAGAAGAGTTGTAACAACCTCATTACAACTTCCTTCCAGGTAGTTGTATAGAGAGCGTAGAGAGACCCTTGTGTTACAGACCCTTCACCAGCTCTGTTGCCTTTCTCTGGACATGCTCCAGCACCTCAAAGTCTTTCTTGTGGTGGTGGGCCCAGATCTGAATACATGATTCCAGGTGCGGCCTCGCAAGTGCAAAGTACAGAGGGACAATCACTTCCCTGGTCCTGCTGGCCACACTATTGCTAGTACAAACCAGCATGCCATTGGCCTTCCTGGCCAACCCAAGGCACACTACTGGCTCATGTTCAGCCACTTGCCAACTAAAACTCCCGGGTCCTTTTCTTCCAGGGAGCTTTCCAGCTGCTCTTCCCCCAGCCTGCAGTGCTGCATGGGGTGGTTGTGACCCAATGCAGGACTCGACATTTCACCCTGCTGACCATCATCCAATTGGCCGTGACCCATCAATCCAGCCAGTCCAGATCCCTCTGCAGAGCCTTCCCACTCTTCAACAGATGAATTCTTCCGCCTGTGTTGTCTGAAAACTTCCCCAGAGGGCACTCAATTCTTTGTCTGGATCATTGACAGTACTGGCCCCAACACTAAGCCCTGGAGAACACCACTAGTGAACATCTGCAAATCAGATGTAATTCCATTCACCAGCACTGTCTGGGCCCAGCCTTCCTGTTGTTTGTAACCCAGCAAAGAGTACATGTGTCCACACAGTGGGAAGCCAGTTTCTCCAGGAGAATTCTGTGGGGAAACGGTTTCTAAGTCTTTACATAAGTCTAGGTAGACTACATCCACACACTTTCCTTCATCCACTAGGTGAGTCACTCTGCCATAGGAAGAGATTAGGTTGGTCAATTTGCCAGACAGGAGAAGATTCATTAGGGAATTTTTAGGAAACCTCTTTGAAATGTTGATGCTATTTGATACTGAGAGGGAGGCTTAGTAAGAGCGGTGTTGGCTGCCCCAGACTTCCTTATGTCTTTTAATATCTTTCATTCAAAGCAACTTTTTCTTCTGCATTTTCTGTTTGAACTTTTAGGAATGTAGGAAGACCGAATTCAGTTTTAGTGAGTGAAACTTTACAGACATTCCTGCAGCCACAGAGCAGCTTGGGAGAGGGATGTCCAGGGATTTCAGAGTGGCATGCGGAAGCTGGTGAGAAGCAGAGTTCAAAGTGGGCTGTGCAGCTTGTGCTGACCTCTGTGCTTCTGCTAGCACCTGTGGCAGCTCAGTTAAGGCCAACCTGGTGTCTGTTTGCCAGCCACAGTCACTATGCTGGCTATGGTGGAGCCTTTGTTCTGAAAACACAGTGAAGCTTTTCACTGCGAAGACAATGAGATTTACATGCATTAGCTGTGTGGTTTGGCTCTGCTCTCCCATTTGACTGTGGAAACTGATGTTTTATCCATTCAGCATTAATGCATCTGAATCTGAAATACTGGCCACATGTCTGTGAACTAATACAAGACTCTAACCTGATAACTGGACTGTGCTTACTACTTGCTGCTTGGAGGATTGAATAGCAAATATGGCATCTGGCAGTTGGGAATTTGTTCAGAGACCTGAAAATGGGGAAAAAATAGGTTTGTTTTTATTATGCTATTTGTATTATTTTTCATAGCATTTTAACTATCCAAATTTTTCTTAGTTATTTCCTTGATGTTAACCATTAAGGAGGAAGGTTTTGGTAGGATCATTCTACTGGGGGAATATTCTTTCTGTTGGCCTCATAAATGTAAAGGTCTCTTTTGGTCTTCTGGTATTTAAACAATGGAGAGGAAAATGTCACTTTTTTTTGGGAGCAGTAGGTGTCAAAAACATTCCAGCAACACTGCTGTTGAAGTAAGTTGTAGAAACCTTGAAGAAACAGTATGAAGATAAGTAGTTAACTATGACATTGTACTCTGGAAGATGTTAATATAATTATCAAAACATTTGAGGTATGCCTAACAGACATAATGACTAGTTCACACTGGTCACATTGCTCTTTGAATATTGCTCAGATTAATGCAGTTTGGTGGAAATTTGTTTCCTCTAAACTAATGATAACACATTGAGTTCAATGTAATTCTGGGTTGGAGGTACTTAATAATAACAAATAGAATGTACTACTGTTGCTTTTTTGTAAGCCTAGGTAATGTCTTTTGATCTAGAAACAATTAGAAATATTTCATACAGCAGTGGCAACAATATGCAGCATATTTTCTGGTTGTTAATGGATATGCATTATCATCAAACTGTACTTGCTTAGGTAGCCAAAGATAGTTTAAGTAGCCTCTAAATTTATGATCAGGCTGCTGCTCTGAGAATAAACACTGCCTGAAAACCTTGGCCCCTTCTACCTTAGTGAAGCAAAGCAGAGTGCTGGCAGCTGTAGTTAGTGCCACCCATATTCTCATCAGGACTGTCAGCTCCGCTCCACTTGCTTTTCCTGGATCAGTTTGCTGCCTGTGCCTTTGTGATCCCACCTTGCTACTTCTAGCTTAGTGCAGCTGAACATTATGACTAAATATGAGGTGTGGTTATACTATTGGGTCATTCCCATGTGTGTCCTATTGCTTTTGGTCTGAGGCTTGTGATGCTTGGATCTGAACTTTCATGATTGTAGCAACAGCTACCCATGTCTGGGGATTGTGTGAAACCCAATATAAACCAAAATGAGTGATAATAGTGGCATCTCTTATTTTCATGTTGAAATTTTTGATATGGTTGTTTACTTTCTGTTTCTGTCCTCCAGAATAGTTTTATCCAAAACTATGTCTTCTTTGTTAATTTGGGAGCAGGAGGTGTGGATAGTTTAGAGCTCTTGAAGTCAAATGCACATCATAAAAATTATTTAAAATAATTTGTGACATTTCAAGGCTTGTGAATTATCTACATTTACTTGAGTAGTCCTGTGCAACAGTTTACATCATGAAATTAGGTACAACATGTAACAGTTCTGTCAATAGTATTTGTAGAACAACACAAATATCTTCTAAGACAGGAAGTAAGAAGAATTAAGTCTTTTATCCGCTAAATTTAACTGAGTTAAAATTAAATGCATTTATTGAAGGATTGTAATTTAATATTTATCTATATTGTGCCTACGATAGTGAGGTCATGCTTTTTGACAGTGTGAGGTTTAAACAGCAGTTAGACATAGGTTCTTGATTATAAAGGATCTGTAAATATATGTAGGTTGACACAGTCATTTTGCTGCTCTGACTGTCAAAAATACTCAAAAATTACCTGGACTGTGATAATTGTTTACAAAACAAAAGCACAAGTTAAGTACTTGAAGGTTACAAAACACTTTAACAAGGAATTCGGAGTGATATATG
>JAWMRA010000090.1:18448964-18459887 GCA_035584735.1 Pseudotriccus pelzelni | reverse complement strand
GAATTCGGAGTGATATATGGGATAAACTAGCATTTAAATGTTGCTAGATAATGAGATTTGCTCAACAACTTAAGTGCTTGGGGGAAAATGAGCTGAGACCCTTTAAATTTCTTAAAAATTTTCTTTTTCCAAAGCAGTTTTTATAGTTGTAGTTTTCTCTGTATTTTTTTAATGAGTTGCACTTCAGCAGCCATTTACATACAATGTGATACGTGAAGTCTAGTGATGTGAAGAATGTGCAGGTACTCTAATCAGTTTGTGGTAATCAGTACTCTAATCATCATGTCTCCCTACAGCCTGCATGGCAGGTTTTACTTTATTTACAGCAGAGAGGTGTTGGTGCTTGTTCAGTTCTGAGCCATCCATATTTTGCTCAATCTGTTCACCCAGCACCAAAGCAAAATGTTTCAACTTGGAGGATAAATCTGAGTGCAGAGTTGGAAACCAGTTCCTTTCCTGATCCACCATTTTGCCTTCTGTGGTATATGGAATGACTTGGTCAAGTTTCAGATAATATAGCTTCTGCAAAAGCTTGGGGTTGCACACCTCTCCCTGAGCACTCTTACACAGTTGCAGAGGCTGTAGAAGGCATTCTGTGGCAGATGGTAACTGGGCCAGCTGCTGCATTTACTGCTGTTTCCACTGCATGTCTGCTTTGGTGAGAGCCACTCTTCTTTTTGCTGTCTTTTCACTAGTCACCCTCTAAAATATTTGTGCATGGTTAGAGTTGATTTTGTGTACAAATACAGTCATCCAAAATTCCTGTCTTACTTGGGTACTTTCCTTTGCAAAACAACCCAGGCAACAAGAGGTAAGAGGGGCTGTGGTGTATAGCCAGAGCCAGCAGTCCTCTGCTTTGCTTGTCTCTAAACTCAGCGCTAGAAAGCCAAATGGTATAAAAGGAGTTGGATAGAACAGGACATTAGCCAAATATTAGGCAACGAGGTGATGTTGCTGTATCAAGGAAACTGGGAACCCTGGATGGGTAAGTAGCAGTGTTAGACCATGCACATCTTGACTCCTGTAAAGCCTCAGTAAGGGTGGTGTGTAGGTTTGTGCTGATTGTAGGATTACTGTGATAGCTGTCATTCCAACCAGAATGGACAATATTTTAATGAAAAGCTTAGCAAAGTGATTATATATCAGACAATATTTGCAACAGATGTATTAATGATAAAGTACTGCTTTGAGGAGAAAAACATATGTGTAAATTACTTTTAATATTGACACATTGCCTGAAGGCCAAGGGCAATGAGTATGCTTGGGGAAAGATATTTTTTCTTGTCAGAGTTAGTTTGTTTTAACCTCTATATTCTTCTTCATATCCTCTGCTTTTCTCTCTTGCCTGAAGCACTTTTCCCTCCATTTTCTCTTACTTCCTCCAGCCTTGATAGTGCTATGATTTTGTTCCTTGCATGCATTTGGTGAAATGCTATTGATTTTATTTTTTTTATTTGAACATAACTGATCACCAGTTCTGAGGGAATTAACATTATTAGTACTGACTTAAGTTGTCGAGGACCATAATCAGATTTCAGATTTTTTTTTTCCATCTGTCACCCCTGCAAAAAGTTCCTGAAAATGTTTTATTAGGTGTGCTTAAGGAAGACACAGAATAACTGCTGCACTTCCTGTTAAAGAATTCTGTTTTCAGTAGCATGTCTGTGACAGCACAAATACCAGCATGGAAATCTTTCTTTCAATATAAGTCCAGATGCAGACCTATATACCCTTTTCAAGGATAACTTTGTGTTCCTCTACAACCATTGCAGAAGTGTATGGATGACCCTGTTATGTTATTTCAGATTCTTTTTTTCCCTGTGCTTTAGTTATTTCTGAGAGATTACATAAAAGGAGATTTTTCTTATCTACAGTAAAATGTAAATGTAATAAGTTCTGATTGAAGAACCTTTTAAGTTGACTTTCTTCTGAATCCTGTTCAGTAAATCCAGTTCTTGCAGCATAATACTATTCTCCCTGCTGATCTGAAAAATATTCAAGACAGCTGGCCTGTTGCTGTGAATATTATTTCTTGGAAAGGAGAGAGTAGTGAAAGGACACAGATTGTTTACTCTTAAATCTGTGTTCAAGCAGAATCAAAAAGCGAGTCTCTCTGGATTTCTAATGGTGCGAGGTGAGGAAAGAGGCTGCTAACCTGAGACACAGTCATTGAAGGAGATGATGCACAAGCAAAGAGAGTCTCAACATTTCTAGGAGGCTGTCTCGGTTTGAGACAATTTGGAGGCGCAGAGACCTCGGATGGAAGTCTCCTTCCTCTGATTCAATACCCCTGGTTCTCACCAGTATATATATATATATAGAGAGAGAGAGAGAGAGAGAGAGATCAAATATGCCCAGATGTAAGTGAAAAAAACCCACAAATCCCTTTATCAAGAACAATGCTAAACAATACTCTAAGACTGGATTGGGTTAACCAGAAAAAACCCCAATCTCCCACCCACCAGACCAAAATCAGATGGTGGCTGGCCTCCCCCCACCCGTTAAACCTGGCAGGAATGGTTTGGAGGGTCAGTGCTGGAGTGAGGCTTCAGTGCTGGCATGGGAAGTTGGAGCAGAGATGCAACTGGAAGAGCCCACAAGACACTCGCTGGATCCAGTGATGAGACCTCGTCAGTGTAACTTCAACAGTAGTTGTACTCCTGATCTGCTGAGGTGGTGGTAGGGGCCTGGCTGGTAGAAGTGCCATGGAGTGAGGGAAGGAGGCCCTTGACCAACTGGGTGAAGTCCAAGCGTGGTCCTTTATTGGGCTCAGGGTAGGTGGGAACACCTCTGGTACCTCCTCCCCTGGGGAAAGGCATTCTTCACTGGGTGATTAATACTGGATCATGGGACATTTCAAGAGTCCTTGACACCTTGTAAGCACAGGTGGATCCATTATGGCCATCAGCAGAGATGAATATCTTCAGGCCATGTGACTGAATTGTCCTGATGTCTCCCCAGGGAAGTTCTCACAGATGAGTCATTTGTGTAAGGACGAAGAAACAACACACAGTTTGTGTCTGCTTTGTTTCTTGAAGGCAAAGACAAGGGTTATTTTGATGAGCAAGGTGGGATAATAGAGACTGTTTCATACCCGAGATGCTCTCAGGGTGTCACTTATGGTCACACATGGGTCACAACCACCCCATGAAGGCTGACTGGCTGTGTGTGTACCTCCTTGTTCAGCTGTGCACATCTGGATCTCACCTGTGGTCTGAGTTACACTGCCTTCCACTATGCAAACTGTCATTCTGTGATTCTGTTACACAAACAAATTATTCTGACACCTTGAAAGAATGGTGAGCTAGTTTCCTTTCCTTGATTGTCTCTGCAGGAGGAAAGTAGAAAGCCAGAACATTCCAATTACATCAATTTTACAGCATCTCAACATGTGAGTTACTATTTACTGTCTTAACTCCCTTGCAGGACACGTATACTGTATTCTGAGTTTTCAGACTCATAGGCTTGTGATGTTTCTGTCCCTAATAGAAGCACCATTATTCTTACCCTACTTAGGTGAAACTCTGTATTTACTTGCATACGCGCCAGGTAAACTCATTATCACCAGCCATCTCTGCAGTGTTCCCTGGCAAAATGATTCTAGCTTCCTTGGCTGTGGACAGCCCTGGCAGTCAGAGCTCCTTGGGAACTTTTGACTTCCCTTTAATTAATAATTTATTTTTCTTCTTGATATCCATTATTTTTTCTAGGCAGTATTCTTTTGGTTTAAGATTAATTTGGAAAGTGTGATTTAGCTGAAAACAATTGTGAGAAAGAAGGAGGGCATGACTCCAAAAACTACTTGTGTCCCCAAGTGCAGTGTTTAATTTGATTTTCTTTCCTTACTAATTATCAATTTGATGATGGATCTCAGAACTTTTTATTATGTTTCATTCTTCCTTGTTATCATAGTTTACAACCTGAAGTAGGTGTCAGGATGTTTCCCTTCTCTTTACAAAGTTTCATCTTTTTTAAAGCTGTTACATTTAATTAAAACAAATAATCAATGTGTTCTGACTTCAACCTGTACTCACAAGTGAGAATTTGCTTAAAACTATCAAACTATCTAGCTGTTCATATAAAAAATGTCTGTCTCCTGGTTAGAGGTGAAACAAAATATTTCCTTTAACTGTATTTTAAACATTATAAATAGCTGCAGTACAACTTTGTGAAAGCAGAAGTGAGTAATCTTTGTATCTGCTCTCTCTCTCCTCTGCAGTTTTTGGAAATCTGCACTAGGATGGGATTCTGGATCTTCAGAAGACAGGAAATAATACCAATAAAAAATAATGGCAATAGGAACAACACACTTTCTGGACTCTATGCTTCCTATTCCATAAATGTCTGACTTTCTAGACGGCTGGCAAAAAAGCCTGTGATGTCTTCCAGGCGAGTTAATAGCAATCTCGATTGTAACTTTGCAAACCCTTTTGTCATTTCAGACCCAATATTGCTCTTCTTTAACGTGGTATCAGGCAAGAGATCTTGTTTTGATGTGATGTGATAAATCCACTCACAGAAATTTAGTGCTCTACTTGAAAATAGTAACATGTATGTTTTCTCACATTCCAGAGGGAAACATAGACCTATGTCTGATGTTGCTCTCAACATCTGTTTCAAATATTTTTTGAGAGAGTTCTCTCTATTTTTATGGTAGCATGTAATGATTAGCATCTCATGCATGAATGCTTTTATGCCAGTAAACTAAGGGATAATATGCCTATATAAGACTGTGTCAGCTGCTCTTAAAAGAAACAGCTTGGGGTGTGAGGCATTTTTCCAAAGCTGGTGCCCGATCTTGATCTGTGGTCATAACCAATGTGTTTAATCTCCCTGAACTTCATGACCCCTCAGTCATTCAGCATTAAGCAATGTTTTGTAGCGCTGAAATATTTTCCTGTAATCCTCCAGGTTTAATTTATTAATTTTCTTTCTTCCACTTAGAAGAATATTGATCAATGGCATTTATTTACCAACAAGATAGACTCATCTAGATTTTTGAAGATTTACAAATGCTGTAATTGTTCCCAATTCTAGGGCATTCAGTGTTGTGATCGATCAGTAACAATAATGCCTTTTTCAATAGAGTAATTTTTACATGGTAAACCTCACTGGAGCCTATCAACAGTGAAAAGGTATTTTTCATATTGCTCTTCATCCAACTTGCGCTGAAAGCAGAGAATGATGCTGCCAGCAGAAAGTCCAAATGTTTCACAGAGAATAAGAAGTATCTTCCATTTAAATTGAAGAAACTGAATGAAAGAAGTCCAGTACGGAGACCAACCATAGCAGGAAAGTCCACAGTCTTGATATACCTAAGCTTTTCATTTCCAACCACCGCTTCTAATGTTAACTTACTCTTTTTTGTTGACCACAACAGAGAGAAACAGTGTCTGTCCTGACTTTTTCTTGCTGGATTTTAGATTCACCATTTAATTTCCCCTCTACTAGAGACTTTTGTAAATATTCTTCTGTAAGGAGATAGTGATTTAATTTATATGTTTGATCAAATTTCTTTTCTAGGTAGTCTGAACTTGTAGCAGCTGCTTGTGTTTACTGAAATTAGAGCTGAGCCTTTTTCTACGGAATTTCTTTTACCATATGTACAATTTCAACAATATTGTTTTGGTCAATAAAACCTCCAAAAAATTCTTTAAAATAATAAACATTTTTATCAGTGAAGAATTTTAATATTTTAAAGTTTTTGTTTCGAAATTACTATAAAAAGTTGGGGCATATTCAGCTTATTTCGTGTATCTAAAGGGAATTTTTAGTGTACAAGTTTTGTTTGCAAACCTCTTCTTGTTACCACAAGATGTCTCTGTCCTTGCATTTCCTATAAATAATCATGCTATGTTATTAAATCACATACGTAAAAGAGGGAATTCAGTGGAACTTAGAATATATTGTAAAGCAGAAACAATCTTCAGGTTTTAATTTTCTCTCAATTATTTTTGACCTACAAATTAGCAAATACTCAGGGTGTTACTCCCTGAAAGTATTATCTAACTGTCTGGGAATCTTTAACATAATTTCCCCTTAGATTTAGAAAGTTGGTTTTGTTTTAGTCTGCACTTTTATAAGGGGCTTTTCTAGGTCTATGCTGCAATGACAGTCTTTTATTTGAATAAACTGAAATAAAGTAATCAGAATAAGTAAATAGGAAACAAGACTGAAGATAGTAGAGACAAAAAAGTGTTTTTAAAAAACAGCAAAAACCAATGGGACAAAGAGAGAAAAACTGGTAAACTGCATGATCAAATTCTGAGGAGCAGTCTGGAGAGAAAGTATGATTGCTTTAGTTATCTCATAACATGAACTCTGTCTTTCTCTTATAGCAAAGCCTTAAAATTCATGGACACAGTATTCATTTATTTTCTCTCTCTTTTCCCTTGCCTCTCACACCTCATGTTTCGTGACACAGTCCTTCTCTGTCAGCTGTGACAAATACACTGTAATTAATGCTCACTGTGGGATTGTGCTTGGAAGAATATAGTTTGGAATGAAGGAGAAGGTACAGGAGCTCCCACCATCCACAGTTAAGGAAAGCAACTTTGCATCACTGCCTGCTTCCCATTGACTGCTATTCCTGGACATAACGTATTTACAGTTCCATGGCTTTAGTCTCATGAGGCTTAATTTAACTATACCCTGTAAAAATTTGTGAAGTTTAAGATATTTTTGTATTGAAAGCTCTGTTTAAGTGGATCAAAAATGTTTCCTAAGCTACATAAAATACCTTTACAGCCACTGAAGAAAAATAAAGCTATGTCTGACTATAGTTTTTTTGAGTGCCAATGCTGCTGGGAAAAAAATATGACCTTTCTACTACCTACCTTTGTCAGGAGAACTACCCAAAGCCACATGAAAGAAAAGAAGTGTCTTCCAACTTTACCTCTGGCTCCATTCCAAGTCTTAGATTTGACACTCAAGTCTTGGGGTGAGAAATACTTCTCAACACACGGCCTTTTAGACTTCTGTGCAGACAGGGAAGGATGCAGCTCTGAACTTAAATGCTACAGCAATCAGGTTTCCTTTGTATAATACATGAGACCTGGAATATGTTAAGAGTGTTCAAAAGTTCTTGGAATACGAGTTTTCCTCTCTATGCTAATCAGTCATTCGGAAGAAAAAAACCCTACAAAAAAACACCTTCTCGGAATTTGATACTCATAGCTGTTTAAAACCTTAGCAAATACCATGGTATGTGTATACTCTAAATGTCAGCCATTTTTTTTTCTGAGGAGATTGGATTTTTGCAGCAGAGAGTGAAGAATATCAATCAACTCTAGCCTAGCGACCCTTTACTTGTCGAGCTTAGTAGTGGATGTATGTGTAGCTTTTAATCAATGGTTTTGGGAAGAACTGCTCTGAACCCTGGAAAGTATTTTAGGTGAGCAAAGCCTCTATCATTTTGCCTTTTTTAATTTGGCTTCACTGACTTGTAAATGAAACTTGGTCTCCTGCCAGGTATTTTTGTGTGGATGTTTATTGGTTCTTGGGGGACTTAAAAATTTACTGCAATCTGTTTCTTGTAAAGGATTGAAGATTTCTTTAGTTTTCACCTTTTGTTCACTTTCTCTATCTCTAAACTCTGCTACTGTCTGGCTTGTCTTTAAAAATCATACCCTTGGCCAATCTGAGCAATCTTTCTATATTGATTCTCTACCTTGTCTTGCAGATAGTGCTTGTGAATATTCTTACTCATTTAAATAGCTTCATCAAAACTGATTTATTAGTTTTAGTGGTATTATAAGTATTGCTCCCAGATGATATCCCATCAACTAAGAAGTTAGGAAAAAATATGTTTATGCTGTGCTGCCTATCAAAATATTGTCCTCTAAAGCCCTAGAAGAGATTTGAAGATCCTCTGTCTAAGCAACTGCAAGTGAGCATGTGATGGTTAAGGCTGGACAAAAGAAATCTGACTTATAACTGCTTTTTCTCTGCCAGATTTCTCTTTTCAACTCCTGAGACCAAGCAGAGCCTGATGTTTTTTGTATATTAACCTTCACCGAGGGAGAGCTGTTTTAAGCTATCTTTTCACTTAACTGCTTGACCAACACCAGATTCCTGTAATAATTCTCTTGCATTCCAAGCTTATGATGTAAATTTAAAAACATATAAAAGGAATCATTATTCCGTCAAGCTTGCTTTAAGAATCAATGAAGATATGTGCTGGGCAGGAAAGACTCATTCATGCTTTGGTCGAATTTGGAGACGCATATTGTTAAATGGCTGTTTTTTTCATTTGAGCTCCATGTGTTTTATCTGCTTTCAGTATTTTGGTCAATTTGCTGATACTAGATTCTGTCCAGCCAGAGCAGCAGAAGGGTGTGCCAAGCAAAAGTTTAGCAGCCTCAGGAGTTTCAGTCACCTCTGCTCCTTCTTACTCCCTATTAGAGAAGTCTGCAACTGACGTAGTTTCTGCTTGTTCAAAGTCTTGGCTCACTGCATTGTGCCAGTCTAGAAATTATCACCTTCAAGTGCCCACTCTGAGGGTTCTTCTTTTCAGGGGTTCATAACCATAGAAGGGAAAAAACTCCACCCAAAATGTGCCACACTGAAATTTTAATGAACCTCTTTCTAGAGGCAAAAATCTTTGGAGTTTGTGCTTTAAGATGAGCAAGAACAGCAAATAAAATGAAACACATTTGTTATGTGAAAGTCTGTGTTGTTGAGTTTTTCTGCAAGAAAATCTAAGTGGGTGATGTATTTTGCAGGCCTGCATGTGACATCCCTGAGAAAAGCTTGTCTGAAAATGTCTTGAAATAAATAGCTGTTTTCTTAGCATATTCTTCCACTTTTTGGGGGATCCTAAACATTAGCATATTGAAAACTCAAAGCTACCCACACTGACACATGGTTAATTTTGTAAATTTGCAACCTGTAAGGTCTTGGAAAATGTGAACATCTAGTCTTAACGGTAGTAGACTAACATAATTTTCTGAATTCGAATTTAAATATTAGGGGAAAAGACACAATCCTAAGTAAAAATGGCCAATCAGGGAGGTTCTATTATGATCTGTAGCACAGTTTTGCATGGTGTTATCTGACTTTAAACAGCTTCAGCTTCCATCCACTTGATAATGTTTTGTTTATGTTACTTATGCAGAGAATATGCAAGTTTTGTTAGATACTTACAGTGTACTGCTCGAGAAGGAAAGGAGACTGAAATACTGTGATTTCTCATAAAACCTGCTTTACAAGTTAATTATTTTTGGCGGATTTTTCAATTTCCCTTTGATTTACCAACTTTCATCTTAAAGTATTGACATTAACTTTGAATGAAACTGTAGAGTGCTTGTGGTGGGTGACTGAAGCCCTCAGGATTTCTCTGTTTATCCAATCAGGAAGAGCAGTTGTCCTCACCTTTTTACTAGTTGTGATTCTTAAGTCCTATTTGGAGTTGCAACTTCCCAGCATGGTGCTCCATTGTGTAAACATTTACTGCGCTCTCATATTACTTCAGTTTGGGCCAACATAAAATACAGACTGTAGCTGCTCTGTGGCACCAAAAAGCAGTCTGTGATTTCATACAATCCAAGGTGAAGCATTCCTACAGGATGGTGTTTTCTCTGTAATGTTAAGTGTCATTAATTTTTTTCATTTATTTAATTTCTGTTATTGTATTTTTGTAGCCTTCTAGTTTTTAATTTGTATTTTTTTCAGTGTTATATTCAGTGTTCTAAAGGTCTGATTATAGTACATTGATCACTTTGTGATAGGTTGACCTTGACTAGCTGTCGGTGTCCACCAACCCACTCTGTCGCTCCCCCCTCATCAACAGTACAGGGAGAAAAATATGACAAAAAGGTCGTGGGTTGAGGTGGGAACAGGGAGGTCACTTATCAGTTACTGTCACAGTCAAAATGAACTTAACTCGGGGAAATTAATCTATTGTCCGTCAAAATCAGAATAATGGACAAATCTGAAAACCACCCTGACCCCCACGTACCCTCCCCTACCAAATCTTCTACCTCTTCTCCCATTGAGCAGTACTGAGGGGTGGGGAATGGGGTTTGCAGTCAGTTCATCACTCATTGTCTCAGCTGCTCCTTCCTACTGGTGTTCCTCCCCTGCTTCAATGGGGGTCACTTCCACGGGATGGAGACCTTCAGGACTAGGCTGTTCCAACATGGGTCCTCCATGGGGTCACAAGTCCTGACATCACAACTGCTTCTGCATGGGCTACTCTCTTCGCAGGTCCACAGGTGCTACCAGGATCCTGCTCCAGCGTGGGTTTCCCACGGGGCCCCAGCTTCCTTCAGGCATCCACCTCCTGCAGCGTGGGGTCCTCCACTCCAAGGGTTGGAGGTGCATATGGGCTCCACTGTGGACCTCCATGGGCTGCAAGGGTGCAGCCTGCCTCACCGTGGTCTTCACCAGGGGCTGCAGGGGAATTTCTGCGCCCATGGCTGCCCCTCCTTCTTTACTGACCTTGGTGTCTGCCGGGCTGTTTCTCATGCTTGTTTTTCTCACTCTTCTCTCTCAGCTCCTGCTGTGTAGGTATTTTTACCCTGTTCTTAAATATGTTGCTACACTTATGCTTCCACTATTGCTGATGGGCTCAGCTTTAACCAGTGGCAGCAGCTTCTGGCATCTTCCCATGGAAGCCATCTTTGCAGCCTCCTGTTATGGAAACCTTGCAACATAAACACAATATATACCTATTATATACTTATTGCTGGTGAATGAGAGGCTGGACATGAACTGGAAATGTGCACTTGCAGGCCAGAAAGGCAAATGTGTCGTCTGCATCAAAAGCCGCATGTCCAGCAGGGCGAGAGACAGGATTCTCCCCCTCTGCTCCCTTCTGGTGAGACCCCACCTGGAGTACTGCATCCAGCTCTGAGATCATCAGCATAAGAAGGATATAGACCTACGGGAATAAGTCCATAGGAGGGCCACCAATATAATTAT
>JAWMRA010000090.1:18420463-18448864 GCA_035584735.1 Pseudotriccus pelzelni | reverse complement strand
GACCTGGAGGTGCTTAGCTAGAGGAAAGATGAAGAGCATTTGCAAGAGCATGTAGTGACAGGACACAGGGGAACAGATTTGAACTAAAAAAGTAGATTTATATTAATTATTAGGAGAAAGGTCTTTGGTGTGAGAATGGTGAGGCACTGGAACAGGTTGCCTAGAGAAACTGTGGATGCCCCACCCATGGAAGCATTCAAGGCTTATGGGGATCCAAGCAACTTGGTCTAGTGAGAGGTGGCCCTAGGTGTTGGAATTAGATAATCTTTAATGTCCTTTCCAACCCAAACCATTCTATGATTCCATGACTATAGGAGTTGTATACATAATATAATAAGACAAGATGTGTTTGTAGTTTTTTTTGCTTTTTGATTCAATAATGCCTATGTTAGTGAATCCATTATTTTGAGTTCAGTGACATTTCTCAGCTCCTTAATGTACAGTGGGCTCTCAGACTTTTAGAAGTACAGCTGTAACCAGAACATTTGAGTCCCTACAATGGGAGACAAAAAAAAGATAATGTCATATTTTTGAGATTTTTGCTCCCCTCTCTTGGCTTCAGAGCTACTTAGCAGCCAAAGTTTCTTAAGCCATTTTACTGTTGTTTATGTATCTTCAGTCACCGATGCTTTGAATTATCACACCATCATTTTTATAGCCCTCCATTTTCCACACTATTTTTTCTAAGCCCTGTGAAGGATGCTTAAACCACTATGATCGATTTGTACCAAGGGCAAAGAAAGCTATAGTATTATAACAGGGCTAGCCCTTAATGGGATACTGTTTGCATTTGTTTGAAAGAGCAATTTGTTCCTTTGGCTCCCTGTTAACAGTATACTGTGAATTCCTTTGATCATTTGCTGCTTTCATTCTGGAATCCATTTCCATTTTCTAGATATGGCTCTTACTATCAACCCATTTTCCTAACCCTCTTTCAAAAGATATTTAATGTTACATTTAGTGTGCAAAATCAATGTAGAATCTCATCTTTTTGTGTCTGTCTCTCACCTTTGTTGGAACTTGTTTCTGGTAGACTTTAATTATTGCATGATGTTTATGGTATAATGTTTATTGTATGATGACATGGGAAAATATTAGAAATATATGTTCTATACAAAAATAATAATAAAATCTATACACGTTTCCAACAAATCATTTCTTCTTGCTGGTATTTCAATACTGGCCTTAAACCAGCTGTAAATTAGAAAAATAACAACAGTGACTTGTATTGTTGCAGACCTGTTCTGAGTTTAGTTTAATGGCACAGTGAGTTCCTTTTACTAATTTAGTTCAGTTTTGGTTGGGTTACAATGCACAACAGTGGGCAAAACTTTATCACTGCATTTTGGTGTAAAGGTGCTACAGGCTGCAATTCTATGCTTATTAATACTATGTTTGTGCAGTAGTAGATCATGTTATTTCACTATTAGGTTTATATCAGTCCTAAGCCCATGACAGTGTTCCTCTAAGTTATGCAAAAATGCAAGTAACACCATGATGCTTGTGGGAGAGGCAATATGTGCTGGAAGAAAGTACTTGTCAAGCAATCATTTTGTCAAAACTCTTTCAGAGTGTTCTGAACAAGCTTGAATAAAGTGAGATCATACTGATTGAGTGGGACTTAATTTGGTCTGCTTAGGTCAGTGGTTTAAGCCTTTTTTTTGTGCAATAACAGCCTTGTTAAAATATGCCAACATGGCCACAAAGGATCATCTGCTTCTAGTTTTAGACATGGTCATAGCTTGTAGAAAACAAAACTGACATTTCTATGAATATTTTTTCATATATTGAAGAGCTAACTGCTTAGGCTCCTTTGGGCTTTTTAACAAGACTAATTAGCAGTTTTTTCAAAAAAGGAAGTACTGACCAGGAGGAGGCTGATTGTATCATGTCACTGTCATTTTCTGGAAAAGTATATGCTGTGTTGGGGGAGAAAGATGGTTGGAAATCAACAGCAGCGTGTAGGAGTTCCTAGCAAAGAAAAGATACAGGCAAGAGGGAGAGAAAAAGTAAAGGAGTAATTTTGGGGCTTACTGGAGCAATGACTGCATGCTGAAAAGGTAGGCTAACAAAAAAAGACTTTGTTGAGAAGTTGGAGGGGATTTGAGCAAGGAGTCTGGCAGGAAAGATTAGAAATAGACCATAAAGAGCAAGTACCACAGGGTAAATTGGCTGCAGTTTATGGAGTTCTGATCAAGCTGTATAGCCTATGAATGTCCATGCTCTTTTTCCCATTAGAAATGCTGGGCACAGAAAGTCACTGTCAGGAAGGAGCCAGTACACAAAACAACCCTACTCTTTTGTTGAGAAGTAAGATGTATGGGACTTTGCAGGAGAAAAAAATAGAGATTAAGTATGTCAGTGCCTTTGTTTACTTGGCAGTAATTCTTTGTATCATGGCAGAAATACAATTTGCAGAACATTTTGAATTTCTAGTAGCAAAATGCAACCCATTCGTGTAATGTTTTGTACTGCAATATGCCTGTGTAAGGAAAGCCTGACTTAAATTGAACTGCTGTGAACACTTGAAAATTTGCAAAATATTTTCCAAAGGGTATGTCAAATTCCTAAAAGATTCTGTATCAGTTATAGTGTCATTCCCTGTGACACCCCAAAATAATTTTTTCCCCCACTTTTACTTTCTTTGGGTCCCATTGCACTCTTTTCTGTAATGGAATAATTTTATACTTTGAATTTGTGAAAATGTGAAAACTCATATCCTGTTATTTCTGCTTTGTCAGTTCTGGACATCTCTTGCAGACTGTCGCTGCTCTCTGAAGAGGTTGCCCTTTCTTCATTGGCACTTTAGTCTGTGTTCTTCACACCATTACTTCTGGTTTATGGGCATTAAGGAGTTAGGAAAGTGCTTGGCAGCTGTTGCTTTCTATGACTTGACCTTCCTTTTGTTCCAGAGAGGATCTTAAAAGTGATGAGGAGCGGAAGCTTTTTAAAATCTGATCTGACACATAGTCTGGAAGATGTGGTCAAATACATTATTGGCTAAGAGGAATTGGTGATGTACTGCGGTATTAAAAGCAACCCTATTCATTTAAAAAATAAATGCAGTTCAGTGCCTCTAAACAGGTAGGAATCAAACAATTAATTAATAGCTCAATTTTTCTCATAGCTCAATGTTTTAAGTTAGCCAGTATTCAGCATCAGAACCCTTTCCTGACTTTCCTCAGTTACTCTCAGTTATTCTGAAGTCTTGTGCCTTGTTCTTTCCTTACTGAATCTCATGTAGTTCTCAACATATGCACAAATGTGAAAACTCCAAGTCAGTCCTCCCACTTTGTCATTTAACATCACCCCACTTAATTTGAACGTCTGAAGGACTTCCAGTGTGGCTTGTGGTTTGTGTGATGGCTTTTATTGTTTTACTATCTCTTGTCAAAGGGACATTTTGCTGTTCCCTTTGACTTCAAATGAAAGGTGTTTCAGTTTATCAGTTTCAGTCTGGTTTCTCCCAAGCTGTTGCACTCCTATTTTCCATACTTAAGAAAACTGAAGATAGAGAATTGAACTGTCCATGCTGGTTATACAGATATTCTGGGAAGAACAAAATTAGGAAATGTATGCGCAAGGGTTTTAAAAATGGGAAAGAAATTCTTGGATAAAGCACTTCTTTTGGCTTTCCCAAGCCTCAGAGCAATAAACCAAGAAGGAAGAATCACAGAATGACAGAATATGCTGAATTGGAAGGGACCCACAAGGAGCATCGAGTCAAACTCCTGGCCCTGCACCCATTCCCAAGAGTCACACCATGTGCCTGAAAGTATAATTCAAATGCTTCTTGAACTCTGTCAGGCTTGGTGCTGTGACGACTTTTCTGTGGAAACTCTTCCAGTGCCCAACCACCCTCTGGGTGAGGAGCCTTTTCGTAATAACCAACCTAAACAACTTCCCCTGACACAACTTCAGACCATTACCTTCTGTCACTGGTCATCACAGAGAAGACATCAATGCCTGCCCCTCCTTATCCTCTCATGAGGAAGTTGTAGATTACAATGAGGTCTCCCCTCAGTCTCCTCCAGGCTGAACACACCAAATGACCTCATCTGTTCCTCACACAGCTTCACCTCAAGGCCTTTCACATCTCCATAGCCCCTACTTTGGACACTCTCCAATAGCTTATTATCTTTCTTACATTGTGGCACCCAAAACTGCCACAATATTCAAGGTGAGGCCACCCCAGCACAGAGCAGAGAGGGACAATCCTCTCCCTCGACTGGCTGATGATGCTTTGCCTGATGCTCCCCAGGACATGGTTGGCCCTCCTGGCTGCCAGGGCACTGCTGACTCACATTCAACTGGCTATCAATCAGGACCCCCAGGCCCCTTTCCATGGAACTGCTTTCCAGCATCTCATTCCCCAGTCTGTACACACATCCAGGGTTGCCCCATCCCAGGTGCAGATTCCAGCATCTTCCTGTGTTGAACTTCTTATGGCTGGTGATTGCCCAGTCCTCTGATTTGTTGAGGTCTCTCTTCAGGGCCTCCCTGCCTTTGAAGGAGTCAACAGCTCCCCTTAGTTTTGTGTCATCTGCAAATTTGCTTAATATCCCTTCCAGTCCTGTGTCCAAGTTATTTAAGAAGATATTGAAGAGCACAGGGCCCAAGATGGAGCCCTGTGGAACCCCACTAGTGATAAGAACTTTTTTTGTTCGGTAGGAAAAATATAAAGACTTAGCTAATAGTTCAAGAATAAAATTTTATGGATTAAAATTAATATTTTACAGAAATTTGAACTACAGAAAGAAGTTTGGCTCTCACATGAGCTCAGCTGCTGTATTCCTTGATAAAAATTTCCTGTTAAAGCCCATATAGGAACTTAATATTGCTGATACTATGATGGTTCTGCACAACTCAGGTTCTAATTACACTGTATTATTCTCTTACATATAATGTAGGAGAATTTATGCTAGATCAGGTTCACCCAATAACACCTAGTATTCTATGTCTTTACTGAACAATCAAACAGCAATCATAACAGAGTAGGTGAGAAATAATTTTTACTTCACCCTGAAAGAATTTGTTACTTTCTTTGTTTTTCTCTAGTAGAAGCTTATCTTGGTAATTAATTGTATGCTGAAAACAATTCTGAAAAGATTGAGTAACTATAGGTTACTTTACACTGCCCTTACAAAATACACCCATTACATACTTCTGTGTTTAAGCAGGATTAACAGAAACTGCACTGTAGCCACAATACTTTATCCTTATTAATGGAAAAATAACAACTGGAATAGCCTTACAAACACTAATTCCTTTACTTTTAAAAGTCTAGGGTAGTATAGTGTGAAGAATATAGTGTCTTGGAGGGCTGTCAAAGTTTGTAGAAAACCTCAGAAACAATGTGTAATTGCATATTTTTCCGATATTTCTTCTATTACACTAATTAGGATTCTATTAAGACAACCATTTCATTGTCCTTTAAAACCCTAATGAAATGACTTTAAAAATAATCACTAAAATGTCAAGCTGACATTAATTTTCTTTATTGTCCAAGAACTTAGTCAACATAATGCACTACTTTAATCTGTTGCCTCATTCTCTTTTATATTTGCTTCAGTGCTCATTTATAACAACAAATAGGAATAAAAACTCTTTTATTACTATTTTATTCCTATTGTTCCTTAGTCAGTAATTGAAAGTCTAATTTTATTATGCAAATTACAGCTTTTCTACTATATGCACAAAATATGGGAAACAACTCTCAAAGATAAAAATATATATAAAAATGAAACTGTGAGGGCAGAATGATTAATGGAGGAATTTATTCTTTTCTTATATGGTTGTCACCACTAATGAGCAGATGGGCTTGAGGAGACCCTTCTAGCCTGCTGTGTCATGCTGGAATAGGAGGCTGGCTGTCACTTTGGTTTTCTGGAGCCAGGAGCAGATTCATTCCCTCATACAGTACTTTGAGGCCATGATGCTACAGCCTGGAGAAAGTCTGAGCTTGCAAAAACCATGAGGAAGAGAACTGAGAGTTGTTTTCTGGGAATAAGCAGTCTGAACAACAGGAAAAACATTAATTATAAGATAAGACTGATAAAGAGGCGGGAGTGGTGGTGGAGAGCGGTGGGTGCAGTTGACAGCCAAGAGAGGTTGACTGCCCACAGTGGAGAAGGACTTCTGGTCCTCTGTGTACAGGCCAGGAGCGTTACCACTGGCACACTATTAGTACCTGCCTTTCTGCCTGCAGTCTCCTAAGCACTCTGAACAAACAATAATTTTGTCTTGTCTCTGAGCTGCAGAGTATACAAAAGTGCCTCAGAATCTGCTTGTGACACTGTGGCTGCACTGCCTGGGGAAGTCTCAATAAATGCGGGTGACTCATGAAAGAACTGTGCAGGGGCCTGAGCAGAAAATACCGAGTTCATGATTGATTCAGATATTTTGCTCAACTTGGGACCCAGTCTAATACATCTGTATCGTGTCATGACATGAAGGTCTTTTGAGTGATGTGAAGCTTGAATTCCATCATGTGGCTTGCTTCATTTACAGTTTAGAATTCAAATTTTGTAAATTGCTATAGCTGACTAAGATCTTGTAAGACTGTTCCAGGTTGCTTATAATTCACTTAACTGCCTCAGTAAGACTGAGCCTTTTTATGACAGATGAGTATTTTGCGTCCTTTTTTTTCTGGTAACCCCAAATGACTGAACTGTTTCTGATCATGAGAATAGGGTAAAATACTGCTTGTTACTCTACATCAAAGAAGAAATGTATGGGTTTTTTTGGAAATACCTCCAGGCTTTGGGCTGGAGCCTGAACTCCGTCAGTGTGGCTTTGTCAGCTGTATGACATTTGCCATAACTGTAAAAATCTGTCCAGATTTGTCTTCTGAAGTGCCACAAATGGCGTTTTCCAGAGAGACTTGACAACTTTGTTCATCTGAGGTTTTTTCTAGCTCTGAGTGTTTTCCAGAAAACCCCTGTAGTGTTATCACACAGTGACTGAGTATGACTAAGACAATTTTGTTTCAAATGACTATTAGAGTGAAAAGAATTTGGCAACTTAACCATGACCCTTTTCCTGCTGCATGGAATGGTACTGTGTTCAACATCCAGGCTTGGCTTTCGGGCGAGAAAATTTCTCACACAAGTGAGATCAAATTTCTGTCTTGAAGTTGGTTTCTGTCATAGGGAAAGGATCTGAGATGAGTTCTGTTTTGATAGACATCTAAGATTTTATAGGTTTGCTTAATAAATCTGCAAATGGCTCTAAGTTTTCATTATCAACAGGTGACTTACTTTCAAAATCTGGCATTCATTCGGATGTTTGGAAGGGTTTATTCACTTTTCCTAGTTGCAGTGATTCATATACAGCATTTCTCTTCCTGAATTTCTTTGTAAATTTTGTTACCAAAAACAAACCAAGCAGACTGACTTCAGCTGTGCATTCAAAAATACAACACAGTTGATGTCACTTGACTCACTTTTGCGCTTAATTTGTGTGAGATATCTACTCTGTTTTCATTCTTGATTTTGAAAGAGAATTAGATATTGATAGATTCCATAATCAAATATGGTTTTGTATATTAGCATGCAAACCTCTTGAAACAGGACAGGAAGAAGAAAATAAATTTGGAGTTATTTTTTACATATTAATCTTTGAAATTATTTACTTCAAAATATTGTTTTGCATAAGAATTAGGGAACTTGTTCGGGTTTTTTCTTTTTCCTTTTTTTTTTTTCAATGTATTTATCAGCATAGGAAATCTTTCAGCTTTTTTTTTTTCATAGCACATAAAAAATATTTTCCTTCATGAAATGAGTCACCAATAAGTCTATGAGGTTAGAAAACTTCTCCTTGATAGACAGTTTGTCTCTTAGCAGGTTTTGGAGAAATTAAAAATCCAGTTACAATTGTTTTTCAGCGGGTCGGAGGACTGGAAGAGAAGCAGGAACTACAGTATGCAGGCAGAGCTGGCACCCTAGCATTGACTGAGAGGACTTTCCTGACTTGTTTTTAGGATGATGTGAAGGAACTAAATATCTGCAACAACAACATTACCATATGTTGTTATTCAATTATTTGAAGGACTCTGCCATAGCTGGCTACAGTGTCTATGTTTCTAGGTGTTATGTCTAAGGAGAAAAAAAAAATCTGCAAATTTTGATGTTAAAAGAGGTAGGAGCAGCTTGAGAGCATTTCAAGTGGAGGACTTCGCTGACCTGAGCATGGTACTGTACAAGCACTATATGCTATTGTGCCTTTAGAATTGTACTTGGCCCCAGGGAAGACGCATCCTTTTATCAGAAGGAAGTTTTAAACTAGTGAAAGAATTTGTCAAAGCCAGCTCAGTTTTCTAGTCCTAACTTTTGCTCTTGAGAAACTGCAGAAAACCACAGACATAGCTGGGTCACTTTCATGTCTTTCAATGAAAATTTTAGTGTTGTGTTTAAAAGGAGTTAGCTAATTTGCATTATAAAAAGCCTCATAATCTTATTATGCTGATGGATACAGCTACTTATGCTTAATTGATAGATTTAAGCAATTATATTGTTATTTTATGTCAGAAGTGCCTAGATGAAAAATCTGTGCACTGCAGTAAGCTAGCTCATGTTTTCGAAGCACTGAAGAGGTTAGTCTAGTTAACAAGGCACTTGACAGAAGAAAACTTTTATTTAATGTGTCTGAGTTTAAAAACTAGCCCAGAAAAACAAGACATGTATTACCATTCATGCAATGACATATAGTTTAGTTTATGGCAATTCATCTGAGATTGGCTTTACATGAATCTAAGAAATTAATATCTGTAGCCTGTTACTTGGATCTGAAATTGTTCATCATTTTGTGAGCAAAGATCAAATATACAGCCATCAGGCAATTAAAAGGTTAGCTATTATAGCAAAGGTACTTACCGTGCTATACAATCTATATGTAATTGGATTTTGCTCTACTATTCCTCAGATGAGGCTGTGATATATGTGCTCTGGGATGTGGCCTAGAATTTCTCAGCTGTGATTACACTGCATTTCCCTACTGAAATTGGATTTTTTTTCTGGCAGATAATAACTGGATTCAAGAAGGCAGCTTGAGTATGAACATTCTGGGCAGTTCAGATCACCTCCATCATGTCTGAAAACATCAATAAATCTTCAACCTTTCCCATAGAGCCTGAGAAAATAATTGGCATGCTCATTACCTGTACTTCATACCAAGAGCTGAATGAAATTTACCCTTACGTACTATATGAAAAGGCTGGATAAATGGCTTTTCTTGACCTTGATGTGTCCTTGCAGAAATGTTTGGTGTGTTGTTTCTTCGCAAAATTTCCCTTGTAGCTGTTTAAAAAAAACTCCAAACAACCCAATAAAAAAGGGTTTGATTTGGCTGCTTTGAGTTATAAATGCCACATTATATAAAGAAAGCATCTCACAGTTGAAATACAGTATTTGAACCCATCTAAACAATTATTCTGTTAATCATATTTAAAATTTTTAAACTCCAATTACTAGCATTTGTTTGCTGCCATTCTTACGACATTGTATTCCTAGCCCCAGGAAATTGTTTCCATATCCTCCACAGTACTTTTTTTAATATATATTGAAAAAGTAAAACAAAGCCTGTAGTAGACAATTACATAAACAGTTAAGATTTAGGAATATGAAGCTGTGGCTAGCTACTTTCTCTCACTATGTGTCATTCTTAGCTACACTGAATATAAGAATTTAAATATTTCTGTATATATTAAGATTAAAAAAACCACAAACCAAAATAAATCTGTGAAAATAGTCTGTTGGATACTGCCAGTCTGATTTTGTGAGTATCTGAATATTTAACAGTAGAGATACCATGAGTTGTTGAATCATATTAATGAAAACTGGAGCTTTTGATGCTTATTGATGAGAGATTTGGAAAAAGCATGAACCTAAGAGAGACATAATTGAAAGAAATATGATTGAATTTGTGACCTATAAAAATGAATGACATATATACTTGAATTTCTTTGGCAGGAGTTATCTTTGTATGATGTGATAATTGTAGGCTGTTCCTTAACCAGATTAGTAATGGAACAAACTCCAACTTGTGTGGACCCAAGAAGGACAGAAGAAACGTTGTACAACAATGCATGCATCAAATAAGTCTTGAAGGAAAACCAGAAGAGTTAGCTTTTCAATGAAGTGTAAAAGTGAGCTCTGTCCTTTGGTGGTGAAACAAAAAAAACAGGTGGAAAATGTACCAAAATGAGCTTTTTTATAGAAGAAGGGAAACAAAAAGTAAATAAATGAAGAAAAAATGTTGGTGACACTGTTAGACATAAGTGAAAAGAAGCACCCTATTTCCTGTGACAAAAGTGTTTCACTTTCATTGATGGTATTTCAACAAGTCAAATATATGTAAACTTATGACTGGTTGCTTTTAGAACAATAGAATTTGTTTTCTTCCTTAGGACCTTTCAGGACATGAAGTTAGCAAATGATTCTGTCTTGTTTCTTGATACTGGCTGAATGTATGTTCCTCAAAAGGACCATTTTCCTCCTGTGTTTAATATGCTCTTAAATTTTCTGAAAAAAGCAAATCTGTTCACTTTTTCATTGATCACTTTTATATTGTACTATCATCCTCCCCATTCTCATATTATATTACATTTTGAAAGCATTTTATGAAGAAATAGAAGGTTCAAACAGAATTACTTCTTGCCTTGTAGTTTCTCATATATATATATATATATATACACATACACATACACATATTAGAATCTTGTTCTATGAGCAGTAATCAGATTTACTGAAGAAGTCCTCATTGGTATTACTGTTGTAAAGAAATTATACATAAACCAAGAGACAAAACCTGGCTGTGATCACTGTCTGCAAGCCATATGGCAAGGCTCTGGTCCCAATCCCTAATGGACGCCTTCTTTGACTTCAGTAAGACTGCAGGGTGATGCAGCCTACTCTCTCTGCAGGTCATTTATTATCTTGCTTTGTGCCCTCGGAGTATCAGCCCTCCATTCATTCCTACTCTTCCTTTTGCATAAGAGGATGGACTGGATAGTTTTGTTGCTGTCCTCAAGGCAGCCTATATTAGCTTAAAGCTTATGTACTGTTAATGTTCTGAAGTAAATAAATTCTCTGATGTTCTGTGGTTTGATAACACAATGATGACTATAGAGAGAGAGAATTCACAGTTGAATTGTATAAGTTAGGCAGTACTGAACATTAAATCTTTTTATGGCATATTTGTCTCCTTCCCCTTTTCTTTCAGTAGAAATTTAATTTAAAAACAGATGAGTTCTTTCTTCACAAATACGGTACTGAGGACTTAACAATTTTCTTAGTAATTTTCTTTTTGGTCATCCTGATGTGACAATTCTATAAAAGGCCGTTGTTTTGCAGATCTGAATTTTATCATTCCTAAAGAACAAACAAGCCCAGAATAAAACAAACCCATTTTGGCTTCTGAGGTACAAAGCCAGATTAACCTCTCATTATAGCTCAGAGCAACAGGCAAATAAATAAAAAGACACATGCAAAACTAAAAATTCTTTCTCCTGACTTCTGAGAAATCCATGTCACGCTTTGATATTTGTCCTTTATTTCTGTAATTTTGAGAATAGTTCAGCCTAAGATGAGAACACTCTGCTGCTGGTGGGGCAGGCAGGCATTTTGACTCTCTTGTCTCTGACACCTTTCCTTAATTTCAAACTGCCTTTGTAAAAACATCCTGAACTAACTGTAACTCTAACAAACACCCTTAAATCTCTTCATCAGCCTGAAGAGTGCTCTTTGGTAACCTTTCCTCGTCTTTATCAAGTGGGTTGGCTTGTCTCTTGAGACTTGTTTAAAGCTGTCAAGTGTGTTTCTTCCACTTTCATTTGTGAGGCAGTTTGCAGCAGTTCTCTCCAGCATAGACTTGACTGCAGCCAGCCACATCTTTGTTCCTGTTAAACTAGAAAATTGCTGTGTCCTGGAAAATGCTCAAGCACACTTTTATTAGTGCAGGATCAAAGTAGGAGGATGCTGTCAGCTGATGATTTATAAAATCCAGTAAACTCAGCTGGTGCTCATAAAGAAGCATAAAAGCATAAAAGAAGCTCATGTTATCCCAGGTGATATCCCTGCTCATGTTATCTCAGGTGATATCCCAGAAACTGGTAGAGAGCAAAAATGTTTTTACACCCCTGAAGCTTCTGCAGACACAGCAAATACCATTTTCTGGCTTTTTGTAAGATCTATGCTGATTTGATAACTGTGTCATAGAGAAGTCCTTTAGTTCTTCAGATATAGGAAAATACATCAACATCTAGATACTTATCCGCTTCCTCATGTTTCTGAAATACTAAAAAATACTGTGGTGCCTATAGGTAGATGTATTTCTAGTTTCTGCCTCTTTATCTAGCCATGCCTTCCATGAAATCAAGTCCAGACAAACTTATTTGCTCCAGCAACTCTTCATTTCATCTTAGGTAGTGTAGTTTTGGGATATTCTTGCTTTAAAGGCAGGCAGAATATACAGGATTATGTCTCAATTGGTTTCCTTGTGGCATGCTAAAATATTCATTTTCCAGTTTAAGCTTCCTCAGACAGGGTGTTGTTTGTTTTTTTGTTTGTTTTGTTAGTTTTCTTTTTCAGTTAGAAAACTCTGGTTTTGTTAAGAAATATGCAAGTGGACATATGTGAAATTCTTCTTATCTAATTAATTAAGTAAAAATAATAACAATTTGCATGTCATGTTATGAAAAAATGGTATATATAATTGCTTATTTTAAGTCCTGACATGGATAGTATGGACCTGATTAGTATAAAGTGAGACTTTCTGTAGAATTAGTTTTGGTTATAAATCAAGTTAAGTTTTCCTCAGCTTTTTCTTAGCTCTCTCAATCATGATTTTCAACTGAACTTAAAACTGACTAATTAATCAATACAGACTGGCTAAATTCCTGTCTCACTTCTTGGAGCAGAAAGGTTAAGAGGACAGATGAAGCGAAGACAAATGGTATCTTCTTACTACCTGGAGATCTCACTACCAAAGATCTCCCACACCTAATATGCAATGAAAAATCTGATAATGTCCATATAGTGCCTGTGGCATTTAGCACTCTTGATTTTATGTTGTCTGGTTTTGAAACCTTATAAAGTGTAATGTTCTGTAACCTTTCAAAAACGTTCATAGGTGTGATGTCAATGTTTCCTAAGTACTCAGCTTCCGTTATTGTAAGCCTGACTTTTGTTTACAGAAGCTTGGGCTGCAATTTACTGGCTCGCAGGGGAAAAAAACGACAAAGGGGACAAAAATCGGAATATTTTGCATCTCAACAGTTTCTGTATTTTCTCTTTAAAGTTGCATTCATCTTTGAAAAGTGAAATGACCTTTACTACGTGCACTTCTATCAAATTCTTTGCTGCATCTCGAACCTTTGCAGTTATTTATCTTATTTTAACTTATATTAACTTTTTGATCCCCCCCCAGCTGTCATAGGTACACAGAAACAATATCCCTTCTGTTCTTGATTTTTGCTTAATTCAAACTTAAGATAATCTGTATGATTAATGATTAATTTCTTAGTAGAAAACTGTAATTGTATGATTTATAAGTTGGCAACTTGCCCTTAATTATTAATTATTTATGTTTTTGCTATCCCTTTGGTAAAATATTTTTTATAAGTGGATTTTTTTTTTTTCAGTTATCCATTTGGAGAATTGAAGAAAAGGTTTTTTAAAATAAACTTTTTCTTTTTTTTTTTTTTTAAATGTCTGTCGAATTTGTTAGTCTCATTAGTCTTTATTGCAGGTTTTGGCAAAGTCTGTTTTCACACTGAATACTGAAATCAACACAGAAACAATCACAGTTGTGCTATTATCTCCAGTCTGCCTTTTGGAAGTACAGAGACAGCTGAGAAGCAGGAGTCATTTGCAATAGTTGTGGTATGCCTAGACAGGAAAGAAATTGTTCTTTCTGTGAAAAGGTAAATTTTTTTTTATTGTATGGATCCTCTGAATGTCCATGCAATGTCAGAAAGTTTTCAGTGGGGGAATGAAGAACCTTAATGGTCATAAGGATGACTATATGTTGATGGTTGTATGAAATTACTCATGTGCTGTTACTTCATCTGCATCCATGGCAAGGTAACATCTCCTTTGAAAAGTATGGACTGCAGCCATTAACCTATTAAAAACTCTTAGTAACAATCGCTCTGTGCGTATTAACTGATCCTTTTAAACAAAATTAATTGTTAAAATCCAATAATTTTATTGCTGAATTTTTTATATTGACAAAATGTTTAGCCTTGGCAATTTCTCTTTGGCACTAAATATTATCTGGTTTTGATATGTTAAGGTATCTTCTTTTCTTTTAGTTTGCTTCTTCAACATCTAGGTTTCTGAGGTTTTTTTCCTCTTTTCCATATAAAATCTTTCTTTCTTTCTCACAGGAAGGATGGTGATTTTGACCAGCAGCACAGCAGTGACATTCTGTAGAAATGCCTGATTTTATTTCGTTTGAGATATGTTGGTGGACCGTGTTTTAAAGGTTTTATTACCCTACGGAACAATAGGAAGATGGGCTTTTTTTCTTATATTATGGCCAATATCACTGAATTTCCAGTGCGGTGGGCAAATCTGATAAACATGATAAAAGGCAAATATTTTTGTTTCAGTTTTGTATGTAACTAAATGGAAAAAGAAAACTAAAGCCTGCAGGGATGGATCCTAAATTTACAGGGTAAGTCAAATTTATTGTGTTGGAAAGGACTTTATGCTTTTTTCTCCCCAGGAGGCTGAAAAAACAAGCTTACTGGCAGGACTTACTTTGCTTCATTGCTCTGAGAGCAACTGTTTTAGAGAAACAGAATATTACTTGAGTGAATGCCATATTAATTTGACCATTGTCTTAAATACTCATAATCTCTGTTTAAATTATAATTTCATAGATCTAATCTATACCCTTTTCCATGTGAAAATATATTTGTTATTTAATTTACTACGTTTATTGACATACAGAAGTTAACAATGAAGTTGTCATGATGGAAAATGCTAAAATGCAGCAAAATACAGGAAAGGGTTTTTTGTTGTTGTTTTTCACTTTTTTTTAAAGTTAAAATGAAAGGCTCTTAGAAATAGGAACTCTGAATGTCTGAACAAACATGACATTAGCATTTAAACAGTGTTTTGCCAGATAGCTGTAATTGTAGTAAGACTGACTTCACATAGTTTTAAATTTGACAAGAATTCTAGTAAGTGGTAAAATGGACAAATAACAGCTTCTGGTGGAATGTATTAGAATGCAGTCAAGAACATTGTAATTCTTGACCTCTGTTATTTGGATGAAGTTAGTACCAAACATGAAACTCCCTCTCCTGCCCTTTCACCAGAACACGGGCATGAAAAAAGATCCCAGTTTCTCGCCAGAAATCTTTAAAGCTGCTAGCGGAAAAAAAGTTAAGGCACCAAGGGAAATGAGTTCAAATGGCTTACCTGTTTTCTTTCATCTGCTGAAAATAAGATGCAACAGCAATTGCTTTGGTTGTCTGCACAGTTAAGGAAAGATGTTTCCTTCGTAATAAAATTTCCTTTCTTACATAAAGTGCATGAAATCACCATTCTTATGGATTATAAACATTAAATTATGGGTATTCAAAGTTTTTGTTTACTTTCACATTATACCTCTAACAGGGTTTTTTTTTGTTATGGATGCTGATATGTGTACACATATAGCCTATATCTCTAGATACACAGTAATATTGATAAAAGTGTGTCTAACAGAAAAAGCTAAGGTTATGGAAGTAGTTTGCTTCAAAAATGCAAGATGGATTGATCAGATCACATGGGCTAAGAATATTTATTTAGGAAATGCAAGAATTACTATTTTAGAACAATGAAAATATCCTCAAGATATATAACTACACTAGGGATGCTGCGTTGTCATTGTATTTCTCCACTGATTTTATGCTTGGTAGGTTTGCAGAGGAAGAGACTCTATTTTTACTCCTATAGCACTTATAATCGAATTTTGCTGAGTCTCTAATCCTATTTTGTTTGTAGTAAGTGTTGTTTTTCTTTCCTAAATTCTACTTTTCTCTGAATCATTTAAGGGAACTTAGGTGTGAAGGGAATTAAGCTGAGTATATGTAAAGCTGAGTTGATCCTTGTAATTTTTTTTCAATTAAATAATGTGTAAATCAGAGAAGTTTAAAGAAAATACATAAAGCTGTTCTATGAGACAGTTGAATTGTTTGTACTAACCCAGAGGACAGGCACCAAGTAATTATATTAATTTTAAAATTTTTTGGGGTGGCTTCATGCGAGCAGCCTTTCTGAGCTCCCAGCTGTAACCATCGGCTGCTGCTGAGACTGAAGTCTGCTTTGCCAACAGACGCGCATTAAGCCCACCTAAAATCCCCCAGTGAAGGAAGCTGCGGGGACCAACAGGATCCGAGAAGGAACATACTCCTGTGTGCCCCTTCACAATGCAACTGGCTGTTTTGTGAGCTGCTGTTATGTATCACCTCTGACTGCAGCTCGTTGATACCTGCCTCTGAGATTAGCTGTCAGGTATGCAGCGCTACAAGGTATTCCATGGATCTTGCAGAGACAGTTAATTATGCCTTCTCCTTTGTATGACAATAATGAGTGGGCTTAGTGAGCAAGTCAGATAGCTCTAATTGTAAGAGCTACAGCCATTTTGACAGCTGCAAATGCTCAATTGATTTTTTTAATTTTTTTTTTTTTTTAATTGATATGTACAGAAGAAGAAAAAGCTGCTGGTAAGGTTATATGAGAATAGATGCTTTCCTTCTCTCTCTGAAATACTATTCCTTTGCTATACCCAGAGTACTTCTTTTGGGCTCAAGTCATGTTTGGATTTCCTGCTTGCAAACAAGAACATTGGTAGAACATTCCTGAATCACAGAATCACAGAAAGAGTAAGGTTGGAAGGGGTCACAGTGGTTCAGCTGGTATGAGCTGCCAAATTTGGTTGTCTGGTTCTTGACAGATTGTGTAGAGAGCTGCACTTTTAATTCAATTTGCAGCAGCTGCTATTGATTGATTGCTGGGCATTTTACTGATATGGTCTCATTTTTTTCAGCATAGCTGACCTTTTCTGATTTTACCGGTCATTCCTTTATATATTAGTCCTTTTCCAGAAGGCAGTTCTTCATTTTCCACTGCTGCATTTCTGTTGTGGGCATTTCTGTTTTGGGAACTTGCGATGGGGAAACAGAATTGCATTGTATAGCCTGCCTGGAAGGTTTTCATGCAGAGAGTTAACACTCTTTTAGTGGCACTCATTTATATGAGCAATCACAAATAAGAGGTATAGATGAAAGAGAAATATCAAAAGCCAGATTTTGCTTTGGGTTCAGATCTGAAAGTCCCAGACTATTTCTGAGTCCTGTATGTTCTGCCTTTGAGTTTGTAACCATATCCTTCAAGTTCAGCGCCCTTCATGGCTGACTTCCACTAGAAACCCCTTTAAGTTCTGTTTCTGTGCTTAACATGTCTCACTACTGTAAAAAGTGATTTATTATTCAACAAATGTGTCCTTTTCTGTATTCAGTGACATATCTGCTGACTTCAGTTATAAAAGTAAGATATGCTGCATTTACTCTGTCTAGCGAGGCAGTGTGAGCACAGTCAGGAGAAAATTAGGTGAATTCTAACCCATCTTGTATATCATCAACAATTCAGTGCTGTTTGTAGGTTTCCATCAGCTATCTACATGGAAACTGGACACATGGTGAGACACCATGTATAAGCACAAACCCAAAGAACTGTAAGGGCTACTTATCACCTGAAAAGGTAAAAATGTCCTGAGGAAGCAAGAATGGGTAGCTGCCCTTGGCTGTTGTAACTGGAAAAACAGGAGAACAGTCTGGAAATTTAAAAACTTGTCCAAGAGCATAGAAGAAATTATTATCTGTTGGATGTCCCAGATTAAATTAACATCTATTGGATGCTTTTAAATGATGGAGTCTTATTCCCTCTTATTTCTCTATTACATAAAAATGCCCTAATTTTTATTCAAAATGGAACTTCTCTCCCTGAGAATTTTCCCTAGTGCACATGGTTTTCCTTCTCTTAAACAGGTTGAGCTTTCTGCATGACCTCTCTTATGAGATTCTGAACAACTGTTAGGGATGTCTGTCTGACTCCAAACTGTGTGACTCAGATCACCCTGAAATGAGACTTTGTTATTTACTTGTCCTCCTCTGCATCTACTTCTGGGGTCAGTTATGTCTGTTCTTCCCTTTGAGATGTTTTTGCCCCATCTGGATTCTGTTTACTGGGCTTGGTACCATATATATGCATGTAAGTATTTTATTATGAGTATATTTGCTCTTATACCACTGATACAAGTTTTTTAATGGTGCTACGATTGTAGTAACTGGTACTGTAATAGGTGTGCTGGTTGATGCTACTATTGAGTGCTGGTGTTATTGATTGCACCTGTATTTTGAGTTCGGATAGTAATTACTAAAGGCTCCCATTCAGATTTCAACCTTTTAAATTTTGTTTTGAATTTAGTTGAACGAAGATCCTTGTCATATAATCTAAGCTTAACTGTAAATCAGGCTAATCTAGAACCAGCCTGACTTCATAATTTACCAAAGTTAGTGTTGCAAATGTTGGACTGGATTTTAGTTCTGTGTCTCAATAGAACATGCCAGATGGAAATACAAAGAATATTAAAAATAACCCTTGAGTTATAAGTAGGAAAACCTCTTGTGGGCCATTTTGGAAAACATCCTCATTTTGTATTCAGATTTTATGCATTTTATTTTTGGTTAGAACGATTTTTCAATGCAGTATATTGTGCATGGTGACATAATATTTATTGATGATATAACAATATAAAGTTACTTGCAGTGAACAGTGAAAATTGAACCATGTAATAGGTAATCATAGAATCATAGAATCAGCCAGGTTGGAAAAGACCGCCGAGATAATCAAGTCCAACCCTTGATCAAACACTGCAGTGGTTACCAGACCATGGCACTCAGTGCCATATCCAGTCTCATCTTAAAAACCTCCAGGGATGGAGAATCCACCACCTCCTTGAGCAGCCCATTCCAGTGACTAATTACTCTCTCTGTAAAAAATTTCTTCCTAATATCCAACCTAAACCTCCGCTGGCAGAGCTTAAGACTGTGCCCTCTTGTCCTACTGCTGGTTGCCTGAGACAAGAGACCGATGCCCACCTGGCCACAACCTCCTTTCAGGTAATTGTAGAGAGTAATGAGGTCTCCCTTCATCATGAATATGATGTGTATCTATGGTTACGTGTTTTGGGTTACACCTACTCAGAGACAAACATTTGGAAAGAAGCGTAGTGCTTTTAAACCTGCATGTATTGGAAGAGATAGAGACTCCTTCCAGTACAAAAATATAGGGAGGTCTGGTGTACATGCTTTACAGTTCTTCCCACTGTTCTCTGAATTGTCATCCACTGCATCTCTGGGAAAAATGTGTCTCAGATTCATTTAGCACTCCTGTGTGGCTAATGAGGCTATAAAATTAAAGGTGTCTATTCCTGGTGGCCTGTGTGGTTAATATTCTCACATGTAAAGCTGATAATGCACCAATTAGTCATTTATCTCTTGAAAAAGGATGTTTCAGAGTAGCTGAAATGTTGTGGGAATTCAGGTCAAATTTCCCGAATAGTCTGAATACAAGCAGATGACCAAACATAATGGACTATTAAGGCAAGTTAAAGGAGTTTCAAAAACATTTTCGGACATATGGAATGAAATTACTTGCCTGTTTCCATGGAAAGGTTTGTGACAGTGAATCCACAGTAGACATAAGACTCCCAGCATTTCCAGATGACTCAACACCTAAAAAAACCTGCCAACATGTTTGTAGATTGCTCTAAACCTTTGTGGGGTATCAAAGCTCTACAGTTTGAAACAGAGCTTTAGGACAAAATCAGTGAGAATCACCTGCTGTAGAGTTCTGTGTCTGTCTTCCTCTGAAGATTCTAAGTCTCTTGTCTCTCACTGAATCTCAATACCCAAAGTCACTGCTAGTGATGAAAATTTTTGACTCAATGGGCATCTAACCACTGCTTTGAAAAGGTTACTCTTCAAAAGCAATTGCTTGTAATAGGTTAGCGTGTGGTACAGATTACAAAAATGTTGGGAAAATACAATCTTTGCATGCAGGTTAAAGCATTGACAGGAAGGTCAATAGAAAATACAAGGCTGAAGTTCGCTGTGCAAGCATAGCAAAGGAGACAGGAATCTTGTAAGCATGACTTAGTGGTCATGTGAATTGGTTTTGCTTCATGAAATTTTTTAGGTTTAGGCAAAGCAAAAGGACTGAAATTACAGTGAAATAACTACAGAAAGATTCTGTAAGATTTCTAAATGTCTTACTATGCAAATATCCATTATATTCAGCAAGTTTATGTGACGTGAAGACAGCATAAATAGCTGTGAAGTTTCTATAATATTTTTATGCATCTTTGTATGAACACTATCATAATTTTAGACTTTTTATATGACTTTCTGTCATGTATTTTTAAATTACTGACACTTATGAAATCAGAGCAGCTCTTGCATCCAGTTGCTGATCTAGATTTAAGCTTGTAGTGTAAGTGATGCAAATAAAATTTGCTTATGGTCTAAAAATAGTTCATCACTAATAATCAAAAAACTCAGTGTTATATATTTTCTCAGTCCTTGTGTCAAGAGCAAATCAGAGCAATTGACTCTGAGATTTATAGCCTGTGAAATTAAATATTTTTAAATCATTGTACATATTTGCTCATATTTTGCAAAAAGATAATTTGATTCTAGAAAATTACTTTCATTTTCTGTTACATTTCTTGTAATGACCTCTAAAGGCCAGGTATTGATGAACTGTGTTATTACAATAATTCTCTTGCTTTCTTGGCACGTTTCATGTTTTTTCAGAACAATTTGATTTTCTGTGAGAACATGAAATGTGGTATGAATATATTTGGTTTATTTCCTTTTTAGCATTTCACCCACTAGCTCACATTTATGATTGTGTTTCTTACAGTATTTCAGCAAAAGATGACCTTCAAGTGTGAAGCTTGGTTTCAGAAAACATTTGTAAAATTTTAGGGTATTGTAAGAGATACATTAAAGTAACAAGAAAACAAATATTTTGCTTGTTTTGTATCATTGTTGACCATATTTCTTGCTTCATGGGGATAATATGGACTGTAAACAAATCTTCAGAAAGACAGAAAATACTGTTAAAATTGGAAATGTATTTGAGAACTAGCAGGATGCTATAGAATTATAGGACCTTGATAGTTTGACATGTCTGACCTAGTAACAGAAGAAAGAGGAAGTGCTTATTCAGACTGTTTAAGACTTCCTTTTCTTATTTGCTCTAATTAAAGATTTAAGCAGTTGATGAAAAAGTAATTTTAAAGGAGTCTTTACTCATTAAAAATTATAAAGGGTGCTAAAATTAAACAGGAAAATAAAGGTGCGAAGACTAACAAATGTCTTTGAGCAAGCTACATGAACAGGGAAAAAAAATAGGTAATAACTAAATTATGTAGATTACACATCTAAATATCTGTATCTATCTCTGTATTTTATAATCTAAAAAAGATAATTCTAGCACTTTCAAAATGAAAAAATCCTGTTTATTTTTCCAAAATATTTTTTTCTCATTGGCCTTGGTTTTTCTTTTGTGTTTATCTTGCTAAGAACATACATATTTTTACATTTTCTGCTGATGTAATTTACAATATAACCAAGAAGTGAAAGATGTCTATTTGTGAGATCTTGATTTTAAAAAGTAAATAATCTCATTTTTTGATGTATTGTTCTAAGTCACTTAGATTTACTTTTCAACTCTCAGCTTCATCAGGTCTCTGGGTTTAGGTGTTTTGTGTGCAGCTACGTAGCTGGGTGGGCTCAGAGAGCACGTCTTTGTTTGGAAGCAGATCATGATGGAAAGGGCTTATGAAGATATTGGCTGGAAGATAAGAATCCTCTTTGGAACTTCAGATTATGTGCATGCTTGAGACATCCTTGTTATGACTTGCTTTTGGAAAGGAGAAGAATAGTTACTTTCCTTCAGAGCAACCTTTATGAAAAATGTTGAACAACTGTGCTAGCCCACAAGTGTCTAGTATGCTCCCAGTGCTACAAGGATAAAATAATCAATTTCATATTCTAAAAGCAACTAAGACTTGTTATAGGCAAAGATATATGTAGGCAAAATAGCCTTTGATTTCATATTAAAAAGAAAGATTTGAATAGTAAATATGGAGGATACGGAAAAGAGGTGCCGTCATGTAAGACTAGGTTCATAGAAATCAGGTTTTTTAATAAATGTAAATACTGTAAGAACATTGTTTGTTTTAAAGATAGGCATGTTACTATGGTGACAACTTCATGATTCAACATTGCAGATGTTCTCTTCCTTGAACAATCCCTGCAGTGAGTAAGCAGGATGCATCCATTTGCCATCGTTTCAAAAACCAGTCTCTGCAAGGCATGAGATTTGCATACTAATCGATGTTAAGGAATTTCCTGATGATAAATAGGTAATTTTTAAATAATTGTTTTGCATTGATGTATTTTTGATTTTGTAATTTGTTAGTTTTGAAGAATTTAAAATACAATAACTTTTTTTTCTGATGAATGTTTATATAATTCCATTAACCTGGACGTCTTGCAAGCCATAAATACATGGTGGCTTGCTATTTTGCTATGTCTAGTGCTGTTAAGATTTGTTAAACAATTTACCAGGCTGGGGAATTTACTTCAGAAACAAGTAAAACTCTTTCACACCGGTGTTCAAATTCCCACATACAATTAAAAACCTTATCAGTAACTTAACCATAGTATTTTAATGTTTTTAAAGAATCTGGTAGAAATTTATCTTTTAATTTTTTTTACCATATTCTTACAATAATGTTATCTGGATGTGCTAAATTTTGATAACCTGACACTAAGATTAGTACTTATTTGTGGGAAAGTAACTATTTAATTTAAAACAGTTAATACACTGCACTGCATTCTTAGAAAGTTGAATGGGTTCTATTTTCTTGTGACAAAGCCTTCTTAATACTGTAACAATGTAGCAAATTTATCTTCAGCTTTGAGCTATATAGGATAAGAAATTATTAGAATAATCCAACAGGTAGTCTGGGATATAAAAATATCCCAGAATATGTGGCAGCAGTTGATAAAATTCTATTTAGCTTCCTTTAAAAGACAAAAGACTTTAAAAGACAAATCGTCTTTGAGGGGAGGAGGCTCACAACTGGCTGTGTTTCCCTGAGGAGACAGTGTGTGAAAAAGCATGTAATAACAGTTGTTACCTAAAGATTCTATACTGAGCCATGGAAATACAATTATTATCATGACAAGTAAAGATACTATGATGCAAGGCAACACCGGACTGTGGTAACCTTTGAGTAATAACCATCCATTTCCTCCAAAAACAACTGAGAAGCATACCAGACTCTCAATTTTTGATTGCATTAAAGAGTATCAAACTTGTTTCAAAATATTTTTCCCCAACTTCAGTCCACAAAATGTGCCTTCAATAACTTGTTCTGTATGTCCTGAGGCCGAGACTGCCTATGTTAGATTAGCTATTAACACTGCATCTGACACTGGTATGTTATCTGTTTAATAACCTGAATTGATGAAAGTGAGTGGTAGTATGATGAAATGAATCCCAAAGACCCAAGAAATAACAAGTCAGAAAGTTTGCTCTTTCTCATCACATCTTCATGTGTCGGTATTATGTATGTAAGGAGTCTGACAGTCAATATAATACAATTGGCACCACACATATACAACAGAAAAAGACAGCATTTGCTGAAATATTTTGATGAAGCATGAGTTTATGTAATTTTGTTTATTTTCCCTTATCACTAGTGTTTTGTGTTTTGCATGTTATCAATTTCCATGCCTAAACAGCTTTTCTGTCATATGGATGATTGCTGTGAAGGGTGTATCATGAAATAAACTGCTGTTTTCTTTTTGCTTATTTGCATAATTTACAATATGTGGCTATGGGGAACAGAAAATGATTGTATTAGTTAGAATATTTCCATAATTTTGGTGAGGATTACCTGCAACTCTTAGCCTGACACAAGAAGATAAAGTTAGTGACGTAATCCAGAATTTCTGATGTAAAGACTATATCCTAAAACGCCACTATGCTGGAAAAAATTCTTGTCCAAGGTTGAATAAGTTAAGTCTAATTTTTCTCTCAAGGGATTGCCTAAACAAAGACATGACCTCAATAAATACTGATTTTTGTACTAAAATAGGAGAAAAGACTGAGAAACATATTCAAATTTGTTTGGCATAGTATCAAGGCACAAGTGTGTTTCAATACGTTTCTTTTAGTGGCTTTATGAGACAAACAGGCCCTATTGTGTAAAATTAATATATATTCTGTTCAGAAGACTTTCCTTTTTTTCACTAGTGGCAGCCACAATAAATTACAATTCCTTCTGTCTATTTTTACTAACAAACACTGCTAAATCAGCTTATCTCCTGGATAATGAAAATAGTTGTTTAAAATATAGAAAGTATTTTTCCTGATTCCTAATATAACACAGAAATATTAAGCCAGTATGTTAAACTGGTATGAAGTGTATCATGTTAAAAACTCCTTGGCTAATGAAGTACTTGAATTAAAAATACATATAGTTTCCAGGAAACATGACAAAGCAAATTAAAAGGTCAATAATAATGGTGTTCATTAACAGGTATTGATACAAATGAAAGATGCCTAGAAATAGTTGACCATTCTGATTCTAGTCCAAGTGTTATATGCCATGTAGGAACTTAAGGTATGTCATTGCATCTAACTCTTTTCAGAAGCTTGCAAATGTTAAAAAGCATCGTGTGATGGTCTACTGAAAGTTTAGAAAGGCAATACACTTCTTAGAAAGACTCCACTCATTGTAGAGTACCTAGCACTTCAAATAGACCTGATGCAAAGATATACTGTATAAAGCGCCAACCAGGAATGTGTCATTTCAGGTCGGTTGATGAAATGAGAGCTCAGAGAGAACCAAGTGGCTAGAGGTGTAAATTTATTGTTGGCCCATGGAATGGCAGGTTCTGAGCTGCGAAACTGAAAGATTTTGCTACAGTGGATGCAATGAGTAGAAATCTATCATGACAAGTATTTAATTAAGACATTCTTGATTTTTTTGAAAGAGTTAATATTATAAGTGTGGAGAACTAAAAAAATATCTCTGAATAATCTTGAAGACTGAGTACCAGCAGATTGCCCAAAGAGGCTGTGAAGTCTCTGTCCTTGGAGTTAATTAAAAGTTGTCTGTACACAGTTCTACACAACCTGCTCTGAGTGATCTTGCTTGAGAAGATAAGTTGAACCACATGACCTTCAGAGGTCCTGTCCAACCTCAACCCTCACGTAATTACAAGAACATAAATAAAAATTGCCATAAAAATATGAAGAGAAATTAATGAATATATAGATTGTGGGTTTTTTAAAAATATAAATAAAATAGACCTACAGTCCATTGTAATATTAATATCTTTATTTCTGTGTGGGTAGCTGAATCAATAATTTAAAATGTTTGTGGTTATTTTTCAACTGTTGCGCCTCAAGGACATTGTGTTTTTCTGACATGGATGGTTACAGCTGGCCCCTCAGCAGGCCCAGCAGAGGACACAGCTGATCCAAATGTGTGAAAACACATTTAAAAAAATGATAATAAAGACTAAGAGAAAGGAAGTGCAAAATCTGAGAATAGATCCACGATGGTGCAGTCACACCTGAAGGAAATGAAACCTGTGGAGGACTCATGTTGGAGCAGAGGAAACAAGTAAGAAGGAAGGATCAGCAGGAAAGAATAGTGAGAAATGAGTGGCAGAGAGAACATGCTGTGCCCTGACCCCAACCTTCTGCAGTGTCTATTGTCTCACCAAAGGGACTGAGCATAACCTGCAGTGATAATGAGAGGTGTGGAGACTGGGAACCGGGAAGGAAGGAGCCTGAAGCAAAGCAAAGACTGGGAAAGATGAAGGAAAGATGTCTTCCTTAGCTGTTTAATTGTTTCTTTTTTATTTCCAAATACTCAATTCAGTAATTAATGTTTTATACTAAGTTAAATTCTCAATATTGAGTCTGTTTTGCCCGTGATGGTAAAGCCATGAGCTGTTTTGTTCTTGTTCTTCCTATTTTTGTCCATTCCTACTCGTGGGGAGTGAGTAAGAGGCTGTGTAGGCTGTGTGGGTGCTTGACTGCTAACTGGGGCTAGCCCACAAAAATGTCATAGGTTGGCATTGTATTTGCAGCCTTTTTATTTTTTTTTCCTGTGTTGCTAGTGGCTTAGTTTGGATGCAGAGGCAAAATTTAACTGCTCAGCAGAAATTATTAAAAAAACAAGACAGAGAAAAGGAAAAAACCCCTAAGATACTCAGTGAGAATAAATTTTCCAGGTATTCTGCAAGACCGGAATGCTGTGTTATGTTGACTTACAAAGGAAGAATTCCCTCATTTTTATTGATTGAAAGGTCAGTCCATTGATAGCTATTAAAGACAATGTTACCTGAGTATTGGCTCACAAAGTCGAAAAACTTCAAAGGGCTGGAGTTTGGGAGAAGTAAGCTTGTCCTGTTCTAGTAGCTGTCTTCATCCATCCATTTTTTAAGAGAGAGGTTACATGGGTCTTTACTCCAATCCAGTACAATTACTTTAACTTTCTTATCTAGTACAAGAAAACAGGATAGGTAATTTTCTGTCTTTACAAAAAGAGTATTGGATAAGGAAAATGGAATACATTAGATCACATGTAACAGAACCAAAAAAGGAGACTATAAAATATCAGGCAAATATATTTCCTCCGTTTTCTAATGTTGCAGTCCTTTTCTAGATATTTGTTCATTTTTTCATTGTTCCAGTGAAAATTAATCTGGGTACTGGAAAAATAATGTGCAGTGGTGTTTTTTATTTCATTGCCTGTCCCAAGATGAAGGAGGCTATTTACCTCTCTAGTCTGCACTATGGGCTGCTCAGGAATGTTTGCACTTAAGAAAGTCCTGGAGCTGCTGAGCCAACCCTTGGCAGTGTTGGGGGGAAAAGGGGCTGATATTTGACAGAGCATCTGAAGCTCTTTTGTGTCCTCTTCCTCCCCCAGCCAGTGACTGTGAACTGAGATAAACTCTCATGGAGGGAGGGGCAAGGAGATGCTTTTGAAACAACAAAAGGCTCCTTTGGGTCCCAGCAGGTTATCCAGAATACATGCTGAGATGTGAATAGCACAGCATGCACCTTTGTGTGACAACCATGAAACTGCATCTTCCTACACATTGCAGTCCTTGTGTAAGTACCTCAGGACAACAGATGCTTGAATTCATTCAGGAAAAAATGAAAATTAAAATGTAGTTCAGCTTCTATTAAATACTCAGAAAAAAATTTTAAATTCTGTCAGGGTGCCATGATTCAGAAGACATTCTTTATTTTAAGATCTTACTGTCTTAAATACTTTTCTCTATGCTTAATATTGATTTCACATAAATAACAATATCAAAATCAATGTAAGTGTGATTAAAAAGAATTTTATTAACTTCAGTGAAGCACTGGGTTTAACTCTGTTCTTAGCTGTTCTATTTCTTTATTCATGGTAGAGAAAACTTCTTAGCCATGAGTATGCATTCTACTATTTGAGCATTAAAAAAAAGTTGATGAAGTTTTGCATAATTTGCTAGGCAAGTAAAAATTCTAGAAGTTTACTGTATTTGATATTGTCTTCAGCGTTATGGCAGCTTCTGAATGCATTGTAGTTGTCTCTATGTGGAAATATATTTGGTACAAAGCACAATACGTTTTTGGCAGCTGATATGTTCTCGAGAATGTCACATGATACAGACATGACTAGTAGATAATTGACTCATCCTTAGCTGACTGTCTTGTTGACATGTTTTGCTGGACCTGATTTATTTACTGTTTTTGAGAAGTTACATAAAATTCTTGAAATAGCTATTAGGTTTGGCTTGGAAGGGACTTTGAAGATCATCTAGTTCCAAACCCTCTGCCATGGGCAGGGACACCACCCACTAGACCGGGTTACTCAACCTGGCCTTGAGTACTGCCGGAATCAGGTGTTGTGGGTTTGTCTAGGGACGATTTTTACCACACCCCACAACACAATTGCTCGAAGTTGAGAGAAGATTTATGCAGACAAAGAGATTTGATTGGGAGAGAAATATTAAGATTTATTACTAGCAAAATGAAAACTAAACAACTACATCTACAACAAGTCTAATTAAGCAAAAGCACTATGTATTTACAGAAACATCCCTCCCCCTTTGTATCAGTCCAGGACGAGAAGTAGTGTCTTTTCCACTTTTAAAGCTTCAGGTCTTCCAAGCAATTCTGCAGCATTTTGTAAGTTCTTCTCTGTTATCTCTGAGACGACAACTCCGACTCGTTGCAGCTGGAACTGTTTCTCTCTCTG
>JAWMRA010000090.1:18409717-18420363 GCA_035584735.1 Pseudotriccus pelzelni | reverse complement strand
ATAACATATTTAAGAATACAGGAGTGCTCCACAGAAGAAATTCCAGCCAGGGAAGAGCGGAGTGAGAACATGGGATAACAATGCAGTCACGAAGGTCAGTGCAGAAGGAGGGGGAGGAGGAACGGGAGCAGGGGAAGGACTCAGAGCTGAAGCCCCTGCAGCCCATGGAGCAGCCCATGCAGGTGGATGCATGAAGGAGGCTGTGACCTCGTGGGAGGCCAGGATGGAGCGGGGTCCTGCTGGAGACCTGCGGCCCATGGAGAGGGAAGCCCACGTTGGAGCAGGTTTTTCCTGGGTAGGTCCTGTGGGGGACCAATGTTGGTACAGCTCATCCGTGAAGGACTGTACCCCATGGAGAAGTGACCCACAGGACAGCAGACTGGGAAGAACTGCTGCCCAAGCGATGGACTCACATTGGAGAGGTCCATCAAGGACTATTTCACTTGGGAGAGACCCCATGGAAGCAGGGGAAGGACTCTGAGATGAGGCCCCGTGTAGCCCTTGGTGAAGTCCATGGTGGAGCAGGCTGTCACCCTGCAGCCCATGCAGGACCATCGTGGTGCAGAGATCTGACTGCACTCCATGGAGGGGTAACCCATGGGACACCAGACTGGGACAAACTGCTGCCTGAGGGGAGAGCTCATGCTGGAGAAATCCATCAAGGACTGTCTCCTGTGGGAGGGACCCCACGGGAGCAGAGGAAGGACTCCTCTCCTGAGCAGCGGCAGAAACAAACGACGAAATAACCCCCATTCGTCGCCCCCCTGCATCACTGGGAGGGAGGATGGAGAACATGAAAGAAGGAGGGGTGGGGGGAAGATGTTTTTAAGACAGTTTTATTTCTCTGTATTTGGCTCTTATCCTGTTAGTAATAAATTTAAGTACTATCCCCACTCTGAGTCTGTTTTGCCTGTGAAGGTAATCAGTAATTGACCTCTCCCAGGTGTTGTCTCAACTCATGAATTCTTTAGCTGTTTTTTTCTCTTTCTCATCTCCAGTTACAGAGGGAGAGTTAGAAAGTGACTTTAGTGCGTATCCTGGCATACGGCCAAGGTCAACCCACTACACACTATGAGCTTGTTTCCTTAGCAGCTCACTGGGGTATATGTGTCAAGAGATTTGAACACACTAATAGTATATTGGTTGTAAATTATTCTTTTTGTCCACCCCCCACATAGATATTCCACATCACTTTTTTGTTTCTTGATATCGGGTTAAGTATGCTTGGAAAAAGGTAATATTTAATTGCAATAGTTGACCAGAAAATGAAAATTGTCCCTATGTTAATACCCTAAGTTTAGGTTCAGAATACTTTTTTGATTTCAAAGAGAAAAAACATTTTTTCACACCCTTTCCCACAAAGGTTGATTTGACACTGAAGTCGACTGTCCAAGGAGGTAGTGGAGGCATCATCCCTGAAGGTGTTTAAGGAAAGACTGGATGTGACACTTAATGCCATGGTCTTGTTGGCATGGTGATGTTTGGCCACAGGTTGTACTTAATCTGAGTTTCCAACCTAATCGATTCCATGATTTTGTAATTCTTTAATTTTTGCTGTTTAGCTGAAAATTGTACGAACTGTTACATCAAGATTTTTTAAAGTTATGTGAGAAATAAGATCAATTTTAAGCATTGTTTTAAAATATAAGCTTTATTTTATGGTTAACTGCATAATTGCTTAATTCATATCTGGTGGGGGTTTTTTTCTGCTTGTTTGTTTGGTAATTTTTTGGAGGAAGGACATAATACTTGCTGTATATTTGTAGAAAGGAAAGCAGATGAAAATGGAATATACTTGACTCAATCCTTATTCTTGCTCAGTGTTTTTCTGAAATTGTTTGGGGAAGACAAATCTTATGGGACAAAATTACTGGTATTCATGAGGTGGTCAGAGAGGACTTTTAACCCAACAAAATGGGAATCAGCTCTTTGCACGTTCAATCCAACTGTTAAACCAAGCGAAAAGCCGTTGTTTGACTTCCCAAGGCATTCCTAATCCCGAGAGGAGTCACACAAGATGTTTGTATAACTAGGACCAGTCTAAAAATTTCCCATCCTGGTTGTTTCTTGTGAGCAAGTCAGGTACTGAGTGTGGGCTTTCAAGATCTATTTAAGCATGTTTATGTTTACAGAGCACTGGAACCACATCTAAAGTAGAGCAGCCAACAGCTCTGGTTTTGATTTTTAATGTGACCAGGAATTTGTCAGCACCTTTATGGCAGTATAGTGCAGTTTGATATTGAAGATGATAATATACAGGTACTGGAATGTTCCTTTTGTCAATGTGTCACACAGTAATTTGTCATATGCAATGACTCTGAAGTTAGACAGCTCTTCTGTTATTAACTTGGTGTCAGTTATGCAGTAAAACCATGTTTTAATTGACAGCTTGAGTGGAAGGAACTGTAGAGATGTTCTCTACTGAAATGGCTGCCTTGAATTTTGTTATGTCACCAGAAGTCTCTGGTGAAATGACAGCTTTTTCACCTGGAACATCGCTGATTAGCACAAAGCTGCAGTAATTGCTCTGGCAGAATGAAACATGCAAAATGCAAAGCTAGATTTTAATTTACAAGATTTCTTTTGGGATTAAAAATATTAGCAGCTTCTGATAACTTTGTGATAGGAAAGAATTTATAGCCAAGTATTGCACTAGAAAATGTCTGTGCTGGAAAGAAATATGAGTTTTCTCTTAAAATCGGTTGTCAAGTGTTTGTGTGTGTGTGTGTGTGTATACACACTCATACGTGTATATGTATGCATTTATTCACAAAGATACAAAGAAAATGCAATGTCAGCATGCAAATAATTCTACATACAAAAGATAGTCATTATTCTTGCCTCGATTTTTAATTGATGCTTTATCAATTGGTGTCCTAGTTTGCTGTCCTTGGTCATATTCTAAGTCAGAAAGTGTGGCTGTCTTAGTGATCTGGGAGCATAGATATTGTTCTCTATAAAGTTGATATAACTGGTTGAACACTATGTGTTAGTGATGAAGACATGTCCAATTTTTTTTTCTTATGGAAGCAATAGTTGTAAAAATGAGCTGAAATATATCCTCTGCCCCAAGGTTGAAGTGAAACAGCCAATCACTGATTTTAGTCAAGGTGATACACTATTTACCTTGTAATGATAATGTATGCAAAGAGATACATATTCTTGTCACTTTGCATTATTAAAAGCTATTCTGATCAAGCCTCTGATATTGCATTATTTATGGTTTTATTTTCCATGGGAAATGAATAATAAGACTAGCTGTCATATTGCCTGAAGTAAGAGCTGTGCAGATGTGTACAGGTATCCTTTAAATTTTAGTCAGAAACAAGATTATTGTTTGTTTTAAAAAATAATCTTTCCATCTTTGCAGACTCTAGTTACTAGGAAATAAATACAATAAAGTACATAGGGTAAATTATTCTCTGCAGTATGGGTGTGTCCTCAGAACTAGTTCTTCTCAGAGGGAGAAGAGAACCAAATCACTGTCTGAAAATTCAGTATACTGAAGTCTGGCATCTCAAATGTGCCACTGGAATGAATAATTGGTATATCTGTATGCACCCAGACTTTTTATATTTAAAAAGTTAAATAGTGGGGGACTCAAGTTGATTTTCTGTTATGCTGGAATTCGTAAGGTCTTGTTTAGAGGGAGAGAAGATATAATCTACCCATAGCCAGCTTTTGTTGCTGACTTTTGTCACTTTTGAACATGAAAATAGCCTGAAAATCCTTTTTAAACTCTACATTTTCTGTTCAGCAATATCAGGAGACAGGACTGTTGCCCACATAGATAACACAATACACCTGTTGTGTAGGGCCTTCCTGTAAGTGTCCTAGGAGGGCTTGAGCCTAGGTTCCTAGATTCAACAGTTTCAGCAGAGTTTCACCTGTTTACACTAATTTAATTTCTGTGCAATATGTGCCTACCTGGCAAAATGTACACAGGTGTTGTCAATATTGCTGGGGACAGAAAGTGGCAGATTGCTTTAATATTCTCAGAATTATTAATCAATTTTTCTGACCCATCTACTCATTGAACACTGACTTAAAAGAAGAATGAATGAAGAAGATTGCAAAGTGTTACAAAAAGCTGCATTTAAAAAGAGTTTTCAAATAGTGCCAGAGACGCTGAGACATTAATGTCTCTCTTTGGGTGACCTTTTTTGGCCTTGCCTACTACTTGTACTTCAATTTCAGTGACTCAATTTTCATGCAATTTCTTTCCTCTACAGCTGGTATGCCTATGTACAACTCTTCAAATTAGATTAGCAGAGAACATATGTTATTTCCTTCTTGGTGTTAGCAGATTTCTCAAATGGTCTGCTGTTTTCTTCTTTAATTTCCTTTACTCATTATAAAATAAGCACCTTCTCATTTTGTTCTTGGCAATTGAACTTGAGCCAGTAACATAATTCAGAGCAATTTCTTGCCTCATTCTTCCTCTTCAAGTAGAGCATTTAGAGATTTACTGTTCTGTTTTGTTGTGGTCATTCAGTTTCAGCATGAAGGATCAGGTCTGCACTTTTGGAAGAAGTTATATACAAAGGTGACAAAGTGAGAAAAAAGGACATATTTCAACAAAACTAATTCTTTTGTCCTTAAATCAAAGCAAGAGACTAAACTCATATTCACAATGCTTCTGTTGGTTAGGACCCCCACATATACCAAATTGTCCCCAAATTTAGGAGCTATGGGACAAGACAAAGCAATCTTCAAGTTTATATAGCAGCACACGGGTGTTATACTAATTGTGCAAATCCAGGTACAGACCCTCAGAAAAGGATGTTGATAGTGAAGGTCAGTCACTGCAGTCTGTCAGCTTCTCACTTCTTTTTTTTTTGCTGCCTGGTGTGGTGTCGTTATTACTGCACTGTCATAACCTCTGCCTGCTGCCAGTGTTGTCTTGCTTATATGCCTGTCAACAAGTCGATGATGCATTGCTGGTGTTCATTAGCCCTTATACAATCTTAGTAACTACATCACACCAAAAATCTCTCATTCTTCAGTATATAAGTATGTTGTATTTCTGAAATTGCTACAAAATCCCCTACATTCCCCAGAAGTACCACTTTTTACAGTGTCAAATTTCTGAGCAGTCTTGCAGTCCGATTGAGTTTTAGGAACAGTTTACCCTTATGATTATCCATCATACCTTCATGTAATGCAAAGTGCAGTGACCAGTCTGGTGGGAATAGGCTAGTAGACACTAATGCACATGGGAAGGAAACCTCGTTTCGGTGTGGTGACTGGGAGAATGAGACAATGAGAATGGATTCACACGGTGTCAAACACGTGGCCAAAAAGCTCTGTACTGTGCAGTGTTAGCAGTTCTGGTTGCTGACAACACACACTGCTTTTCGTTTGGTGAGCCGACGTTTCACAATATCTACTTCCTCTTTAACAAAGAAATTTGACTTTGCACAGGGTGGCCAGTGCTGCTCACAGGCACTTGTGTCCTCGTCTTGTTGGCACAGACAGTGGGTACGCGGAGCAGTGTCCGCAGCTGGACACTGTGTCCTGCTTTCTCTCTCTGCACTGAGCAGCCCGCACAGGTGAGGTAGCAATGCCTTCAGCCTATTTGCGTTTCATCTGTTCCTCTCAACAGTAATTCAGTTTCAAGTTGTGGCCTGCGGGTATTTACTACATATTTCACCATGCTTGTTAATGTTTACTGTTTTTTACATTCATGTATTGTGTTTGGTGGAACCTGTTTTCTTGCTTTAGGCATCTAGTGACAACAGTATGTGCCACATCACCAGTAGCTGCTCTGCCAGCTGTCAGCATTGTGCTTACAATTTTAACAACTATGCTTATTAGGTTACTGGTTCTAGAATATGATGTAGCAAGGACAGTTTTTTTTTCTTTATAAACTGCACGATTTAGAAAAAATCGGATCCAAGAGAATTGTGATTATATATTTATACCTGCAATTATATCTGACAATTTGGAAATGCCAATGACTACTCCAGATGAAGTATTTACAGTATTTTATATTAATAGAAAGACAAAGAAGAATACGAAGCCAATTTGTTCAGTGTTTTCATGTACCCAAAGTTAAGGTGAACTGGCTATAGTTCTCAAACCTGGATGGAGTTCTGATCTCAGTGAATTTGTTCTGGCCACAGTGCTCATGCGATTTGAGTTCTGGTGCCTGTTATAATTTGTACCTGATACCAGCATCAAATCTCAGAGATATATATCCACATTTCAACCATTTTTAAAATTCAAGGTAATTGCTGACCACATCTGACAAGCACAAAAAACACAGCCAGATATAATATTGTAATTGCAACACAGCAAAAGTATAGAGATGTTTTAATTGTTTTCTGCATTATTGTAGATGACACTGCTATGAGATACAAAAAATTATTTAATGTGAATATATGGGAAGATGGAACCACTCTTACCTGCATAATTTATCTTATCAATTCTTTTTGAGAGTTTATACCAGCTGTCTGACAATTCAACTCATGCAGATAATAATGAGATTATTACTTGAGTAACTGCCTTTCTAGGAAAATTGTGGTTTTAGAAACCAGTGATTCATCAGAAGCAAATCTGCTTTGGGAAAAGTCAATAGCTAAGCAGCAAACTTTCCACAGTTTCAAAGCACATACACAGACACACACACACATACAAAATTGAAGTGAACATTCTCAATGTTTCTATGACTAATTATCCTATGTAGGTGCCCTCAAACCACTATTAAACCATATCACAGAGGAGGAGTATTACAGTTATTCTGCAGCATAATTTTAAATATCAACAAATAATTTAATGTATCTTTTTATTATTAAAGAATAATTGTATAATGTTTGCTAAGTAGAAAATTAGGTGACTTTGAAGCTGACAATTATCTATGTGTGTGCGCGCATGCGAGTGGCTTTCTGATCCCCATTATTTTTAGTCGTATAAATATGGTATTTATAGTGTTTGTTATTTTTTCTTTGTCATAAAGTATCACTAATGATCTGCACACTAATTAATTTTCTAAAATATGCCCTAATAGTAGTCTGTATTTAAATTTAGGAGTTAGTTGCCCAGAATATATGGTTTTGTAAATCATCTTATTTGGAGATCTAAGGTCTAAAAATCAGAAGTAGCAGCAAATGTTATTTCAAGCTATCTTTTTTCTCTGCCAGTTTCTCTGCTGGCTATTTTTCTAAACAGAATTTGCTTTTATATATTTCATATTTGGCATTCATGAAATGATCTGGACCGTTTCTGAGACATTGTGAATGTACTAAGCAAATCTGGAGGAACAAGTTATTAATTCAGATATTAATTTTACTTCATTAAACTGAAGGTAGAATAGGTAGCTGCAAATGAAATAATTTCACTGAGTTCTGGGTTCAGAAAGGTCCTTTGGAGTTTTTTTTTTTCTGTGAACTGGTATACCTCAGGGTTCTGGTTTTAATGATTGTGCTTTATTTTAATTCTCTGCCTCATTTCTGTGCAAAGCTACCTCTGGATGCATGTGAGCAGACTTTAAAAATGTATCATGATAATAGAATAATTAAACTATTAATCTTCCTATATTTTGGAAGATTGGTAATGCAGCTTCTTTAGTTAAAAGGTTCATTGCCTTGTCCCAGGCTTAAAAATAAGCCCTAGGTTTTTTGTGTGCTAGAGATTTCCTCAGATCACCACTTGACACAGATTAATACCATCTCCAAACCTATGTAACCTGTGCCCTGTAATCACCTATGACTAATGTAGAAGAGAAGACAGGGAAGTGGGGGGACACAGACAGAGGATCAAAAGGGATGTAAAGCTTTACACACAAAAAACTGGGTTGGGAAGTTCATAATTATTTCAAAGAATAGCAATATAAGGTTGTCTTGGATTGCTGGTAAATTTCCCTGGTTTTCAAGCAGTGCTGCTCCACAGGACAGGCAAAGCAAGATGTTCTTCTTATGCATCTAAGGCTTCTATGTCAGCTACCCCAGACCACAAAACTTATTCTTTTAGTGACCTCAAACAGTTTGGGAGAAAAAAATCCTTGGTAATGGCAACTGTGCTGCAAATATGCTGCAAATAAGAGTCCAACAGTAAGTGAAAATGCACATATTCACAAAGCATAGTGACAGTACCTCAAGACTCAGGATTTGCTGATAGCATAAAATTGTATCTAGGTTTTTTTAGTTTTATGTAAGTTGGAATAAGAACTATCTGCAGTATAATTTTTCACAACAGCAGAAAGAGGTTTATTGATGCATGTGGTGGTTGGGATGCTCAGAACAGGGCTTTGTCACCAAGTTTAATGACAGTGCTATTGTAGCTCTCTGTTTTAAGTTCCAGCTTCTTTTTTTTTTTTTTTAAATAAATTTTCTACTAGTGCTTGCTGTCTCTGGATAATAGATGTAGATTTGAAAGCATAGATGGATCAAGAGTAGAAATTTTCAAAATTAGCATAACTCAGTGAAATAGAAATGCTATTATACCTTCAACTGTAGGTTTCTGCACCTAAATTGTTTTTGAGCCTTGCCAGAAATCTAAGTTTAGCAGCTAAAAGAAATAAACTGCAAATATTGCCTGGCATGTCAGTAAGTAATGTCTTCCTTCCTGGGATTTCATATACTTCTCAGGTCTTGAATATCAGTTGCTTTTTTCTTCCTTTTTCCCCCCATCTTCCCATGCCAGTGAAGAAGTTTGGCATTCAGTGTACAACATGCACACTTAATTCGTCTTGCAATGAGTCTGGATTTTAAAACACCTGGAAAGATTCTGTGCATGTTGAATTTTCAGGCAATTTAATTATATGTTTGACTAAGTAGTCTTTTTTTTATTACATCCATCAGTTTTCTGTACTCCTGAGAGGTTTCACATTGCAGAGTAATAACAGAAGTTATCAAAAGTAACTGGATTAACAGTTTTTGCATTCTGAATGCTTTTGCTTTCCACACTGAATTTAGTGAACCTGAAAGCAATGCTACCAAATGAAAATAATGTGATAGTTACTATTTGATGATTTATGTGTTTCTAAAGCCTTCCTATCTGTTGTGTTAAAAAATGCTCTAATGTGATAAGTACAAAATACTACCGGGAAAAGATGAATATTGGAAATGTGAATATTGGAAAATTGCGTTGATTATATTAGTAGAGTTTTTAGGTTTTAGTGGAGTCTTTGTAAGATGCTTAAAAAATTAACTGTTCATTCTACTTAGCTTTTAACATTTATAACATAGATTTGGAGTAAAAGTTTTATTTTTAAAGAGAGAATTAAAAGCCTCTTTTTATGTGAATTGTTTTTTTTTAAAGACAAAACGAAAGTACATAATTCCAGCTTTAAGGTGTATTACTGGCCAATACAGTATAATAATATAAAATTACATAATGCAAAGTTTACACATGGTGGCTCACTAAAATGAGTGATTTATTTATTTTTAATTAAAGTGTGAGCAGGATTTTGCCAGATCTTGTCCAGTGCTGCATTATTTGATGAATTTTTGCTGTGCTGAACACAAGCACTTTTTACGAGTTATTTTTATATCTGGGCTGATTTGTAACAGGTGTCCTCTAAGCATTCATATCTCTTTAAAAAATACTAGAATTTTTTGGTGTTGTATAATGTGTTTCCAGTTTCTGATTTAACTAGCTTAATTTGCAAAAAAGTACCACTTCCAAACCTGTGGTCTTGATTGCTATACTCTATTTGAATAAAAACTGGTCTTTAAAAATGAATTTAGTTTGAAAATATGGATAAAAGCTGAAACTGCAAAGCTCTGGAAGAATTGTTGCTTTAAATTATTCCATTTCAGATGGTTACAGAAGATGATGGAGAATTGGATCCAATTTCCTCCATGGTTTGAGTTCAGTTCCGCTCTTTTAGCTTGTACGATAGGTCTGTATAACTGGCATTGGGAATATATCATCGATTTAATTTCTGAAGTCATTCCATTTTAAAAAAAATTAAAATTCTAGTCTATTGAAATATTGGTTAAGTTTGAGAGTTAGGGCTTGAGCATAATAAAAGATTAGGGTGCTTACCTTATAGTTGAATCCTGAGGCATGTTTTGCATCAACATGGGGTGTAATAATTTTAATAGGAAGACTGGGAGCCCCCACTGAAAGCAATATAATATTATTCTGCTGGGAGGTATAATGTCTAAAATTATTGGCTTACCTGGAAAATAAATAATAATCAATCCCCAGAATCTTAGGTGTGGGAAATTCTTTTCATAATAAAATGGACTTAAATTTGGAAAAAGAATTTTAGGCTGTGGGCTGGGAAACTGAAGTCTAACACACGGGGTCATACATGTTGGGGTAAAAATACTCAAGACTGGTAGTATAAACTCTGTTTATTGAGAACTTTCATTATTTTATCCACTATTATTAATGAATGTTGATAGCCTCTGAAAAATCTATTCATTTAACCTGTCTAAGCTATGTACCAGCACTCTTATTTATTAATAAAGTTTAAATATTTATGTATCTTTTGTTTTGGTTTTATTTCTCTGGGCATTGTTTGGTGCTGGGAATTGATTTCAGTTTCCAGTACTGTCAGGCATGTTGCAAGATACTTGAATTGGTGAAAACAAACAAACAAAAGTGTGTGTCTCCAATGCAGATAGTTACAGAAATATATTAACAAATGTCACACTGCTCTTTATGTATATACTTTGCAGCATTCCCTGCCTTCT
>JAWMRA010000090.1:18396689-18409617 GCA_035584735.1 Pseudotriccus pelzelni | reverse complement strand
ATTCTTATTCTTATTCTTATTCTTATTCTTATTCTTATTCTTATTCTTATTCTTATTCTTATTCTTATTCTTATTCTATTCTGTCAATAAGACTATTTTTTTACTACCTTCAAGGGCTGAAAATTGTATCTTTCATTAAATGACTGATAATCTAACACTCAGTGAAGCCTTAATAGCACCTATCAAACTATTTAAATTTTTTACATAATCAATGAAACAAACATGATTTTCATTTCATTATTCATCAGCAAAGAAAATCCGACAGTATCTAAAGCATTAATTCCTTGAATTGAAACATTCTGACACATGTTATGTTTTAATATTTAACAAGACTTTCATTAAAATTTATGTCAACCCCCTTCTTTAGCTGGGCTTGGACTTTATAAAGAATTTGCCTGACATTTGGTTAAGTCAGTCAAACAGGGTCTGTCTACCAATGTGTTGAACATAACCCACAAAACACCTGAGATCAGGCTTATGTCTTTTTCCTGGAAGGAGAAATATTTGATCAAAGAGTACAACTTGGAAATACAAGTGTCTCTTTCTTTTGTGCTGCTGCTGAAGGAGCAGAAAGCAGATCCATGGGTGATCTGTGGGAGAACTTCATCTCACAGAGCAGCAATTCTAATATGAATTTATTGCCTGGTGTATATGCGTGTATAAATATAAGACACTGTTCCTCTTTCTTCCCTGGAATCTCCAGCATGGATTCAGAAAGCCAGGATGATACAGAAGAACATGGTAGGTAAAGGTAATCGGATTTTAGTAAAAACATGACAGTTTAAAGGCATTCACCTGTGCCATTTCTGAAAAATCTTCTGAGGCATATAACAAGTAGTGCCTTTGTGAGTCTGATATTAGGTCATCCCACAGCACCATAGATAGTTTATTTTTATAATGTTTTTTCCCCATGTTATTTTCTGTTTCTCATTTTCGTTCTTGTGTTACCTTCCTTGCTGGTTAAATAATATCACTGAGTGTGAGACTCCATGACAATATTTCTTCTCTGCTTTCTTTTTGTGATTAAAGTTTTTCATTCCCAGCATATATTTCATAAGCAGTAATAACTGAAAAATTACTTGGTATTTTTATGTATGTATTCCGAGCAGTTTTATCCAACTTGTAGTGGTAATTATTATCTCCTACTTACACATATCTCTCCTTACTCTGCTGCTCGGTTTATTGTTCTGTAATTTATATTCCTCTCTGCTTAGCTTAGAACATTTGTTCATAACAGGACTTACGGTCTCTGGTTTAGCAATGTTATTGCTATTATTGCTATTATTCTCTGTTATTGCTTTTACTCTCTGAACTACCCAGAAACAACTACAAACTACAGTGTTGTAGTATGTCTCCAAATTTGGGTCTGAAAACTGACTTCCTGTCCCAAAGGTATTACCACTGAATAAGAGACAGTGTACACAGACAGATGAAAGAAGAATCCACTGACTCCATCAATTGTTTTGTTTTTACGTGCTTTCTATGTACAAGGAGCCTGACTTTTTTTTTTGGTTTAGTAGGCATAATGATAAAGAAGTCAAAAGAGAACCTAACTGTTCAGACCGTTGCTGTAGCTCTTATCAAGCATGAGTCAGTTGCTGATTGATGGAAACTGTTAGGAGATCGCCAGAATTAAACGCTAACAAACAAGGACTCCTTGATTTATTTATTTTTAAATTTTTACTTTTCTACATATCCTTCCTAATTTTTGTCCAATCAACCGCAACTTGAAGATAGGCAGGGGTATCCAGCTGCCCACATAAGTGTAAGTCTGAAATTACACTTAAATATTATTTTTCTACTGGACCCAAAGCCAGTCAGCCGCTTTTCAAACACAAGTAAATTCTCTCAGTCCTCTCTGAGCTGTATTCATTTGAATTTAGTCTGACAGTCTACTATGATAATATTCAATTGCATTAGATATATGCATCAATTTTAATATATAAGTATTTGTAGTTGAAGCAGAAGTACCATAAAGAGATAGCAATTTGATTTTAAAATGGACACACTAAATTTGCAGAAAACAAATTAATGATGTGTCATCAACCTCCATATGATGACTGAGAAAAGATGAGCCAATAAAAAAGGTAAGCAGACACTTTGTTGTTTAAAGTAAAGGCAACTCCATAGGTTTCTCTGGAGTACAGAGTGTGTCACTTCTAGCAGTTAATAAACAGATATTTCCACATTTTTTAGATTAAGGATTCCTGTTTTGCAACTGGATGCAGTGTTCTGCAGAGTAATATTTTTTGGATTTAACTCATTGGCAGCAATTCTGATGATAAGGGAGTGCATGGTGAGAAGGCAGTTTTTTTGTTAAAAATGGCAATTCCTTCCTGAAGGGAGTACTTTTCTGATGTGATATATAGCAATAATAATAAGTGGTTGTAGATTTAATAGACAAAAAGAATTAAAATTACATTGGCAAGCTCACTCTGTCTGGGAGGGAGTTGTAATTAAGACACATCTCCTTTGCATTATAGTTGTTCTGTCAATTTCAGTGTGATATATTTTGTCATTTTTATGCAGATGTAAATTCTAGTCTTTAATAGACTAAAGAATTTACGTTTTGGCAGAATTATGAAAGACTCTGTCATTTTACATTAGCAGAAGTATGAAAGACTTGCAAACTAAACCCTTATGCCCTGCCTGCTCCCAAACAAAAAAAGGACAAAAGACAGATGTGAAATTTCTCTAATAACACTAACTAGAATATATTTAATGATGTTTTAATATTTATATTATTTCAGAGTAAAATTATGTAAGAATGAAATCGAGCAGATTAATTAATATGAAAGAGTGTTCAACCTACTAATATAATGAATAACAATATAGAACCTTTAAAATATTCAGTGAAAGGGAAAGGGAACTTGCTGTTAAAGGACTGTTTTAAAGTGCATATATTTTATATAACTACTTTTGAGGTGATATAACTTCCTTCAAGTATCAGAAATAGGTTACTTGCAAGAAGCTAAAGAACCTGAGTTCATGTATTTTCTTGTTTGTTTTTATTGGGATTACTTTCATGAAATCATCTGGAACTCATGCACAATCTTTCATTTGTAAAACTGTATGAGAAGGCATGAAAACTCCAAATCTTTTCCAGGGAAAAAGTCAAAGAGTGAAGGCAACAAGACTCTTACAACTCTTCCCATCTTACAGGGGGAAGTAAAGCTTAAGTGAGACAGAAACTAGATGGAAAAATAAATTAGATGGCTGTAAACAAGCAAGAAAGAGGGAGGCTGAAGCTTCCAGAAAGCTAATTAAGAAAGAGAAAATGACCATCAAAATAGGAAAGGACCAGAGGCCAAGAAAAGAAAGAAGAAGGAAAGAAAAAGTAGAGAAATGGAGAAGGTCAAAAGAAACAGCACAAACAGAAAACATCTACAAATATTCTGGGCAACAGCGTGGAAAAATTGTTATGTAATACTGTGATGCATTTGCCTTCATAATGGGATTGGATTTGATTAGCTCAGACAGCATGACCAGTTTTGTGCTCTTAGGGTGTTCGGCCAAAAAGGCAAAAGTTTTCAGTGAATGTATCTTTTTTTAAGATGTAGGAAAAAGAAGAATAAAATGTATCAGTGATATACTTCTAGCCCTCTAGTAACCTGTAAGTCATTGCTATAAGTCTTCGAATAGTGTGTACTTTGAATTTACATCAACCAAATTTTTATTTCACCAAGACTGAACAATTTGCAAGACAATTTGAAAGAGCTGTCTGGCCCATTTTCACTGAATTTTGAAATAGTAGAAACATGTATCTTTCTAGCATGAACATTAATACCAAAAAAGCAAGGATTATGCAGATGAGAATAGACTTTATTAATTACCCCTGAGCATAATCACCAAAATGTAAAGGTGGAATTCCATCCAGAGATAAATTTGAAGAATTTATATATCTTTAATATAAATAAATAAAGTTTTATGGATAACTGCTATTATTAAGCAACTCAAAAGCAGCATGGCTAGCAAGCAAAAGAAGGTGATTCTTCCCCTCTACTTTGCTCCTGGGGGACCCCATCTGGAATACTACATCCAGTTCTGATATCCCCGACATAAGAAGGACATGGAACTGTTGGAGCAAGTCCAGAGGAGGCCATGAGGTTGACAAGAGGACTGGAACAAGTCCCCTTTGAAGATATTCTGTTCAGCCTAGGGAAGAGAAGATTGCTTAGAGATCTCACAGCAACCTTCCAGTATCTGAAGAGGCCTACAGGGAAGCTGGAAAAGGACTCTTCATCAGGAACTGTAGTGATAGGACAAGGGGGAATGGCTTCAAAGAGAAAGAGGGGGAATTTAGGTTAGATATAAAAAAAAAAATTCTTTACTGTGAGGGTGGTTAGCCACTGGAACTGGTTACCCTCCTGAGAAGCTGTAGCTGTCCCATCCCTGGCAGTGGTCATGGACATGTTGGATTAGGCCTTGAGAGCCTGTTCTAGTGGGAGGTGTCCCTGCCCATGGCAGAGAGGATTGGAATTAGATGATCATTAAGGTCCCTTCCAATCCAAAGCATCCTATGATTCTATAATTCTGTAATCTCTGAATGTTATCTCCACATGCAGTGCATGGCATGACTGGTGAGTGCTGATGCCATGTAGTTTTACCAGTTCTTGGGGACTGTGGCAAAGCCAAGGCATTGGGGAAGGCAAACACCATGCTGCTGGATCTGGGCAGAGTGGTGAATCTTTGCAAAATACTTACACAGGTTCATATTTGCAAACATGCATGCCTTAGATGCTAGCAAATGCAGTAACTTATTTTGTAATATCCATTAGTTCATCCAAATAATACAGCTGGAAAATGACATTTAATGCACATTGAATACCCTAGGCTTTTTCATTGAGAGATTAGGTTTCATGAAGTTAACGAAGACAACTTTTGTCTTATCTGGAAATTATAACAAAATACATACAGAGTTATCTACTAACAATATAAATTGAATTTGAGTGAAGTTTGTGATTTATTTAATGCTCCTTTTTAGGTAAAAATTGAACTTCATAAGAGGCAGTGAAACTCACAGTATATGGCTTCCTCTGTTATTTTATTTACCTCTTGTTAATTAATTCCTAAAATTATTCCAGATTACTAGGTTCATTCATTCATTCATTCATTCATTCATTCATTCATTCATTCATTCATTCATATTATAACATAATAAACAAAAAGACAATTTAAGGGACAAAACACACCTTGAAGGGAACACAATATGCTAAGAGAGACAGATAACAGTGTTGAGTTTTGCATATCAACAGCACACACCTTCTGACAGACCAGAGAGAGCTTCCATGTTTTCTTAACAGAGGGAAAGGAACCCTGTGCTCACAGAGTCACTGTGACAGACCCAAACTATTCAACGACGAAAATCTTGTATTGGCACGAGATGCAAACTCTAAGGGAGAGCTTTGCAAATGCCAGGGTGCAGAGCAGCCTCGGCTGTGAAGCACTGTGGGCACACCAGGGAGATCCTGGGGAGGCACAGGAGTGATGTGGCCACTGCCTGGCACAGCGCTGCTCCCAGGCATTTGAATTGGGCTTGGAAATATTGCTCTGACAGCTGCCTGACATGGAGGGAACTTGAAGAGATGTGCCAAATCTTCACTTACATCCAGAAAAAGACCCTAAGGAAAGGAGAGGGTTTTTTCCTTTGTCCTTCTGGCCCTGCATGAATCAATGTTTTCACTAATCCTCAGATCCTGGCTTTTTCAGAGAATAGGTATGCTTCAAAGAGTATTGAAAACTTGAAATCATGTTTTACCTGTTTGTCCATGTCACCAAAAAAATCTATCCTAAACAAGTGCTTAAACAGAAGAATGTTACCTGATTAAATTAAAATATAATTTTAATATCACATTTTAAAAAACTCTTCAGCCTGGTCCCTTTTGCAGTGGTTAGAAATGCATGTTGAATTTTGGATTCCATTAACTTGACTGCAAGTTTGACTCCTCTTGGTGTTTCATATAGCTGTATTTTTCCTGACCTTTCCTTACCTTTTATAGGGTAAGGCTGAGAAACTCAGAAAAATTCTGTAAGGTGAAGCTGAGACGAAGGAGTATTTTACATTGATCACTTCAGTCTTAACCCTCTTGTTTCCTTTTTCCATAAGCTCATGGAGAGATGGAAAAGCATCCTTCTGCAGCTTTTGCAGACAGAATGAACTGTTATCAAAATAAAACATCGTAATTGATCAGCAATGATTTCTTGAAAATAAATGGGGATTTAAAACAATGACCATCAGCTCCAAAGAACTCAGGAAGCATTTCTGAGTGAAATATCCACCCCTGCTTTCTAGTATACATAAAGGTCACAGTGGTGCAGAGCAACCAGCAAAGGACAGGACTGCTGACAAAGGAGCCTTTCCTGGGCATGTAATATAGGGAAAAAGTATGCAGTCTCTTTGGGATATCTGTCTGTGTGATCTCCGCTACAGTAGATACAAAAACGAAGGTGGTTTTGTAACTCAAATTGACCTTTTAACAAACTCAAAGCATCAGTCTGACTCAAAGTCTACTGCACTCTTCAGATGTTTACTAATAAAAATGTGTCATTGCATAATTGCTTAATTCAAAATAAAAATAAATAAGACCAATTTATCTGATCTATTTTACTTGTCTACTTTTAAGGTGAGCAAATCCCGGTTCTTGGCAAGAACTCCACTGACTGTCCAAAGAGCCTTAGAAGAGATAGATGCACATCTGTCTCTATGGGGCAAACCTCCATTTCCTCAGGGGAATGAGGAGGCTTTAAGTAAAGCAAGGCTGTCTAAGTTGCACTTGATTGAAAAATAAGCACACTTTAGGGGACTATCTTACCAATTTTTTTATTTTCCAAAGAGCGAATCTGTAACCCTTGCATCTTGCTGACTGCGAAGTTATCCCCTCTTCAGTTAAGGCTGTCCCTCAGGACTCAATCAGCAGCTGCACACCTGAAATTGTCCTTTGCTCTCTTGGCAGCTTCCTGGGCCTCTGGAGTGACCCTAAATGACATCTGTCCTAGTTACTGGGGCCAGTTTATCACTATATGGGTATGATCAAAACCATGTATTGTACACCCTCTATGTCATTTCCGATGGACTATTAAGAATGGATCGTTTGCAGCAGCTGCCCAGGGCACACCTGACACCTCAGGCTACAAGCTGGGTGTTAAAGACACCAATGACTCAGCTGTGATAACTCCCCTCTGAGGAGGCATTAGCACCTTCACGCACAGCCTGAGGGGTCATCTCTGCTCATGGGCCATACTGGACTGGCATAATAGGCAGCTGCAATGACATAGATCATCAAAGATTCCAAAAATATCCCATGACTCAGAGAGTTAAATCACCCACTGTGAAACTCCCTGCCCTGAGGGAGTTATTGGACATTCCCACCTGAACCTGAGCATATATAATCTTGGGGTTTTGGGACTTTTGGTACCACTTGTCGGATCCAGAGGAGAACCGGAACTCCAGCAGAACTATGACTCTCGACAAGACTGCAATCATTGCTTTGAAAGAACTGTGACCATCATCTGGACCAACAGGTTTCCTTTAACTTTGCACCCAGGGGGCTGTGTTGCTCAGCACAGGGGTCAGTGAACACCATTCTATTCTTGTCCCAGAGTGCTGGGTTACACATCTGCCTTTGTGGGTTAAAATCAGTTTTCTCTGTATCATTGTATTTATTGTAATCTTTTTAGTAAATTGTAATTCTGTCTTAGTTTTAAAAGATTACAACTCAGAAATTAAGAAACTTCAGATGGACGTGTGGAAAAGGAAAAGAACCACTTTTTATTAACAGAGTCTGAATAAGCTACAAATGGTGCAATCAAAAACTTTCAGAAGAGACAAAACAAAGTCCCAATTTCCCAATTTGGGGTAAGAAACCCCTGGCAACCCAGGGAAGGGGGGGGAAAAGAAGGGGGAAGGCAGGACTGTCCCAGCAGTTCAACAGCTCCTCAGAGCCACGTGCACCTGCAACAGCCAGCAGTAGATTGTGTCACAGCCAGTGATGAAGGAGTCCTTTCTCCCACAGGCGAGTCCCAAAACCAGAATACCTCACTCAGATGAGTCGGTCTTTCTCTCTCTCAGTCATCCTCCACGAGGTGTCCTGTGGGGGAAAAAAATTACCTCTCAGGAAAAGAAAAAGGAGGCGGCTAAAACTGGGCTCCCTGCTCTGTCTGGTCCATGGACCAAAAGACTCCCCTGGCGTTCCCCATGGCAACTGTGTTTCCCCAAAGAAATCTCCCTCCCCTCACTCCCATGCTACCCAATTCGTGCAGCTTAGCTCTGTCCCCCTGCCCCGATGCCAGAAGAAATAGATGTGGAGGTTGGAGGGCACAGACATTGGGAAAAAATTCCAACATCTCTTTCCAAACCTGTGACAAATTCTGACTTGTAATCTCTCTTGACTTGGGTTCATTTCTCCTGCCGATTTACTTTTAAACCGTCACAAACTGTCTTCTGTACAGAGGCACAGCTTCCACAACACCTGATATCTCCAGTAGTAGAGATTATGGGTCTGCAAAACAACTTACTCCAAGAACTTTTTTATGGTGTCCCTGGGTAACCCAGATGATCAGAGACGAGAGGCTATGGTTGTTTTCAAACTCAGCACCAGAGACATCATGGCCTCAAATAATCTGAAAGACACTAAAGACTTCAGAGAAAGAGCAAAGACCTTGAAACACTACTCATGGCAAACTGGTGAGCTAAGCGTTTATATAGTCAACTTTTTCTCATTACTAAAGCTTTGCAGGTGTTAACTTCTGTTGAAGACTGCTAAACCAGACTGGACCTGTCTGTAATGTGGACCTGTTAGTTTTTGTGAGCAATGAGATGTCTCAAAGAAGAATTGGAGTTCAATACCACATTGTCTTTTCAGAAATATTTTCCCAATTACAACCGATTTGTAGATGACTCAGCACAACAATATCTAAAAGAAGGCATAGCAGTAGAGTGCATATTCGGAGAGACAGAAAAAACATGTTTCCTTGAAACATGCTGGCTAGAAGTAAGTTGTCAGGCTTCAGGTTTCTGTGAACAATGCCATTTAAATGACAACGATTAACACTTTCTAGAATCTGCTGTATAGAATGACTGACATCTGCTTCACTGTGATGCTCTCTTGCAACTGTAACTTCAAACAATTCACATTCAGTGACTAAGTCAAAGGCTAAGTAATGCAATCCTCCTTCTGATATGCTGTCATGAAGCCACACAATATTGGGATGCTTCAGAAGGTGACCAATTCTAGCAAGTATAATTGAAGTCTTACAAATTTTATGGTTATGTGTATTATATACATTTATATTACCCTAACAGATTAGAAAAGTTAAATAAGGTTTGATTTTTTTTTTACTTGATACTGCCTTGTATTTTATCAAGATTGCTTTGTTACCATGTTCATGCACCGAAAAACTTTTGTTTGAATTCTGCATGAGAGGATAACAGCTACTAGTAATTTATTTGCCTAGGTGCTTCAAATGGTTTCTGTCATTCAGTGTAACTTTGTACCCCTATCACTTCATCAGAAAAAGACTCCCCACATTACTTTCTGTATTGACTTTATGTCTCTGCTTTGCAATCCTCTGTTCCACTTGAATGAATTTTTTTTTTCTTCCTGTATTCTCTGATAATTTCTTTTCTTCTGAGCTTATTACGAAATCTTATGACAATAATTCAAGAGATAGCAGAATGTTATTTACATATTTCCTATTATAGTGTGTATATAATGCCATCCTCTACCTCTCTTCTCCTCTTTCTCAATAACAGAGATAAAAACAGTGGATGAATATGAGGATTCATTTATATTCATTCCTGACAATTAAAAAGCTTACTGTTGTTTTCAAATAAACCATTACTTATTCAGTATCTGAAGCTTTCCAGTTCAAATTTGTTTCCTTACTATTGTCTTCTAGTAGTTCTTTGCGGACATTTTAGTCTCCACCTTTTTTTTTGTGTTACTTTCTCTTAAACTTGTCACACTGAAGGAGGTGGATAAACAAATGCTAGTGCAAAACAAACAAAAGCTTAGAATGCATTGAGTAGGGTATAATCTTCTTTCAGAGTTTCTAGCACGTTGTTCCTTGATATAGGTCAAACTCTCCTTTGGAAGAGTCAGATGACTGTTCCTAAGCCTCTCTCTCCCTTAAGAGCACAGAGTAGGTGACTTATGTGTCAATACTGACTTATTTTCCATCTCACTCACCTTTGTCTTGGTCTGGGGGGAATTTTGCTTCTTTTCCCTTAATTTTCTTGTGCACTCTGATACAGCCAGGTAGGCACGGTGAGAGCTTTAGACCAGCATTAGCACAAATTCAGGTAACATAATTTCCCACTCTGCTCTCAGTGGTTTCCTGTTCTCAGTGGGATAACTCAGTTCATTTATGACAACACTTTTGTTGTCGTAGTTCACAAGAGTAATTACACAGCACTTCTAGAAAATGCCTGTTATGTCTATGATCTGTGAGAAATACTCCTTTGTTTAGAAAATGTGCGTTTTGTTACTAATTTTAATTACTATTCCTTATTGCAAAGTCAATGAGTGATTTCTGCTGTTAGGAAAGAAACATGCTCAGCAATAACTTCAGTAGGAATGGAAAATTTCTAATTTCCAGGATGAAACAAATGCATCAATCCCAATTTCAGCCATATCAAAATGTTCCATTTTTTGAGGGTAAATATTGACCTCTGATAAAGGCAGCAGTGTTGTGTTCTGATATCATTTAATTTTGCAGTGAGTATGCTCGTGCAAAAGGTAAATATTCCAGTGATTATTCAGTTCTTCTCTGCATGAAACCCACGTTTTCCTGCAAAATGCTTTAACTCTGTAGAAGCAGCGTTCTCTGATGGCAAACTATCCTGTGGAGGAATTTCTAGACAGCTCAACTCATGATGAAATATTGAGCTGCAGCAAATATTTTTCTCAACTCTCTGTTTAAGTTTGCTTCTGGATGTGGGAATTCAAAGCTAAAACTTCTCCAATACTTTCTTGATTGTTCCAGTGAATGCATCTGTTGCTGGTTCAGACAGTTGTGGAGGAATATGTGATGATCTTTTGTATGAGCTAGTAAAATATGCTTATAATTTTCCTGTAACCTTAATGCCATAGTTAGAATACATTTATGTTTATGTAGGTGTTCACTACAGTTATCAAATTACAGACTGTAGCAACGCAATGGCTTTAATCTTCATAGAGTCCTTTTTTATTATTTGTTTTTATTTGCAGCTGCTCATATATTTCATTTGTGAGAAGCTTTATACCCTAAGCTACTTAAAGAAAATGCTAATTTGCTGTAGCCCTAATCCTGCTTTTGATGAAACCTCATTTAAAGAGCTTTATTTATACTGCTGTGTTCCGTATTCCTTCCTATTTTTGTGGAGTTTTTTCATAGTCTTTCATACTTTTTTCCTATAAAGGTTTTTGATTATGGGAGCAGTTGTTCATTTATCACCTATTGGAGGACTCAGAATATACAACTTTTAGTTGTTGGGTTTGGGCTCAGACTTTGTTCAGAGAGGGAATTCACAGTTATTTCCAGAACCCAACTCTGTTGCTGTTTATTGATAGTATATTTCACCAGCTTAACAATCACTTTTGGCAACTGATGGCATTGACCAAAGCTCTATTTCAAAACAAGTATTAAGTAGCAAAACAGGATTTAAGAAATACAAATTACTTGTATTTCATAATGTTCACTTTCTACTTTGCAATCTTCTTGCTTATTTGTACTGCAAGTACAGTTACTAGGCAGGACCAGGGTGGTCTGGGGAACTGGACAAGGAATGTGCTGAGTTTGGCAGAAGGTCAACTTCTCTGTATCTAGCCTGAAGAAGGCACATGTGGCAGCCAGAAAGCCAGTAAGGAAATGAAGCAAAATGCTGCAGGCAGGATATTCTGACTGTGGATCACGAAGGAGGTTGTTTTAGAGGAGAAAACCTTACATGAGAGCATGAGGGATGGAGAAAACTCTGTAATTGAACATTGGGCATTATGTCATCACTGGAGGAAAAGTAAAGTAGATTTGGAACTGGGAGCTGGATAATGATAAATCTGCTGTGAAGATCCCAAGAAGGCAAAAATGGACTGCAGAGTTGCTAAGCCCAATGAGGCAGTGTGACACACAGAGAAAGTAGGAGGCATTGTAGGCCGTTATACTAGTACTAAAGGATTTTTATATATAAAGGTTGGGATAAGAACTCAATAAAATGGGTATTCTTGGGTACTATATAAGATGAATACAGATACAGGTTAGAATTTTTCACAGTAGTACTTCAAGAGTGTGTGGGTTTTTTTCTGTTTGTTTGGGGTTTTTTTGTTTGTTTTTCAAGAATATGATAATTACCTTATTAAAATTCAGGTTTATTTAATCCATAGAATTCTTTTCATGCATTAATGTCTTGGTTCTTAGGGGGTGTTATTACCCGTCCCTGAAGATGAGAGTAACTCAGCTGCTTGTTAATAGATCTCTTGGGGCAGATTAGAGTGAAACAACTCTGAATGACAGGTGTTCACTTCTATCTATCTAATCTAATCTATCCACACATATACAAATATGTATATATAGGGTTTATTTTAGAACAATTTGGTTGCAATGGAAAGGAGGTATACAGCTGTTTTGGTTATTATCTGTAGTAAGAGAGCATTATAAAAGTTTAAAACAGGTGTTTTGGTTATAAGTACTATTTAAGCATGTTCTGGGTTTCACAGCTATTTGATTTTAACAAAAAATTTACATAATAGGAATTCGGTTAACATTATTTCAGAGTTTGGATAACTTGTTTACTCATGACATTCTTGTTAGAGTTAAAATATGTTTTGAAAATTCCTCTTGAATAAACAATATTATTATGATGAGTCTAGAATTCTTCTAAAGGTTTTTTAAGACACTGAATATTTAAACTTCTTCTTTTTTTTTTTTTTTTTTTTTTTTTTTTGTAAATTTAAAC
>JAWMRA010000090.1:18377181-18390448 GCA_035584735.1 Pseudotriccus pelzelni | reverse complement strand
CATTTTTTTTTTTTTTTTTTTTTTTTTTTGTAAATTTAACCAGTGGAGAGAAGGAACGACATTTTCATTGGGCTTTTGTGTGGTACAAAATTCTTGGTAAAAAAAGGCATTGAATATTTGAAGCATGAAATTGAAAAATCATGCAGATTAAGAACATTTATGTTACAGCTGTGAGGTGTATATTCTGAGTAACCTCGCATAAAAGTAACATGCACTCCATTTACAGCAAACTTGACAGTCAGGTGATCTCCATTTCCTAGACTACTAACATCCTTGAAAATGTTGCCCATTAGATGCTCCAACATGATGAGAAGGAGCTGATGCTAAACAGAGAAACTGCAACAGGATGTCCACAGAATATTCTTTTCTCAGTTTATATTATGTAGACATGTAAGAGCTGAAAACCATTTTTGAATGAAGAATTTCAGTCACCTGATGATCCAAGTTATTCATAGTCCGAAGAAATCTTTTCAGAAGACTGTCCCGTGGGATGAGAACTTTCCATCATTAGGTTCATGTCAGACTGCCAGTATTCAGACAGATGCCAAATGTCTAATTATGAAAAAAGTTGGTGGAGTTTATTAAGGTCACACAGGTTATGTCTACATATCTTAACAAAGCCATGGCTTGTTTCAGTTTGAACTTGGGTCGACAGGTTTGACAAGAACCAAAATGAGAAGATATAGTAGCTCAGCAGTTTCTGTCTTAATTTTGGATTGAAGGAATGAAATCCATTAGTGGGCAAGAAAATAAAAGTCCTTGTGTATCTTTGAGAACAAGATAGAACTAGTAGTCTTGTTGTCATGCTATTTGTGAACACTAGAATTCATGTAAACTCGGGAAAGTAAAATCATGCAGCTTTATGTACAACGTTTTCAGTATTAAAACGAAAAACTATGCACACAACTGCCTTTTATTTGCCTGTGGAGCCTATTAATATTAGTGTTCACAAACTCAAGCATTAGTGACTAACCAGTCAAATGAATTCAATCAGCATTTGCAAACGGAGACTTCTCAATTTAGAAGATTTACCTAGACACTGGTAAAATCATAGTATTAAAGCTGACTGCAGTTATTTTAAGTCCTGCCACTGGAACTCATTGCTTCAGCTAATGGTATTTTAAAGCTGTGTGTTAAGATTTGTCTACATAGAAGTGATACATGCAGAGAACAGTAATCATATGCTGGTCAGCCAGAATGGGGGGTAAGATTTAGTCGGAAAGCTCTGCAGCTGCTTGAACACTTGTTTCCTTACAGGCATTTGAAATATCAGGAGATAAAAGCAGGTTACCATGAACTATGTCCTAGTGGGAACAAAAGGTGCTTGGAACATTAAGGAATTTATGAGTAGGAGCAGCATGCCAATACCTAATCCAATGTACATTTCCCTCAAGTAGAACTCAGACTGAAGGTTTTTCTGGCAGAATGAAACATTAAAATTAATTTACTTGAAATAAAAGGTAAATTGTTTTTGCCTTTTAAAGGATATTCTTAATTTTTTCTTAATAGTACACTTGGAGGATCTCAGTGCAGGAAGCACACACTCAGCTTTCAGTGATAGGATGCATTTTTGCAACCCATTAGAAGATGGCACAAAAACCTCTCACCTAAGCCATCTTTCTAAGCAGCCAAGTAGTAGAAACTTCTGCTTGGAATATAGGAAATAACATTAAACTAGTCAGGGAGTCTATGTCAACTCAATAAGCATGCTTATGTGGTGAAAAAGAAAGATGATTTTAAGCTACAACATTTAGCCCATCTTCAGAATAGCGACATTGTCATTTGAGACCTTTTTAAGCATCAAGGGTTGAAAGCATGGGCCTGAAAGCACCTCTCAGGCAGGATGAGGCTTAAAATATATTTGCCTAGCTCTCAATGGGAAGATGGTCTCTGTATATGCTGGAAAAACAAAGTAATACAGTCACTTGGCACAGTGGAGGTGTACCTGAAAGCACTACTAAGTGAGACCTGAACCCCTTCTGCCCTGTTTGACAGGTTTAGGAACACCAGGCAGAGCCAAAGGTGATGGTGGTGCAGGAAAGTCATGCACCAGCCTGGACTTGGACAAGAAAGTCTCTCGGTGTGTAATGCCCTTTTGCAGCTGCTGACAGAGATGAATTGGTTATTTTTCTAACAGACAAATGATCTTGCTAGTTATGTTAGTTTTACAGAAGTAAACACTTATAAGTCAAGATACATTTTTAAGGTTCAGTAGGTATTTTTAAAGGATAGGTGTGAACTATTTCAGTATGTTATTTTAGCTACATGAATAATGAAGTAAACTGACTGAAAAAGCTAGGGCACTTTTAGTTTTTTTTTCTTTCCTTTTCTTAAACTTTGGTTTTGTCCTAGATTTAGCTTTTACATTTGTTTTTTCTTGCTCTTTTCTTTGCTCTTTTCCCATATGAGTGCTTAATAATAATAATTAAAAAAAAATCCCAAACCAAACAGTTTTGTTATATAGGAGTGTGTTACACATATTTTATTCTTTCCCATCTCCCCAAACCTCTGCATTCAATTAATGTCATGAAAATATAAAGCTTCCTATATTATGTTGAAATAAATTACAGCTGTAGTAATTTGGAATGGTAAGATAGAGAACATATTAAAGTTGGGCTATTTTTCATCTTTTGATTGAAGGACATTTTAAATACAGTATGTTCTTGGTATGTAAAAAAAAAATTGAGATAACATGTATATTTGAAGTGCTGTGTGATATTTTCTGTTAAGTTTCTACTTGTTTTATGTATTTCTATGTTTTCTTGGTGTTTGGATTTTTTTCTTTCCCTTTGACATTTCATTTTCCTGAGTAGCAGGGTAGAACACCCCTGTGGAGAGTTTTACACCGAATTTGCTTTTACCTATTTCCTGTGTTCAGTCCTAGAAGTCCTAAGAATGAGAACTATTGGGAAAACTTTTACCTCTGAGTACCACTTTACCCTCATTTCAGAGACGAAAAGAAAATCACTGCGCACAAGTACCCAGGTTTGCCTTACAGCAGCATATCAAAATATAAATGGAAGGAGGGTAGTGAATGATTATACTGTGTTTAGTGACATCATATATCACATGAAAGTAGGATATACATTTTAATTCCACCATAACCTCTGCTATATTTACAAACAGGAAATTAGACTAAAATACAGAGGGCAAGCATGAATAAAATGTGCAACATTATAACATTGTATGAGAACTGAGAAACTTTTTTTTTTTTTTTTAATTTAGTTTTTGACTCCTGTGTGAGCATAGTGTAATGAGCACTGTCAGTATGGTCACACTTCTCACTTATGTTCTATTTATTTTTTAAAAAGCTTGTTCGTGATCTCTAGGTCACACTCCACAGGTTGAGAATGGTTGTCTAAGCACTTGGAGCAACTAACACATGATTCAGAAGACCCACATTCAGTTCACAGTCCAAGTGTGGCAACTTGTTTAGAGTCTATCTTTCATTTTCGATTTTGCAATACAAGGGAATAGCATTCCACAACAATAGCCCATGCATGAAAGAAGTTAAGTTTGTTAAAGCAATATGCTATGAGAGATTTTTATACAAGAAAATACACATACAAGCAGACACATGCATGTATCCTTCTGATCTGTAGTAACACTTTTATTTTATTTACAGAGCTTAGCCTAAAAATCAATATTTTATGGATAAATATGTACTATTACTATACTGTCTATGGATAAAGATGAAGTACAGTATTCTTTAGGAGACAATATTTGTTTTCCTTTCTGCAGAACTCCAATCATAAATATGATTATTGTTACAAGACTAGTTTCAAATTGTAGTTGTTGCATCAGTGTCCAAAGCAACTTAATTTGTCAGGTTTTTTCTTCTTATTTATTGTGGAGTACACTGTACATAACTCCATAGCTGAGTTACTGTTTTGGAATGTGAGCTTTAGCAACCTTAAGATGATTGTATTTTGTTTGATATTGAAATACTGCAGTACTATAAAAGATTACCTTGTGGACTGAAAATAAACTGCATATTCTGACATATGTGATGTTCGGCTTTGAATAGAATATTGTCTAGCTGCTCTGCCCAGGTGCACTTTAAAGCCTAAAATAAAAGATTTATCTTCAGGATATATTCACCATCAGTATTTTGCATCAGACATGTTTGCAAGCTCTATCTGCTGTTATATTTTATATTTGCAAGTTTCACATCATGTAAATACGTTGTTTCCTTCAGCTGAAACTAGGAGGCTGAACACATAGGTGAAGTACATTTAAGACTAACATTTCCCTGTCAGTGTCTTAACAACAGAATGGTTACCACTAGAAATTATACACATCTAATGTAACAAAGATAGATAATGAATGTTTTGATCTGAAAGCATTTTAAAATCTTGAAGTCTTACTAATTTGAACTTTCCTAATGCCGGTACCTAGTAATTTGTGCACAAAAGTCAATGGCCTCTCTTTATATTTCTGCAAAGATTAAAAGGAATAAAGCTGTATTTCAAAGTCTTTACACATCACTGTAATGAGTAAATTCTTACAGAATGTTTCTTAATATAATTTGAACCTTTATTATAACCAATGGAACTAAAACTTACTTGCCCCTCACAGGTGATGCAGGTATGATACACTGTTGTTATGTGTCTTATTACATTCTTTCTTCCACGAAGTGAAGCAGTTTCCAGTAGTTTTCCCTGTCTCAATAGTAATGAGTGAGAATATAGGCAGAGTCTCGCTGGTGCTGTGCTCACTGATGGAGGAACAGCGTTCATTAGGGACTGGGTTACGGCAAATTTAGGAGGCACTTAGGGCAGCCAGGATCCTCCTGCTGACAAATGAAGACTAGAGTCTGAATCTGCTCTGTAGGCATACAGCTTCAGGTTAATATTACCCCCAGTACACCCCTCGGTGCTAACAGATTATTTTGATAACATAGTGCCTGCAAACCCTGTTGCTTTATTTGGTTCCATTTGTTTATTTTGGTCACTTTGACATTCATTGTTCTGAAGAGCTAATTCCTTTCTTAAATAAGAATGGAAATAAACTCCCAAAAACCCTAAAAAAACAACCCTGCTTTCTCATTAACTACAGGTGGTCTGTGCACAAGGGAGTTGATGCTGATTGCAAGTAACTTTCGCTCACAAGGAATTCCTGTGGCAGAAGGCAGATACTTAGCATTGAACAATACAATGCAAAGAAGAGCAGTTGAAAGGAAATGCAATACAATAAATTTTCCTGAACAGTGAATCTGAGTGTGCCTAATTTCTGGAACGTAGGCCCTGATCTCATTCTGAATCTCTAGATATGAATTCTATTGCCTTGTGGTTGGGAGTTTCTGATATAATCAGGCTTTGCAGATGGGGAACATGATGTTAGAATTATTTGTTATTGAGATTGTTAAGCCCATGATTGCAGTAATGGAAAAAAATATTGTATCTCTTTCATGTGTACTTTGACCGATGTTTCCTAACTGAATTTTAAAAAATGGACTTACTTACACAGAGTTTTAAGTAGACACTACTGTTCAACATTTAATTTCACTTCTGTCACCAAAATATGTAATTTTGTTCTCCAGGCATGGACATCTAAACCCACTATGGTTAAAGTACACAATTTTTGTAGCATTCTATTTTCTATAAGGTTAAGTATGACTCATTGGAAACATCTAAATCCTGATTGGTGATTCACCACCAAAGCAGTGAATTACTGCTTTTGGATACAGGGTGGCCAAGGTAGGTCATCAAAGATAAGAACAAAAAGAGAACAAACAGATGACTCATAGCGTTGACAGCAAGACACAAGAATCATTCAGAATTTTGTGATCAGTTTAACAATGTTTCTCATGAGAAAACAAAACTAAGCTCTGATGTCTGCTGCTTTTTCCTTCCTTCCACTGAAGTGATGTGTAAAGGCTTAAATAAAATTGTAATCCTAGACAAAACTGCTATTCCAAGGAACTTATATGTAATTTTAAATAATTTTTGGTAATTGAGTGAAATGGATAGTGTGAGAGGACGAGTGGAACACTAAGCCAGTAAAATTTTATAGGAAATTGTACGCACCAAAACAAACTAATGGGAAGCATTTTTCATACAGATGAATAAAAAAGAACTTGCCCCAGCTACTCCTGTAAGTAACAATGGATTTTTGCACACATCACAGCAGAATATGGTTTCATTTTGGCACTGAGTGGAGGCAGTGTTAACCTGGGACATCCGTTTGCAGAAATATTCTTGGTTTTTGAAGAGTACCATAAGGCTGAGAAATGCTTTGAGAACATCCCAGTAACAGGCTGTTAAAGCTGGTGTTACTGGGGCAGCATAAAGGAATGTGCCTGATCTGACACCATTTTAAGATTAAATATATCAGATCAAGCAGTGTTGGAGGTGCTACATAGGAGGGGAAAGAAATCAAGAATAATCTGTAAGTGAGAAAGGGAAGCTGACAGGATAGTGGGATGGGTTAAAAAATAAAAGAAAGTGGGTAATCTTGGCAACTACAAAGTTGCTATCAACAGAAACCTTGAAAGAGTATTTTCTGTATGTGATGTATATCTATACACTTGTATTTGTTGCATGTATTTTTCTGGTGATGGAGTTTACGGTGGTACTAGTAATATCTCTGACAGACTTTCCTAGGAAAAAAATACTTACATGGAAAGCTTTTAATTCCAATTAATATTGTTTATGACAAGCAATTAATTGCTTCCTGCACTGGAATTGTTAAACAGTTACATCATCTTAACTTTGTGTTCCCCAAAACTACCTATATTTTAAAAATATTTTGGACTGATGAAACTACTGCTGCAAGTCAGGCATCCCTCCAGAGGTTAAGATGAAAGATAATTATCTTAGCATTGCCAACATAAAAAATATTAACTGTAGTCTTAGACGAAAGGCAGGTCTTCTCCTCTGTCTGTAAATGCCTAAATTACTACTGAACAGTGAGTCAATGTCTGCGTAATAGCTCTTGGCCTCCAGAATTGTCTTTGCATATGCCTGTAATAGTTTCAGAACTTATGTCTGACACTTTTGCTCTTCTTCTCTGGAAAAATTAGATCAATGGAAATGGCTGAATGTGGTGTTGACCAAGTATTTGCGGATGACTAAAAGTTAAGAGATTTAGTACTCTGCTTTGATAATATAAAAAGGACTCAGGTCTTCAGCTGAAGGTTATTCTGGTCTTTTGCAGGTAAAGTAAATGCTAATGAGGTAAATAGCCATGGACATTCTAACACACAGTTAAGGTTTTGTAAATTGCATCACTCTGCCTCCATCCATTATTGTTTCAGTGTCTAGAAACATTTGCTGAGTTCATAAACAATCCTGCGAACTGAATTTCCTAAGAGCTTGTCCTTTCATAACTCTGTAGTGAGTCCGTGATTGCTTTGACTTCTAAAGGATCATCAGGAATAGCTACAAGCTTAAATGTAGCCACAAAACCAGAACACGCTGACTCACCCACAGTGTCAGCTGTCACTGGGTGGGTTTAATGAAGGAAAATATGTGTTGCAGATTCAAACACCCCAACCAAAATGAAGATTTCTACAGATATGTCTAAGGTAGATCAGCCTTGTTTTAGTGTGTGAAACAGGAATCAGTTTCCTTCTTATAATTCATAATGTTGGTACTGCTTTCAGTATAGAAATTAATAAATCACACAATGCCTCAGGTAAAAACACCATTCGTATTTTATAAATACTATTCTGATTGTCCTTATAGCATTAAGATTATGGCCATTCTGAATGTGAAGGATCAAATCAGAGGCTCAATCAGTCTTTGTAATAATGCAGCTAAGGTTTCTATGCAAATGTGGTGTCACATAATTAACAACATGGTTGCTAATTGCCAAATCAGTTATGATTATTAGTGCCATCTACACATTGTTCAGCATAAACATTCTAATATATGTTTCTGACTATAAATACATGGGGCACTCTTTTGAGAAAAAGAACAACTTTCAAAAGGACAGTAAACAATATGTTTTATTTAAAGCTAATGACAGAATGTTGTTTAATTACATTTAGGAATGCTGGCATTTTTTAGTGCTTATAGTATAAAATGGTTATCAAAGGATTTGCAACTGCTGATGGTCTAAGTAAAGTTTCTTAATTCTTTCAGACACAAAAAGAAGGGAGACTTTTTACTGGATTTTAAAATTAGTCAAGAATAACTTCACTCAGTGAATGCAAGATCTACATATCCCAACATTTTTATTCGTTTGTTGCTGTGAATTTGTTCATGAAGATAGGTAGTCTGAACGATTGCAAAATAAGGTCTACCGGCATAGCAGACAGTAGAAAGATGAAATGTAAAGGGAAATTTCAGGTATCATTATGCTTTGGGATCAGTTTTTCTACATGAGTTGACCAAACGGGAGCAGAATCTTTGTTTAGGGGTAGAAATGCCATATTTAAGGCAACATCAAAATAGATTGTCTCCCTACAATCTCAAGACATGCAGATTCAAACGCGCTGTGCTGGAAAGTTTGGGTTTTTTGAGGTTAGAATGTTCTTGGCTTCCTATGTACACTTGTGAATGTAGTGGGGAGGCTTTGTGCCCTGGTCAGAGTTTACCAGAACTGTGTGCACTAGCTAAGGGTGTTTTGTGGCCACAGAAGCACGAGTCCTGGACATTTGTGTTGGAGTATGCAGCTGGTAAGAATCAGAGATATTGCCTCTGACCTCCTAGGGACATGCTGTTCCAGTTTCTTTATGGTTTGGACGACTTGTTATGATGCATTTGTTAGAAATTCTTTGCTACTGTCCTCTATTTGAGATAGTTAACTTTTTCTTGTCTTCTTTTTTTCCTTGTTGAAGATTGTAGGTTTCTTTGATGTGATATTAAAATACAATAGCAGACTTTCAATAATTTCTCCATGAACGCAACTTATGATTGCCACAAGAAGTAAAGGTAAAACTTGTTGTTTCTAAGATTCTCTGTTCCCTAAGAAATTGAAATGATCTAATTTTTTAAAGTTTACTTAGGCAGAATTATTCTTAATTCCACCAACAGCTTTGACCCAGGTTTTTACTAAATATGATTTATTTTATCATCATCTTTGTATGTTATAACATGCATTAGCTAAATCATAAAATGGTCATTAGAGACTTAGTAAAGACCAGAAGGATTATCACTGTACTTACTTGATGCTTGCTTTTTGCAAAATGAGTCATGGAACAGCTAACAAAACCATAAAATTTTGGAAGAAATTAAGCTGTAATTGTGCCATACAGCATATGCCATCTGTTTCCAGAGTGTTGCTAAACATCATAATGGGCAGAGGGAAGCAATCAGTGCTGTACTGTACAGGGGTCAATCATTAGGGTTACCCTGGCAGTCCAGAAGGATGCTGACCTTCTGAGCTGTGCTGGCTGGGAGGATTGTGCTGTTGACTTTGATGCCAGTGCTCCTGAGGGCAGGACAAAGACTTTGACTAGGGCCTCCAAATACAGTCTCTAGTTAAACACTCTTCTGAATGTCAAATGATTTTGTTAGAGACATGGAAAGAGAAATTACTCTGTGCTAGATTAAATTGCTCATCCATGAAACTGAGTATGTCTTATGTCTTGATTTTGAAGCAAAGAGCAGTTCCTTTTCCCGTGGAAAAGCCACTGCCAAATATGTCTTTTAACATCATGAAGATATCATATGTAGAAATGGTTTGAAGTCTATGCTAATTTTCCTGACTAAATGTTGTAGGTAGATAGCTATGGGGACTTGGGCAGTCTGGAGTTGTCCTATGTGTACCCGAATCCATGAGAAGTCCGCTCCCTTACAGTACCTTTGCACTGTGCATTTATACAGAGATAATTGGACTTATGCACACTATGTGGAACTAGAAAAACATATTTGTATGCAGGTACTAAAATGCTTATGCCATATAAGCTTGTGCACAATCAACCAGCCAGGAAGTAAGTGTGTGATAGATGTGTTTACAAACAAAATGTTTTTCAATTAAGAGATGTGTAAAATTCCAGAGAAATGTCAAAGTAAAAGGTGGCCAGACACTTTTGAGTGATAAAGAATCACAGCAGACTGTCATTTTTGTGAAGATAATGACAACCTGTGAACAAAAAAAAGAAAACCACAACAACAAAAGAACAAAAAAGGGCGTCTCACTATATACATTATTAATAAAAAAAATAATCTCTCAGCTACACTTTTTAGCGAGATGAACATTACCACAGTGTGCTTCAAAAGGCCAGTTTTAACTGAAAGCCAATGTGTAAAGATCTTCCATGTTTTGTAACTGCCAAGAAGTTCTTATTATCTTATAATCTTTTTAGACTGCCAACCTTAAATAAAATGTGTGGCTTTTTTTTCTTTTTTTTTTTTTTTTCCATTCAAGTCACCTGTGTTGAACAAGAGTCTGATTTTCCATTTTATAGAGTAGTAATCTGAGCATTAGCACAACTCCCTGAAAGTGAAGAGAGCCAGTGTTGTGAAATCATGGCAGAGAACAGAATCTATGCAAAGTCAGAAAAAAAAAAGAATAATGTAGAATGTTTCTTCCTCTTGCTTTCTCCCCTGCGCTCTCTAAAGAGAATGTGTAGAGTTGGGTAACATATGACTGTGGATTATGGTAAAAACTCATTTCCAAGAGCCAGCTTGGTCTTCTTTAGGTTTCAATTTTGTGTAATATGGAAAATAATTAGAAATAATTAAATAAATTATGTTGGGCAGTCTTGAAAAGTCACAAAACATTAAGATTTTTAAAAATCTTTTCATCACATTTTTTACCCTTTTATTTCCAGGGTAATTAGTTGAACAGGAAGGAAAATCATGTTTGCAAACAACCACTGAAAACCAGTTCCTCTCTTGTGTTCTTAGCGTTAAAATTCTACAAAATACCCAGGCGATTAGGCCTATTCACTCTCTTTGCTGGCATTGTTCCTCTGGATGTTGAGTTGGAAATATCTCTGGAACTGAACAATTTTTAATTGTGCTAGTGTTGAATGCTATGCACATTTCAAAATCTTTTAAGCATGACCTTTTACAGCCCTGACCTTAACTATGCCATTTTGAGATCAAGAGCTGTGCAGAAATGTTTTGCCTCAAGTCAAATAGGGATACACATAAATAATGTCTGCCAGAGCTCCCAGGCAGAAGTAAGTGGCCTAATGCTTCTACTTTTTGTAAGATGCAAAGTACTGCCATCATCTAGGTCTCTGTTGCCCGCTTTAGGAGATTTTGCATAGTAGTTTCACGCTTCACAGTAGCATTGAGTAGGATCTTTTCCCTCCAGCTCCTTTACTGCAAGATGGTGCCTCTGGGCTGTGCCAAACCTGGGTGTCCTGATTGCAAATATCTCACTGTCTGTATGATGGTCTATAGCATGTCAAATGCAGTGCTGTTTTTAAATGCAGACATTTCCCATGGAAGATCTTTCTTGATGAGCCAACCCTGTGTTGCTCTTACCAGTTCTAAGTTCAGGGCGATTTAGCTGATTAGGACTGATGAACCTTGGTTGCACAGTAACCCCAAAGGTTATTAGTACCTTTCAGATGATGGGTCACATGATTTCCTTCATACTTTTTTTGTAGATACATGTGAAAAGGGCAGTTTTCACTGGCATAACTCATTCTGACCAATATCCTATGAAACAATTAACATTTTTTGAATGTGTGCTGCCTATTCATTAACTTTCATTAAAGCAAATTGAAGATTAAATTAATTTTAACAGAAGGTTTTATTGATGCTTAAGCAGTGCTTTTCTCTGAGGTTTCAGGTGATTACTGTTATAACAAAATTTTCATTTACTACAAAGAGAAAAAAGCAGATATAATAACAAAAAGGGGAAAGGACAACATTTAATGCTGTACTTTCTCAAAACTGACTCTTAAGACTAAGGTTTTAAGTTACTGAGTAATCCTTTGTATGGTTTCCTAGGGTGATTGAGGAGATTTTTTTCACTCCAAAGAGTAACAAATTCGGTTTACTCGTTGAATTGATATAGAATTAAACTTGCTTTCCCCACAACAGAATTTGCTAAAGTTTTTACTAGAAGTAGTGCAATGGAGTAATTGATTTTTGACCAAACAGTCTTCTTCTGAGTTTGCAGCCACTAGTGAGGAAGGGGGGTAAGTGCAAACAGAGAAGTTGTTAAAGTTATGGGCTAGAACTCTGACTATATAGTTAAGTCTGCTAATAAAGACACAAAGATCTGAAAGATGACTTGTGTTGGGGCCCCACTTAATGCTCAGGGACACATTTTTCTTCCTTTGCTTCTTACCTCCTACAATGTAAGGGTTAGTTTGGAAATTAATTAAATTCCGATAGCTGTTAACAGTTAAAGTAATTTCGGAGAATGTAAGTTATTTGTTCTTCCATGGATACAGGAAAGAAATTCATATGAAACTGATTTTCTAATAAACTATTATAACAGTTGGAGAGAGCAAATACCGTTGCTAAATTTCAACCAATCCCATCCTCGCAGAATTCTATTGTAGAAATTACTATAAAAAGTAATTTGTGTCATCGTAGGATGTTAGTTTTGAGGGAATTGCGTTTTCTTCCAAGACGATTTATTGTAATGTTTTGTAGGAGTAAACAAGATTTTTTATCTGTAATCTGGATATGGCCATACCATGTTGATTTCTTATTATCTGTGCTCTGTTGTACTGATTCTTGATAGAGGTCATACATATTTTGGTTATGAACATACCTGGCCCCTGAGCATTTTAATTCTAATTAAAATGCTGGCCACACTGGGAAATGTTATTACTTTGCTGGTGTCATTATTGATCTAAAGTGTACATCATAAAGTTAGTAAAACCCATAGTAAATGAAACCTATCAATACAAAGACCTATATTTTTGTGTAGATTGGAGAAAATGAATCTTCAAAGTTCTTTAGTTCTGAATCACTTGTAAGAAAAATAAACCTGTGAACTGCTCAATGACAATCTTAGGTAAAAAAGCTGAAATCAAGAGACTGGGTGAGAAAAAAGATAACAGAAATTCTTCTGGCAAGTTTTGTATTCCTTATATACTTCAAAGATGAGATATTCTTATTGGCTTTTAAAACGCCTTTATGTTAGACAACTTTTTTGCAGATGAAAATAAACTTAAAAATAATAGTTATGTAGGGAACCTAAATTTCATTCCTGCTGCATATCAGCATCTGGTATGTTGGCAGAGGACTTGAAAGATCCAGATAAAGTTTCACTTAGCTGGATACAACGGTAAATACAATTAATAGTGATAAAAAGTCCTTCTATAATTGTTGGAGATGGCCAGGACAAGGAGGAAGCCTATACCAGGTGGAGAGGAGAATTCCTGACTGAGGAAAGCACAGAA
>JAWMRA010000090.1:18358765-18369932 GCA_035584735.1 Pseudotriccus pelzelni | reverse complement strand
TTGTTGTAGATGTAGTTGTTTAGTTTTTATTTTTGCTAGTAATAAATCCTAATATTATTTTCTCCCCAGTCAGATTTCTTTTGTCTGCATAAACCTTCTCTCACCTTAGAGCAGTTTGTGGGGAGTGTGGTAAAAAAAAATTGTCCCTGGGCAAACCCACGACATCAGAAAAAAAGATTCTGGATTTTAATAATAATGTGGACAAAAATGAGATTGTAAGAGACATGGTTTTATTGGGAATTCCATGGTAATAATAAACTTAGGATAATTCAGAGGGGATTCAGAGAAATGTTTTCTTTGAAGAGCTATTTTAATTCAACAAGCTGAAAATTTATCTATTTGGGTTAAAAATACTTTAATGGTTGCTTCCAAAAATTTCTAGCATTAAAGCTTGCATTTTAAGAAACATGATAATGAACCTGATTTTTTACTTCCGCCAATGTTTGTGCTACTTAACAACAAAATATCTCTTTGAATTCTAATCTAACGTAGTGTAAAGAAAGCTAAATACAGAAATATCTTCTTCTAACTCCTGAGGTTTTTGATGAACCTTTATATATATCATATCAAAAAAATTTTTTAAGGCAAAGCACTTTCGATTTATGTTACTAGATTTGAAATTATATTAAGCAGATGAAAAACTCCATAGCCTTGTTTATGTAATTATGATTTATTTTTCTGTTCTTGAAGATAGTTTCTGTTAAACTCTTTGTGTTTGATACTTTCCTTCTGTGTCCTTACTGTTCAATTTTTTCAACATGTTCTATCTGTGTGCCTGTTTGTGTTTTTGTTTGTTTTGTTTTGTTTTGCTTTGTGGTTTTTTCAGGTATTTGTTTTCTTCTTTCCATTGGTTCCTTCATCAGTTTTGATTTTACTGTTAGCAATGTGAATATTAGGTTTCACAAAAACTTCTAGGTGTATTGAACCGATATTTGCTTTTCTGCCTACAAGATACAGTTCTGCCTCTTTCATTTAGTATAAATGTATTCTTTGGAAGTTCGTATTTTATAAAGTTCTTTTGGTCTATTTACTACTTCAGTGATTTATATTACTTAATTATTTATTGATGTTCTTTTATTATTGTTGCTGTCACTGAGAGAGTTTTCTGTATCACAGCTGTCCAGCCCATGGAGTATTGAGATTTGTCCACAAAAGCTTATTGTAATTACATTCTGCACTGTGCAAGACCAGGGGCAAGTGGCTACGCTTTACCCTAAAATATCCGCAATAATGATAACCATTTTTTTTAAGGTTTAGGACAAATCTAAGCTGCTGTGAGGTAACTGAACTGTTTCTGATGTTACTGTAGCTTTTGTAACACTTGAGATTTTCTAACACAGTTATTGATCCTTTTCTCTACCATTTAAGGGGTAAAGGGAAGTTACTGGAATCCAAAAGGCAGGATACATGTATATTATATATGTCCCAAGAGCATCTTCTGTGGCATCAGTCATGGGGGTAGTAAAAACTGTAGATGACTTTTTTTCTGGAGTAAAGTAATACTCAGAATACCACGAGGAAGCTTTGCTGTCTCCTTGGTGGCATGTCAGAGAATCCGAGAGCTGGAAGTCATTGTCATATTTAAGAAAGCTTGGCCAGAAAGCCTTGGAAAGCTGTCATTATTGTGTCACTACTACTGTTATAGCCTTGATCAGGTGCCTACTAATAACGAGGAAATAACATTTTCTATATTTCCTTGGAAAGAATTCTGTTTTGTATTTTCACCGCAGGTCTTTGCTTTTCTATGACCTTACTATCCAGTAGATTGTGAATCAGTAGACATTATTTGTTTAATTGGAGGCATCTAGGTTTTTCCTGTTTAGAGCATCACTTTATCTCATACAAGTGTATGCCATTTCCCCCTCACATAGCAGTCACAACAGGGTGAACTACAGCTGCTTATCTGTAGCCAGATCAATTCCAAATCAAAACTCAGCTTTACCTTCTATTCTGATGTTGGGACTGGCTGTCTCCTTCACAGCTGTGGAAACATCCTGTGACAGGTGTCCAGCATAGGAGCACTTCAGCTAATCTGGACCTTCCCCACGCTGTTCCAGTTGCTGACTCATATATTTTATACTGTTCATGCTTAATTGACTCTGCTTCTGTGGCAAATTCTCAAGAGACATCACAATTTTATGTACATCTGATGCTTGCATCACATACAGTTTGTAATTAACAGTTTTTACTCGGAATTAATTGTCTCATTTGTTTCTCTGTCCCCACCCAAAAGACAAATTTTTAACAAAATGCATTCTTTATGCCATCTTAAGTATGCACACAACTAGCAGCACTCCCATGAATTGCTGATATCATTTTAAAATAGATGTTGGAAAGGGCTTGTAGTCTATTTTTCCACCTTGATGCTAATTTTTCGTCTCCATCATGTCCTTTTTCAGTCATTTTCACTCTCTGTAAAAAAAAACATTAACATACTATATTTTGTACAACTGAGTTGAAAAAATGTCAGTTCATGATCTGAAATGTTGTACAATCTACAAATTTAATAAATCTCAGAAGGAAATTTATTATGTTTTTAAACAGAAAAAGAAAGAAATTAGTTCTATTCTGTCTTAAGTTTGAGAATCAACTTGATATGGAAGTGTGACTATTTCCATGTCTTCTAATGGCATACACCATTACAGTTATCACATGTTCGGAGAATGACAGCACACAGCTGAAGTTGTCAGGGACCTGTGGAGGTCATCTGGTCCAACCTTCCTGCGCAAGCAGGGTCACCTAGACCAGATTTCCCAGGACCATATCCAGATGGCTTTTGAATACCTTATAGAAGGGAGACTCCATCACCTACCTGGGCAACCCGTACTACTACTGAGTCATCCTCACAGTGAAAAAGTATTTTCTGATGTTGAGATGGAATGTCTTTTGTTTCAGTTTGTGCCCATCACCTTCGGTCCTGTCACTGGGCACCACTGGAAAGAACCTGGTATCTGTCTCCATTTATGTAGTCCTTCAGGTATTTATGTACATCGAGAAGATGCTCTGAGCGTTCTCTACTCAAGGCTGAACAGTTCCAGATCTCTCAGCCTTTCCTCATATAAGTACTCCTCTGGTTTCTCTACCATTTTTGTGATCTTTCACTAGACTGTCTGCGGAATGTCCATGTCTCTGTTGTACTGAGAAGCCCAGAACTGGACACGGTTTGACTGCAACAGCACTGAAAAAAGGGGAAGGATCACCTCTCCTGTCCTGCTGGAAACATATACTTTTAGCCTTTACTTAAAAACAGCACACTGATGTCTCACGTTCAACTTTCTGTCCTTAGGTCACTTTCTGCAGAGCTGCTTTCCAGATGGGTGATCCCCATTATGGGCTCGTGCCTGGCATTGTGCAGGTTTTCACATCTCCTTGCTGAACTTCATGAAGTTCCTGTCATCCTGTTTCTCCAGTCCCTTCAGGTCATTCTGGCTGTGACAACCATGTGCTCTATCAGTCATTTCTCTCAGTTTTGTACCTTCTGCACACTTGCTGAGGATCCACATTGTCCCACCATCCATTAAAGAAGACGTTGAACAGGGTCGGACAGAGTACTGACCCCTAGACTGCAGTCCTTGTTGCTGGGAATGATGCTTCATAGTAGTACACAAGAACACACCAAATATTTGCACGGGCTGGTAAACATGTGACTTACCTTATTTCCATGTCTTCATAGCATATATGAATACTTCTGAACGAAATAGAAGTTTGTCAAGGGTTAAAACCTTTTCAAAGTTTAAAAATCTTTTCAAAGATTTGTTTTACAGTATTAATGATGGGTGCTATTTAAACACATAAATCTCTTCAGCCTTACTTAAAATAAATCTCATTGCTTTATTGCTAAGTTTCTTCCACCTGAAATGAACTTTAAATTAAATGGCATCCTATATTCTGCCATCCATATAACAATAGTCTTCTAATTCATGCTCTCTATAAAGACAAAATAAATAAACATGTAAACACACACTGTTTCACCTTGAATTCAAATATGATAGACCATATTCAATTCATGCTAAAGTCATACCATCTTGAAATATATTGACTGATCTTGAATCAAAGATATATTGAGACTATTAATCAAACCTGTACCAACCTACACCTGCTTGTGTGTATAACAGATGCCTCAAGCAAGAAGATTTGCTGTCCCATGTCTACTCAACCTGAAAACATAATCCACCTGGTTATAAACCCCCAGCAAAATACCATATCATGTATTTTTTGGGTAAATACATGCTGTTGATTCAACTTTTAAAAAGGGTTTGAGATTAGCTTACAAAATGTCTAAATGACATTATGACTGAAGAGTTTGCAAGTTTTCTACTGTCACAAGTTTACAAAATGGTGCAAGGCTATATATTTATAGCTAATATTTTTGGAAATAGATTTTCTGTACTAGTGTTTCTTAAATGTACTATCACTATTCAAATATTTTAAGTATCTGATCTTAAAATGGCCCAAACATTAAGAAAGTCCTGATTTGAAAAACTATAATATTTAGCAGATAGTACAGATTGAATTGCAAAAAATCTATGTTTAAATTTTGGCTGAAATTTTTAAGAAATCTTTCTATATGAACTATACTGTAGCTAAAAATAGACAGAATTGCTGATCAAGTAAACCTGCTTTTGGCTACCATTTGAATTTAAAAACTCTTGAGGTGTTCTTCTGACTAATTAGTTCTTCTCCTGTCCCCAGGCTGGCTACTGTCATTTCATATTCTGTTGAAATTGCAGGGGATGTTGGTGCTGCAGAGAAGAGCTCTGAAAGAGCAGTGCCATGGCAGATGTCCAAGGAAGAGATTCCATATGGGTTATCTTCCCTCTTGGAATAATGGGAAATTAATTCAATTAACCCCTCCAAGACGTTTTATTTCAGATGCTGTATATCAAAATTTTGTTCAGTCAAACTCTGTTAAAAAACACAGGGAGGGACAAACCTAAGGTTCTGAGCATCAGTTATTATCCAGCTCTCAGGGATAATGCAATTTTTAAACTGCCTGCTGTGACTCAATTTATTTCCCTTGAATACCTGTTACAAGAAGATTCTCTAAGAAAGTTAACATTTGCATAGATGGCAACCTGCCAAAACCCAACATAGTCAAGAGAGTTTTTTATAAAACATTATTATTGGCTATAAGTGTATGCAAATATGGCATGTGTGTGTGTGTTTAATATCTAACAGAATATGTGTTTAATATCTAACCTTATACTTCCAAGGGACTATATTGTCTTGTCTATCTACTAATCTTCAAGAAATATCTTATATCCCAGTTTTAGTTATTACTTCAATAAAATTTAGGTATCAAGGAGCAGCAATATATTGTTATGAAACCAGTATGTTACAAATAAGAACTAAGAAATGGTATAAATTTACAAATATCTTGAAGAAAAAGGGGACATTTTAGGTATTAAATCATCTAGATGATTGAAATAAAGAAATGCAATGAATAAAAATATGGTACATTCCACATTCAGAAAAAAGGACTTACTAATCTATCATCATTTATGAGATGTAAAAAGATAGTAATGATAATTAAAAATATATCCCTAGATGGAATCACTGTGAAAAGCTGTAGGAGTAGATCTCAGAGGAGGTCGACAATTTACATGTCTTGTAGATCTGCCACATCAGAATATGTTGTGAATTTTTTAAACTCTAAATACAAATTTTCCCGGCTTCCAGCCCTAATTAGAAAATACTGCAACTTAAATTTTCAAGTACTGCAAAATTATTGAAGATATTTTTAACCAAATCAAGAAACTTTCTGTTCCTAAGCTCTTTCATGTATTTTTTTTTGTTTGTTTGTTTTTTTGTTTTTAATGCCTTACTGCAAGCAGGTGAGTTTCATTTTTTCATTTCATACTTTGTTGTGTTTGATATTTGAGGCCACTGTTTATTGTTAAACGAAGAAATATTCAGCGAAGAAGCAGAAAGAAAGTTATAATATCTGTTGATGTACGTCCAAGGATGCAATGCCCTTCACCATTCCAAGGTATTCTGAGGTGTAACAGTGTTGTTAAAGCTCATATTCTTGAGCTGATTTTAGTTTCTTCTGATTGCTTACAGTTACAGGTTTTGCATTGTAGCCAATTCAGCCACTTGAAATCAGATTGTGTGCTTATTCTGCTTTTGATAACTTTAAATACATTAAAAGTTGTAATGAATTCAGTGTCTCTGTCACTAATTAACAGTTTCTTGCAGATTGGTATTAATTAGAATGTCTCTACACAGTCATAGTATTGAATTTTAAGATATTTAATGGGATAAGAGTATCTTACCTTAAAGTCTCTCAACATGGCATATTGATGTAGATAAGATCTGTAGTGCCACTCAGACTAGGAATTTTCTTATCCCCTTTCTCTTTTCCAATACTCTCTTTGAGAAATTCTTTGCTTTAGGATGTTTTTATGATTCCCAGATCCGCTGGAAACAAAAAAATGTTCCATTCAGGAAATGCTGCAAAGCATCTCGAAGAGCTGAAACAGTGTTAAAGCAGGAGGTCTCCAGTCTAGAGGTTGTCAGAGCTTCTAGTCCTGCTCTGATTAACGGAAAGTTCTAAGCACAGGAACATTAGGAGAGGGAAGGATATACCCACATTTATGGCTTCCCTACAGCACTCCCAGAGGATTTGGGGTGTTAAATCTGGCAAGGCAGACAGGAATTTAACCTATGTTCCATCTATATATATTGAATGGTGAGTCAGGAGAATTCAGGAGAACAGAGCACCCTGCCACCCCAGTTTAGCAAGCTTAACTCAAGCTTTTTCTGGAGGAAACTATTTACAGGCTGCTGTTATAAATAAGCAAATGGTGTTATTTAGCAAATAAAATGTTTGCTTATCAGTACTTGGCTGTAGTTTTTTTGTTGTTTCACACTATTACCATGCTGCTGGAGGTTCTTCCAGTGTTTGGGTTAGTACTTCTCTGTGTTAACTGTAGTGAACATAAATGAAAATAAATGGGACAAGAGTTATTGAGAAAAGGGCTCAAACACTGTGTTTGTTTCTACACAGGATGAACAAAGACTTAAAGACTTAATCATGGCTTCTTCTTAAGAGGTCTGGGATTTTTATTTAGTGAGTTTTTTAAATTATTGCACTGGTATGATCAAAGACATAGCGTGATAAACCATACATTTTTCATGAATGTAGAATTGGAGATGGACCTTATTAGAACTCCAAAGTTCTTTTATTATTTTTATTTTAAATTCTTACATGTCTCATGTCTCTTGAATGAAAAGTTCGTCATTGAGTAATGAAAAATCTTGTGTTGGTAAAATTCTCATGCATCTTTCATGCATCATTTTCTCATCCAGAGGAATTGAGAAATACACTATGTATTATCTGCCTTGTATTTCAGATATTAATGGTTCTATATTACACCGTCTTTACATATGCTAATGAAATGTGATTCTCTATAGCTGTCTTAACACCATTATATGGTAGAAAGATAATACATCTTAGGCAGAGCTTCTTGCTAGTTTTAAGAATTGATTTTGCTTTTCTAAGTTCTTTCATGCTACTATAGAAAAAAATATGTTTTCTTCTTTTTTCTCTGTTTCTCCTGAAGACCTGTTGCCCTTTATGTTCCTAAACACACATTTTTCTTCCACAATTCGTGCTCTTTATCTAACCATCTGTTCTGCTCTCTAAGCTCTCTTTCCCCGTGTGTCATATCATAAAACTCAAAATCGAAAGAAATGACTTGCACAGTTGGGCAAACACCACAGGGAAAAAATTGGTTTGGGTGGCATTTTCCACATATTTGCAGAGATTCTTTAGGTAGCTTGCAGTAATCCTGAAATTTGTTGTAGTCAGAGGTCCTTTTCCTTCTTTTCTTGTGTGTGAAAGCAGGGAAGACAGTTGGCATACTGTAACTGAAGGCTGAAGGTTGTTAATTTAAGAAATCTGAGGGCTACTTGTAAATATTCCTGCTACGCTGCAATATCTTGTGATGAAAGGCTTTCCTCAGGCTGTTGTAGCTGGCTGTTAGGTATCATGTTACAAACATAGGAGGAAAGGCATTAAGCCTTAGTATATCTTCAATATCCTTTTCCTGCTTCTCTAAGGGCTACCTTCCTCTAGTCTTCTGCTAGCAGCTGAGAGGGGAAGAGGATCTTGCACATCGGAAATTGGTATCTGCCTCCAGATACCTCCTAGACTGGGCAAGCCCCTTGCTTCCATGTATGCACATGTTGGGAACAGAGAATAAACTAGGTAATTTAACTCAAAGCAAATTTTAAGGCTTGAAAGGAAAAAAAAAAAGTGTGTGGAATAAATATATGCCCATGTACATTTATATACAGTGGGTTGGTACACAGCATTTCAAATATTTTTTTGGGGGGTTAGGGCATAGAACTTTTTAGAAGAAAGTATTGTTCTATTACAAAGATTTAGAGCACTTGTTTATGGCTTGCACTTTTAGAGACTTTAGGCAGGCACCACCATGTGAATCGCTAGATTTGCGCTGGACAAAGTGACCCAGAGCTGCAGGTGCAGTTTGGGTGTCTGCCTGCAGAAACAGATGTTTTCTCATTTATCTCAAATTGCTTTTAATCACACCATCCATTCCTGTCTCCTGCTGTGTAAGGTATTGGACTAGCCTCCCACCATAGTATATGACCCAGTTTTCCGTAGTTCTGCTCAAACACTGTCCATAGCTGCTTTTTTGAAAACACCACTGGGAAAGCCTCTCACTTCATTGGTACAACATGCTGCTGTTTTCTTTTGGAAAAGGATGATCATTTATGTGTTCTTTAACAGAAAACACTGGCAGAAGAGAGGCATCCAGTGTGGGCTGTCATCTGGAAAGAATCTGAATCCAGCTAATGTGTTCTGGTAATGTATTAACCACTGTGAATTTTCCCCTGAAATTAAACTTCAGGTTTTTATTAAGTTCTTTACAGCTGTTTAAATGTTTCTTTCTTGTGTGTTGTTATACTACTCTGAATTGCAGCTAGCATGACAGTGCTGTTAGAAAGAACAGACTAATTTTTTCTTTTTGGCTTGCCTAAAGACAGCTCATCTTGGAAATATAGTTTGGCAGTCAGTTCTGTTAGGTAAACCACACAGGTGACAAAAGTTTGGCTTTTTTGGACAGGTGTTAATTGAATTTATCAACATTGCTCTCTAGTTATTTGACCTAAAGGCTGCATGGTATTTGAATTCTACTTTGGATATCAATAAGAACAGCAAATAATTCTTCTAAAAGTGTTTCTTAATTTTCATATGCATTTAATTTGGTAAAAAACCCCCAATAAATCCCACTAAACAAACGAACAAATAAGAGAAATTAATAATATATGAATACATGTAAATAATTATAGTTTCATTCAAAGATGTCTGAGAAGATATCCAAAGGATGAAATAATGACACTATTTTTTAATTTATTGGTCGACTTTGTGAGTTTGAAAGAGCTTTTAACCCAACAAGTTGTTTCTGTCTTTATTACTGGTGCAGTGTATTATAAATAAGTTTTTAAGCTCTTATTGTCTCTGTGATATATTAAATTATTACAGGACGGAGCAGGAAAGTACTTTCACGGAGCAATAAAGAACACTCTTCATTTTTTGCACTGATTTTTCTTATGTGTCTTTTGTTGACAGTTTAGATTACAGATTTCTTTTTTTATTGCATACTAGCCAAGGCAAGAAAAATTTGAAATAGTGCCAAGAAACCTGTTGGTTAACCATACTGTGCTTTTCGTCTTTTCTTGTTTAGCTGTCCTTGTTTTTGTCTTCTTTCACAGAGAACTGAAACTTGGAAGAAACATTCATACATTTTCAGGTGAAAAATTTGCATTCTATTTTCTCCCCTTAACTGGAATTGGACTTTCAGCTTTGTTACTACAGAAGAAAATGGTTTGCATGAAAATGGTTTGTGGGTTTGTATGATTTTCCTGTAGCAATACCTTTTTATGCAAGCAGTGACTTAAGTTCATTGTTGTTGGAGGTCTGTTGAGGTTCTGACAGTATTGCTCACTTTATGTAAATAGTCTGGCTTCCTCCTTTTGACTGTCTAGATATCTGCCTGTCTATTTTTCTGTGACTGCTTGTTATACACTCAGCACACTCAGCACCATGATATAGGAATATATCCAGTACGTTGCTTTTTGACTGCAACTGCCAGAGACTAAGCATATGCAGAGCTCTTAGGTGGAGAAACAGAGTATTTTGATGTATTCCTGATCAAAAAATCTTTTGTTTACAGCAGATAGTGTACAAAGTGTTTTTATTTATATAGGTAAAGCTTTTGAGGAAGAACAATTAAGTAGCTATTTTCTGCCTGAAAGGAGTAGCAAGATATTTACAGCCTGTCTAGCCTCTCACTGTGAGATTTGCTGAAGAAAATAGTAAGAGCTGTCAGAGAAGAGGTAGAACCTACTCCCTGTCAGAAGTCAAAATTTTCAGTGTTAGGCTTAGGAAAGGTGAAAACCTGGCTGTTCTACTTCCTGAACTGGATTTGATATGAACACTTACCATAATTTCATTCTTTTGGCCTCATCTTCTGCAGCCTACTGCCATCAATTCAAAGTGATAACGTCCAGACTGTGCTGATGAGTGTGTCTTCTTTTAGCTGCTCCTGCAACCAATTTCAGTTACCAACACTGCTTCCATAACTTACCATGCCTCCATAAAAAATAACCAGCACAGAGAACAGAAGATGCCAAGACATGACAGTCATCATTTTTGAACTAAAACAGTGTGAGTACTTGAGGGTTTGAGAAAAATTCATGTGTTCATCTGGAAGCTTCTCTGTTTATTAAACCCTTTGCAATGTAAGTTAGAAGTACATCTGAAATAAAAAGTTGCCAAGTTTGACAAAATATTAAAGAAAAATTAAAAACTAAAAGTAGTCAGAAAAAGAAATAATATTGCAAGTATTCATGCTTTGGATAATTATATGTTTGTTCTGCATATGGCATTTAAAAAAAAATTCATTTTTAGCAATCCAGCAAACACTCTGGCTCAGTGGTCTTGTCCTTTCTGCATGTTCATGTAGACAGGTGTCTAGTGTCCGTGGATTAGCCCATCTTTCTCTTTCTAGAGGAAGACAGAAGTTTTCTATCAGCCTGCACCTCAGGAAGTCTTTCAGCATCCCCGTATCACCATTGGCGAATCAGAGCTCAAATCAGTCCAGCAATTCAATTACCTGGGAAGCATCATCTCCTC
>JAWMRA010000090.1:18339233-18358665 GCA_035584735.1 Pseudotriccus pelzelni | reverse complement strand
CAGCGCGCTTGTAGCAAGCGTGGGTAGAGCCCTTCCCAAATCTTCGTTCGCGAAGCCTAGCCATGATGATGATGAATTGACTGATAAATAAACAGCAAGGATGAAGCAAGCGGTATGCCAATAATCTCTCTTAGTTTCTCTCTTAGTTTCTATTACACTAAGTTGAGTATTTTAGGCTGAATGGATTGAATTGTCTTCAGAGAAAAACAAACAACAAAAACAAACTAAAACTCCAAGAGAAATGGAGTGCTTCATGAGCACAGAAATCTGAATGAAAATTCTTCAAGTAGGTTAATTCTGTATTATCAAGAGGATTGTGGTTAAAACAGCAGGTACTGCTGTAGAACAACACTTAGGTACAATATTGCAGTTAAATGATGAAGGCTGAGAATCAGTCTGGAAAGTTAACAAATTCTGTTTACATTATCTTGCATGAAAATTGTAATAACTGCAAGTGAATCACGAAATGTCACTGCCATATAATTACTTAAGCTCTGAACAGGTTCAATAGGGATCAAAGTGAAAACCGTGGATCAACACACCCATAGATAAAGAAAAAAATTAGATTAATTTGTCTGTCCCCTTATTTAACACTTCAGTTTCTTGTACACACCCCAAACTGCCTGTTGTTTTAAAATAACCCAAATTAGCCTGAGGTTGTCAGGATACTCTTTCTGTTTGTGCCCAAATAAAGTAACTGTTCTGCAGGCATCTGGAAGTGATAGAGGGTAGTCTATTCCCAAATTCTTGAGCACAGAAGAAGATATATTAGACTATCATTACCCAAAAATAATAGAACCAGAAACCAGATACTCTGTTCTACTTGCTCCTAAATGTAGTCAAAGTTCCTCTTCCCTCTGGAGGAATGACTGTCAATTCTTATGTTTCTGACTGCCTAACAGTCTGCCTTAATAATGAAACACAGCTCTTTGGGTTATTTCAAGGAGCAAGGTTTTCAGGGGCAGGGGATTCAATCTGTGCAGGTTGAACAAGGCATCTACCTCAGAGCCTTGCACTGCATGGATGTTGTGACTGTCACAATGTTTATTGTGTTATCAGAAATAGCTGAAGAAGCCTAAATACTCCTGCAATTGATGGAAGCTCGAGACAGCTAACTTCAGTGCTTTGAATCTTTTGTGATAAGACCTGATAAGAATTCACCACTATATCAAATGGGAAGGAGGATACAGAAGAGGAAGTGATGGACTGAGGAAAATGCACAGACGGTGTAGAACAGAGCACTTGTCCTCTTCAAGGACATGTACCAGTCACTGCTGACTGAGGCAGAATGCATATGATTATGTTTGAAATAAAAAATTATGTACAGAATTTTCCCCATTAATCTAATTTTCTAGTGTTGGATTTAAGTTAGATTAGCACATTAAATGAAGTAGGTGCTAGACTGAGGTCTTCCACGTTCTTGATTAGTATGTGTGGCTGATACAGTAACCTGGGAAAAAAACTGTGCAGATTATCTGCCCCATGGAAAATAGTTGCAAATTCATTGATCAAATGAACCTTTTTGTACATGACAATACTGGCCTATAGGTTAGGAACCTTCCCAATCTTTGATGAGGTAAATCATCTAGGTAGTCTATTTTAACTAGTTCTGTGTCTGTAGCGTGCAGATTTTTGATACTTGTGAATGATAAAAATTTTGGCTTCAAGAAATAGGCAGGCACTCCAACACTGTGTAAGGATAGTGCAGTATGTGTTTATTAAATTTAGTATTTTTTTGTGTTTGTGAATTGGTCGTCACAAAATTGTGATGTTGTCTTGCTTATTGACTCATGCTGTTTATTGACTCAGGCACTACAGAGGTAAATGCGAGAGTCCTTCATATGGCACCTTAACCAAATATTTTCTCTAAGAATATTTCTGTGAAGATTTTTGTAAATAAATTCAGTAAACAGATCATTCTGAAATTAAAATGTTTGTTGAATTTAATCAGAGTATTAATGCATTTGCATTTCCTGTTGATAATTGTATGAAAATCTGTGGAATATTTCCTGTGGTTATTATAAAACTTTCCAAGACAAAATGCCTGAGACAGTTGTCTGGAGTAGGCTGCAAGGAACTGACACAGGAGGAAAAAATTTCAGTAAGACAGAAAAAGTATTTTTAGAAGATCTGGATTCAAAATGAAAGTACAGGCATTGAATTCAGGCATCTCTGATACTTACGAACAAACTTCCTCTATGAAGATGGCAGGAGCATTCTGTTTCCTTCTTTGTTTTTCTTTCTTTGTTGTGATACAAAAAATACTATCTGCAAATTGATGATAACTTGGTCAGAAGATAGTGTGTATTTTGAAAAGCACCCTCTGAGGTTATATAGGCTAGGCGGTTTTTCAAAATACAGAGGTCATATAAACTTTAAAACTAAAGTTTCATTATCTGAATGTCAGGACCTCTATTGTAAAAAGCCTTCTCACTGAGCAAAGGATTTGTCTTCTCTCCTTCATTTTTGAGTAATCATTTACTTAATAAGGGAACAGAAGACTTAGATTGTTTTATAGAAATTGAGAATCACACTATTAAGATGCTAAGTATAGCTTCAGCTTTTCAAGCAAATGAACTAATTAAAGGTATAAAGCTCACCATGTGACAGATGTTCGACTGTTTAGTGTGCTTGAACTTTTATTTCAGGTTAGTTTTTCTTTCATGAAAAATATTGCATTATGACAGACTTAAAATGTTTTAAAACCACACTTTCTCTCTCTTTCATGTAACATGTTGGATCCCAAAATATGTTATCAGCAGAAAGGGATTTGAGTGGACTTTGCAAAAAGCCTTGGGCTAGGACACTTGGGGAAAAAAACCTCAATTTGAGAAGCAGAGGAAATGTCATCAGATGTTGACTGTCCTGCCTCAGCCCAGAGGGTCCACACCTTGATTTCATCAAACATCTGCAGAAATCCTATTGTATCTTGTCTCTCCTTCTGTGTTCCCTGAATCCCTGCATCTTGTAGAACCAACTTGTACCACTCTGTAAAATCTCCTGAGATGATGGAAGTTTTTCCCCCATGAGGTAATTGCTAAGACCCCAAACTTGTTAATCTGGGTTTTCCCCTTATGTCATCCCAAAACCCCTGTATTTGTAATAAATTGTAATAGTTCCAACCCCTGTTGAATATGTAAACCCTAAATCCTTTAAAAATGAACCTGTAAGTCCAATAAACCATTCCAGTTTTTGTCTCCCCTGGGATCGTTTTAATCTCACTGACCTCCTCAGTAACTCAGTTATAATGAAGTTCATCCAGAGGGGCATATTTCTTAAGATTTCTTTTTTTTCATGAGATGGCATGTTTTCTGTTGAAAGTAGCTTGCCTATGCAGAGTTCTGACAGCCACATATTGGCAGTTGCAAAGATGGTCTCATTTTTTACTTAAGAGAGGGCTTGATTCTCCATGAATATAGAAGAACAAGCAGTAAACTGAAGAGTGTTAACGATTTTGTTATCTGCCAGATGATAGTTTGCCTCCCAAGCTAATGTAGATCGTCTCTGAAACATATAAAGTTTAGGTGACACAGTATCATATGTTTTATCACTGTTCAGCTTCCAAGTAGTCTGTTCAAGGAAACTAGTCTGGGTCACTCTTTCCCACCCTAAGAAAAAATGTTTCTCATTGTAATTTTAAGAGGATCTAACTTTTCCCTCATATGATGAAGTGTAACAGTTTTTTTGTAAGTTAAGCATTTTAAAAGTTATGTGGTTTAGAAATAAAAAAAATTATTAATTTCTACCTAAATGTACAAGGGCATCTCTTTAACACGGTCACCTTTGCCCAATTCTATTTATCAAGAGACCAGTCCAGTTCTATCCTTGCGTGCCAGCTGCTGGCTTCATTTCCACTCTCTGTTTCTGGTATGACACGACCTAGACAACTGTCTTGTCATCTGACGCATGGACAGAGAGCATCACCCATTCTGCCTTCACAGCAAGATAAAGATCACAGCCTCCATTAGGAAATTCCATCACATCTAAGGTAGGGTGATACTAAAGTAATGTGGTCTGATGGCATTCTGCAAGCAGACAGTCTGCAGGCAGGAATGCAACAGGAAAAGGTTGCTGAAGGATGGCTTTCTATTTAGGGAGGGGAGAATTTTCATATGTGAAACAATGGTAGAGAAAATGACAGGTTATTTTGAGTTTGGACTCAGACTGGTTCTATGGTACAAAATCGTGAGGGGATGCTGATGATACCCAGGTCATGGTTTTATTTCTGATTGCTGCATCTACAGAAATAGTAACTTTCCATCTCTGTAAATATTTGTATTAACTATTTCTGTTCCTTGGAGTGATTTTGAAGAAACATTGGTTATATTGAAAGATACAATTTCTTATCCTCCATTTATAAGCTTCCTGATCTAAATACATTGAATTAAATGAATAGAATATTATTTGATTTAATATAGTTATAGTGGTCTGTATTAAAGTCTATTTAAATCAAAGTAACATGCCACTTAGTTCTGTGACTTTGAGATGCAGTTTATAGACTCAGATTCCAGACATCTAACCCATTTTAAAACTGTTTGATTTTCTTTAGATTCAAGTACCTAGCTTACAGAATGGTCTTCAGGAAAGCATCTCTTTTATGAAGAATAACTGAAGTTCAAAGCATGAAGTAAAAATTAATGAGGTTCTTGACTTTCTGTCAGAAGTAGAATCATGCAGTGTTTCTGTACATTGAAAACGAAAAAAACTTTCTGTTATGTGATGTGGAAGTTAAAATCCTTGATCCTGAGGAATTCTGAATTATTTAAATTTGTATTTTTTCTACTGAGGAATGTTCCTTTCTGTTAAGAAAAAAGGGTTAAGAAAAAAGAGCAATGTTTTAATTAGAGAAAATATAAAAAGATAATAATGATATATATAAAATCAATATATATTAGAGTAATATAAATATATATAAATTATATAAATAGATATAAAGAATATAAAGATAAGATAATAGAATTTTTTCTTTAATTTATTTAGCTATGCTAAAGTCATAAAATACGTTTGAGGGAAAGAACTTAGAGGAACAGTTTTGTCTTGAATAGGTTATTTAGTTGAAAAGTAGGTAAAGACTTTTCAATGAGTTTTTCAAGTAACTGACATATAAATGGAAATGGACCTGAAGTTAAGAACTTCAGTGGAATAGATTTCAACAGCAATGGTATTTAAATAAATATTTTGATAGAGTGGTAGCAATATATAACTATATGTAAGTGTATTGTTCTTTATAATTTTTCCTCTGAATTTTGCAATGTTAAATTGTTAAATAAATATTTCTTGGATCAAATTATTATGTCTTTAAATGCATTTAACAGTATGTATTAATCAATTAATATATTTATTATACATTCAAACATTCATTTACTTCTTTATTGTCCATCTGTTTCAACATTACTAAAATAAGTAAGGTTTAATTGTGTTTACTGATCTTGTATCATTTAAAAAAAAAAAAAAGTCAGCCGCAATTTTAAGAGTTAGGGATCAAAGAATCAAAAAAGAAAAAAAAATGGCAGTACATACTCTTATTTTTCTTTAAAATGCATGGATACTTAAAAAGTCTGTTAAAAAAACTATATATACTCCTACTGAAGTATTCAGATTTTATGTATTTATAAACCATTTATTAGCAGATAAAGTGCACTCAGAAAGGTTTCTCTTCTAAGAGCAGCACAATCCATTAGGGAAGCCCTCCATAAAATATTGGCTGACACTGCATGTAGTGGTAAATGCTTTTTTTCCTCATAAGTATAGAGGTTACTTTACAGACAGATAGATAAATCTCTTCCTCCATTGCTGTTATTGTTTCTTAGTTTATAGGATTATAGTTACTAGGTAAAGAAAATATAGAATCATATGGCACTTTTAAAACCAATATTTTCAGGTTAATTTCCTGAAGTTTGTCTTCATAATAGTTTAAATAATTGTATGTTTTGTTTTTTTTTTCTTTCACATCACCATAGTAATATCTCATGACATAAAGTGACATTTTTATGGATGCTGAATATATTTAAACAATGTGCTAAAATATCTTCTTGTGAGTTATTTTGTTTTGCCTGGCTTGCTGGCACTACTTCAGTCTCCATATTGCCGACTTTCAAAATAGCCTGAATTAAATGGTGTTCAAGGAACAACATTAGGCTGTCAAATGACAGCACACGAGGTTGGAAACAGCAGTAACAGATTTATGCAGAGAGTAAACTTACCTACACAACATGACTAATTTGAAGCTCAGCTAGCAGTGATGTGAGCAGCAGATGTGATCCATCTTTCAGCTTTTTACATGCAATTTTTACTGTTGTTACTAGTGCAAATAAATCTCTAACAACACAGTAGAAGCCCTGTTATCTATCTGACAAGAGAAGCAAACAGGTGATACACTACCTTGCCCCCAAAAAGAATAAGTCAGGCAAAGTAAGAAAGGTAATGCCATTGGACAGGTTGCCTCTTGTGAAGGCAACCTGCACTCCTGTGAAGTGTGGTTCAATCACAAGATTTTCTCACTAAAATTTCTTGGACTGGTTCATCTTATGACTCTTCAGACTGGCTTGCCAGAAGGAATTAGGTTGGATTTTGGCATATTCTTTTGAGTTGTTCTTGTTGAGTTACTCTTATTCAACCACGGTTTATGTCTTTCATTTCCTGTGTTTCAAAAGGTAGACCTGACTTTTACAAAAGTTGTAATTTGGATTAACTTTTGAATTCAGTAAGAACTGCAGGTCAACATCTTTGACAACAGGGTCTTTAGTGACCAGATTGGGGTGTTGAAGTTACCACACAAAATACATGACATTTTTGAATTTATGTGTTCAAGGGATGACTTCTCTGTTTTTCCAGTACTTTCTCTTTCTTTCTGAGTGGCTGAGAACTAAATAAATTCTCTGCTAAAGGGATGTACTTAGGCTCCTAAAACATGTTCTTTCTTCAGTTGTCCTTCTGTGCAGAAGTTATTTCCTCAAAGGCAGAAGGTATTGATGTGTTGAATGTGAAGAAGCTAACAGTTTCATTTATAACTGCTTCTTTACACTGCATACAGAAACGTTTGCGTACCATAAAAACAGGCAGTCTCTCAATTCCGAACTCAGCTTCTGTATGACATATTTATTCATGTATTCCAATTATTAGACAATCTTTGCTGCTGCAGTGGCATGTTGTTTTTCAAAGAGAAACATATGGGCTCACTTCCCAAATCTACTTCCAAACTCGTCAACTTTTTCAGACTGTGGGACGAGGTTATGTGGAATAGTGTTCAGAATTAGAAGAGAAAAATATATAATCCTTGTGTTTCTTTGCATTTTTTATCATAGCAGTGTCAAGGATAAATTCATAGTAAGACATGTTCGCAGGAATATAGAACATAAACAGCATAAAATTATGAAGATGATGATGATGATGATGATGATAGTGATGGTGATGATTGCAGCAAAATACTGTGTTGAGGAAGAAAGATGATGTTGCTACTCACGATATTGCTACTCAGTGCCCAGCTGGTTGCCCTGCCTGCTTTGAGACTCTAGGTTTGTGCAGGCACTGAGGTTAGCAGATTGCCTTGGTGGGTTCCTCTCATGTCACCTCTTGCTGCAACTTCCAGCATCTGCACCTGGGCAGCTTCTACTCTACCAAAAAGTTTGGCAAATGCCCCGCCTTCAAGCTGTATTTTCTACCATCTGTGATGGTCTTTGTGGTAGATTGCCTGGGTGGGTTGCAACCATCTAAAACTGGAAACAGGTCTTTCTAGCAGATTATCTGTTTGCTAGAAGATATGTATACGTTTTGGAATTTTACTTGGATGTGAGGATGTTTTGCCTAATTCCATATTAACATCCCCGGTTGTGTTTAGCTGTTGAGTATAAAACCCAGCCAAGTGTGGGCTATTCAACCACATGTATGCATAAAATATTTTTTAAATAGAAGTTTTAATTTAATTTTTATGATTTCCTTATGATTTTCATATCTTACTAAATTGATTAAATAATGAAATACTCTTACTTCAATGTGTTTTTAAATACCTATTGGCAGTTGTATGTATATCTTTCTACTCTCAGAGGCAAGAATCAAGGTGCTTTTTCTTTTACAAATATCTAGAAAAAGAAAGATCTGCCCTTGACAATTTTTCGGTGTTATATGCCTAAATTTACATAGTCACAATAGAAAAGAAGTCAAACTACTCAGAGATCTTTATGCACTGCTGAGGTTAAACTTTGGATTAGAAATAGGAAATTACTGAAAGAAAGAATACAAGAAGGGGCTGCTCATGCATAAACTCAGAGAGAGTGAATACTTATTCAGCTCTGGGTATATCTTGCTATATTCTCCACGGTATAGAATAATTCATTCGATAAACTGATGCCACAGAAGAAAAGTGTATCAAATTAATCAAATATGTTTTAAAAATATATTTTTATTTGTTCATGTATGCAGACATTTCTCTTAATACTCAGAACTTTTTTGTCATACAGTGATATACTAACTTGCATAATTGGCATATTTCTTACGAAGTAAAATTATTTTGTTTTCAGTAAACTCAAAGACCAACAATGAACTCAACAGTAAGTGCTCCTATTGCATTTGGCCTGCTTAATATATTGAGACACTTCCTGGTGTGTTTAAGAAGTCCACTGTTAGAGCTCTCCAGCCTAATAAGCTTTATTCTTTAATGATCCCCTAAAAACAGAAAAAACTTCAATTAAAGCTTTCAATCCATCATGAAATTTCTAGCTAATATTGTAGGCTTTCAGGAATTGTGATTCATACCAATACTGAAAAGTGTGTACTGGAAAGTATAAATGGAAAATCACACTTACAAACCAAGTGCTCGGCCATTTTGCTAATCTTAAAAAAATTGTAAATCTACTCCTATCCTTGTACATACCAGACAAAATATTCAAAATGTATACTGCACTTTCATTCACAAGTGGCTGAGGGTGATACTCTTTACAAGCTACCCAATAATCTGTTTCCCTTCATGTCTAAGTATTTCCATTTGAGAACACAGTTTCTGTTACAGCAAAACTTGTGAATAGATGGGCAATCTGAAGTCAATATGGCTACTCATGTGGTAATATATTTTGTTGGACCAGAGTTTAATCAAATACAGTCTGAAAAAAACTGTATTTTTTACATATTTGCCTCAGATCAGTGGCTGAGACATGTGCTTGTCCTGTCAAAAATACACAAAATACATACACTGCAGAGGACAAAATTAAGATGTCTGGGGAGAACCTGAAATCAGAATTGCCACTGAAAATTGGATTTTCTGAGTGTGTCAGATTTAGTATGACACTAACAGTTTATTTCATTTAATCAGAAATACATTCATAGAAATGCTGACCCAGTCCTGCAGCTCAGATCCATACTGTCATTCCTTCAAGGCATCTTGCCTTGAACATTTCAGCTCCGGTTGATAGTGTGAATGCAACTTACAGGACTCTCTGACTGAAGTGAGCATTAATGGTATCAATAGGAGACAGCTGTGAGAGCTGCTAACAGCAGACTTCTCTTTGAAATGACTAGTAACCAGGAACTTTGATTAGAGTTATTGTGTGTCTGATAATCTCTGTTTCACGTAAGATTTTCCTGCATTGCTGTGTTGCTAGGATAATTTCGAACAAAAAAGGATAAAAATTCCAACTTGACTCTAATAATTCTTTACTCTTAATACTAAGAACTGGGCTTCACACTGAAATTGTGAAGCCACTGTAATCAGAATAATTTCTGTTGACAACCTTGCATAGCACTAGGTGTATTTTAATATACTAGGAATTAAATTCTGGTTCTCCTTGATTTTCATTGACCTTTGGTATTCTGAATAGTCACAGTCCTTTTGAGTCTTGGAAGCTTGATAAAGGATGCTTTGGGCACTTTTTTGGCACATTCTCATTTGTGTTTCCCTCAGCAGTGCCAGTTTGTCACAATAGTGCTAACTAAATTCTTCTTTTTTTCCCCATGTTTATTCTTTGAAATTTCAAAACACCTTGTGTTCTGCCTAGGTTTTTCAACAGCCAGAGATTTCCTTAACTTTTTCTAATGTCAATATTATATGATATAATATGCCTGGTGTCACTAGCATTTCTTTCTCTTCTCTGTTCTGCAGAGTTGAATCGTGGTAATGAAGGCTAAATTACTCTGAAAGGGATTATTTGACTATAAATGCCCATAAACCATGTTTTTATTTACCAGTCCAATATAAACCTTTCCCCTTGTAGCAGTCACATGGGCTATTTCATTGTTCCTAGTACATTGCTTGAGATTCAGACCCCTTTATTGTTCTGGACTATTGGTTTTCTAATAGACCGCAGCATTTTGAAAAGTGATAAATGTAATTTTTGTGTTGTAGCATTTAATTGTTCTATAACAGCTCCTACTTTACTGTTATACAGCTAATACTTATCAACCATTATAGTAGTAATTTACAACATGGTAGTGCTTACAGCCTTGCGTGAGATTGTGACGTATTAACTCAAGTGGGTGGTTGTATTTGCAATGAGCCCTAAATACCAGTTACATAGGAAGAGAAAGGTCTCTCAGGAATATTTTAGTGTCAGTTAAGTTGTTCCCACTCAGAGCACATTACTCTACCTCCTTCACAAGATGACATAATCTAGTCAAGGCACAAATATGAAGGGATCAGAGAGAAAGGTCCTGATTTTGCTGCTTTCTGACACCCATGCCTCAAAAGTAAAAGGATATTTAAGGCTTTAACCTGAAATTAATCCACTTTAGCAATCCTGGCTGAGGATATCAGTGTCAGTATTCCAACTTCTAAAGGATTTAACTCTGTTTGTTGGGTTGAGCTTGATTGGCCATCAGGTGCCCATCGACTCACCCCTGCATCAAAAGGACAGGAAGAGAGAATACAATGAAAAGCTCATGGCTTATAAGGACAGGAAGATTACTTATCAGTTATAGTCACTGGCAAAACAGGCTCACCTTGCAGAAATTAATTTAGTTCACTGCCAATTAATTGTGATAGAGTAAGTGAGTGAGAAATAAAGCAAAATAAAACAACCTTACCCCCAGGTCTCCAGTATTTCCAGGCTCGACTTCACTCCCTGATTTTTACTGCCTCACTTTCAATCATGCAGGGGGATGGGAAATGGGAATTTGGGTCAGTTTATAATACTTTGCCTCTGCTGCTGCTTCCTACTGTTACTCTTCCCCTGCTCCACAGTGGTGTTCCTCCCAATCTTTACAGTCCTTCATACATGTGTCGTTTACACAGGGTGCATTTCTTCAAGAACTGCTCCAGCATGGGTTCTTTTTATGGGGTACTGTTCTTCAGAAATGGCATGCTCCGACCTAGGTCCCCGACGGCTCACAGCTCCTACCGGGAGTGGGCTCTCCATGGGTCCAGGCCGCTTCTTTTAGGGCACATCCTCCTGCTTCAACATGGATTCCTCCGAGGGGCTGCAGGTGGGTATGTGCTCCACAATGGACCTTCATGGTCTGCAGGGACACAGCTGACTCACCGTGGTCTGCAGAGGAATATCTGCTCTGGTGCCTAGAACACCTCCTTCTCCCTCTTTTCTAGCTGATCTTCGTGTTTGCAGGGCTGTTGCTCTCACAAACGCTCACTTCTCTCTCACAAAAAAACTTTTGCAGCAGTTTTTACTCTTTGTTAACTATGTTTTCACAATGCTGCTGAAGTGCTCAACTTTGGCTAGGGGAGGGTATGTCTTGGAGCTGGTTGGAACTAGTCCTGTCCCGCATGGGGCATCTGCTGGTGTCTTCTCATATAAGCCACTTCTGCAGCCTACTTCTGCTACCAAAATCTTGTAATGTAAACCAAATACGTTCCATGAGGGTGCATTTAAAAGATTTGGATCTGTATGCTGTCTATTTGTAAACTGTTCAGTTCTTATGCTCCCACTGCTGCTGGAGTTACATTTTAAACCAGATGAAAATATTCTGGATTAAAAATGAATTTACAATGATAGACCTGTATTTCTGCTACTGCATATTGACTTGAAAATATTTTTTCATGATGATATAACAGTAATTTCAAACCAATTTTCCTGGAATGGATGAGGTCTAGACACAGTGGCAACATTTCCTTTTGAAAAACAAACATGCTAAGCACATTTATTCTTCTTTGTTGTAAAGGTTACATCGATTTTCTGTTAAACCATATTTTGATAACAACACTTAGCAGAAAAATGCTTTGTAGCTCTGGACTTTCTTTCTGTGGCCTTGGTATTGTTATGTTGTGTGAAGGAGTGAGCTGACCACACTCTTTTGATAAGTGTTATCCATTTAAGTCACAGCTTTAGAACTTCTGTATCAAGTTACTCTTGTTATTGAGTAAAAGTGTTAATATGTTCAAAATAAGGATGCTGTTATTTAGTTAACTTGTAGGGACTTCGTTTTTATTCTGTGTATTCAGGGAAAGGTGAGAGGCAAGTTTCCTGAATTTCATCAGGAAAAGAAGGAAGCAGTAGGAATAATGTGATGGCTGTGGATTGGTACTGATAATAAAACTAAGAATTGTCATGTTTTTTAGAAAAGTATAGAAATCCAGGAATTTGAAGTAACAGAAAGTGCTTTGGTTGAACAAACATCCTCTAGAAAAAAATTAAGTAGACTTTGTAGACATTAAGACTTCGAAATGTTTGAAGCATGAATTCTTTCAGAAGGAGAAAATTTCTTGAACAGAATCTGTACTAATGAAGGAATAATAAACCTTAGAAAGTCTAAAAATGGAAGGTATGAATGGTGTTGAACAGTTAATATCTTCCTGTTTTCACCAGCAAGACAAGTTTCGAGAGCTGTAGAATAACAATTAAAGATTTATAGGGATTAAAGATTTAAAAATAATGATCTGAGGAGTAGGATCTCATGAAAAATAAAGCCAAAGTATAGAACTGTTGGGAGAATAATATGCTGAAGAAAATTAAGTTAAATACCCAACACAAACTCTGTTTTTTAAAGGTACCTTGGACACATAGATAAATACTTGCGAATACCTCAGGATATCTTTATGAAACTGAATTTCGAATATAACAGGAAGGGAAACACAGCTCCATAGATGAGTTTAAGGATCGATACATGTATATATGTATGGAGGCAAGAAGGTAAGATATATCAACTTTGTGCTATGAAGAAATAGAAAAAGCAATGGAAAACTGCTATGAGAAGAGGGAAAAAGTAGTTAGGGTAAATTTAAGTGACTAAAAGTGAAGAAAAGCAAGTTTTTGCTTTTAAACACACAGGAGTAATAAATGTCTTTAAATTGTTTTACAAAAATTACTAATATTAAGAATATAATTAAATGAAATTACAATAAACAAGTTGTTACTCTAACTGTTAGAGTGACAACAAACAAAGAGGTTACAGTTTAGAATAAGGAATCTTAGGCTCAAGAACTTGTAGATAAGTCAAAGGTTGTCCGCTGGTGGCCTATGAGGAAATTCCTGTTAGGTATTGGAGAAAGAATGAGGCACTTCTGCAGAGTCTATCAGCTCAGAAGCAATGACTTAAAAGATTCTGATATAAGTTACTAAAGAAGCAATTTTTCGTTATCTAGCAAGTCTTAAAAAAAAAAGTTAATAAATTCACAGATGTGTTGTCATAAATGGATTCCCTTAAACCCTTCTTTAACAAGACAGGTATCTTAACAGAGAAATAGAAGAGTAGTTTTGAAATAAGCAACATGAAACTTTTGAAAATGGTAAAGGAAAAAGAATAGAGATGCAATACTATAGAAAAATTGGTTTTAGGGAATGAAAGAGTCTTATTTGGATTGCAGCTGGAAGAATTTCAAGTATGGGCATAATTCCTTTGGCAAATCAAATGGTTGTCTCAGTTAGAATCACAGTTTTATCATATTTTTGTAGATGATGCAATGGGGAGACAGTTTCAAAATCTTGGAGGTAAATGTTAAAAAAAGACCTTGAAACAGAAGCATGGCTGATCAGGACTAAATTTGGGAGATAATTTTCCAAAGAATGAGAAATAAAATGTAAATAATACTGTATAGGGATACCTCTTGTTCTTCTCTAAGTGAAAATAAACAGATCTGTCTCTCCAAACACTTTCATACTCATAGGACTGGTGAATGATGGTGGTAGTTTTTGGTCATGAAAAGTGGTATGTTGTACACAGCTTTCTCATTTTCCTGTAGCAGGTCACAATCTCAAGCAAGGCATCTTATGTAGAAAAATAGCATACAAAAATAATTTTAGGTATTCAAGAAGGATATTTACAGAATCTCTGCTTTCCATGGCTTACATTATGCTTTTTTTCACATCAATTGAAATTTAAATTCATTGTCTAATTTAAACTAATTGTATTGTGCTGCCCCTTCTTGCATCAAATTAGTTTTTATACAATTATTTAGGTATTTTTTCCCCCTAGGAATTTACAAAGGATATACTAAAATTACTGCAATTTATAATTATTATTGTAAGCCAATATTAATTTTGTTTTTCTGCAGTCTTCTGTTCTTCACCCATGGCCTCTGCCTGTTTAGTTTTAATGTCCCATTTAAGTCTTCATTTTACTTGTAAATTTAGTGTAACCAGTGAGTTTCCTAACCTTGCTCCGGTTATATGACTGAAGTTATCCCAGATAACTACTTTTGTAAAACAGAATATTTGCTAGTTTTTTTCAACACTATAAAGAGAAAATTAGAAAGAGTGGAGTCTGTTTCAGTTATCATGGTTTTAGTTCTTAAATAAACTATTTTGATATTAAAATGTGTGCGTCATAAGCAAGAAAATATAGTGTAACAGAACATCTTGCATATATTGATTTATATTTATGAAACCATATATCTCAGATCATAGTGTGGTGTGGGAAGGGGGGTGAGAAGGAGATGTACCATCACAGTTGCCTAGCATATCTGACAGCTTTTTTCTTAACCCTTTAATCCCATGTATTTTCATCTGAGTCAGATATCTACCTGTTTACTGCATCCCTCCTATTCACCATGCCCCAGTCAAGCCTTTTTGGTTTGTTGAAGCAAAATTCAGGTTTTCTTTTTTTAAAATATGTACAGTCACTGACAGTTAATTCTGTTCCTATTGTTCTCTGAACTGCACTCTGATAGAGCTTCCACAGTTTTGGAAGCATTGTGAAGCACCACCAAATAACTGCTGGACTTTTGATGCTATCCTGGGAGCTGATTCTGCCATGCTCAAATCCCTGGGCAACGACAAAGCTATGTTAAAAATGTTATGTTCTTGTAGCAGATGATATTCATGTACTCCATTGCACCAGAAAGGTGTAAAAAATTTCTTTTGTATAGAAAGACTTTCAAACATACCATGCCAGGGTTAAAGTACAAATCACCCCATCTTGTTAGTAACTACTCATAAAATTACTTCAATGTTAATGCAAATATATTAATACCATGTCCAACAATCGTGCTCTGCTGTCCAAGAGGACCCTGTGACTTCTCTGACCACAGCTATGTAATATGGTTAATTATTAATCTTAAAAAAATTTTGCAATGAAACTTTAGTGTTAAACAAAACTTCCCAAAGAGGGATCAGAGGATAGATGTGAAGAGAAAATTAATATAGCTGATGACTTCAAACCAAGAAAATTGTATGTTCCATAAAACAGAGGGAAAATTAAAAGAACTTCCACCAAGTAATGTAATAAATTGCCTAGAAAGGAGAGTGCTAGAAGGCCAGCAGATGTGACCTTCAGAAATGCATCTATCTCCCCACTACTGATGATGTTCATGATGAATGTGCTCTTTCAGTTGGAGCAGGTTGATTCCTGCAGGCAGGCATAAACTCCCAGCAACCTTGTTATTGCAGATGTAAACCCACTTGTGTTAAATGCGTGCACTGTGGTTAGTGGCAAATACAGAATTATGAAAGAGATAATTGCAAGCAATAAATTCAGATAAAAATAAAAATAAAATAATAATAAAAGCTGCCCCTTTCATTTAAATTTATATTGTGGTAACAATTTTTATAGTTCAGACACACAACTTATGAGAAAACATTGAAAACATTCTGTATTAAACTTGCAGATAAATATCAGTGTGGTCTCATAGTCAAATGCCACTTCTTTATGTCTGTATTCTGCATATTTTACTTGTAGTTCAGTTTTTAAAAATACCCTGATACTCCATTGGCATGCTGAACAGTTTAATTTAAAGCTCTCTTCTTAACTATTTGTTCTTTGATGGTAACTCCTGGTACTGCAGAAAGGAATAATCTCTTACTTTATTCTTTTATAAACTAATATAAACTAATGTTAATATTTTGCTTCTTGCTACCATGCAAATAATAGGAGTGACACACAGATGATGAAGTGGTTACAAGGAAATGAAATGGTAAAAGGTATAAGTTTTATCTGGTTTAGAGCCAGTTATCACCAATTTTCACAGTTCCTTTTTTGGGTTTACAATAAATTTAAGACCAAAATGCAAGTAGTTTGTGTTTACACTGTACTTATGGCAGAGAATAACAAAAGGCATTTGGAGACCCATGAAAGCACATAGAAAACATACAGAACAACTTATGACAGCTAAATGAGTTATGATACTTTTATCATCAATGTAATCTTTATGTGTATACTTCATTTTAGCAAATTTCTCTAAGAGTTAGATCACTAATTTGCTCACGAAGTAAATAACATTCCATGTAAGCACCTTCATACAGACACACTTTGCAGTGATCTTTTGGCAGACAGCCTTTGGTGATGTTCAAAGTCCATAAGCTGAAAAGAACACAATATAGCCAAAGAAAATCTCTTCTAAATCAATAGCCATCATAAAATACAGGTATATATTTTGTGGTGAATTATGATTTTTGAAAATGTAGATAGACAGTCTATAGGGTTAGAACATATGCATGTTTATGTTATTAGTAAATTTTTAGGCAAGTTAGGCCTCTCATATGCAACACAAAGTATTTTAAAATATTTTTCCTATAATATTTGTTCTAACCATCTTCTAGTATCTTTTCCAGAAAAAAATAAACAGAACACTGCTTAGTTATAAACTGTTCAGAAATAGAAAGATGAAAAAGGTGTACACTGTTGAATGCCACACTGTAGTTTTACAAGCAACAAAAATATCTGTAATTAGGACAGCACCTGTGATAGAAAAAAACCCCTTCAACTGATGGTAGATATTTCTACTGATGTACTTACCTCAAAAAATATTTAGTATTTCATTAAGGTGAGACAACCACCAAAAAAAACCATTCAGACATTAACAATTTGACCTTTACTGTGGTCAGACTTGGAAAAAAAGGCAGTATTTTGCACTTAAACTCAATAATTGGGGTAATGTGAAAAGAAAACATTCAACTTGTTGTTTCTTTGACAGTGGTAAGTGTGTTGGATATTTATTACGTGACCTCTGCAGATGTTGCATACAGAAATATACCCAAGGAGTAAACTGTGTGCAGATGCATCTTATTTTGTTGTGTGCAGACAGACTCTGGATGAGGCTGCAATAGAAAAAATGAGACTTACAAAATGAAGACAAATGACAAACAGCTGTTTCTCCTCTTTTTGTAATTTTGTTGTGATCTGAAAATGTCTCGTTTGTTTCTTGTAGATCATACTTAATTGTTCCAGATTTTCTCAATGTTTCTTTTTCTATATCAAATATTGAAAGCAACAAGGAATCTGGAAAAAAAAAGCTGATTTGGCAGCTGTAGTATGGGCAAAATTCTCTAGTTGGATAATTTTACTGACACCTGCAGGGTAATGCTAGGAGACCACTTGGTGATATATGTCTACAGGTGATTTTCTTGCTGTCACAGCTGGGCTGAAATTTCCTTGTATTAGTATGACATTGAAGCTCTTGCAAGCTCTCAAAGAATAGACATGGCACATAGGGTCAGAAAGATTTTTTTTTTTTCAGTGCCTGAACATGCCTAGATGCTACTGATGTCATAAATAAACATTAAAAAAATTTTTACTCTCACTTTGGAAACAGACCTTGACTTAAGAAATTGTGGCTTTCTTTTAATTAAAAATATGTATCAAAAGTATTTGAAGTTCCAGAAGTCAGGTATCAGAACTAACATAGACCATTGTCATAAAACAACATTCTGACAAGGGTGTAGCAATGCAAGACACAGTCTGAGCTGAGCGTTAAGGAACTGCAGTTAAATTTGGGTATTCTTGAGATATCTCTGTAAAATTCTACCTTCACAGTAAGACAGTCCAAAAACAATCTTGAAAGGGATTTTTACTGTGTTGAAACAAAATTAACAGCATTTAGAAATTTAACAAACAATTCCACTCTGACATTGTAGTTTCCATTTATATTGTATCATAATAATTTCTAAATAAAGAACTTATTACATCCTGGAAGTGTAAAAACTCAGGCAAATGAAAATTAAATAAAGGGGTAGTGCAAACATTTCCATAAACTCAATAAAGACAAGCAACAGGTGTTTCTTTGAGCTTGATGAAGAGGTATACCTATGAAAACGATGGCAGAGCCTGAGGATTTTGACAGTAAAAGTGTTAGGTGAAACCAATTCCCCTCGTAATAAGAAAAATAATCTTGGTTTCAAAATAAAAAAAATGCAGAAAATGCATTCTGTGGTAGCTTTCTTTCCCCACCCTCACCCCGTTCTTTTTAGTAGCAGTTTGTAGTGTAATGTGGTAGCCTGTAAGTAATTTATTTTAATCAGTGCTAGGAAATTTTATTCTCATTTTTGTCAAATGCTGCTCTATCCCTAGTAACCACCTTTACTAAAAGCCCAGACCTAACGGAGATTAGGATAAAGCAGATACGTGGCATCTGAAGCCCTGTAAGAATCAGCAAGGAAATGAAAACTCTTTCTCAGTTCCAGATGATTACAGAAGCTGTGGAGGAGCTGGAGGAGAAGGCTGACAGAAGTGACCAGAGAACAATTTCATTTACTAGAACCAGCATAAAGAGAACTAGCACAGAGAACCAGCACAAAGACCTAGCAACTGAGCCTGGAAGTTTTAGCTCCATATGGTAAAGACTGGCAAAACTCTAAACTGTTATTAACAAATTATTTAAAAGAAAATAACCACTATTAACAGAAAGAATAAAGGTTATGACAATAAATGGGTAATGTTTTAACTTTGGCCCTAAACCATCACATAATTTTTTATCACATTTAAAGAAATAAAGGAAAAATATGAAAATTTAGCAATTAGAGCAACAGCTAGGTCAGATCTTAGAGATGAACTAAACTTGAGGTTTTACAAAATTCACTGAATTTCCAATGATATAATTTAAAAATTTACAGAAGGGATGACCCTTTTCCTCCTCTTTGTACTTATCGCTTTGTAATTATCTTGGAGGACAAACCGTCTAATTTCAGGGTGCAGCAAAATAATTATCAATCTTAATAGTCTCTTAAAATTCTGGATGAAGATTTTCATCTGTGGATGTGGTCTATCTAGACTTCAGCAAAGCCTTTGACACTGTCTCCCATAATATACTCCTGGAAAAGCTGCAGCCCATGGCTTGGACAGGGGC
>JAWMRA010000090.1:18320601-18339133 GCA_035584735.1 Pseudotriccus pelzelni | reverse complement strand
TGGAGTGCTGTGTCCAGTTCTGGGCCCCTCAGTTCAGGAAGGATATTGAGGTGCTGGAGCGGGTCCAGAGAAGAGCAGCGAGGCTGCTGAAGAGACTTGAGCACAAGTTCTATGAGGAGAGGCTGAGGGAGCTGGTGTTGTTTATCCTGGAGAAGAGAAGGCTCAGGGGTGACCTCATCACTCTCTACAACCACGTGAGAGGAGGTTGTAGCCAGGTGGAGGTTGGTCTCTTCTCCCAGGCAATCAGCAGTAGGACAAGAGGGCACAGGCTTAAGCTCTGCCAGGGGAGGTTTAGCTTGGATATTAGAAAGAAGTTCTTTACAGAGAAAGTGCTCAAGCATTGGAATTAATTCTATGATTCTATGATTAGGGCACGTGGCTTTTAATTAATTTGTATTTCTGAAGAACATTATATGGTCCTTTTTTTGCAGTTTTTGCTAGATAACCTACCACAGAAGGGCACCCTATAGCCCTGATGTGTAGTTTTAGTCAAAGAGGACTACAGTTCAAGATAAGAAGGTTTTGATTTTCCTATTCATAAATATTACCCAAATTCTTGCTTTTCCTGAGCAGTTTCAGAAACTATCTCTTAACTGCTGCTGTTAAGAAATGTTAAGAAAACACTTGGCTGCACTTCAAGGACAGTAGCAAATGAGAAAAAGAGAGGAGGTATATAGTGTATGGACTACAATTTGCAAATTGTGTTCCAAAATATCACTAAAGGTCGTTTGCATAACTTATTCCATCAGAGTACTACTACTGAATAGAGGTTAGAAATTGAATTTAGAATGAGAAGACATGGCAAAATCACTGGTGGGTTGTTTTTTTTTTTGTTGTTGTTGTTTTTGTTTGTTTGTTTGTTTGTTCTTTAATTTTTCAAGAGCTACTGGCTTGTGAGAAGAGGGAAGACTTTTTGAAAGAGTCCAGGTTTTGGGCACCTTGTTACTGGGAGCTATTCACATAGTTCTATCATATTTGATCTTTGCCCAGTCTTTTGGCTTTTAATTTAACTTACATTTACAATGTAATTGTGATTAGGTATAACAGACTTAATATGCCAGGCCATCAATAAATAAACAAAAAAAATATAATTTTACATAAAATGTCAAAGAATGGAATTGTACAAGTATTTTTAATTGTCTCTTATCTCTTTAACCTGTCTGTCTCAGGCTTTTTCTCTCAGTCTGGACTCAAATGCTCTATCTGATTAAGCAGGATCTAGAAACAGTCTGGTGCAAGAGCACTGGCTTAATTATTTCCATTTGTCCCTTGTTTTTAGCTGCTAGGTCCCTCCCGGGTGCTGCTGTCTGTAATCCCTTTCTATGAAGGAGTCTAGGAACCTGAAGGGATGGAACCACCCCTTGTCTTTCTATCCCCCTTTTCTGTCCAGGTTTATTTCCAGCTCTCTTAGCACTGTAGCTGTCCTGCAAAGAGTTGTATGGGAGAGGACAATTAAGCAGAAAAGGTAAGCATATTTTAAGGTAGGAGTACTACCAAACATGGACCTTTACCCAGAGACCTTGAGACCTGAGAAGTCACCACGATCTACTTCTGCATTTAGTGAATTTGTCATACAGGTTCTTGGCTGTGTTTAGAGATGGAGAAGGCAGACTGAGGTTTTGAAATTTCCAGTGATCTTAGTTGCTGGTCTTGAGCGAACTACTGCTTCTGTTGGCAGGTGTTAAATATTCATGGCTTTGGTCTCAGCTAGAGGCAACTTGAGTTACTGAAGGCTGAAAGCAGATGGTATTGCAAGTTCGGCAGCTAAAAAGAGAGGCACGTAAAGTGAGTGAATGAATTTCAAAAAAGAGTCATGACTCACCACTTGCTATTCTTGTCAATGATGAATAAAACAGTGCCCTTGAGCTTAAGAGTTGCTTTTAAATTATTTTAAAACATCAGACCCTTTTGGCAGCATATATTTCCCCTTTTCATGAAAGAGTGCTTGTGCAGTGTTGAAAACATTGGCAAGTGTGATTGGTCTTCTGTTCTTTGTTTCTATTTAGCACTTAATATATTTTGCAAGAAATAAACAGAATACTGAGCCAAAAATATTTTCTTGAAAATAATCTGAAAATGAAATTATACCTTGCTTAAAGTCATCTCAAGTCTGAGAAGATACAGTACACACGTCACACCCCACAGAAATTAATTTCAGTTGCTTATGTTCACGATCCCATTGCAATTATAGAATGAGCTTCTAATTCTTCAAAGACAAAATTAAAACCAATTATTTTTAGTACATTGCTGAGGACCACAACTGTAAAAACAGTTTCCTATTCTCATATATGTGACCTCAGAGTAAGATTAGTTATTCTATTTGTGTCACTGAATTTTTTCAAGATTACTGACAGGGCCCCAAATAGTTCAAATTTACTCAAAGCAAAAATCTTTCCTTTTTGTTTCCCATTCTATTTCTCTGGAAACCTATTAAAGCAAACATTAAATGATGTCTCAGATTTTTTATGGGACTACTACAGATAGAAATCAAGTATCAAGGTGGAAGCACTTCCATGGTGAGCACTTCATTGACATTTGATTCTCTTTTGAGTTACTTGGGACATTGTAAATCTCTTCTGAGCAAGTACAATTAACTGTGTGTTGTAATCAGTTAAAAATGATGTTCTTTTTCTTTTTAATTCCTAGAAGACGGATACTAGATAGAAAGATTTTTGGACTGGCAGTCAAGACTTTTTTTTCTTTTTTTTTATTTTTAACCCCCAGCATCAAGTACTGTGTCACGGGGTGATGGTGCTTTAACATCTCAGAGTTTACCATGGTCCCACATATATACTGAAGGTATGAACTGAAAAAATGAGAGTATGATGCAAGGTGAAATATTAGGTGAGAAGGATCTAACCTCTCTCCTCCCAGCTGTCTAGGTACAAAGGTTTTGTTTTATTGTTTTGAAATAAAGTAAGACCTCAGGAAAAGAGTGTACAGTGATCTTTGCTTGGGATTTATAAATCTTCTTTCCCAGTTGTTGTTTTTGCATGCTGGTGTAGAAAAGTCTTAGATCGCTAATAACAATACAAATCTTAGATATTTATTTGCAGTATTAATAAAGAGTGCATATGTGTAAAATAATGATTATTTACCTTGAAATTAATTTCTTCAATAAATTTGAAAAAAATATGAAAAATTTATGTATTTATGAAGTTCATTCTCTTTTTTTTTTTTTTTTTCATATTTGCAGGAATTGATGTAAGGTCTCCTAGGACTTGAAGTTAGATTTAAAATTTTGATCTACTAAGTGGTATGATTTTTGATATTCTGAGAATATCAGAAACCCCACTGATTTTGACAAAGACAAGGTTCTTGTAATTTATTTCTTATTGTACTAAGAAGTTCCAATGTATTCTGAAGAACATACAATGAAACATAAAATTAAAAAAAAAAATTGAAAACTTACAGCAGTAGTCTTATAAAATTGAAAGTAGAGAATAAACAGTATCAAAAGAGCACAAATTTCAAAAGTGCATATTTAATTCCCAGGGACTAAATGGGAAACCATAAAATCAACCAAACTGAGCCAAAACAAAGATTAATTTATTCCAGGCACTTCTGTTCAACAGTGGCCACAAGGAGAAGTCATAAAGGCAGGTCAGTAAGTGTCTGCAATATAGTCCAGATCTCCACTGTTTTCATTTCAGTGTATTTCCTGCTTCTGTCTGTTTAATAACAAAAAGCCAGTTACCTTCCAAGAGTTCATCTAGTTTTTCAACTTCAGCATACAAAATATTTTTTCACCTCAAGTTTCATGGCTCTTTTGCAAAGCATTCTTGGATTTTTATTGTTTTGAGCCTTATTGCCAGATGACATCTTGGTGCTCATAGTTATTCTGTTGACTGCTGCTATGACCCTGGGAAATTGACTGGTATATGCATAAATTTTTGTAGAGCTTTGTTCAGCTATAAGTAAAAAGAGTTTCAAGCTTGAAATGCTTTTCATTCTAAATCTCTTTCTTCTTTTTCTTCTTCTTTTTTTTTTTTTTTTTTTTTTTTGGTTGTTGTTTTTGGGTTTTTTTTTTGTTTTGTTTGGTTTGGTTTTTTTTTTCCCCCTCCTTAGTTATTGACCAGGTAACATTTTTTAGAACAACAAAGCAAGCTGTGAAGGAAGCTTATGACTCACACAGATGTTTTTCTGAGGAATTCAAGTGTCAAGTTTAGATAATTGGAAATAAATAGAACATAGGAAGTAACATTTCCTCACACAAATTATTCTTCCACTATAGTTACGATTTAGGAAAATTAAGTATTTGCTTTATCATTTCAGGAAAAGCATTTTAATAAAAAAAATTGAGAGTAGATTTGTGATTTTATCAGCTTATGTAATCCCTTTTATCAAGATTCTTTCAATCTCATTACCTTCTTTTTTAAGAAGTTTTACAGGTAATCTTCCTTGAGTGTTGGTAACTGACTAATACACCCTGAGATGCTCAAAAGCTCAGGCTAATAGACAAATGAATGCCTCAGCAGTTTGTTTTATAATTTTATGAATGAATAATGCTTTTTGACAGTTCAAATTCCTGGAAAAATCCACAAGTTTGGAAAAATACACAAACATTTCTAATTTCCTCTGATTTGAAAGAAGTTCATCTTAAATGTGTGATGGCATGGACATTGTGGCTATTACACTAGCAATCATTGGGGCACCTTAATATAATATAAATATTAAAATGAGAAAAAATTAATTTTGTTTCCATAAAAGAGATTATTATCCTTCTATGCTCTTATATTTCTGATATTGCTCATAATATATCTATTATCATAATATGCAGGCACTATATATATAATCAGTGCATTACATAGGTAATGGAAATAACATATAGGCAATGGAAATTTGATGAATTTTTTTTTCTGAAATTTACTAGTAAAATGAACATACACAGTACCTATATAAGGGAAGACTGTGAAACTTGTAATCATTTTTATTTCCTTGAAGTGACACATCAAAAAGTTGTACCATAGCTTGATAGAAAGCCCTGTGTCCCACATAATGAGTCTTTAATCTGACTGTTCAAAATTTAATTGGAGTGGGTACAATACATTGAAACAGTAAACTTCATCCTAGGACATCAGGTAGTCTTGATATTGGCTGACTCACCAAAGAAAAAAATAGTATTTTACTTTTCTTGATTGGTTCTTTAAAACTATGGGCAAATTTAGGTTTTCCTGTGGGAGGTTTTGATCAGTTGGAATATTTGAGCATTGAAAGAATACAGTAGAAATTACTGATCAATTCTCTGGTTATTGACAGTAAAGTCATTGCTTTCCTCCTCTGCTAATACTGAGATGGCTAATTAGGTGGAAATCTTGTTATTATGCTAAAGATTTCTTATACCTTTCTGATTGCATTGGATTGATCATCTATTAATTGGAATGATCATCCATATTTCATGCCATCTGTGGGAATGTGAAGGACCATAAAAGCCATTGCAAAGTACTTAGTAGTTTTTTGTTTTACAGGTTGTTATTTTTCTCTTTCTGAAACCTGTGCCGTTTTATGTTTATATGACACTGTATTTTTGGTAAGAGCATAAATATAGTGATGAACATTTTTTACTATTTTAGACAGTAAATTATGTTTGGTTTTTTTTTTTTTTTAAAAACTAACACCAAAATAATTTGGTGACATTAGAACTTTTACCCATATTAAACCCAGGGAAAGTTTTACCACTAAATGTACCCTAACAATGCGCCATTTCCACTCATTTTGAAGATCATGCTTTACATGTCTCATTTTGATTAGTAGAATAGGTATCTTCAAAAATGAAATCTTAAAATATTCAGTATGTTTCAGACCTGTCTAGGGAAAAATTTTAGCGACTGACAGATAGACACAATTTTTGCATTGGCCATAAATTTTACACCACTTCATTTCAATGTAACACCTGAACTATCCCAAGAGCTGTAATAGGCAATTGGGGAAGGACAACTTGTGGTCTGTATTCACACCATACATATACAACAGAGTAATGTGCAACACTTTGAGGGGGTTTTGCCTGTCCGTCTGTAGCAGCTCTGTTGGGATCTGTTGGGATTAGAAAGAAGATTATCTGAGATTATCTGAACCTGTTATTCCTTTAGGATTATGCCAATGTAGATAACGGTTGTCAGTATTACTTATTTGTTTTCTTCTTTGTTCTGTTTATTACTTCTTAGGAAGCTGCCAGAGAGCATCTCAAATTGTTATCTGTGTAACAGCACAATGTATATATAGACAGCAAATACTTTCATTATAACAACTACAATTAATAAAAAAAGGAAATACTAAAAGAAGGTCTGTACTTGATTGGGCTTTTTCAGGCAGAAATTCTATGCTCCGTTTGTACTTCTGCAGAAACAAATTAATTTAAGAATAAAATAAAAGTGGTTGTGTGAGGCCTTTCATTTGCAGAGCCAATGGGATGCACCTGAAACACTCACTTGTAGTCTACTTTGCTATCAATTTTGTTAACTCCCTGTTTCCATGGCTTTGCAGTTGTGTCAGTCTAGCCATAATCTGTATGATTATTTGAATGTAAATATCTCCTTTATAGATAGAGAAATCAAGATAGAAATAATCAAGAGAAGCATATAACATCATAACATTCAGTTATTCCCAAATGGATGAAACAAAAAAGGCTGTGGTGCCCTTATCTTCTTATTCTTTCAATGAAAATGACAAAACTGCAGAAAATGTTCTCTAATGACTATGTTTTTTATTGATATTCTTAATTTTCATTCACAATTCAACATACAATCTTTATTTAAAATGCTATTTAGTCTTCTTACTGCGTATAATAATATCTTCACTCTGGGCTTAATCTTAAAAATAAATATATCCATACATTGCCTTTAGTTTCATTTATCATCAGCATCTGCTGAAATCAGTACTCTTTTATTACTTGAACTCAGTATTTTACTTCTCAGTGCCTCCAATTTATATTAAGGATATTGTCAGTAAATAGGTAAATGTAATATTTTGAAAACACATTAATACTGTCAGAAGGAGTCTAAACTGAACATGGTAGGGTTTATTTTGATTGTTATTTGCATCGTACAGAATAATACAGATACGCATTCATAGCTGTAATGTGTTTATCAGTGAATATATCTGAGAAAAGACTGACTTACAGAACTATTATATTCAGTGCTGAAACTGCACTTTTTGTAGTTATGAACATGGAATATTGCAGAAGCAGACTAATCTACTAAGTACTTTGAAAAAACCCCTTTTGATCCTGAATACTGCAATAAATTGTTTAGTGTTCATATCAACATCCTGCAAAACTTCTGTTACTCCTCTGCCAGTTGCAGAATCCAATGCTACAAACAGATCATCTCATTGGAATTGCTGGAACATCACAGATACAAGTCTATATAAGATAGAAAATATTAATGCCAACAGTAACATATAAATGAAACAATAAGCCAAATCATGCTTTTAATAGTTTGGAAATGTCACCATTCCTCAAAAATATGTTCTCATAAATCTGTAAGAAAAAGACTGTAGGCACTTCATCCTTTTTTTATTTTTAATCTAAGAATTGCGAAGAAATATATCTTAATCTTCAGTGAAAAGAGTAAAAATAAGTAGTGAATTTAGCTCATAGTTTGATAAAATAAAGAAACCCCCAGTATGAAATTGCAACAAAAAAACATATTCTCCTGAGGCTTTCAAATACTTTTGAGTCTCATAAATCTAGGAAAAGTTTCACATTATGAAAACGGGAAAAATTCAATAGAATTGTTCTCATTGATAGATTTTTGGAGACAAGAGAGGGAGTTGGAAACAAAAATCAAGGGGAAAAGAGAAGGTTATTTTAAATTAAATTTCCCTGATGACTTTTAAGTTCTCTTTCCATAACTAAGAGGCATACGAAACACAGACATTTTGCATGTTTTACTGAACAAAATGCGTCAATGTGTACAACTCATTCAAAGACCTGCTCCTCAGTAGTAAATAAAAAATTTCTTCCTTAGAAGGGCAATTTTCTTTGAATACTGAGAAAAATGTCGCTCTGATGTAGTATTCAAAATTTAAGCTACGCAAGACCAAGTTACTCACTTGCTTATTTTTTTGATGTAAACTCAACTCCAAGCCATGAGTCACTTGTTGCTTCCAAATCATTATGTCTGGTGATGAATAAGAAACCTAGTTCTGTGATTTGGTTTTAGTTTTATGCTGATCCATATTTTAATCTTTGCTTCCATGCCAGTCTGTGCCAAAGAATTCCCCAGTTCAGTCTGTGATTGCAAAGTATATCATTACAGCATGGTTCAAATTGCTAGAACTCTTCAAAAGTTTTGCTTAGTGTTGCCATCAGATAAGCTTTAATAGAAGTGCATAGCATGAATTAGCATTTGTAACAATAGAGAAGAAAATTAAGAAATCCCAAAGTGCTAAGTGCTAAGATTCCATGTTTTAAGCTTGTGCTTCATGCCAGTTCCAGCCCTACTTTGTTTGGATTACCACTGAGTTAGGTGCACTCTAAAAACATACTGGTAGATAGAGCTGCTTCACTTGTGAGCAATAGTAGGTAGGACATGCCAGACATAAAACAAAGGATTCTAATCCTTTGATACTTAGTATTTACTTATCTCTTCAGACTGAAAATTGCAAAGTCAAAAGATCAGTTTTTAGATCTTAAGTGCTGTACTGACACATTTTGAACATATTTGCAATTTTTGGTTTTTGCTTGTATTAACAAAATCAATAAAAAACAGTATTCCGAGTATAATTTGACAGAAATAACCCCTCCAAAAACTTCTCAAAACCACAACAGAACAAAGGAAATTAAAAGTAAGAACATAAAAATAAGGTTTAGAAAGGAAACAAATTCAAGAGATTGGTATCCTTATTTCTGCATGTAGATATTTTTAATAAATGCAAATGCTGAAAACAAGGTTTTAGGGAAACTCTACAGATTTTCAAACTGTGGCAGCAATTGGAGAAATAAAAACTCTTAAAGGAGCTGTAAACTAAAACAGTGTGTTTGCTTTTGTGACCTATTTCCAGGAGATTAAGAACTGATCCTTACAGGGATTCAGAGATTAGATCTGCTGGAGTCATATATGTTTACCATGTCAGTTAGTAACTAGACATTATATCCCTAAGTTTATAGCTGTAAAATCTTTGGATGTTGCAAGGGAGAGCTTCTGAATTTAAAATCTAATTTAGTTACTTGATACTGAAAAATGAAGATGTCACATTGTGAATGTTTTCCTACACGGGGATGTGTTGGGACAGGGGCAGGAAATTCCAGACACTAAAGCTGTGAATGAAATTGGTAATATAAAACATTTAAAAGAATGTTATTTAAGCAACCACTATTAGCAGTGTTTTATAAAAGTATTGACTGTAATGCTCAGATTATTATGCAGACCAACTGTCATTTAGTACATGCATGCTCTTAAAAATCTGTCAAAGAAGGGAGAATGTACTTTTGGAATTAGTGCTTAGAGCTGACAGGACATAGTGAAACCCTTAATCATTTCCTTACATAACCCAGCAGGATTATCACATGTACAGACTATTCCATGCCCTTGAATCTGGGGTCATGACAGGGTTTAAACAGAAATGTAATTACCTAAATGTACAAGATGTACTATAAATCCTAGTTTAAGCAGTCCCCTTGGTACTATATTGCTAGAGAAAGCTGTTGAATAGCTAGCTTGAATTACTTTATCTGATAATCAGAACCAAAACCATGAATTACTGTGTGCTTGATTGGTGATTGCATGATTTTGTCAGTACAAAGTTCTCGTAAGAGCTATTGAATGGTCATCACAGAATACAGAGTATTTTTTAATTGGTTCAAACTCTATTTTTTAATTCTTAGCAGTTAAAAGAGATACCTCATTCCAAAGATGATGGAAAAAGTGTGTGGTAGAAGTAGCCTTGTAAATAGAGTACCATTTTGCTACCTTATCCTTAAAAAAAAAAACAACGAAAGAGAGGGATACAAAAATCTATGAAGACTGTTGGGATATCAAATGAAAAACTTCTGTCAAATCCTACTCCAGCTAATGCCTGATGCTTCCAGAGGTGAAGGGACATATAAAACATATGAGGAACAGGTGACAGTGGGACACTGAGAGCAGACCTTGGACATTTTGTTCAGCTGCTGTTGGGTATGTGGGTTCTAAAGGGTGTCTTGTGTCCAGCTGGACAATGTAAACTATTAAAGACAAAGAAGAGGGAAAGAGTCTCCCTAATACTTCAGTCCTTTCATAGTTTTAAATCACTACACTTCAAAGAAGAAATGTTGAGGCCAGAGCACTACTATATTTACCTTGTCCTTGGCTTTATTCAGTTTCAGTAGCTGTATGCTCCCCAAAATTGTGGAGGGTTGGGAGCAAGAAGAATGTGAACCCTCCTGCCCCTGAGTTCTGCTCTGTCTGCCCATGCTCCAGTTTCTCATTAGCACAAAGTCAAACCCATAGCAATTATGTAACAGATTGTCTGCTTTTACTAATGTCATAAAATTGTAAAACTGAAGAGTCAATGCCTCAAATATCACAGAAATTAAGTGTAATCTGCACACACTCTCAGGCTGAGCACTAGAAACCCTGCTACAGGTTTCATCTTGAGTTGGCATATATCCCTCTTGATTATGACAGCTGAATGCCCCAGTATAGATTTGCCCAAACCAGATTTGTTGTTGCACCAGCAAAAACTATTTTGTAAATGAGTTGACTTATGAGAATTTATTTCTGGGCTTTATCTTTAAAATTTTTCTTTTGCTTGGATTTTGCCCATTACTCATAATCATCTGATTCTGACAGCTTAAAATAGTCTCCTATCTCCTTGATTTTATCCTTTCAATTGCTTAATCATTTTTCGCACACTGTGATTGAATTAAGTTACATATATTGTTATTTTAACTCTACTGATACTTCTTATTTTTCTTTGCCATTATCCCATGGATTGATTAGTGAATATCCTCAGAAAGGAGATAAAACCAGAAGCTTAAAAGTGCCTTAAATACTTCAATATTGTGTTTTAAGTGAAGTTTCTTGCTCAGACGTTTGGTTTCTTAACTCTTTCAGTCGTGCCTATGCCTGGCTGCATTTCTCTACTTCTTCAACTGGTCTAAATTATAAGTTCATTGACTTGGAGTACAACAGGGTCTAGTTCTGGATGTCCCTTGCCAGACAGTTGAATCAGACATGCCCATGAATTCAGCCAGTCTTTTGTGCCAGAAGGACTACAACACAATATGCAGTTTGCAGAGGGCTGTGCTGTGGACTGCTTTCTGCATGCAGGTCCCATTACTGTGCTAGGATTTGTCAGCATGGTCTGGTGTTCAGCCCCTCCAAAATAATACAGACAGTCATTTTTTCTATCTGTGGTTCATGAGCTGCATCATAAACTTATATTAACTTATAATCTGGATTTTTGAATGCTATACAAGTTCTGAAGAGCTGAAAAAAAATCCTTTATTTCAAATGCACCTACATGCTTTTAAAGGAAGATGTGAAATAAAACTGAATCAACTATAAATACTTGTTATTCATTCAATTCCTTCAAATGGAGCGTGGACGTTAGAGAACATCTGAAGGTTGGATGTATGTATTTGAAAGTATAGGAATGTGACAATTTGAGCAGTTACTAGTTACTCTGACTTTTCTTTCCTCATTTCATCTGCTGACTCTACAGAAACTTCACAAGCTAGTAGTCCTTCAGTTAAAGATCCACTGAAGTTTACTGTCAAGTAGCTAAAACCATCAGAACAGATACCCAGACGTCTTTTTTATCTCCATTATAATCCTGATAAATTATCTTTTCTGTCATGGCTCCAGCCCCAAGGCTCTAAATGTATGAGAATGGACAGCAGGCATGAGGAACTAGCCACTCCAGCTTTGCTGGAGAACATTATTTGGATTGCGTTTGGAAGAGTCTGACATACAGATGTCACAAACCATCATCTCAGACCAAATAATCACAACAGTAACACATAATGTCTGAGGAAAGTAGTGCAGCCTGATTCCATAATTTCAGCTTCCATTTGGTTAAAGAAGATATTTTGGTTTTATTTTTTTCTGTATATTTGTTGTAGTAGTGTATAGAAACAATAATTCAAACTCACTGTGTTCTAAGTGTAAAAAAGATATGAAAATAAGTAAAGGAATTTATAGACTCTCCTATATTTATCAACTTACTTGCTATGTTTTTCATCATCTAAGAAGAAGAGAAAAGAAAGAGTTTAAATATGTCCTACTAGAGACTTTTTTCTTCCCAAAGGAAGTTGTGTGCTAAAACTTAATGTTTGGAGTGAATATCTCTTCATTTTCTGCCTGAAAAATCTCCAGAAATTCATTTCAAAGGCTGATTTCCCCAAGAAATTACGTCCCTGCTGAATTTTTATAATGTCAATGTCTAACCTAAGACACCAAGTCCATGTTCGTAACAGCATAATATTCCATAAATTTATTGGATTTGAATTCAGATATCTTGTTTCACTCCATTGAAATGGATTAGTAATTTCTGACTCTGCATTACTTATCTTAATATGAACTTGAGTATGCTAGTGGGTAAATCATGATGGATTTAAAACAGCAGGAAAAACAGTGCACTTCTTAAACTTTGTGTAGCTTGCATCTCTCAGGTGGTAAAAGTGTATAATTTTGACATAGAGCTTTATGGAAGTTACTAGAGAGATATGCATATTAAGTTTCTGGGATAGGTGCCAAGGTGTTGCAGGGCCTCAGCATAAGAGAAATAACATATTACAAGAGAAACAGATTTTTTCCTTGTTCTGTCTTTTGCCTTGGTCTAAGAAATGAACTACAGTTTGGATCCAGGACCAGAAGTGTTTACAATAACTAAAAATTAAGAAGCTTCTGTTGGCTTTATTACTACCAATTAAAAAGCTAAATATCCTTTCAAGCAATGATAGGAGTTCATTCAATGTTCATAAGTACATTCAATAAGAACGTACTTATACATGAATTTCAGAGGTAATTTTGTATAAATGATTTCTCAACTTCACTTATGTTCTTGCATTCCTACTAAATTTCAATGCATTATTTGAACAATCAATATTTAATTAACCAGCAATCAAGATGCTCTTAAAAATGCAAATTAAATACTTATTTGAGGTTTTCTCTGAAGCTGGAAAATGAATGGTAAGACTATAAAAAGTATGGGCATTTCCCAACTACTTTTTGAGGCCTTGGATGTACAGTTCATGGTGGTACCATTTCAGCTATCAGTGTTAGCAACTGAAATACAGATATTATTTTAATCTCTGAATTTTTTAGAAGGTTAACCTCCTGCTTTCAGAGCGCCTGTCCTAAGATTTCAAACTGCGACTTCCAAAAGTATCTTTAGCATCCATACGCATTTTTTCAAACTTCTTATAATATAGATATGGTTCCAAAACAAAACCAAGAATATTTCAAGCAAAATTACATACATGAATTTAAGTATGAATATGTTGTTTGCAGCAGGAAAATGTAAAGGTTTTCTGCTTCTACTTTGATCTTTAACTTTAAGATATTTCACCATCAGTAAAAACTGCTGTACTAGATGCTATTCAGTGCTCATCCAACTAGACTGACAATTTGTTTGCTTGAACTTAGAGCTGTACTGTCTCTGAAACCTTTTTGTTACCCACATTGTAGTATTTAATTTCATTCAGATTGGGATCTAAAACCATAGTATATTTAAGACCAACTCCTAACAAACATTTTATTAATATCTAGAGTTACAGTGACAAAAAAATTGCTTTGAATAAATAATACAAATGTAACTGTATGCTCATTCAGCAATTTCTAAGTCATTGAGTCTCAGGTTTTGCCACAAGATTCAAAACTGGATCATCAGATAGCATTTTCTATTACTTTACTATCATCAGGTCATAAACTCAGTTGTAGTGTTGTGGTTTAAAATCGTGGCTTGTTATTCCAATGATAGATGTAGAATATTTGAGATAACTTGGCAATGTCACTTTATTAACTAATTCCAACTATGCTTGCTTGTGTCTGCTACCTGATACAATAAAATATAATATTATGTTTTTAGCTAGGAATTAAACTTCAGAAGCAGTGAATCTCACTTGTTATTTCTCTGAGTAGTTACCAAAACACTGAAAAGAATATTATTGGTATATTTGTACTTACAGAGAAGCACATAAGGCCTTTTAGATACAAAAATTTACAAAGTAAAAACAGGGATATATCTGAAATGTAGAGATCAAGTGAGTTAGAAGGTCAAAGGATGAGGTTAAAGAGAAGCACCCAAAAGTTAGCAAAAGTAGAGAAGTGAGTCCAACTGAGATTGAAACTAACAGAGAGAGTAAGACCAAGGGGTCCCAGAGTAACAGCTGCTGACAAAAGGTCACTACAATGACAGAAGGAAAATAATTCTGTATCTTTAAAGTGAAACAACTGTGCAGGATTTTGTTTGCTTGTCTTTCTTCTACCACTAAACCACACATATCTCTAGTAGAAAGGGTAAGCTTTGATACCACATAAACTAGAATAGTTCTCAAAATCCCATTGGTTTTGTTTTTGTGCAGTTAGAATTATTACATTTAATCTTATGATTCACCTTTTTTAAAAGTAAAATTGTTAGATAAAATAAATTACTTGGAAAATTTATTTTCTCTAGATATACTTTTACTGAGTATAGGAATTCATAGCTCAATTAGGTACTTAAAGAGGCACCAAAAAAAGCTACTCCTCTTCAAATAAAATTACAAAGTGCTTCCTATGTGGGAAGCTGTTAATGAATCAATATAATAGGAAGGGCTAGATTTGGCTGCATACGCTGTAGGGTTTTTTGTTTGGGAAAATATAGTCTAATACAGCTGCCCTATGTGGGATTCACATAATTTGATAACTAGAATTATTCAAATATCTTCATTTCCTAGATGCCCCTTAAATAGGAGATTTTTAAAAACTGACAAAAATAACTTATTGTCTGTGATTTTCCCAGGATCAGATGCTGAAAATCATTTGACATATGAAAACAGCAGAATTAGCCTGTATTTTACACATATGTCTCTTTGCAGGTGGCATACCATTACTTCTTCTGGTTTTGATTGGGTTTTTGTTTGGAGTTTTTGTGTTTGGTTTTGTTTGTTTGGTTGGTTTTGTTTATTCCACCTTCCCTGCCTCTAATTGTTGTAACGTTAGGACACCTTGTCATTCTGGTCATCTCTGTTTCTTCAAGATATCTGGTTCAAATTTGCGACTTGCCAGCATTTGACATCTCCTATTATGGCATTTCAGTCAAAATACTCGCATTTTCATGGCAACTTCTGGTACAAAAAGAAGCAAAGCCAACCAAACATGACTCCCCTCATGCTCTTCTGCTGTCTGTGCTGCATTATTTAGGTGCTGTACCATAAAATTGCCCACAGAGATGTGGTCAGATGTTCAGGACAGAAGATAAATGCTATGTCCTCAGAGGGAAGCACTTTTTCTCTTTTGAGGTTCTATGGGATTTTCACAGAATTTCCTTAAATCCTCTATGATTCTACATTTCTCCACTGACATTCATTCCTGCATAAATTTAATAAGTGTTATAAGTTTCTGGTAGAGATAAACTGCAATATGGTCACCATTTGCCTTCTTCTATCTATTACCCAGTGGAAATTATCTACTTGTTACCTTAGGTTTAAGTAAACATTTTAGATTTTCTCAAGGCTTAACACTATGATTTTTCATGATGACTGACAACAAAATTATTCTCCCACCCATCAATCAGCTTTGCCCATTGAGTGACATCTAGACTTAAAATTCTTTGCCTCATATAGCTAAATCATTCTCTTACTGTTGAACATGTCTGAAACACTGCCTTTTCTATTCCTTGCTCAGAAATAAAACTTGCCAAAGTTCAGAGAATCTTTTGTCTTGGTCCTTTACTCTGGGGAAGGCAAACGCAGGCATTCTGTACTCTGCTGTACTGCATAAAAGATAAGATGCTTTTAATCCCCTGCAGATGTTTTAGAGACAAGCTTCGTCCTATATATAATCTTTTTGTTCGTATCAGCCTTCTTTCCCCAGGTGTTCCTTTGTCAAAGAATCATTTCCATTATTTTTTGCAAATAATTCATCATTCCTGGAAGGTACTCCTTGTAAACATCTGTAACAATACTTCATTACCTTTTGTCAGGTCCATTTCTGCTGCAGTGTTTATAAAAGGCATCCTGAGCAGGGACCTATTGAGTCTACCATCTCTTATGCTGACATATATGACATCCTTGCTGTTACTGCTTTCAGATCAGACTATGTCTGCATGTTGTCTCCCATTTCACATTTGAATTGTCATCTCATTAGGAAAAATTTCTTTCTTTCACCACAGTATTACTCAGTTCCCTACATATTACAGTTAAAATAATTATTATGAATAAGAACTAGCACTCTGTTGATCTAAAAATGCCTTAAGATGAATGGTACTGCCTCCATTGATTAAAGAAATAATTTTTCTTGCACGTTTTTCTGTAAGAAACTTCTAAGACACAGTCATTAAGGGAATGAGAGGCATGTATGGTGCTTCACCATAGCCTGTAGGCTCTTACATTGAAATAGAGCAGCAATTGCCAGAAAATGTGTGCCAAGTCACTCAGTTAATATGTTGGTTTCTACAGACTGAACAGCCCATTTCAGCCCACAGAGCCACAGACAGTTAGGTAACTTCAACTCTAGTATCATATGCAGCCTTTTTGCAAGCATCTGTCTGATAGCAATGTAGCAAAGAGTTGTGATACAACATAACTGGTGGCACAGTGAGAACCTTCTGGTCGTTTGGCATTGTGAGATCTTATTAACTAATTCTATAGTCTCACAGCAGCTGCCTGTTGAGGCACTCATTGACATTCTTTATAACCATGCACATTCTCTTAACTTACAACTGAGTGACAGAAGCAGGTGTCCTATTTTTCTTGGGTACTTTTCAAAAGACTTTTTTCTTTTTAATTCTTAGGATCTGACTGGTCCCCACACTCTCCATCTATTTTTTCCCCTGGGAAATGAATTTTATATTAAGAGAATTTGATTTTTTTTCAAATTGGGAGAAAACCTAGTGTTTTCACTGTCAAAGGTTTTTTTTCTGTGTATGTTATTTCCTCTGGCTCTGAGCTCTGAGTTGAAGAACAGACGTTTTCTTTCTTCTGTTTCAAATCTTTTCCAGAAGTAGTGTTTTTAATTGAGGCTGTTTCTCATCTCTACTTCTTTGTCAAAACCTTCCTTATATTTTATTTATTTATTTAGAGTGTTTCTGAGTACAAAGCTTCTAAGTTGAATAAAAGGCTTTTTCCATCTTCCTTTATGCTGCTTTTTAAACTCAATGAGTTGTAACTGTGGGTTTTGTAGTTTTGTTTTTGTTTTTTTTTCATAAATTGATCTTTTTATTTCATCTGTTTTTATTCTTCTTTTTTTGCCCTTTGTTTTTATACAATTTATACACTTTTGTTCATTTTTTATTCATTATTATGGTCCCCAATAATGTAAAAACCAACATTATAACATTTCTTAAGACAACAGTTATTTCTCAAGCTACGAGTCCAATTTTCATCCCAGAAAGAATATGGGAAAGACTTTGGACTCTAGGAGTTGATATTGTGAAGTAAGGTCGAAAGCTAAATATTAAACCCAGCAAAAAAAGTGTGGCAGAAAATACAAAGTACTCAAAATAGAATCCAGAAGATATAAGCAAAGCAAAGGAAAAGTAAACAAAAACAGTCACCCATTCAGGACATAATACCATGGCAAAATGTGCATGACTTCCTGGTAGGTTTACTCTGAGAGATTCCCAGATCTCTTTGGCATAGAAAAATATTTGTGAATCATCCTGGAATTTTGCTGTGAGTGTACTCTCTCTGTACATTAGTACCAAAGATGTCTCTCAAATGTTCAAACTACCTGTGGTCTGCAGAGAGCTCCTGCCCAACTACGAAGAGATATGACCCTGTGAGCCTCAGTGGACAGTGGGGAATGGCCTCCTATTCACTTTACACCAGGCTGGAGAGCATGAGACAACTATTATAGTCTGTACTGTGTCTGTACTTAACAGTAGCTGTTAGTGGGACTTGAAGGGGGTGAGGGGGTTGGATGTTCCTTGGTTTTGATCAGCCCAATACGTATTTCTAGCTTCAACTCCTCACTGGTAACATTTTGAAATAGTCTCTACTTTCCTGTAAATGTCTCGTTAGTACCTTCTGTAGACCATTCTTTGATGGATTACCTATGAAAATTTGATGACAGAAATCACAGAAAATACACATCACAGTGACCAATATCACCTACTTTTTCCATATGTATTGCACTGACACTGCACATCAGGAAATAGTAACACATTGGTAAATCTTGTTCCTTTTGATATGAGAACCAGCTTTTTAACATAAATTACTCAATCATTAAAGTGAAAATTTCATCCCACATTTTCATAAGAACATGTCTAGATAAATGTACAGTAAAGAATGACAAGATGTCTCAGTTTAAATGAGACACAGGTAAGAATGAATTATGTCCAGGAAAGGAATAACAGCCCTTTATTAAAAAGTATAAATGTATTGATGTAAATTATTAAGCAACAC
>JAWMRA010000090.1:18288665-18313645 GCA_035584735.1 Pseudotriccus pelzelni | reverse complement strand
AAAAGGAAAGTTCACGGCTCCCAAACGCGGGAGAACTCACTCTTTCCCGCTGGCAGAGATGCAGGTGATATGGTGTTTCATCCCTTTCTGATGAAAATCCAAGCACGAAAAACTCCAACTGTAACAGCAGCACAGCTACTAAGGGAAGTCGTCCTGACTGCTCCTCTGCAGCTCCCGTGCTGGCAGCTCTGGCCACGCCCCCCAGCTCCCATCATCTCTAGATCTCCTCCCAGCTTTACAAGCTCTCCTGTTTCCCTGGGGACAAAGTGAAGCCATTAACATAGCTATGCAGCCCTACTGGTTCTCTTGTCCTGGGACATTTAGTTGCCTAGGTACCTAATTCCTGCTCCCCCCCCCAACACAGTGGGCAGGGGGAAAGGTAAAATTCCAGCACGGCTCCAAGAACAAACAAAACCATGATAACGGTGTATGTGTAGCATCCAAGCATGATAATCTCCACAGAGCATATGACAAGGCAATTGGTAGCCCAGCACAACATGCCTTTCACAACTGTTTCTCTGAAGGGAAGTCTACTCTACATTATGTATAGTCTTCAGCTTTTATTTCTTATTGTTTTCACCCTACTTATTCTCTGGATTATAAGCGTGTAGGACCAACTGATCTTCACATTGGTTTACTGCTTTGAACCCAGGCATCTGACCAAGTCTGTCTTCTTGTCTCTGTTTCAGTTCTATTCTGTTATTTTAGAGAAAAAAAATGGCTATTGTGACATCATCTTACAAATACAGTTTCTTATGAGTAGTGAACCAGCCACTGGATCTGTTCCAGCAAGACAATGCTTCTTACACACAGAAAATAAATACAAAGTGTTGTAAGCTTTGCTCAAATATCCAAGCTAATTTTGTTCCCCAGTATCACTCTTCAGTTTCCTCTGTATAGATTAACCCCTGGAACACTTTGTTTCAGAGCAGCTACTGTATTTAAGTGTCAGACTCACATATCAAAATGCTGCCTTCTATTTCAGGCACTCATAAACATTGTGAAGGCCTAGATATAAGCACCAACTCAGAGCTTTTTACTTGTAACTTCATTGGAATTATCTAAGCAGGGGAAGCCTTTGCCACCTGATCATTCCAATCTAATAGTGAAGCCTTTGCTGCTTGACTGCATAACTCAGTTTGTCATGAGCATATCTAAGGTGTATCTTTCCAAGCAAAAGGTTTTTACCTTTCTGTCATAAAGTTCAAAAAGAGTAGCAACAAGGTTATACACTTCAGATGAGGAATGAGAGGAATGCTATGCCCCGTTGTCTTTGTTGGCTTGTGCTGTGGGGGCAGAATCATGTAGCTGTCCTTGTTCTTTGTTCTCTATTTTGTTGGCATAAACTCAACGAATTAGTGACTATGGTTCTCAATGACTTTACAGGCAAAGCCTGCCCCCGGGGATGCTAAAGAGGAGAACTTTTGTTTGCTTCTGCCCTAGTTACAGGTGCCAGGACCAGTTTATCACTATGTTGGTATAAGTGAAACTGTGTATTCTACACCAGCTGGTAATTTCTGATGGACTGTTAACAATGGATCGTTTGCAGCAGCTGCCCAGGGCACACCTGACACCTCAGGCTACAAGCTGGGTGTTAAAGAACTCTGCAAGGAGTGTATTTTTGTTTTCATTCCAATGACTCAGCTGTGATAACTCCCCTCCAGGCACCTTCACACCCAGCCTGAGGGGTCATCTCTGCTAAATGGCTGTACTAGACTGGCATAATAGGCAGCTACAACAACCCAGACCATTAAAGACTCCAAAAATATCCCGTGACTCAGAGAGTTAACTCACCCACTGTGAAACTCCCTGCCCTGAACCTGGGCATATATAACCTTGGAGTTTTGAGGCTTCTGGTACCGCTTGTTGGTTGCAGAGGAGAACCAGAACTCCAGAAGGACTGTGACTACCACTCTCGACAAGACTGCGCTTGTTACTTCGACAGAACCGTGACCATCATCTGGACCTACAGGTTTCCTTTTACATTGCACCCAGAGGGGCCTCGTGGTGCTCAACACGGGTCCTTAAGAACACTGTTTTGTTCTTGTCACAGGGTGGTGGGTTATACATCTGCCTTTGGGGGTTAAACCTAGTTTTTTCTGTATCATTGCATTTTATATTTTTAGTAACTTTTTCTCTGTATCATTGTATTTAATACTTTTAGTAAATTATAGCTGACTTGTAATCTCTCTTGAGGCAGGTTCATTTCTCCTGCCAGTTTACTTTTAAATCAGCATATCTTCCTTTTTTTTATTCAGTCTCAAAGCCTAATATTACACATGGTATGATAAATTCAACAAACTATAAATATTTTGGAGTGCAGAACTACTGAAAAGACTGTCTTTGCTCATAATCAACCTCAAAAGATCTGTACTGCATGTGATGAGTTATAATCAAACCTGTGCAATACACAAAAGAAAGGAGCATATGAAGCTCCTCTTTTTGTAACAACTATGTCTGTAATCGTGTTTGGAGAGGAAGGACTATGTACAAGAGTACAGGTTACCCTAAAGACAGTGACTGAGGACACTTTTTAGGGCTTTTCTAACTTCTGGAGTTGACTGAGAGACAAATAATTATGTGGTTTCTTTTTCTTTTTTTCTTTTTTCCCCCCTGTTTTCATAATCACGAAGTGCATTGGAAATATAAGAAAGATTCAGAAATATGAAACTGATTTGACCAAAAGTCACTACTATGACCAGAAACCATGATTCCCTGAAAAAAGATGTCATGAATTTTCTGCATGTGGTTCCTGGTATATTAGAATACATTTTCTTGGAAGAAGCAACTTGTTTTGACTCAGTTGATCATCTGTTTGAATAGTGATACTGAAGATACTTCCTTTCTGAAGGATATCATAGAGAAGATGACAATTCCTGGGGATTTTCATTGAATTTTAAAAGCTTGATGGCAAAGTTATTTGCCCCTTTTTGATGCCCTCATGAATTCCAGAGAACAGGCACAGACAGAACAGTGACAGGAGCAATACTAGCAATGTCAGTTACCTCTTCCAAAACCAGATATAGAACTCTCAATACTATATCCAGGTTTCCCCACACCTGTGAAGAGCAGCAAGAACATGAAAGTGTGTTCTTCTTTCTTTGGAATATGTAGTTGTATAAACAGAGTACTAGTCTTCTTGTGTAAGTTGACAGTGTACACCATTAGTGCTGCTATACTCAAGGTAAAAGCATAATTGAAGCATATAATATAAATGGAGATTTTTTTTTTTTTCTTACAAACTGATGTCTTTATTAGGAAAGCTACTAAATGGAGAGGATGAAATATTTTCAATTAAGAAAATCAAAAAGTTAACTTCTCTGGGATCCCTAAATAAATTATTTTAAGAATTACTTTACATTATAGATAATATCTTGATAGGATGATTTAACAAACAATTTAAAATGTGCTATTAATTATACTCAATATTTACCTCTGGAGAGGGACACACACTGCCCTGTGTACAGAAAAACTTCTTTTGAAACCCCTGGAAATCTTATAGTCTGTGGATCCCATTCTTATTTAAGTGCAGAAATACTACAAACATTACTGAACAAAGAAACTGTAAACTGGACTTGATGGAAAGAAAGATTAAAAGACTAGTGCACTACATTGTATTTTTGTAGCTGTTGCATTTGCATGAGAATAGATTGTAGAGAACTCTGGTGTACTGTTTATTTCTGCTTCATATTTCTTCAAGTAAATGAATGAATAAATATGAGTGTGATCCATCAAAAAGGACAGTTCAGTAAATTCTGTATCTTGGGGAATCCAGTGCCAATGATAAACTACATAGGTAGGGACAGTGGTAACTAAATATGGAAAAACTCAAAAGCGACGAGCAGAGAGGGCTAAGGACATATGAAGTAACAAACCATTGCTACATAACAGAACACACATTAAATAAAACCACAAAAACAGCAAAAGGAACAGAGGGTACTTCGCGTGCTAATTCTCTCACTGTTCCTGCGCAGCCCTATGTTCTGGCTGTATGCACAGGATATTGTCAGCTCTGTCTGCCTTGTCAGAGCCCTAGTTCTTGCTAGCGCTTCTTCAGCATCAGACAGGTTGACCCTGCCTGTGGGCAGTGAGTCATTTAAGTGTATGGTACATTGCACTGCAAAACTCTGAAGCTGGGAAGCCACAACCACCAGCTGGCATTAATCAGGGACCATTAGGTATAAACAAGCATGTCTCCTTCCATGGCTTCTAAATTTAGTTTCCAGCAATTACTCTTCCTTCTACGTTTCATTTCAGGCTGGGTACAGCTAGGCAGTGTGGACTATAAATTTTCTGGATCTAGGAATATAGTTCCGAAGTATTTCCTATATATTTTCTAGTTTTTATGTCTAGCAATGGTATTTAGATATTTTAATTAACGGTAATACAAAAGAGGAAGCAGTAACTCTCCAGCTCACAGCTTAGAAACAAAATATTCTGTTTTGTATTATTATGCTTCCTGTCTTGTATGGTCTCTGAAAATTGTGTTGAGATCCTGCTGTTTGCCTGCAGATATTTGGAGTCATGTGAACTCTTTTCTGCATTTGGTATTGGCAGCCAAACTGTAATAAGGTTATGGATAACTGTTTGTACAATGTTCCCTACAACTAACTGAAAAGCTTTTTTGTTGTCATTGCCAGGTTTGGTCTCTGCAGACAAACTATGATCCAACTGAGTACGTCTCTTGACCAATGACACTAAATCAAATATATGTAGGACTTATTTCCAACCTGCAGATGCAAACATTTTGTTCATCTGTCACTTTTGCTACAGTATGAACAGGTAATAGATATGTGTCCTAGTTGCTCTGGGATGCCATTTCTCCTTCATCCTATATAGCCTGAAATATCAGTGTTGCAAATTTTCCGTGTGTTTTGTTTTATTCTGACAGTAGGTAGAAATGAGAGCCATACAAGACAGGCTAAGGATAGTCACTGCACGTTCCTAGGACTGTTAACTAAATTTTCTTGAGATATGTTCTTCCAGTGATCATTTCAGATATTTGGAAAGACAATTAATGTAAGCACAAATCTTATTTTATTCTGCACTCTCTTGCTACTACAGATTAATAATTGCTAGAAGGCAAAGTTCATTATTTCTTGGAAACTCAAGTTCTAAACTGCTATTAAGTCTTTACAGGAGTCACTCTGTTCCCTATATCATGTTGTGAATTTTCTAATTCACTCTGGGCTTTTTCCACTCAGATTCATCAAAGCAAAGGTTCTTCCAATGTATATCAAATAGCTCTTAAGATTGCTGTATATCTAGAGAAGATTACCTACATACTTTTCTTTTTTTTAAGATCTGAGTCAGAAAATAAGGTTTTAATTTTGGGACATTTAGCTTGATAGCTACAGAGGGGTATCTACAATTTTTTTTTTAAACCAAAGTCAGTAAGGAAATAAGTGTTTCATTTTGGGGGCATATGTTTGTTGAAAGTAAATGACAAGACTTGAACAACAAAAATATACAGAATTTGATTAAGGAAGCTGGTCTTACCGACACAATATCATCCACTCTCTTGTGTTGGCTTTGCAGTGCACACTAGTGTACTAATGGATTGCAATTTGAAGCTAGCTCATAAATCTCTACCTAAGCTGCAGTGTTTGTTGTATGCAGCATAAAAGTACTTTGAGAAGCTTTTAAAATCCAGAAGGTAGTTAAAATACAAGCTGCTTTGCAGTAAATCTAGACATTTTTCTATATGTTAAACTCTATAAGGGCCAGTAAACCAGTACAGGCATCTCATTTACTGCTAAAGGCTTAGATCTTCAGCTAAACTGCAATTTTTTATATGGTGCCTATATGTCTGTTGCTGAGTTGTATGCCAGGATATAATTATACAATGGGTTTCTTATACTGTTTTTTGAGTAGTACATATCAGAAGCTGCAAGAGAACTTAATGTGCTTATTTTATTGAACAATACACACTAATATTGCTTTAGAAAAGTAATCACTAGTTTTTCAGAGGACCCATTTATCTTTCATTTTGTTGCTTCAATTCTGCAGTAGTAACTGGTTCCTGGGTGAAAGCAAAAATGTAATTTTGCTGTAGTAGCAGATGCTCTCCACTAAAAACTTCCATTCTTGTTTTCCTGGTTTTGTTGACTCTCAGCTGGAACCTTTGACCCAATTATTGTTGCTTTGTTCTGCTAATGGAGCATTAAATTAACTTATACAAATTAAAGATTGCCAGTTGACAATTGCCCTTGAATAAGTGAATTTGTATAAAGTATACAAAGATGCCACAACCCCAAACCAAGTAATCTCATTCTCTGTGTAATGGAAGCTTTTAGGCTGCTTGGGGTGGGGGAAGATGGTGAGATTATGGTGTGAACCAGCAGCATCTAAAGAACATACAATTCAGAGAGCTGCTAGTCTAGCAATGTTGAAAATAAGGGACCCTTACTCAGGGAGCTTGAAGAGGTCAACCCAGCTGCTGCTTAACGTTGGCTGGGAATAGCATAAATTGGCTTTTTTCCATGAAGGACAAACTGAACCAGGCAAGCATGAAGTAAAATAAAATTTGGCCTGTTTAAGGGAAACTAGGCCAGTCTGCTCACCCATGGTCAGTCAAACAAAACAGAACACCCGAAACGAGTCTCATGCTGTCCACTGGAGTCCTTTGTATCTTTGGTCAAGATTTTTTTACTCAAAGACTTATACTTTCAGCCTACAATACACCCAGCAACACTTCTGGTGGATCTTAGGCTTGCATAAAAGCCTGGATAAGAAGTATAATGTGCTAATATCATTAATGATTAGGCAGACTTTTAATTGCCAACTTTTGCATATTTCTATAAATATCCAAATGTACAGCTAGATGTCATTTTCACTCAAGCTTCTTGGATGGGAGCCAGTGCCAGTCCAGATGCTGCATAGCTCCATGTGCAGGTTAGTAATCAGGGCATATTCGCTCAAGCTGGGCATTCTCCTAGTCCAGCTACAAAGCCTCAACTAAACATTCAGCTTGCAAAATGAGCAAAGAGGCTGAAACTGTTTGCACCTGCTCTACAGTGTTGCTGCTAGAGAGGAAGAAAGGAAGACATTAGCATCTTTGAAGACACATTACTTAAATGATAAAAATTGTTGACTAAGTTTTATATAATGTAAGTGGAAAAATAAGAGAGATAGACTCCTCCAGAGCACAACATTAATATCCTTAGACTGCCTGTTTTGCCATGTGGATGCATATCACAGTGTCTTCCACCATTCTATGGCAGAACCACTCCACTTTGGCCCCTTTCTTGCTTGTGCACTGGCTCCCTTCCCTTGGAAATAAAGATGAATAAGGGGAAACTCCAGTGCTCATTACAAAGGACCAACCAGAGCTACAACTAGACTTAAGTATGAGCTATACTTCCAGAATCTGCTGGCTAGGTGCACCCAGAGAAACTCAGGTTTAACGTCCGAAGTCAGGTCCGAATTTTGCAGCAGGGATAAACTTGATTCAGGTAGAACTAGGGCATAAATGGAAGTATCTTTCAGATCAATGCCTTACTCACTGGGGTCTAGAGAGGTAAAGTGAATCCATCTGTCATTAGATATGATTACATACTATTTCGTAGATAAAGGCAAACTTATTTTTTCCTTAGTAAAAACCAACTGTGTGATAGCTGTGACAGAGGAGCAATATATCCATGGTAAATGTGGTGCTGAGTTTGGACTAGAGCATCTTGCTTCTTCGTGTTGAACTGAGATCCTAAGTGAAGAAATAGAGTTGATGATACCTGTCAAGTGGGTACAAGATGGTATCTTCTTGGAATTGTTTTCATACTCAGTAAATTATTGAGTGCTCTGGCTCTCCCAAGACCACAGTTAAAATGTGATAGTTTGAGTTGTAAACAGCTTGTGTTTACACATGTAATGTTCTGGCATTACATGTGTACACAAGATTCTTTGTTGCTGTTGTTCTTGTAAAGAATGAGAAGAAACTTTCAATTCCTGCAAAGCTGAACTGTCATCTTCCAGTCACCTCCAGTAGTTGTCTGAGCATGGCAAGCAGCTGGAGACTAAGGACACATAAGGTTAGTTTTAAATAACTTTAAATAAAGAATTAGATTCTACAAAAGTAGCATAAATAATTGGTAAGACAAAGTCACCTTTAGCAGAAGTAATTTGTTCTATAGAGCAATACCAGAAACTGGCATTATCTGCACTTCAGGGTAAATATTCAGGACTTAATTTTAATACAGTATCTTGGTCAGAAACTGGTGAGGAAAGTATTTCCTAAGGTAAACCTGATATAAGGAGCTAAAATTAATTCCTAATTTGTCTAAAGCTATCTACTCAATTACCTAGCTACAGTTTATATCTGATTCTTTCAGAAATATATGCAATACCCAAAAATGAGAGTTCCAGTGAGAGAATTTCTTAGTTCCTTCATTTAAATATACAAAATCACAGGTCCAATCTTATTACCATTTCTTCATGTCACATGAGTAAATCATCAAATATGCAGTACTTTTTGCTTGTAATAAATAACAGGAATTTTGGATTTTTTAGCCACATGTGATGAAATACATGGAGCCGTATGAGTAACTATGAAGAAAAATCATCTATCCCAGCCAAAATTGATACACTCAGAATGCTTGTGTAATCTCCATCCTTGGAAATGCTCAAAACCTGACTGCACATGGTCATGGGCAACCTGCTGTTGGAGCAAGATTGCTGGATAAGATGGTGTCCAGAGTTCCCAACCAACCTAAACAAGTTTTTAATTCTGTGGCAGCTAAAGTTTTTGCGTGCAACAAAATATTGATGAACATTTTGGTGTAGCAGTGAAAGATGGGGTTTTTTTCAGTACCTGGGTTAACTGGAAAAATGTACCAGAGGAATAATACATTTGAAACTAACACTGACAAGTTAAGAAAAAGAAAGTTCACAGGAAATTAAAAATGCTGGATGATGGAATTCTGAACTTTAAGTTTTTCCTTATTAGATCCTGAGATTGGCTCAGTTGGTTAGAGTACAGTGCTAATAACACCAAGATTGTGGGTTTAATCCCCAAATGGGCCATTCACTTAAGAGTTGGACTTAATGGTTGTTGTGGGTCCCTTCCAACTTGGAATATTCTGTGATTTATTTAACAAGCACAATGAAACCTAGCATATCACCCAATGAAAACAACAGATGCTAAAAAGACAAGCTGTTAGTACTGCTACATATCCAAAAAGACAAATGTTAATACTGCTGTTAGTACCCCCAACAATTTCTCAACTCAAATCCAAATTCTAACTGCCAAGAAGTAGTTATTAGTATTTAAATTCTATTTTTGTTTTTGTCTGGTTTGTCAAGTCTACACAGAAGAAAATATTTGAATAGGCAGTACTTAAATATCCACATGACATATAACACTGATATTGTCTTGGAATAGGCCAAGCAAGATGTAAGGAATGCAGATTCAACTACTTACTCTGTCAGAATAGATCTGAAGTCAACTGTATCTCCTCCTGATATATTGGTCTGAGGATTAGGCCACAAGAGGTTTAGTATATCAAAATATTACTGTTAATATAATCTTTGTTATGAGGTGCAGAGTTGTGGTTGCTTGAGTAAATGGTGCAGACCAATCTGCGTCTGCAGATGCTGTCTGTAGAGAATGGAACTAGAATGAATTATGTAATTTTCTACAAGTGCATGAAAGAGGGAGAACACATTGTTTGATCCAGACTGGAACCCAGGCAGAAAGTGAGATATATATATATACAGTGTTAACTATTATGAGACTGGTCCTTGAAGTGGAACAGTAAATGACTAAATATGACAGCACGTACAGCCCCATCACACCTGTTATGTTGGCGTTTTCCCATATAAAGCCAGTTCATAAGGACCACAAAGAAGGCAAACCCAGCTGTTACCTACAAAGTCATCCTCCATGTCCTGATAATTAAATATTTTATATAAATCAGCATGATGCCACTTTCAAATATCCCATGGACGAGTGGATTAAGTTTTTTGTCTGAAGAGGTAGACATCTATTAAGATTTAAATACTTAATCAAATAAGCTTACATTCTTGTCTCTTGTCTTTACAGATCTCAAGATATCTCTGGAGAATTTTCCAAATCCTGCTGAGTACTCCAAGTAATTCAGATGAAGGACTTTCACTGCTACCAGGACCTCACTCATTTATTTATTGAACTATGATATCAATCATGCTCAACTGCCATCAGCATATGAGATCTTTCCTTTAGAAATTTTCTTACTAATTGCTACTAGTGCCTTTGTAAAATGAAAAGTTCTTTGTCCTGTTCTCAACAGTAAGAACAAAAATCACTGCAAGTAAAAAACTTTAAAACCAGAACGGTCATGGCAAGCTGTATTTAAGTCATCTTATTCTGGACAGTGTAAATAACTTCCTTGAATATCCTTAGCAATTTATTGACTCCCCTCTATCCTTCTTCCACCATGTCATAGACAGACTTTTGAGGTATTACTGAGAACTAGGTAGAATTATTTTGGCTAATTTCTTTATTTTCTTCTGCGTATATCCATCCCCTTCTTGACAAAATTAAATTAAAAAAATGTATTGACACAGTAATCATCATAGCTGTCCAGTCAACAGAGCAATTTTATATCTGTCATAGCCATTTAATACTTAAGAATTATGGAAATGAAAGGGATCTGCAGAGAAAGGTTTAACAAACTACACAGTGATCAAATGATTTTCTGGGTTTGATGAACACATAATGTGATTTAAGATGATGAAATATGCATTTGAGAAGTCCCTTGCTATAATTTCAGTTTCAGATTAGCTTAGAGTTTGGAACTTGACCTTAGATCTGACATCTGTAAGTTGTTTTAAACGGTTTAACAAATGTAGAGAATGGGACTTAAAATGTATGCACGTTTGTAAAGCATTCAAAGTGTGAGGTACAGTTTCTTTAGTGAGTGTATGGTGACAGTGTATTCATTCCTTTTCCTCTTACATAATTTGAAATGCTTCTGTAGTACAGTTTTTAATAAAAATAAAGAGTCTTTATTAGATTAAAGAATTATAACTATAATATATATATATAATTATAAGTAAGGTAACTGTAGTATTCCTTTTTCTACACAGGAGAAGTTGCTGCTTCATTTACAAATAGAAACTTGACTTCTTTATGAAGAATGATGTCAGAAAGTTCAGAACGTCAACCACTATCTAGGTATCACGTGTTAAGTAGTAAAGTTTCACTATGGTTTGGTTGGCTGTCTGAAGTGACTGCATATAAATCAGTTTCTTATGATTACTTTAAATTTTCTTTTCTATCCTGTTGTCATATCAGTTGATAGTTCACTATGTGTACCCACAGTGATATCGTGATGCTTAGTCTATCTTAAGTACATTTGCTAGGATTTTGCTTTATTTAGTGATTTAGCTCTTTAATTATTTCTCTAATACTTTTACATAATGAAAGTGACTATGCAGCTGTTGTTAGACAGATACTGTCTGTTAACAAACCCATGTAAATCTTGATGTTATAAATATTACTTCTGTCTTTTTGCTACAGTTTGTTTCAAATTTTTCATGTGTCTCTTCTTTGTTTGAAATACTTATATGACTATTTTTATTGTTGTATTTTGTAATTTTTATCGTGTCTCACTAAAGCCAGAAAATGTTTATATATAACTACTTTTTCTGTCTTATCTTACATACTGACCAGAGAGTTAGATGTCCTCCTCTATAAAGGACACAAAAGTTTTTTCCTTTGCTGCCATTCAATAAAGTAAAATGCCAACCACATTTGCATCCCAGTTACCTATAAGTAATAAGAATGGGTCTTGAAAATGCCTCAGGAAACATTAACAGTGTTTTCTACATGACAGAACAATAAAAACATTAACCACAAGACACCACTATCTGTCAAATTAATTCTACATTCTGACATCTTGAAATGCACTTAATCTGCCATTCTTTAAAGTCAAATAAGATCTCTTTTTACTGGTACTCTTTCTAAGCAAAAATTTTGAATCATCAATTTATTTTTGCGACATCTGTTTCTAGATCCTGCTTTTTTTGGCAATGTTGCCTCCTGATCATTTAATATCCTTTTTAAGAATGTGACTAATTGTTAGGTACTGAAGAAATATGGCATATTTACATCATTTTAATTGGATATATCTAATAACCTCAGAGCAAAATGTGAAATAACTTACAGATATAATATTTCCTAGAGATGAAACTGTGAAAATGATAATATGTGAATGATGTAGCCATTTAAATAATTTGGGAGAGCAAAGCTTGGCATTACACAAATTTTAATAATTTACATTTGAAAATGTGCACTGCAAACAGTTACCTGCAAAACTAAAGGGTGCCAACAGGCCAAAAACAAGTGAAAATATGTTGTCTGTAAGTGAAAAATATATCAGTAATTTAACAAAGGTGAGTCACTTGAAAATATAGCTTTTTTTTTCTCTAGGGAGCTAATCTTGATTGAAAGACGTTTTGACAAAGTATGGAAACAGTTCTGAGGTAAATTTAAAAGGACAGGTGACAAATATTTTTTTCAGTGTAAAAGGGACTTGAATTTTAGCTCATGTCTTTCATCAGTAAGAGCAGCAAAACTTATCCACCAATTTTTCTTAATTTCTCCTATTGTTTTGTTAATTATCTTTTTATTTCTTAATTAAGCTTCGTAAATTTGAAGAGCATGGAACAGGTAGAATGCAAAATGTTGGAAATAAGGCAAAAGAAAAAATCCAAGACTAGAAGTCACTACTGCTCCCTCCTTCCCATCCTGTAAACATGCCAGTCTTTTATAGAGGTCTTGATTCTAGCACCCTTGAATTGCTATCCTTCTGATGAACTGAAATCTTCGGAGTTGCTCAACAAATAACGGCTAGTTTTGGCACACTTTTTCATGGAGAATTGTTTCTTGTATTATCTATTTCTTGAGATTTTCCTTTGTAATGTGTAGCACTACAAACACCCACAACGCTTAATATCAATGTACTCTGAGTTTAAAATTAGTAAATTTCTGGAAAAATTAACAGATGTGGCTCAAATTCAAGAACTTTTAAGTTCCTCTGCAGCACTGAGCATGGTGACTTACCAGGGCTCCTCCGGACCATTCTGGGTAAGTTCATGCCTGCTGCTCTTGCAGAAAATTGATGCTACTTTTCATCATGAAACTGTCACAGATGCCCTGGTCAGGGGTCAGAAAGGAAACTTTTTCCCTCACAACAGATTAACACTGGTCCCCAGAGGAATTTTGTTTACCAAGGATTCTTTGGGCCAGTGCTTGCTGCTCTTAAACCACGACTGTCATTTGTGTCCTGGGTCTAGGGCCCAGAAAGACTCGTTTTTGGTGTGGCTTCTTTGCCTTCCTTTGCTGTATTGAGCACAGACCCCTGGATCTGCTCTAGGCCATTTTGGGTAAGGGTTTGACCACTGATTTTGCAGCACAAAGACACCACGGGTGCCCTGGATCTCTCAGGATCTGACACTTTGCAATGATCCCTGCACTCAGTAAAGGGCAGTTTTGCTCTAGATCTGCAGTTGTGTTGTGTGTGTCCTGGTTTTGGCCCAGGAGCCTTTTTCTCAGCTGTGCTGTCAGCAATGACATGTCTGCTCATGGCCACAGTCCTGGCAGTGTCCTGGCAGAGCTGGGAGGGTTGGTTGGTTGCCCAAGCCTGGCCTGGGTTAAGGTGTCTCAGCATCTGGAGTGAAGGCATGTTCTGCAGCTGCCACCTGGCCACTCACACTTAGCCTCAGTGGCGCACTAAGAGCTGCCTTTAAATATGGAACACAAACAAAATCATCTGCAGAATGCATTTGGTTAGTAAAATTTATTGTTACAACATAGAACTTTTATTTAATAAACATAGGTACCTCTCCTTGTTGCTAAAGAACTTTGTGCACATTGCAGCTTACTAGCTTCAATAAAACTTATCAAGTTTTCAGTTCTACTAATCATTAGCAGTCTGAAGCAAACAAAGGTCTCTGTTTTAAAAGATAATTATGTTCTTTGGTCAGACACTCAGCTTAATTATATAGAATCATATTTTTCTCTTTCTGCTTTGCTCTGATGCAAATAAAGAACTTTTACCAGAATCTCCATCTTACCAGACAAAGTCTTGGTGTAGAATGAGAGAGGCAAAAAATGGATGTGCTCAATAACAAAAATAATTTCCTTCCCTGTCCTTCTTATAAGCTACGAAAATAAATTGTTAGTGAAATTCATTGTATGCAACAGGTATGAACTGAGAGACAGACCATTGCTTGTTCATTCGCTGGCAATGCTACAGCTTTGATTTGTGAGTTCTAAGAGCGACAGCAACACATTAATATCTGACATAATTTTGCAAACCAAATAGCAGCTGTATATTGAGATGAGCTCAAGTTTAACAATGTTGTGGGTTTTGGTTTTTTTGTTCTTGTTTGTTTGTTTTTAAATTATGATGTATTTAGAAAAATATTGAGAATACAAGGGCGTTTAGAGACAGATGATTATGAAGACACTGTGGTCTACCACCCACTGTAATTTTTAGCTTGAAATTCTGACAAAGGTAAACAGAAATATTGGTACTTTTCCTTTTTTTCTTCTTTTTATTTTTTAATATGCAGATATAGTATTGTCTACTGTAGTCTTTGAAAGTGCTGCAAATGCCAGTGAAAAGTCTAACTTGAAATGCCTGAGTAGAGGCAAAACATAAACTTCTTTTTTTTTCAGCCATTGGGAAGTAACCATGTAAACACACTGCTTGTTTTGCTGTATATACAAAATGAATTTGAGGTCTGTATCTGTCGTCTCCTGGAGAAACTCCAGTTAGCCATCATGAGAAATGCTGCAGTTATTCATGTGGTAGAAAACCTAAAACCCATAGTTACAGATTTTCTTGAAGTGTTTTTCCTTATTTTCCATATATGTAGCACTTTAGCAGAGCTTTGCTAATATATTTTGTATTGAATACTGCATTAAGTCCAGACAATAATTTTTGTCTTAAGATGATGATCTCTGACTTTCCGGAGGGACTGTATTGGTTTTTTGTAGGAATCTGTTTTTTCCCTTTTGATAGTAGAAAAGAATATTAGAATGCTAGGCAGAATCTAGTTGAAACATCATTTTCTTAAACGTATGATATGTTGCTAAGTGCAGTAGTATACCATATAGATTGCAATATTCTGCTGGGAAAAGGCATGAAAAAAAAAGGAAATTACCTGTATCAATCTTCTGGCATTCCTTATATCAGCTTGATTTTTTCGTAAAGTATATTCTGAAACTAAAAAGGTTTAATTTTCATCCCTTGGGAAAAAGCATGATCAGAAACTATTTCCTCCCCCTACTTGCATTATTGAATTCCTGACATACATCACACATAGATTTGTCACATCTGTGAAGGGAAGATAAAGGTACTCTCATTCCCCTGTCATAGAATCATAGAATAGTTTGGGTTGGAAGGGTCCTTTCAAGGTCATCTGGTCCAAATCCCTTGCCATGGGCAAGGACATATTAGACCAGGTTGTGCAGAGCCCCATCCATTCTGACCTTGAATGTTTGCAGGGACAAGGCATTCAGCACCTCTCTGGGCAACCAGTGTTTCACCACTCTCATTGTAAAAAACTTTTTCTTTATATCTACTTGTCCTTGTTTTGGCCACGGACAGGATCAATTTTTGCAGTAGTTGTGAGGGGGTAGAGCCTGGATCTGTCTGTGTGGGAGTGTCTAGGTTTTATTCTATATGCAGAAGTGAAGGACTTTGACCCTTTTCAAAAGTCAACTATTAGGATATACCTTGAGTGGATTTTAAAGAGTTAAATGTTTAATTTTTAAGGGTCTTGTAGATCCTAAACATGTGGAAGATCTTCTCATAGGATTTCACAAATAGGTATAAGAATTACTGTCTTTCTATAGCTGTAATTGCTGTAGTATTTGGAAAATCTATAATGCAATACTTCATCAGACCCAACTATTTCCTTTGTTGTTTTTCAGAAGATGAAAAAAAATATTGTTTACTCAAATAGAATTATATAGCTGCTTTGCAGATTCTTTGGTAGTAATTAGAGTCAATTTCAAGGAATGTAAAGCAGCAGTTGGTTAGTGACAGCTCCCGCTCCTTTGTAAACTGTGGTATAATTTTTGCTGCAATATTGACACACGTACTTGTCTGACAATATGCAGGAGTTGAAAATGAATAAGTTAAATTATTTGAATTTAAATTTGTGTACCAGAACAGAAGGATCTCATTACACATATGAAAAAAGCATTCCACCTGCTTTTTCTCCTTTTAGAAACGTAAACACTCGTACCTCATTATGCCTCCCCTCCCCTCCCCTCCTCTCCCCTCAATTTGGAGATAAGAATGGCACGTGGGAACATGTCAGAGACCTTACAGAAGCCTGGGTAAATCTGTTAGTCTTCCCTGGTTGACCGCTGTAGTCCCTCCATCATAGGAGATCACCAGATTGTCAGGCATAATTTGCCCCTGATGGAGCTGTTCTGTCTTAGATCACCACCTTGTATTGTATATTACTTGATTTTACCCCCATGAAGATCTGCTTCATTATCTTCCCAAGCACCAGTTTGTAGTTCCCCAAGTCTTCTTTTCCCTCTTTTTAAAATTAGGAGCAATGTTTCCCCTTTTTTCAGTCGCCAGGGGCGTCATTTGATCATTGTTAATTCTCAAGTACAAAGGAGAATGGCTTGGCAGTAACATCAGCCAGTTCCCTCAGGACGGTGGGGTGAATCTTGTCATGCCCCATGGACTTGTGGCTATTCAGTTTCATCAAGCAGTCTCAGTGCAATTTTAATTCAGGCTTTTCAAATACTGTCTGCATCTGACATAGTCAATGGTGTGTCAAGGAAGAGTATGGGAAGGAGAATAGCTAAGGGTGACCTCAAGAATTCAGAGGAATTTTTGGGAATTAGGCTTCTGATGTAAAAGGTTCTCTTTTCATAATTTTGGTCTACTTTAGTGTCAGATTCATGCAGTTCTGACATGATGTTACATATATACATATATATATGAGTACATAAATATGTATTCATTAATAGTTATGTCAATTTAATTTTCAGACTAAATCTCAGAAGAATATTTGAGCAAAAATTGAAGCTAAATCAGTGAAATTCAATATACTATTTTGCATGTTCTTTAATAATTGTGATGAAGGAAACATCTTTCTAATTGCTGTGGTCTTTCCTGCACTGATCAGAAATCAGTCTTCTCCCCTAGTGAAAAAACCTCTATATAGCATCACATAAAAGGTAAAACTTCATTTTTTTTAAATTTCATAAATCTTATTGACAAGGAAGAAACGTCAGATAAACTTCTTAGAGGAAGAAATCAGCAACTCACTTTAGTTTTCTCCATTTGTACTGAATCAAATCAGCAGGTGCTTCTGAGGCAGACAGATAATGTATGGATGTATATTTGCATATATGATATCTATAACATATATATGTAATACATGTATATATATACATATACTTACATGTAAGATTGTAGGTCTCACAACAAAAAGTGGGTGTATTTCCTTATTTTTAAAGCTATACAGTAAATATAATATGCTTATATGAGATTAGATGATGTCCTTTTTGAGCTGTCCTATCATTAATAGACACTCAAAATTTGTTCAAATGAAATGATCAATTCTTGCATTTAACAGATTGAACCAAACACTTCTCTCAGCTAAGACAGACATACACAATAAAATGACTTTTAATACTGTAAAAAGCTTAAAAAATGTGAGATTCTTCCCTATAAGAGAAATGTCTTACAATTCTGTGACAGAGAATTGCTGATGAAAATAATTTACACTGACAGGAATTGCCTTATTTCAAGATGGTATGACTTGGGTTATAAATCACAGAAAACACAGGAGTAAGGGACTGCTTAAGGTTTTCTTCCAGATCTTTCTTCCAATATAAATTATGGTCACTGCTTGTTTTTTTACCTTTAACTTAGCTGAACGCTGAGCAATTTGGAAATCATGACCAAACAACATAGTTTCAGTCCTTTCATATCTTTCATTGCTAGTTTTATGGATCCTTTCTTTTTGAGCATGAAGGGGTATATATAAGCCTTTCTTGTACATATGATATTGTTGTGTTTTAAAAATCATTATCTTCATAGCATTACAACAGTCTTAACATTGATTTTGTTTTGGTATTACCACCATGGTCAAATATAAAGCATTTGGGGCATTTTTTATTTTTTTTTTTTGGAGGGGGTGGAGGGGTAGAAGTTCTTTTTAATTTTTTTTTTTTTTTTTTTAAAATCTGCTCATTGAACTCTTTGGTCATTTAGAGCTGAGAGGCACACTTCAGGTAAGAAACATGTGTTGCAGTATATAAGGAAAGCTAAAGTTTAAAGGTTTAAGTGAAAGGTTTCAAAATGGCTTTTTACAGTTTTTGTTAAGTCACTGTTTCTTCTACCCAAAACCCCCTTCTGTAAACCCCTTATCTCACCCTTAGGAATGTACTGCATAGATAGCCTAAGGCCTTCTGATTGGCCTTTATTTACTACTTTCTATTGGTGTATAACCCGTTACCTTGATTGGTGTTTTGTAAACCCCTTGAGACGTGTAATTGGTCATTTTTCAATCCCTCTGAACCCTATATAACCCTGTAACCCTAACAATAAACCCTCTTTCGCTCGTCCCTCTCCTGTAGTCTGTGTGCCGCTCACTGCGGGCTCTTAGGCCACGTGGTAGGGGGACAAGGGGGAGAGCACTTCCCCCTCTAGGTAATGGGCTAACATCCCAATACCTGGAGCTTTCCCCCCTCCAATTCAACTGCCACAGGGCTCTGGCTCAGTGTCTGCTGCACGCTTCTATGAGCCCACCAGCTTGCAGATGGATGGGGGCAGGGATGGGGTAGGGTGACCCAGAACTCTCTGCTTCCTTGCAGGCTCTGATTTTTCTTAATGGTACCGCTCACTTCTATGTGCAGAGTACCCTCTTGTTTTTTGGCATTGAAGGACTGTAGCTGGGGAAAAAATCAAGCATTTGAGGGTATGTGTGGCATAATTCAAGCTATAACTCTTGCCAAATTTTTTACGGAGTAACTTCCTTTCTTGCAAATTGTTCATATGTAGATTACATTTTTCTGCACTTTGTTTTTGGGTTATTGAAGGTTTTTTTCATTTTTTCATTTTGATGAAAGTACTGTCTACCAATTCTCTCCTTGATGTCTGTGAAATATTGATTACAAGCATTTAGCAATCAACATTTGAGCAGCTCCTATTGAGTATGTAGACCTACACAAGACTTAAATTTCACCTAGTTATGGCTTGAGATGCTTAATTTGACTCTATTCAGTCTGCTCATGGGGCCTCAGAAGTTTAAGCAAACCTTAAAATCAAGTGGTGGTTGAAAATCAAGGCATTGAGTTGCCTGGGAGCCCAGGTCAGTGCTTCTGTTCATTCCGAGACATACTGATAGGAAGTCAAATACAGTCAAATCTATGTCTAATGAACCTGGGCAGCAGTGGGATCTGGGGAAGAAGAGGGAGATTCTCCCCTTTAGCCTAGTGGCAACCTGAGAGCGTATGACCCAGAGCTCCCACTCCCTTGAAGAGTTTCTTAGCTATGCCCATGTACACAGAGAGAATGACATTTTCCAGGTGTCTGCTTTGGCAGGATGCTGGCTTTTGGTTTTGTAGTGCTCTATAATACATGCAGAAAACTTTCTGTGGATATTCCTGACAAACAAATCCATGTGCAAGAATATCCTCAGTAACTAAGTTACAGTTCTTTCTACTCTTTGTGCAGCTCCTGGCATGGAGGGATGTGGGGCTGTAATCAATACTCTGGGTCAATATGAAACTAGGTATGCACCAATGATGTATCTTCTCATCATCCTGCAGGAATCACTGTTACTGCACTGACATGCTGTGTGTGTTGAAGAAAGAAAGATCTGGGTCTGGGAAATATTTCTCTTGGGTGTTAGATGAAATCATACAAGAGTTTTATAGCAAAGTCTATAAAGCATAGCAAAAAAACCCTAGTCATCTGAACTGACAGCTATATTCTTGGTATTTTTCTATGTTTTATATAATATTCTACATGGTAGGTTCAAAGCGTAATTCTTTTTGTTTCAGTTTCTTAAGCTTCATTTCTCCCTGAATTGTCTCAGCAAATTAATTGCCTCAACTCTCTTCCCCCACAAACAGAAAATGTCATTTTAAAGGCGCTGCCCTTCACTAGGTGAAAGAGAGGGTATGAAGCCGTGGTGCTTGCTGGGATTTTTGAAAAGTGACTCTCTCCACAAGATCTGTCTACCTTTGCAGTGAGCTCAGTGCTTTGTAAAACTTGGCCAGTCACCACTGCCGGTGCCGTGGTATTCTCCCCTGAGGGTATTTCAGTTTGTGGCACAGGGCGGGTTTCTGGCCTCATCAGAAGAGCACTGCAGTAAGAGGGAGCTGCACTATAACATCTGCACTGGCTTGTGCTATTTCCAAGCTGCGAGTTTGGAGACCCCAGCAGGATGAAAGGCACCAAAACCCCTCCCTGGCACTCACTCCCTGATTGTGATGATAAGGTTTCAGATTGTGGAGGAAGCGGGAAGGTTTCCCAGGGGCAAACTGCAGCACTTAAGATGCCTCCAACACCTCCACTCTCTGCAAATTTGAGACTTCCCACAGTAGGAAGGGGATGACCACATTCCCTCCAAGGTAAGCCATCACAATGGTGAGCACGTGGGACTGCAAGGTGTAGTTTTGGCTGGTGGCCTTTAGCCAGCCCCTCTAGGAGACCTCCCACTGCAGCAAGCAAAGGCTGGAAACAACCCATTAGCCTCTTGCTTGTGTTTCCACTCCTGCTGGAGTGCAAATTCCTTTTGCCCTGACCCAGGATAAACACACCTGCGTTCTCTTCTTGCCTTAGCATTTTCTTTTGCCCCAGTGAATAACAGCAAAACAGAAGAGAGAGCTTTGTGATTCAGGAAGCTGACAGTTATTAAAAGTAAATTTTACAAGAAGGCAAGACAGAGGAAGGGGAATTCTGAGAAATCCCTGATATGTATGGAATGTTTTTTTAATATGGGAATAAAGCAGAGTTCAGAGTTCCTTCAATTACATTGTGGGAGTTTCGTTATTTGAAAATAATTGTTTGTAGTTGCTTTATTTTTCCTGAGCCAGGGCAACATTGATTGATGTAACTGGAACAAACAGGATTGCATAAGCCTGCAGAGGTTTCCTGGTACACTGGCCAGGCTTTGTACTGATTTTTATTGTAACTGTGAAATTCTCACCTGACATCTGTACTGGCACATCATGTCATTTTCAGCAATGCTAACGTAAGGCATTCCCACAGAACAGTCTCCAGCATGTCACTGTGGAGGGATGGGATTCAGACACCATGAGTTTCGGCTGGACACGGACACAGCAACAATAAAAATAACACCCCTGATTTAGCAAAAGAAACCACAAAGGCCGGGTCAGCTTTGGATCTACTACAAATGGTTCAACTTAGATGACATTTTTTCACATTACTTTTGTATTTAATTTTACAGTCTTTTCATCTGGAAGCAGTGTGGGCAGATGCAAGTTAATAGAAATAACAGCTCCATGGGGCTTTTCCTTTTTTCTTTTTCTTTTAATAAATATTGCCTGCCATTTGTATTTATAACTAATTCAAAACCTTATGGTATTATAGTCAATGCCTTTTGGATGGCTCTAGGATTTCATATCAGAAGAACTGCTTGAAGGACAAAATGCAATGATCTACTGGAGACAAGGCTACTACCTGAAATGGTTTTTTGCATGTGAGAGAAAACCAGGTTCGTAGAAACACAAGAGAAACTGAAAACCTCAATGCTGGCAGTAAGAAGAGAAAGGACATCTGTGCTTAAGATGTCCTGTGACTATGGTGGCAACAACTCATTGCAAATGATTGAGAGCCGCAGAAAATCACCTAAGGACTGCTTGTGGTGACCTAAATCCCCTAACATTGACCCTGGAGTGGTCCCCTTGCAGATAATATAAAAGTGCTTTGGGACACCAACCTGCAGACAGACTTACAAAAGCCTAGAAGGCCGGTTTGCATCCTCCATCTGACACACTTTTCTGCCTGGAATGGTATTTAGTGCTGGTCACACGGTACTGGAGAGGGGAGAGCCTGCGTGGCTGTGCAGTTCTGTGTAACATCACTTCACCATGGCTGTTCTGGCCTGAGGGAGGCATCCAACCACCAGGACAGTGCTGTCCAGATCATTTGCAGGGTGCAACATATGGCAGATCTTTCTCAAGAATGGCTGGTGGACCGGTGGACAAGTAGCTTTGGATTTGGGGTAAACTTTTCTAAAGCACAAAGGCCAGACACAGCAAGAAGTTCTTAATTTTTCTTTGGTCCTACTGATGTGTTTCACAAGGCCAGATTGGAACAGCTAACCAAAAAGCAGCACTTTGGAGTCTTTGTTTCATTTCTTATTTGTGAAACTCAAGCCCTTGGCACAGATTCTCAAAAGTACTTGGGCGTGTTGGATCCTACAGATTCCTGTGATCAGGTAACTCGGCTGCAGCTGCCCTGGAGACTCGAGCTCAAGGGTTTCCTATCACTTCTGAGAAAGCAGATTTGCACTTTCAAGAATTTTGCCCATTATTTATAGAAACAAAGAACCCTTTCAAAAGAGAAGCTTCTAATTCCATAGCACGGGGCCAGCTGTGCCATCGTTCCCTGGGGTGAGGGCTGCCCTGGCTGTGCTGGGAGCAGCACCAAGCTCCCCTCATCAGGACACTGGTGCTGAGGGCTCCTTCCACATCTGACCTGCAGCAACCCCAAATCGAGGACACACCTTGGCACTAGAGTAGCCTTGTGGAAGGATATACCTGCCTGAGGTAACAACTGATGTTTTTGTTCCTCATTCCTGCTTATTTAGAAAGCAGGCAAACAGTGATAAGCTTTAAAACAATTCCAAGAAGTTTGCAATCACAAACAAGCTGTGGGAACTCTGATTTAAGTCCAATTTTTCGTTTTTCCACGGAACATATGTCTGTTTACACCAGGAAACTAATAAACATAGTGCCAACAACAGCCATCAGAATAATTCTTCAGGGTTTGAAGGGCAGTTTGTAACTTCATTTAGTGACTGGCTTCATTCCCTCTCTCTCCTGCATAAATCTGAGAGATGAGGGGCTCTGAAACAGCAAGTGGGAGCTACGTCTGCATATGGAGACTTAGGATTTTCATTTCTTTCTTCTCTATGAGCTTGGTGTAAGCCTGTCTCTGGCCTTCAGTAAAGAAGAACAAATAAGCAGTAATAGCTAGTGTGGTGCCAAAACTATAAAAACAACTGACACTAGTGGGAGCTTCCAGTGCTCATGAGATACTTAGAAATGTGAGCCCCAATGTGTACGACCTAGTGAATGATATTTTGTATTTTCTCTGATAGCTGAAAATCCTTAAGTTCATACATTACTCTTAGGAGGCTGTAGCTAAGTAAAAATTCTTGAGGAAAGTACATGCAATGATAGGACTGGATAATGACTTTGTGATCTAGACTCCCACTGTGTAAGGAACATCTCACGTAAGATGTAGCTGTTTCTTTCTTCTGAGAATAACATTCATATTTTTTCTATTTTATAAGGTCCAAAGTCTCACAATGTTTCTATAAAAAAATACAGAACTGCTTTGTGCAAAGTAGAAATAACGTAGTCTGATTTTCCCGTTTGTCCTCATCTTTGAAAGGTTGTGGTAACTTGAGGAGATTCCTCAGGCCTGGTAGAAGGTCAGTATTACTCCTGCCTTCAGTGTGGGCAAGGAGAATCTGAGAAACTACCTCAGTCTCACCATGATCCCTAGGAAATGGAGAAATAATCCCAAGTAATTGCAAAAACTTATAGAAGTGAAGTCATATTTGACCAACTCAACAACTTTTTACAGTGAGATGATTGACTCAGTGGATGAAGGGAGAGCAATGGATGCTGTTTATTTTGCAAGGCTCTTGACATTGTCTCCTGTAAGACCCATGAGACAAAATGTTGAAGTACAGACTAGTTAGGTGGACAGTGAGATGGACTGAAAACCGGCTGAACTGCTGTGCTCAGAGGGTGGAGATCAGCAGCTAAAAATCCACCTGGAGGCCAATACCATTGAGGTCTCCCATGGGTTGATACTGGGCCAGTACTGTTTAATCTCTTCATTAGTGACCTGGAGGATGGGGCCAAATGTCCCCTCAGCGTGTTTGCAGATGATAAAGAACTGGGAGCAGTGACACATGAGCCACAATGTGTCCTTGTGGCAAAGGTGGCCACCAACCTGCTGGGCTGCGTCAGGCTGAGCGTTGCCAGCAGGTCAGGAGAGGTGATCCTGCCCCTCTGCTCAGCCCTGGTGAGACACATCTGGAGTGCTGGGCTCCCCAGGACATGAGAGACATGGACCTGCTGCAGTGAGTCCTGCAAAAGGCCACAAAGGTGATTCAGGGCCACATAAGCAGAGGCTTAAAATTGGGCTTATTCAGCCTGGAGAAGAGAAGGCTGAAGGGGACCTTATCAATGTTTAGAAATATCTGACCGTAGGGGAAAGGAGAGTAAGGAAAATGGACCAGACCCTTCTCGGTGGTGGTGCCCAGTGACACGACCAGACAGGCAATAAGCATAAACACAAATACAGGAAATTCTTTGAGAACCAAAGAAATAATTTTTTTTACTGTTCAGTGGTCAAACACTAGAGCAGGTTGCCCAGAGAAGCTGTGGAATCTCCATCCTTGGAGATATTAAAAACCTGACTCGATGCAGCCCTGAGCAAACTGTTTTAATTGCTCCTGCTTTGACTGGGGATCGGACCAGATGGTCCCCAAAACTACTCGACTATTCTGTGATTCTATGGGGTGGGCATACTTGTGCATTTATACATCTGTGAACACATAGATAATTTGACTGCACAAATGTTGGCGATAGGCTCAGGACTGCAGAAGAATTCAGAAAGTGGAAGGAAACCAAAGACATCCTCCTTGAATCTTCTACGTGAGGGATGATGTTGTGACCTTTCCCCTGCGTCCAAGGGCACACATCTCTCCCTCTGGAGAGATGCTGGCAGCCCCTGCAGACTGGCTAC
>JAWMRA010000090.1:18274947-18288565 GCA_035584735.1 Pseudotriccus pelzelni | reverse complement strand
CCCCCGCCGAGCGCCGGGGGACTGACACTCCCCCGCGAACTCAAGCAGCCAGCGAGACACCGCAGAAAAAAAAAACAACAGAAACAGCATCCCTCTCTTCGGAACACAGACATCGGTAAATTTACAGAACACCACTGGACTAATTGGACTCTAAGGAAATTATATTTACAACAATAACTAGTGTTGTTTGTTCATCAATAAGTGTTACTATAAAAAGAGTTTAGATGGATTGAAGGTTTGTGTTAAGTGAAAAACTTGCTGTAAGTACGTGATATGGTGATAGTTCTCCTAGAAAAAAACTGAGTGTGATACAAATAAGTGGATTCCTAATTAATAAATCATAGTGGGAAACAAAAAATAGAAAAATAATAAAGTTGTTGAAAAAATTGTATGAAACATGAATGATCCATCAATAAAGGCATATCTAGCTAAAGGAGAAAAAAAAGGATGAAACATGCATCTGTTTGGGGGATTTTTTCTTGAGATGAATCTCTCATGAATTTAGATCTCTCAGAGTCACATTTAGAATGTTTGTTTCCACTCTTTCTGAACTGTGTAAGATTCATGTTGCTATGGTTGAATGAACTTGAGATGTTAATCACTGACCATGGACCTGTCATTCAGACAGAAAAAGAACTTACTGAACCTGCTTGTTATTTTATACAGGTTTAGGAGAAATAAATGTCCTGGATTTATTTTTCCTCCAGTAGTCTCTGCTGGATGCATGACCAAGTTCTAATGGTAACTTGAAACTGACAGAACAATTTCACCAAAGATCCTTCTTAGAAAGGTAAAAAGCCAAAATCTATACTTAAAAAAAACCCCAAACACAAAAAAACAACAAAAAAAATCCTCTGAAGAATTTATTTCTTCTAGCAATCAAAATGCTGCTGATTTTTGCATGGAAGTAAGTAATTTTCTGCTGAAGAATTGGGCATGATACTCCTCTGCCAGACATGCCAGAACTGTCACTAACTAACTGATACTTGCATTTAGAGACTGTGATGTCACCTGGTTAATTAAAAAATCTTTGACCCCCCGAAACATTAAATTAAAATGCAGTGTTTCTCAGAAATCATGAATCTACAAGTACATTTTTGCATCTTGTGTTTTTAGATTAGTATTCAGTTTCTTGCTTAGCTTTCTTAACATATCCTAAAGAAATTTCTATTTAATGCAAGTTGTACAATAAATCCTCATTAAGTTCTTACATTTCATTGAATTTCTTAATTTACTTCTATTCTAAAGTTAGGAGAACATAGTTTTGTCTTTGCATGGTGCAATGAACAGTCATATCCATTTAAAACATTTTGGGTTTTCTTTTTTTTTTGTTTTCATTAAAGCAAATAAGTTTCTTCCTCTCTGAAAGATGCCATGCTGATGAAATTTAAATTGAATGTAGAGATTTATGGTTTATTAATGATTGGTTTAATATGGTTTAATATAGCCTACTTAGTACACAAATATGACAGAGTGATTGCTGTCATGGAGAGCAGAAATTTTGTTTTTTTGAACATGAAAGCACTTTGGATTAATAAGGATTCTCAGTGACTTGAAAACTAATCTTTATTATTTTGGTATGCCCAGTGTTTGATTTGGGCAAAACATGCTACACGCAGAGGCAACATTTTCAGAAGAATGTAACATACAATGAAAAGACTCCTTTGGGAAAATACGTAGAAAGGACAAATAGATTAAAAAAATTCCTACATATTCGATTTATGTTTATTGCTATTTTTCACTTGACTCATGTAAAAGTTTATTTTTATGACAAATAATTAGCACAAATATAAACATTATAGTATATACTGGTTAGTTTAAGGACTGAAGTGGCAATAAAAGCAGACTCTGTTTACCTATTACGTTTCCCACCACTCCTCCATGTTGCAACTTTTCCCTTTCTCATTCCTTTTTCTCCTCTTTTCTCCTTCTCCATTGGCATGGACATTGGGAGAGTCCTTGTGCAGTTGTATACTTCCCATCACCAATGCCGCTGAATTAGTCCCATGGTATGTAAATGAGTATCAAAGACTGTATCTACAGAGAGACTCAGATTTTGCAACATTGTGGTTCCAGAATTCAATGGTAGCTCCACAGGTTGCTTGTAAAAACTCTGGAAAGTTTATATGGCACCTAAAAATCAGCAAGGATGTTACAAATGATCATAAAACATGAGTTTGCCTATACTGTGGTGAGAGCAGCCTACAGGAAAGCATACAGCTGTGTTGCTGCATCCCAAGTGAAGAGCACGCCTTATAGTCTGAGTCTCACTTTGTTTCTTAACGTTGTTAAAACTTCTGTTTTACGTAATGTACACCAATTATACCTGTTAGGGGAGACTAAATACTGAAGGTTTTCTGTCTGACATTTTATGAATATGACAGAGACATGTTATCTCTTCATAGCCAAGTGAATTTTGGCTTATGTTCTACAGAGCAAAACTGTTTCAAGAGTAGGAGATTCAAGCTTTGTCAAAGGCCTGTGATGGAAATAGCTCTTCACTAGAGTACATTCTTTTGCAGTAAAGTTCCGGAAAAGTATTGGCTGCGTAAAGATTATAATAAATTACAGTATAGAGGCATTTAATGGAAACTAAATGGCTGAACTCTATCTCATATTTATTTTATTTTTTTTTCCCTAATCTTCTGGATATCTGTTGAGAAGAGAAAAATTATGACTTCATTTAATTTTAATTGTACGCTTTTGGGAGACTACCCTATAAGCATTCCGTAACTGAATTCCCCATGTAATTATCACCTAAAAAATTGGCTGAGAAAACACTTTGTTTTTGAACTCCAACCCCTCAAATTTAACAAAGGTGCTTAACACTAAATTAAGTCATAAGAACTTAAAATATTTTTTTTTTCTTCCTTGGAACAGTTCTCACACAGTAAACGACAAAAACATGAGACTGAAGATAATTTTCTTCAGCTAAGAGCTAGATTATTAGATCCCACTAGCTATAACTAAAATAAACTTTTTATAGCTAGGATACAAGTATTATGGAGTAGTGGCTCCTATAATAAACTTGCATATGCCAATTAACGAATTAATTAATATTAGAGTGGAATGCTCAATGTGTATGAATATTCTGTCATAGATTTAATGCACCAAAAATAACACTAAGAAATTTGTATTATTCATTTATTTCCATGTACTACAGTTTCCTCAGACTCACTGTATATTTTTTTAAATATTTGCAACCAGATGGTGATAGTCTTTAAAATCATCACTTCATATGCATTTGCTAATAAGTTTATAAAGTTACATTATTAACAGAGTTAATGATTATGTCTTCATTAATTAATTTCAATATGTGTGGATAAATGTCTTTCTATCATCATTACATTTATTTAAGAAAAAATCTGAATTATCTCTGTGTGTACACCATTCTGAATCTCTGGATCCTGACATTTAGAGTCATCTCAGAGAACCAGGGGGCAGAAGAATTGTGACATTTCATTTTGACTGGAGATCTGTCCTTGTAAATTAGCTCACATTCCCACACAATGGAGAATCTATCAAAGTCCGTAAGTGTAAGGCCTGAAAGTCAGTCAGTGGCTTAAAGGATCACTACTTCTAAGCACAAATAATCTACACATGTCCTTGGCACATATGACCTTTATCACATACAATTCTAGATTTAGCTGCCACAGAATAAGTTGTTTACTCCACACTTTGATGCCTATTGAGATGCTTGCTCATACAAAACATACACATCACAGCAAAATATCTTGTAAAAATTTGTTTTACATATTCCTTATGAAAAGGTTCTTAAATGTATAATTTTTTCTATTTCCAGATTGAAAGCTTCTCAAAATTCCAAAACAGATGGTGCCTAGCTGATGATGCTTCTGTGGAGTATTTCAGGATGCAAATAAGTTACAAGTTTTTTTCTCTCTGAAGTAGCTATAATGATTTTTGTAGCCTAGGATCCTTACCTTCTTGAACATTTGAACAAGCCGTCCAAATACACCATTGGAAAATAGTTGGTCTGTGTTTTTTTCTCTGCATCTATGCTACAGAAAATAAACTGAAGCAGAGAGAAGGAAGAATAACATAATAAGTAAAGCACAAGCAGAAAAACAAATTGACATCAGTGAGTCAATAATAATTTTTCTTCTTGTATTTAAAAGATTGTCACGTAGCTGCTTACGATACTAATACCCATCACCCTTTATACTGAGGTGTTCAGAAACAGTGAGAATTTTTGTAGAAGAATCAAGTGCTTATGGTGGCCTAGAAGCTGCCAGTATCTCAGCAGAATGCAGGTGATAGGAATACGTTATTTACAAAAATTACACATAAAAATTCAGTGGCATCTAGAAAGAATTTTTTTCTTTTTTTTTCAGCAATTAACACAAAACTCTACAAGCATTAGCAATAAATCATCCACCTTGTATATGTATTTCATCAAGAAAACCAACTACCCTATCTTAAATGAAACCAGCTGCTGATGGGTGTAAGAATTCTTACAAGCACAAGAGTAGGAAGGGAGAAATTGTCTGCAATTTAAATAAGGTTTGAAATGGCAGACTCTTCTAGATTGTATCTTTTTCTAGTTATGTATGAAAGCCTCATCTGATTTATTCAAGGACATATTTGATAACCCAAATTTGTAGTGTTGCTAATAAGGACCAGAATATATATACCCACAGCAGGAGGATGATTTAAAATGCTGTCACAGTGATATATGAAGAAAAATGCTTTGAAAAGAGATTTCTTTTTTGTCACTTACTTTTCTGCAGATAAAAAAAGCTGATTTCACTCAGTACTTCCACAAAACCTATTTTTAAATCAGGCTATTTTTTTTCCTAAAATACCCATATTCACATTAGAAAATTTTTGTGTTATCTGTACTTACATCTTTACCTACGTGTAAAGCAAAATCTTATGGGAGCTGTTTTAACAAGGAAGCATCACTGATGGGAATAAAAACTTCAGTGCACAGTCCCCATTATTAGACAATTTAACAAGATTATCAGGGCAAAGAATAAATGAATAAATAAAAAACACCAGGAGAAGGGTGACAAGTTTAGGGAAAAACAAGGCATTGCAAAAGTAACTGTACAGTCTTTTAAGCAACACATCCTGCCCTGTTTTTAGACCCTTGCTTTTTTAAGTGATTCAGCATGTTCTTTCTCTAACTCCATCTGCTTTATGGATATCAAAAATCCATTAAGTTTTACCCTTTCCACTTCAGGAGAATGGCATGTACTCATGCAGGGGTTTAACTTAGGTTTTTTTTTAAATCCACAAAGGTTATGGTATGTCTGGTTGCAGTGCACTGGATATAAGTGGATAAAAAATTCATGCTTTACTGTGTCTCAAGTTTGCTTCTGTGCCCACCAGAGTGTGGTGCAGTATTGCATCAGGGGGGCAACCATGATTACTCTGCAGAAGGAAGGACTATAATTCTATCAGAATAGCATTGGGCTTTTCTGAGTGATAGGTCTTGTTAGCACAGTGAAATCGGGCTTCCTGGACCTGCAGTTAATATCTGTTCTTATGCCTTGTGAGTATATCAGGCCTAAAAGGCTTCTATGATGCCAAATGCCCGCACCGTGCTACACCATAATCTTTGAGACAGACCATTGGTAGTGTTGAGGTAAGTTTTAATTGTTTTTATATCCACATGCCAACATACATACCAACCCACATTTTGAACCTGAAATTGTCTGCAACTATATATTAAATGACACCACAACTGTTAAGCTATTACCATAACTAATCAATAACATGTTTTAAGGATAGCCTAATCACTTCACTGTAGGACTTTTTTCTTTTTAAATTTTTTTTTCATTTCTTTTTTCACTCAAAGTAGTTCACCCACCTCCTTTTACCTTAGTATTCTTTTTCTTCTATTTGAAAATAATGAATCAGTTCAAGCAAAAAGTATGTACTCTTTGACCTCTGCTGTTTTCTCCACTCAGAGATGACTAAAGAGATTCCTCTTCCCTGAAGACCCAACGGAATTTTTTTTTAAATCAACTTTGAAATTTGTTTGATGATATATTACCAATGTGTCTAATTTTGAATATGATCCACATAAGTTCCTTGCATTCCTTTCTGTTCTTGATCAACAAAATACCTTTGTGTCATCTTCAATTTTTGTTACCTTATTACTGTTTCCTTTCCCAGAACATTAATAAATGTAATAATTAATGGTGGATCTAATACAGAATACCCAGGCACTCTGCTATTGATTTTTTGTAATTTTCAGCAAATAATTTTTTGATGAAAATAGGTCATCTAGTATTTGTTTCCTGACTCCAAATCAGTTTTTGACCCATACGAATTCTCTGCATTTAATCTTGTGCCTGCATACTTCTTTAGGAGACTGTCAAGGACTTTGACAAAGGTCTTTTGAAAGTTTTACTGGGTTTATGTGGCAAGGTTTTGCTAGCAGAGGGGCCACAGGGGTGGCTTCTGAGAGGTGACACCAGCAGCTGTCCCCATGTCAGACAAGATCAGTTACAATTGGCTCAAAGATTGTCCTGCCACTGGCTGGAGCTAAGACTATCAGTGATACTGACAGCCCCTCTGGGATAACATACTTAAGAAAGGGTAAAAAATGCTGTGCAAAAGCAGTAGAGAGAGAAGACCAGAGTAGAAGGAGGGGCAGGAGGTGCTCCAGGAGCAGAGATTTCCCTGCAGCCTAAGGAGAAGACCATGGGGAAGCAGGTTGTCCCTCAGCAGCCCATAGAGGAGACCAAAGATGGACACTGCACCCCATGGAGGACCCCATGCCACAGCAGGCGGACGTGCCTTGAGAAAAGCTGAAGCCCATGGAGAGCTTATTCAGCAGCTAACTCCTGGCAGGAGCTGTGGCCCATGGAGAAGATCCATGCTGCATCAGATTATTCCTGAAGAATGTATCCATGGAAAGGATCCACAATGGCATAGTGCTTGAGTAACTGCAGCCTACGGGAAGGATTCACACTAAAGAAGTTTGTGAAGGACTGTCTCCCATCGCGGAAACTTCATGCTGGAGCGGGGGAAGAGTGTGACAGAGTACGAGTGGCAGAAATGAAGGATTATGAACTAGTCCAAGCACCCATTCCTCATCCCCTTGCACCGCTTATGAGTATGAGATAAAAGAGACAGAAATTAAGTTGAGGCTGGGAAGAAAAGATTGGAGGTGGTTTTAGTTCTGGTTTTATAACTCACTTTCCTATTCATTATTAATTGGCACTACATTGAATTAATTTTTCCCAAGTTGAATCTGTTTGTCCCAAGATACTAGGTGTATGTTCTCCTTATCTTACCTGAAAATATTTTCATCTTATTTTTTCACCTTTTCCTGTTGATAGAGAAGGAATCATATAAGTGCTGGGTGGGTGCCTGTCTGCCAGCCAAAATCAACCACCATGCAAGTGTAAATAAATTAGATTAATTTTCTTAATTTATTCCTTTTGAAAAGATTTATAAAAATCTAATAAATCTTTAAAATGCAGTTTTCCTTTGTATGAATGCTGCAATTTAGATACAGAACTGTGCCTAACTGGGAAGCTCCCCCCGAATTTGATTTGCATACTGTAGTTAATACCTAATGTGTATCGACATTTTATTTTTTTAACTTTCATGAATTGAAAGCAAACAGTTTTAGTGGAAAAATTATTGTTGGTTGGCATAGATTCCAAAGAATTCCTTAGTTGGGCAGTATTTTTTTTAATCCTTTATAAGACTTTAGATAGAAACATAAACAAAAATTAGCTTATAACAATATTCATGCTGTTGACAAAGTGATAGATACATTGGAACAAAGTCCAAAAGTACTTGAATTGATAGGATAAAATGAGGATAAGTATTTTTGATCTCATAGTACTAAACAAAGTGAAAAACCAGCGAAGAATAATCTAGTGTAAAAATCTCACTGGTACATATATTATTAAGCAGTAGGAAGTGTAGAAAAAGACAGCTTCCAAAATATACCAATTTACCCAGTTCCTAAAATCGTCTAATTTATATAGATGTAGCATGTACATATTTGGATCACTGTGGAAGGAACTGAACAGCGATGCTTGTAGCCCACCTTCTCAGCACTGGAAGAGATAAGGATAATTTATGTTTTGGATTCACTTTACGAGAGATTTTAAAACATTCTGCAGCAGGCAGCAGATATATTGGATTTCAGGGTTGAAGAACTAAGAAATAAGCAGGCTGAACTTCTGTGTTCATGAGAGTTCAGCAAGAGTATTCTGACTTTCAGAATATTTTTTTTTATTTGACACTTTCGCAAGACCGCATACTTAACCAAATTTATCCAAAACTAACTTTAAGACTCTGTCTGTTCAATGATGAAGATCTTTGATTTAACGTAGACATGCTAATGTCTGTGTTTGCCCAAATTATTGTCCTCTTCATTGTAGATGGAAAATGTTAAGTCTCTCTGTAGTGAAAGAAAGTTTATCTTTTTGCAATAAACACTCCAACAGTGGCTGAGGTCAAGCTGAAATGTACTTATAAGTCCAGAAAATATCAGTAGAAAAATCCCAAATGTTAAAGGTGGAATTTGTAGCAAGTGAGCTGACAAAGAGAGCTTGTACAACAAACACTAATTTCTTATTCATTACACTAGTGGAATTTTAAAATTATTTGAGTGTTTTAACAGAGTTACAGAGGTTTATCTAAGTTTGTGATTTTGTACAGATTTCATTGAAATAATTTTATGGATAGAAGGGACATCAGAGAGGATACACCAAATGATGGTGACATATGTCTAATTTAAGTTATTTTTAGCAAGAAGAGTAAACTGACATTGTCAAGACCTTTGAGTTTAATATCTGATATTTAATGCTTCCCAGAATTTTACAATAAAAAAGGGAGATTGCACAGCTGGAAACTGACTTCATATCTGATGAAACATTACATTTCTGCCTTTGGGTCAAAAGTAAGAGGCTCTCTGTTTGCAGAGGGGACTGATTTCCTTCACTTTTCCTTAGTTATGAAACAAAAAGACTACCCTAGAATATGAATTGTTTTAAAAGGAAACCTACAATGTGCTATGTTCAGCTAAGTAGTTTAACTGCAAGAAATGAAGTGTGGTTGTCTGAGTAAGCAGCTGAAAATATGCATATTAAGACCGATCTGTATTATGCACTTGAAAAACTGATCTGAAGACTATCTCTAAAAATGCTCATTTTCTGCAAAATTAACCAGACCAACCAGATGCTATTCCCCTGAAAATTCTCTCAGGGAATTGTAGAGTAACAAGTTTAACAAGAAAGACAATTATCTTGAGACAACACATTGAGAATGCTTTGATATACTTTCCTCCTTTTCTTACAGGTACTATAAATTTTATTAATTTACCTAATATTCCTAAAATTTTGGATATTATGACAGAGTGCTTTAATTATAAAAGACTTTTATTCATACTACTACTGTCTACTACTTTACCATTCCAGTGTAACCCTAACAGAAGGAGTTTAGACATCTGTAAAGTAAAACAAATAAACTGTGTGTGGATCTTTCTTGGCAGATCAGGATCAGCTATCAGGTTTCCTTATAGCTAGAGTAATTTGTTTGATTACCACAGTTGGCTGAAATAAGGTATATAATATAATAAAGTAATGCTTTCTTGCCCTCATGTATTTAAATTGTCTAAGAAAAACACTACCTTATGAGCACAGAACAACCTGGATGTGAAATTTATGGTGTATAATGGCATTCTGTGTGAGCTGCAAAATCTGTCCATCATGAGCTACATGAAGACTGCTTTTATCTAAGTCCTTCAGTTTATCTAAGTGCAGGTATTATCCAAAATAATGATTTTTTCCCTCAACAAAAGCCACATTGACAACAAGACCTCAAACAACATGTAAATCAAAGCCAGGAGGAAACTGCCTACAACAATACAGACAGCAACATGATCCACCCCTCTCTGTAGTTTCAACATTGCAGCAATACTGCATATATGCACTATTCTGTACCTTGCACATTTGGTACCACTTAAGACTTTTAGCAAAGTAGAAGTCCTCAGGATTCCAAATTGTATCAACTACCTATATGTGTAGTATGTTCTTTAATGTAAGAAGCAATAGTGAATCCTTTCCAGGAAGCTCATTCTAACGTGGACAGTTTTTTAGTTAACAAGCTGTTTTGTTTTCTCCTAGTTTCTGAAACACTAATACTGTAGCAAATTCAATCAAATACTTCTAAAAGGGTTTAACTTATTGGAACTTGCCAAAGAGCATACTTTTAACCAGGAGAAAAAAAATACGAACAAATGAAGTTCAGCTAGAATCTAGATCTATTTTTAGGTCCTTAGCCAGACAACATTCTATTCTGCGAGCACTATTTTATGGTGTAGTTTATCAAGTTTCATGTTAACAATATAGTAATCAAATGTTAATGTGGAACCATTCTGATCTGATTCAAAAGTCTGAAATTGATGATTATTGCAACAAAAGCCTTTTTGTTTATTTAAATATTCACTTTAAATACATACTATATTTTTATTTCAGTAGGGAGGCAGATTATTTCAAGTTAGATGGAAGATGATTTCTAATTGTCTTGAAGTGAATGGAAAACTAAGGTTTCTACATTTTAAATAGGTTTTTATATGGTCAAAACACCAAATATATTACTGCAAAGTTCCTTCATAATTCTCAAATTGTTGTCATTATTAGCTATATATATACTGGACATATTACAAGTACTATAAAGTGGATATAAGGTGATATAATTGTTCCTACCTTTTCTGGTTGAAAAGCATAGATGTTCTTCAAGTTTTTAATTATAAAAAAGTCCTCTTGAAAGAAGATATCTCTCTCGTACCTTGAAATTATCCAAGTACATTAGAATATTGAAACTTATGACCAGCATTCAGAAGTAAATGAAGGCCTAATGACTTCTTTAAAGCTCCTGTGTAGCATGATGATAAAAAGGACCTGTTAGTATAATGAGAGCAAAGTGGAAAAATTGGTTATACAGCTTTATTTTAATGGCTGCTAAATGACTCATGGCAACTTCATATCAAATATTCTTATGCTTATAATCTGGCCAGGAACTCTAATTATACAATAATAATTGTGTAGTACAGTGCCCTAAATGATGTAATTCTTTCCAGCATTAATACTTTTTGCTGTCATCTTGTATTTCTATTTTTAGTATTTGTAATGTTTCCAGATATTGCAAATTTATGTCATAGTTTAACCCTAGCTGGCAGCTAAGCTGCACACAGTCCCAGCAGGACATGGAAGAGATTCAGAAGGGCAAATGTGAGAAAACTCGTGGACTGAGATAATGACAGTTTAACAAGCAAAGCAAAACACAAGATTCATTTAGCATTCTCCATGGGCAGGCAGGTGCTCAGCCATCTCCAGGACAGCCAGGCTCTGCCATGCGTAACAGTGACCTGAAAAGACAAATGCCATCACTGTGAATGTCCTCTCCATCCTTCTTCTTCCCTCCAGCTTTTATTGCTGAGCATGGTGTTATATGATATGGGCTATCCCTCTAGTCAGTTTGAAAATAAAAGCAGTTTCTTCAGTGTTTGTCTTGGTGAAGAGCCTATTGCATAGTAGGTTGAAAATGAAAAAAACAAGCCTGAGAAGGAGCAATGCCACCAGAAATTGGTATATTCTATGGAAACTTATTGTTTCATGAGCAAGATGACATGGTGTGTGTCCACCAAAGCCACTTCTCAGCTGGACAGGGGAGAGAAAATATAGTGAAAGGCTCATCAGATAAAAACCAGAATAGATCACTCACCAGTGACCACTACAGTGAAAATGGACTAAACTTGGGGAAATTAGTTTACTTTATCACCAATCAAATTAGAGTAGTATAATGACAAACAAAACCAAATCTTAAAATGAACACTCCCCACCACTTCTTTCTTTCTGTGTTTTGTTCACATTTTCTTCACTCCCCGTTTCTCTGCCCTGCAGGGTCACAAGTACTGCCAGGAGTCTGGTCCACTGTGGGCTTCCCAATGGAGTCCCAGCCTGCTTCAGACACCTTCTTCTATGGGCTGCAGGTGTATCTCTGCTCTGCTGTGGACCTTCATCAGCTGCAGGGGAGCATCCTGCCTCACCATGGTCTTCACCACAGGCTGCACGGGAACCTCAGCTCCAGTACCTGGAGCACCTTCTCCCCCTACTTGTTCACTGACCTTGGTGTCTGTAGGCTGTTTCTCTCACATATTTTCTCTCTTTCCTTCTCTGGCTGCTGTTGTACAGGACGTTTTCTTCCCCCACTTCTTAATTCTGTTATCCCAGTGATGCTGCCACCATTACTGATGGGCTCACCCTTGGCCAGCGGTGGGTCCATCCTAGAGCCAAATGGCATTGCCTCCATCAGACATGGGGGAAACTTCCAGCAACTTCTCACAGAAGCCACCCCTGCAGCCCTCTCACTACTAAAACCTTGCCACAGAAGCCCAATATATATAATTATTAGTTTCTGTGTTAGCCATGCAAACATTTTTGATCTATGGTCATAAGCTATCAGTAATAGTTTTATTTCTGTATGTAGTTCTGCTTTCTGTTACTTCAAGATAGATAGATCAAAATAGATAGATCAAGATATATATATCCATTATCTAAACTTGTAGGGTTCTTATTTTTATTCCTTAATTGGGTATCTTAACATCCAGAGACAATTTTATCTACCATTCTATTGTGTTGCCTTAAAAGAATTTTAAAGATTATGTCCCAAAGTTTACATCAAAGAGAAGAGTTATAGTTCATTTAAATTTGTACTTCCTTGAAGGCTATATGTTGATTTAATCTATCATGCTACAATCAAACAAAAGATCAAAGATGTTCATTGACAGAAAAGGAATCTCTTTTTTCCAAACTACCACTTGAAAATCTGTAAATGGAAAAGTGATTGCATCTTGTTTTAATTTCAGTTTCCTTTAATCCTTCTGACCCCCTAAGATATGTCTTCATATGCTATGAGTCTATGTACACTGCATACCATATATTTAGGAAACATATGGGAAGTACATTATGCAGGGAAAGTCTGAACAAAGAAAGTGTACCTGAAGGGAAAGATGAAGGAAAAGGATAAAAGCAAATCCTGTTAGCACCTTGTTTGCTCTTTTCACAGCTTTTGAATGTTTCCTTTATCAAATAATGTGTAGACTGATACAGAATTTTACAGTCTTTGATTTTTATGGTCTCTGATGTTCAAAATCTTGACAATTAGAAAGTCTCTCCTAAAGCCTGAAGAAATAATAAGAGCAGAATTCATTTGGTCTTTCCCAGACAAGAGACAATAATATGCATACATTATATTACATTCTCTTAAACTCACACCTTTTTCAAGTTTTTATTGTTTCTTCGTTTGTTTTGTCTGTTTATTTGTTTTTGTTTTTAAAATGCACTGAATATTTAGTGTCTGTAGGCACTAAAAAAAAAAATTAAATGTAATCATCTAGCCAAATATAAACTTCTTTTGCTAAAATAGCTCCTTCGTGAGTCCACATTCCACCACAATCCACACGAAGTAGCTTTCTACTTGGTGTGTATCATACAATTGCAATCATTATTTTGCAATAATTTAGATTGGAAGAACCCCCTGAAGCCTCCAGTGTAAACTATGGCTAAAAGCAGAGCTAACTTTGAAGTCAGGTCTTCCTCCAGATAAGAGATTCTGGGAAGCT
>JAWMRA010000090.1:18257166-18270166 GCA_035584735.1 Pseudotriccus pelzelni | reverse complement strand
TGCCCCTCCTCTTCCTCTCATGAGGGAGCTGTAGACTGCAATGAGGTCTCCCCTCAGTCTCCTCCAGTCTGAACAGACCAAGTGACCTCAGCCTCTCCTCATACAGCTTAACCTCAAGGCCCCTCACCAAAATTGTTGCCCTCCTTTGGACACTCTCCAATAGCTTAATATCTTCCTTATATTGTCCCTGTAAAATAAGAGGTTCAAGATATTGTTGCAACAGCACTATTAAGTTCTGCAAAGCAATGCAAAATGATAAAAAATAAAGATTAGTGTCTCCATTTTTTTTACTTCCACATCATCTGGGTGCAAACAGTCCACTATAAAATAAAGGGGAGGTTTTATGCCATTTAGAAAAGTTGATAGATTGTCAGTCATTAGTCTGTTTTCTGGTGTATGTGTTATCCACACTGAATTTTTGTTTTAATGTTTTAAAATAAATGTATTACTGACAAAAGAGAAAGATACAAGTATCAATTTAATTAGTAAATACAATTTGATGCTATACCTAACTTCAAGTGCACATTTTCCCCTGTGTAGCTAATTTTACTGGGCATGACATGAAAAAGCATAGACTGCAGGAACAGAGAGCTGGCAGCATTCACAATTTAGAAGGCCAGGCAAAAATCAAGGAGAGCTGTGCAAAACAGAATGTATCTTTTATGAAAACAGTCACCTAAACTGACGTTTGCAAATGAAAATCTCAGCTAAAAGCAATGGGATGCATTGTAATGTTACAAATATCAACAGACCTACTGTGAAGGAGTGGTATGATCCTCAGCCAGATATTTCTTTTTAATGTGTAACAACCTGCACACTTTCTTTTGTAATTTCTTTTCATGGAAGTATTTTTTCAGTAGTTTGATAGAGATAAGTTTTGCATTTGTCATCTTCTAAAGGGACAAGAAACAATTACTTAGGAGGAAAATATTTTTGTCTAAATATGATTACAGAACTATAACAATTGCAGGCAAATAGAAGAATCAGTCAGATGAGTTACGTGTCCTGAGTTTGCAAAAGTTAAATGGGACTTGTGCACTAAGAGTGTCACAAAGGTTTTAAACCCTTCAATGCTTTAAACTCTCCTATATTCAAGATGTTTCTCCCCAATAGGCTCTGAAATACTGATACAGAAATAGTGTATAGTGGCAGAAGTACTTCCTGTAATAGTTCACACTGGACATTCATTTTAGAAAAACAGTAGCAGAGGTAAAAGAAAATTAATCTGATTTCCCAACGAAGTAAAACATCGAAATACAATACTGCTTGTCTGTTTGTTTATTCCTTGGAACCTGCAACTAACTTGAAAACATACTCCTTAGTTTACCTCAAATAAAATAGAGGGATGAAGTGATACAATTGTTGTATAAGTAGAGAAAATAGATCCAAATGACCGCCACCGGAGACAGACAAGTTGCAGTCCGAGCTCAGCAGCTGCTGCTGCCATTTGGCCTGTTGGCTAGCACACTAACACATTTGCCAGCCCATCATATGCTTAGTTCGAAGCCAGACACAGTGTGCTGCCACTTGTCTAGTTGGTGATGAAGGACATTGGACAGGGCTCTAAATCCTCTAAAGTCTGGTGTGACAGGGCAGAGGGGCAGGGTAGCTGAAGGATGGCAGGATTCATGATTCTGGCAGGAAAACCATCTGTAGAAACAAGCCACCCATAACCTTGTTGTTCAGAGAACACCTACGGAAAGATTTTCCTTGTGGAGTGGATGCTGTATGTGTGAGAAGTATGAGTAACGCTGGAACACAACAAATAATAGCGGAGAACAAAATCGTGTAGACCAAAATAGTAGTGACCTTCTAAATTTCATCACTTATGCCCTAAATTCCCACACCTGCACTTCTGAATTTGGAAATTGGACTTTTTGGCATGAAATTGATAACACTACCTTGCCTACAGTTAAGAGTGAGCAAAATTCACATCACTTCAGAGGAAGATGGAGGTATAAGGCCTGTTTTTGTGATGCAAGAGAAGCTGCACCAATAGAAAGCAAAATATTGTTAATGTTTTGGCTATCTGACAGAGTAATATAATTCAATAACAGTAGTATTAACTTACAAGAAACAAAGAACAACAGATAGCCTGTCATATTCCTTTTGTATCTTCCTCTTAGACAATACCTATGGAAAGGATGAGTGGTCTAAAACTCACTGTCTTAAAGTAAAATTTCTTGTAATAATAAGTAAAATGTGTGGCAAACAAGCAAAGGAATGAATCTTCTAAGTCCACATAAATAAGAAAAGCTTTCCTTTAAAGTCTAAATATAGGTAAGACATCTTTCCAGTTTTGATTCAACACAGTTTTCCCTTTTGCTTTTTTAAAACAATATACCTCAGACAAATAGCTTGTTTGAATGAGTTGGGTATTTTTCAAGTAATATTCCTGAGGTAATTTAGGTAATATTACTGCAAGAGGGAAGAGATCAAACTTTGTGTAAGAGAAAGTTTCTGGCTGCTTTAGAAAAGTTTGGATAAACAACTGAATTTGAGACCTCTACAGCAATTTCCAGGTGTTTCATACTAAAACTCTGGCATTTGAATGATTATATCATGCTTCAGTAGTGGTTATTTGGATGTTATATTCCATTATTAAGGAATAAAATATTTTATGGTCCTATTTAGTCGAGGCTTCTGGATTTGAGGCATGTGTATCTATTTTGCAAACCTTAGAAGAGGGCATTTTCTTTACCCAGGTGTTTTTCATTAAATAGACTGGATCAGTCAGCAATATAACAGCTTCTAAGATGATGATATGCCATGACCTTCTCCTCAAAGAACATAAAATATTGCTCGACTCTTTATGATGGTAGTCTGTTTCCACACCAGAGTTTCACATGAGATCTATTTCTCTTCCATGACAGCAAGACATTTTTTTTTTCACATAAGGAGTACATGTTAACAGTTCCAGTCTCTCTTTAATGCCAGTAGTGCTTTGTATAAACCTAAATGTAGTTGATTTACAGAGGTGTAGTGATGTGGCTCTTGGTAGGACAGTATAACAGGGAAAGTGTTCTGTGGACATTACAATTTTTTAAAAGGAAAACATGATAAAAGATTGCAGCTTCTATGCCAACCTGTTTTCTAATGAGCTCAGAACAAAAACATGATAAAGTTCTTAAAAGACTGCATTTCATATCTTCCTTACGAGGCAGTATAATTCCTGTAATTTAGAAAGACCTCATTAAAACATCGTATGTCTTTTAAGAGCAAAATTAAAAATTATTTGTGTCTGACAATTAGTCTTACTCTCTAATAGTCTGCAAGGCTTTTTCAATCATTTGTTTTTAAAAGGCTTGTGGCTAAATTTGGAGTACTTGTACCATATGGAAAATAAGACTGTACCTCTCTAAGGATCCAAAACCAACCATGTGTTTAGAGATTTCAATTCCCACAGAACTGGAATCTTAACAAGCAATATGTTATTAAAAACCTGTAAACTAGCCTTTACTTAAGTTTGAGAAGCAGTGTTTTGCCAAAGAAAAAGAAGAAAAGTGCCTTCTGTGTATGTGTTTTTGTATAAAGCTTGATGAAGGAATTTGAGAGACGATGTCTCTTCTGCGTAGACTAAAGCATATTCCTGCTAACCTCAATGCTGTTTTAGATACTGTATTTTTCTTGCACTGACTAAATTGATATTCTCAAAACAAGACTCACATTTTACAGATTACTGTGTATTGGTGTTACTTCTGTGCTGACAGTAAATGTTAACTACTGACTGGAAATTCATGTTGCTTAAGGTTGTGTCCCTGTGTATTCATATATATCTACCACATTCATTCCTATGGCTCATCATCTAGCATCTGCAGTGGCATTTTGGTGTCTTCCATTTGAGATACACGGTTGGCCTAGCACAGCTGTTCTGTGATGATTGTTGTTTTACTTTTTGAAAGATCAGTGTGTTCCAAAATTTTATTGTTATAAATGGTATTCTGCTATATCATGCACAATATGGCACACAGATGGTGCAGACGAAATTCATTTGAAAGCTTTATATATCAATAGTAAGGCAATGTTTCACACCCATATAGCAAACTAGATACTGCTGCCATGATGTAGATATTTTATTTAACTTGAACTTTCCGCTTTGCTCTTTCCAAAACCTGCTTGTAATCAGCTGAAAGACGTGCTATATCTAATAGTCCATTTTGTCAGGCCTTTGCACAAATGGCTTTCATCTGGTATATCACTAAGGTGACAAAATTTGATAGTTTCCCACCATATGTTTCTGTTTAAACTTTACCTGGTGGAAGCATATCTATCACTTCACTATTTTGCCACTGTTCATAATGACTCCCCACCTCTTTACAAATGAGGTTTCTGAAGCCAATATTCAGTAATTGTTTGAGCCTCAAGGACAAAGTATTTAATATACACCTCACAGCTAACAAAAAGATATTTGAATGTTTCAACACTTGTTTAGTAAGCAATTTCCACATTATAAAAAATATATCTAACACAAGCTCATTGCTTTATCTGGGAGTAGCATGACTGGAGGATAGAATGATACCAAGTTCTAATTTTTGTTTGTTGGTTTGCTCATTTCTTTGCTAAAGGCAGTGGGTTGAGAGTTGATGAAGACGCTGACCTAACTGGCCTTATCAAAAATGGGAATGGAGATCCCATATGTTGGTGTTCTGTTAGAAGAGTAGTCTGAGAATTCAGGAGTGATTTTAATTTGGAAATGTTATTATTGAGCTAATTTCTTTTTGGGTTTAGTTGTTGGATGTTGCTTTTGTTTGTTTGTTTGTTTTTTAATATGTATAAGGGTAGTTTTACAGATTTTACAGTGTTCATCATAAATGGCAAGACACTGATTAAATTTTTATGATGTTAGTTATAGGGTTGTTATTAACATTGGTCTCCTATAGCTTCTTCAGCTATAGTTTGAGCTATAAGTTTGAGTTATTTGACTAGATTTAGTGGCTCATCAGAAAGGCTTTTTTCTCCATAACAGTGGTTCATACAGATCAAAGAGAGTACTGTCTCTGTCCCATTCATGCTCAGGAGTCATTTAGCTTATGCAGTTGAAGTATCACAAGTTCAACAAGATGCCATCAAGTGAATCTGAGATGTGTCTGTTGTGGTTTTGTCTTAGTTTCAAAGAATTAATTATTTAACAAGTTGATAATTTTAGTGCTTATTTAAAAACAGGCTATTTTGATTTTTTTCTCCAGCTGAAGGTTAGACAGCAACACCGGACCACTTGTTGATATTTCTTGTATTGAGATATTGAAGTTTCCAATTAAATTAATCTGTTTGATATTTGCGTTGATCTAACGAGTTTATCCAGGTGTCCAAAAAAAATGTCCTTCTCTGCTGTGGTGGTGCATAGGGGAATGTTGGTGCAGAAGAATGCCTACCTGTAGCATCGTCCCTATTTTCAGTACACGTTATAGAAACATTACATACACTGCAGGATAGACTTCTGAAATTATTGACAGGGAGTTTCTAATTATGGAATCAGGAAATGAATGACAGGTCTTTCGTCTGATAATGACACAGGAGGAAACAAGCTTTCTGGTTTCGTTAACTGCATCAGTGTCTGTCCCATATTCAACAATGTTAACCTCTGTAATGGGTTCATATGGTCAGATTTTGGTGGTCGGGGGAGGCTAGCAGGGTGTCTTCTGTAAGAAGCTGACAGGAGCTTCCCCAGTGTTCAGCAGAGCCAATGCCAGCCAGCTCCAGGATGGACCCACTGCTGGCCAAGGCTGAGCAAATCAGGAATGACAATAACACCTCTGTGACAATTTATTTAAGAAGGAAAAAAGAGTTATGGGGCAGATGTAAATGAGGCCACAACAGAGCAGAGTGAGAATATGTGAGAGGAACAAAAGGACACCAAGGTCGGTGGAGAGTAAAAGGGATAAGGTGCTCCAGGCATCAGAGAAGATATTCCCCTGCAGCCCGTGGTGCAGACCATGGTGAGTCAGGCTGTCTCCCTGTAGTCCATGGAGCTCATGATATCCATGGAGGAGACCCACACTGGGGGAGGGGGAATACCTGAAAGAAGTTGTGAACCCATGGGGTATCGTGCTGGAGCAGGGTCCTGGCAGGGAACTACAGACCCATGGAGAGAGGAGCCCATGCTGGAGCAGGTTTTGTGACCTTGAGGGAGACCCACGCTGGAACAGCCTGTGCCTGAAGGACTGCATTCTGTGGAAAAGTGACCCATGCTGGAGCACTTTGTGAAGAACTGTCACCTGTGGGTTGGACTCGCATTGGAGAAGTTTGTGGAAGGACCCCAGGGGGAGCAGGGGAAGGACTCCTCTCCCTCAGCAATGGCAGGAATAACATGTGATAAAGGGACCATAACTCCCATTGCCCATCTCCCTGAGCCACTGGAGGGGAGAAGTAGAGCTGGGAAGAAGGGAAGGGTGAAAGGAGGGTGTTTTTAAGATTTATGTTACTTCTCATTAACCTCCTGTGATTCTGTTATATATTAGTAATAAATTAAATTAATATCCCTGAGTCGGTGTTGTCTGTGAGGTATTTGGTGAGTGATCTCTCACAGACTTTATCTCAGCTCATGAATTTTTGTTATATGTTCTCTCTCCTGTCTGTTTGTGGAGGGGAGTGATAAAGCAGCTTTGGTGGGTACCTCTCATCCAGCCACAATTGATCTGGTACCTGGGTCAACCAGTGGATCGCTGCCATAAGACCATCTACTGTTAAAAAATAAAGGATGTTCTTACCACAGAAATCTGACTCAGTCCCAATAATCTCAGCAGGTTCCACTAGTTTGTGCAGAGTTTAGTAGACAGTAACATTAGCTCTCTGGAGCAAACAGTACAATACAAAAACTACCCAGAGTGATCATGTCTCCCTTGGCATCCTCCTCTGACCAACCTTCAGAGTATGCCCCATTGCCATCTAATTACAAAAAGCATGATGGCTGTGATAGCCCAAAATTCCATTGCAGTTTTTTACCACCAGCAATCCCTGAACCCAACATGTTTCTTCCCACTGCAGTCTTCTCCTCTAGCTTATGCAGTCCAACACTGCAAATATGAATTATATGTACCTGTGACTTAGTCCTGTGGACTCTTATCTTCATTTCATCTTTCTTGCCCTCAGGCTCTGCGTCTTTTGCTGCTACTTCCTTTTCCTCCTTCCTCTCTTCTGGGGAAACCTAACTCAGAAGTTGAATTCCTTGAGCTCTGTGTCACCTTTTGAGCACACCATTCCCAGCTGTGGCAGGCAACAGGCACAGGCATCAATTGTAGTGCTTCCTTCACCCAGGCTTTGTTTCAGCTTCAGTCACTTGCATTTACTGCACTGGGAATTGCATGCTGTGTAACAGCTAGTTCTTATATGACTATTAATCAGCGATAATTCTACTCTTTGGCAGAGGCAGTGAAGACTAAGAACATACATTCTATTCAAATTATTCTTTAGTACTCTATGCAAATTAAAGAAACAGCCTCATTTTCTATAACAGTTCTGCAAAAAGCGTATTTCATGTTTTGTATATTCCTTACTGTTTCCAAATAATTCTTTTGCTGGTATATATGTGCCTCCAACTACAACAGATATCATAATGAATAGCATTTAATTATAACAAAACTAATAGTGTACTTTGTATTTCCCCTAAAAGCTGATTTGCTTGAGGCTATTACTAGAACTGATTAACATTTTCAGTTTCTGGAAACTATGTGAATGTTCTTTCTTCTATCATTAATATGCTTCTTTAGTTGTATATTCTGCTTACATGAACAGTTTTCATCCTCCTGTTTCTGTGGAGCACTTATTTTAGGACAATGAAAAACTTAGAGTAGTTGTTTTTAAGAGTAAGAGGAACAGGAGCATAGCTCTCAGCTAATGGTCAAAATAGCTGTACAAGGTTCCTCCTTACTTTTGGAAGTCTCAGCAATGAAAGAAAATCTTCAGAACTGCAGCTTACACCTAATGATTCAATCTTGATATATGATTACAGTTTTACAGTCTTTGTCTGTTATAGAGAGTGTCTCTGCTTGAGGATGTAAATTCTGGGGTGGATCTCTGTAGCAGCCTCAGTAGCATGAAGCGAAATAAGAAAGGCAGAAAGAAACAAAAAAGAAAAGGGAAAAAATTCAGCAGTACTTGAAGTCTTTAAATCAGGATTGTCATTTTCCAGAGATGTTCCATTTTAATCATGCAATTTGGACTTCTCAAAGTTTTTTGTTTGGTTTTGGTTTGTTGGGGTTGTTTTCTCTTTCTTTTGTGTAAGTGAGGATAATCTATTTCATGAGGATAAAAACCCCAAACCAACAACTGGATACAATAATGCGTGTGCTCCCCTACTGGCCTAGGAGTAAACACATGACTTCCAGATGTTCAAAGTTGTAAAATGCTGATGATTCTGGTTTTGTGGTAGCATTGATTTATTTTTTTTCCTTAGAGCCCCCTATTTTGGGGATTGAAAACTCATAATAAATCATTTGCTTGAAACTTAATCTTGGCATATACATTTCAAGAAGGGAATAAGTTAGGTTTTTTCATTTTCCCCACGCAAATTAGGAAAAACAACATAGAAACATTAACCTCTGTAGCTTTTCACAGCAGAAGTGTTCCTTTCTTTCCCTCCCCATCCCTGAAATACACAGATGAGGTTATATGACAGCACCACTTTAATTTTGTCCCTTACCTGCATGAATCCAACTCACTTATCATTTTCAAAACTATAAACCATATTTATTGAAATCAATGAAATTAGTTGCTGCTGAAAAGGAGTAAGTAAGCATGTAAGCATGATGAAAAATGGTATCCCGGAAAACAAATGTACGTGCCTCTCTTTCAGTTAGCTCATGAAAGCCCGCCCAAGCACATAAATAAGTATGACATCAGGAATTATTTGCCTAGCTTTGTTTGTCTTCTTTGTATCTTCTTCTCTGTCAGTATCACAACTGTGGTCACACAGAAAAACCATGTAAAATTTCAGCTCTGATGTTTCCTGTTAATGTGCAGAGTGCTTTTAGAAAGTCACAGGATCATATACACGTGCTTATCTCAAAGCAGAAACACAATCATAAATTTGGTGGGTTTTTTCCTACCCAATCTGTTGATTTTCTACATTTTTTAGAAAGTTTCTAAGATGTTCAAACAAGAAGTTTTCAGAAATTTTCTCAAAATGTATCATCAGCATAGAAAGCTGTAGCTTTGTTTTAGATAACTTGCTTTGTTAATTAATTTCTTTCAGTAAATGGTTTCTTCCTTCTCATTGTGAGAGTACAATAGCAAGATGAGGCCAAATGGAAACACTAGGGTCAAACTTCAGAACAGATTATAATCTAGACTTTATATCTTTATCTCGTGTCTACTATAATTAAGCATTTCAGTCCCATGACAGGACTTTGGCAAGAAAACAGCTGAGAATATGAAAAGGCAGTCTTTAGATGTGGGTTTTTTCTGCTCTTAAATTGACATCTCTTTTAGGACCATCTCTATTGCATGTTAGATTCTTTGTTGACATTTTTAGTTTACAGCTGCTAACAGCTTCTAAGTGGTCATACCAATGATGCGGCAGAGTAATGTAGAGCAGCCTTAACAAAGAAAATAATTCTTGCTCATATAATCTATCCCCTAGTGGAGTTTCTTCTAAGAAGATAATCTTTACACTGAAATATTACTTATCTTTTGTGGCAGTGGACCTGCCATATTTAGGATGGAAAAAGTCCTGTCAGAAATGGACTTGTGAAGAAAATGAAGAAAACAGCCCAACTGTTGTAAAACCAGAAGTTTTTAATGTTGTTTAAACATGTTTCAAAATGGCTTTTTTGTAGATTTTGCTAACTTATGGTCTTCTTCCCAAGATGCCTCTTGACAACTGTCATTTGTATACAGGAATGTCCTGGGAAAGATATCTGGAAGTCTTCTCATTGGCTTTGTTAATCCCTTTCTATTGGTTGTTGACCTTTACCTGTTATTGGTGATTTCTGTAAACCCTCTGAGAATTCCAACTGGTTATTCTGTAAAACCCCAAAACCTATTTAAACCCTTACCCCTTACAATAAACCCTCTTTCCCTTGTCCCTCTCCTGTGGTCTGTGTGTAGCTCATTACAGGCTCCCAGGGCCACGTGGCAGGGGAGGAGAACATTCCCCCTCCAGGTAATGGGCTAAAATCCCAGACCTGGAACTCCCCTTTCCAATTCACCATCACAATCTTTATGGCATATTTTTCTATATTATACAAGACTATTTTTTATTATGCTCTTTTCTGTATTTAACATTTCTAATGTTTACCCCAAAATGAAAATCATTTACTTCATTTATAAAATCTTGTAATGATATTGATGAGGATGTGTGATACTTGAGTACATCTGACATTTCTTGTCTTATATTTGAGTTCTAACTACAATATACTAATACAATATTTGTAGTTAGACATTTCATGTTAGCTCAATGAACACTGTTCACACAAAAAAGTTTGCAAATTATGTAGAACTCCTCATTGCTGTGATGTTTGATTATGTTTCTTTAATACTGGTTCTATTCTTTCTTAAGAGAAGTCAAACCACTCCTATGTTCTCGTCTTAGATCTTGGCAATTTTCAACAATAAACATACGAGTTCCAGATGCTCACTAAAACTACAGAAAATGACTGCCAATGCTGTTTGTGCCATTGTTGTGTAAGAGTTCTTTTTCTCCTCGGAGACCTCTCCTCTTCTAAGGATTTACAGTATGGTCATAAAATGTTGTTTCAAGCTAAATTTTTCCATATAAATGTCACCTCAAGAAAACAATGTGTTTTTCACAACATATAAGACTATTTTTATTATGTTGCTATCCATTTATAAGCTTATCTTTGGGCTAGGTCTTTACTACTTTTTCTTTCCTGAAACAGAGGATAATTTTCCAAGACACCTAAATGACTCCTGAGTTTCAGGCATCAACCTCATTTCACTTAACAGTTTGGATAGTCTCAAAGTGAGTATTTCAAAATTCCATTAATATTTGTACTTGAAATCAATACAGAGTATCTTCACTGCTGTTCATAGACAAATAACAGATAATAGAATTAGCCAGCAAGCAGACACCTTTAGCTAAACTCAAAAGATGGGAATTTTTGCATTTCAGTTCGGTCATGGAAAGATGTAAGTCTTTCAAACTAAGTGTCTGTATCTTTGCAAAGTTAGCAGAGCCAATGGATGAGTGGAGAGAGCAAGAGGAGAGAAAAAGAGGGAGCAAGAGAGAGAAATCCCATCCAAACAGAAACAGAATAAATAGTATAAATCTCCTTATAAGCTGTCTTTATCCTTACATTATCTACAGAAGCAATCTATTTGAATTGTTCAGAACAGAAATGTCTTCCATGTTTCTAAGGTCTGGTGGAACAGAACTTTCTCAACAACAAACAAGAAATCATATATTTTTAGAATTAAATCTGTTGGTGTAAAATGTCTGAGCTCCTTTTTCTAAGAGGTAGAAATGAATATTATTAAATATAAGAGCAAACCGAATTGATTTCCACAAATTGTCATCTTTTAACTTATGTGGACTTTGTATCACTTATTGATGAGGTTTTCTCTCCTTTTTTTCCTTTTTTTTTTCTTTTTTAATCACAATATAGAAAATATTTTTTCCAGAAGATCTAGTGTCCAGTTAGAAACAGATTTCATTTAGGAAATCTGAGCATCCACAACCCATTTAGTTCCCCTTTTCACAGCATTAACAGTCAGATGAAAGAATTTTCGTTCAAGCCCCACTGGCTCAGACTGAGAATCCTTTAATCTGAAGATAATTGTCTCTGGCCATACAGGCATTCATAGGATACAGTCACAATGAGCTGGATATGTGGGAATTTCTCATGACAAAGAATAGAAATGGAGACCTTAAATTGATCATGTGAGTTTGGCTAATCATGCAGCATTTGAAATACTTCGTATGCATCTGGCAAGCAGCTATTCACCCTGCAGACACATTTTAAAAATATATCTGATTCTCTCCTGTTAGGTAATGAAGTCAAACCTCCGTCTGTTTCCACATCCCTAGGTTTAAGCAGCTCACAGCCTGATCTTACATTATTAAACCATTTAAAGATCAAAAGAAAATTCTATTTCTTCTCTATAATTTTAGAGGAGACAAATTTTTGTGTCCAAACACCAACAAGTTAACTTCAAAAATGCACAGCAAAAGGAGTAAATTCTCCGTTATTATTAACATTTTCTAAAATAGGTACCTAGTATTAATACCTGTTAATATTTAAAGGTGTATAAAACATGACTTGACACTCAGAACCCTTGTGTGTGAAAATCCACCTATTGTGGAATTTCCACTTTTAGGCTACACAGCTGAATGGTTTGTCTTTGAACTCAAACGGCTTTTTCTTGCATTTCCATTGAGAAAACTATTGCAATTCACAAGTAAAAAGAGGTCTCTTTTCCACTTTATAACATTTTTTAAGATGTCATTTTTACTTCCTCTTCGAAAATGTTGGGGTTTAGCTATTTTAGCAGATGCAATAATTTCAGAAAGCTGTTGTTGCATCAGCTTATTATCGCTGTAATACTGTTGGCCCTATTTTTATCCTTATTACACAGAAGCTGATCAAGATGAGTCATCTCATTTATAATTAGTGCCCTGGTGGTCAGGCATGTGAATGACAATCTAATTCTAGATGACACCAGAGTGTCACAGCTTGAAGATAATCACTTACTTGTGACTTCCAAGTGAAAGAAAATAGTGATATTGGAGCCTACCTCCTTCCCGTACCTGTGAACCAGGTTCATGGTAGTGTTGAGCAGCTCTGGGTTGCTGCATGCTGCACACTTACAGGATATTAATGAAAGTATCTAACTCTCATTAGAGATAGAAATCATTTATACCAGGCACATTCCAACTCCTGCAATCCTTAATGAGGAGAAATAAAGCACCTTGCTTCTAGGTTACAGTGACTAAGTGTCGTGGGTTTGCCTAAGGGACAATTTTTTTCACCACACCCCCCACAAATTGCTCTAAGGTGAGAGAAGGTTTATGCAGACAAAGAGATCTGATTGGGGAGAAAATAAT
>JAWMRA010000090.1:18221500-18232030 GCA_035584735.1 Pseudotriccus pelzelni | reverse complement strand
CCGATCTCAGGGTCAAATTTAAAAAAACCAGACTGACAAATTGAGAGTTCTTAATCACTTGTAAACAGACTTTATCACACAACTTCATAAGGAGAATAGGTGAAGATAAATAGTGGGATTGTCCCCGGAGAAGGGGAGTGCTGAGGCCGTTAACACTGGACCAGAGTCTCTTGTGTGATACTATTTCATACTACTATTTCCATTGTTGAGAAATTTAAAATATCTACGTAAAATAATCCTTCTTATTTCATAATACACACATGCAAAAGTTCAAGCAGTTTGAGTGTGGTTTTCCTAAACCAATACATGAAGATAACACAAGAAAATTGGTAAATTATTATTACACAGGCCTATGCGACTACACAGTGCTTCAAACATCGTTTACTTACAAGTAAAGTAGTAGAACTTCCATGCATTTAATTGAACATGAGATCACAATGTTTACTGTAGAACATTACCCATAATGTAGAAAAAGTTAAAGAGTCCATTGTATTTTATGTATAGGTTGAGGATTATGTTGCAGTTATTTGACAAATCCATCAAGTCTTGCAAAATGATTGACATTGTTGACTCTTGATTGTTGTTCAGTCAGGCCATTTGTCCTTCAGACTTGCTGTTGTTGCAGACTATATTCTCCTATTTCACTGTGCTCCTTCTCTTTAAGAACTGTGATTTCTTTTGAGGAAAATGCAGTGTTTGATATATTTTATGCTTTATGGAAAAGTATTGCAAAATTATACTCTTGATCCCTTTTGTTCTTGAGCACGATATTATAACAACACACCAATCTTTAAAAATGAAATTGCCCAGTAGACAATGGAACACACTGTCCAGGGAAGTGACAGAGTGACCATACTGTTAAAAAATGTGTGGGTGTGGCACTTGAGGATACGATTTAGTGTTGAACACAGTGGTGCTAGCTTGACAATTGTCTCAATGATCTTATAGGTCTCTTCCTGTCTTAATGATCCTGCTTTTTCTTGTTCCTTGATGTACAAGGCTATGCAGTGATTATAGCAATTCTTCTGTGATCTGTGCCATAATCTTCTTGTTCAGACAGTGGATCTGCATAGGCACTGAAATCTATTTCCTTCCATTACTTCACAAGATCCTAGATGTGCAGGAAAAGTATACAATGAGGCAGCAATGTAGTTCTTTTTAACCTAAACTCTCCATGGTGAGAGGGTAAATAAATAATATCAACCAAGCAGTTTCAGTCAGAATTCAGTAAGAAAGTAGAAGTACAACATAAAAATAAGTACCAGTGGACGTACAGTATAAAAATAAGTGGTAGAAAAATTATTTTTCATTATTTTGGTCACACTACGGGAATTGGTGTTTATCACCTCAAACTTTATACATAGCAGGTAGTGTATTAGTTTTAAAGTTGGATGTTCCACTGAAGAGAAATACCTACTGAAATTAAAGAACAGGCATATTACATATGAAAAAACCAACAAGTTTAGCAAGGTATAGAAACTTTCAGTCCTTTACTGTTGCTAAGTATCCTAGAAAATTAATTAGCATAAGCTGGTTTCAGCAATTTTCCTCACACTGCTGTGTGTCATGATGGGTTTAATATTTCATCTCTGAAAGACATTCTGGTTTTTGAATTCTGCAACAATGTAATTATCTTTTTCTTTATTTTGTCTTCTTTGTTTGAAATGTACTCAAATGCTACAGCAGAATGAAGCCAAGATATATATAAATCAGTTGGGTTTTCTTAATGCAAAACTCCCTGACATATGCTGGAAGAACCCTGTAGCAGAGTTTTGTGAGAGTGAAGAATACTAGTATGCTGACCTTCTCATGCAATAAAAATTGCATGATTAGAGTCCTAGTGAAATTAAGAGTTTCAACTAGTTATTCACAACTAAAGCCTTCATATTGCCTCCCTCTATTGCAATCATTACTGCACAGCTTTGGAAACTGGTTGTGTCTTTTTCAAAGGGCACTGCCTCGAAATACCAGCAAAAGAGACTGAGTAAAACACTCTGATTTTACACCACAACAGATGCTGTTGTACTGCAGGTCAGCTGTCAGGTTTCTGTCATTATTGTTTAGAATAATTGTGTAATCATCCAGAATTTATAATAAATCTTGTTGTAGACCCAACCAGTGAACATGGTAGATCAAGAGTATCCTCAGAAGAATACCTTGTCAAATGACTTACTGAAGGATGTATAGCTCCTTTGCTCTCTGTAATGTGGCGGAAGAGTTTCCCTCTGCTGCTACGTGTAAATCAATGTTCTTGGCAAGGAGGTGGGCTTCAAATCATGGAATCATAGACTTGTTAAGGTTGGAAAAGACCTTTAAGATCAAGTCCTACCATTGAGCTAACACCACCACCATGTTCACCACTAAACAATGTCCTCAAGTGCCATATACACATGGTTTTTGAACATTTCCTGGAACAGTGACTCCACCACTTCCCTGAGCAGTTCCAGTGCTTCACAACTGTTTTTGTGATGAATTTTTTCTGTATATCTATTCTAAACCTTTGGTGCAACTTGAGGACATTTTTTCTTGCCTTGGCAATTGTTATTTGGGAAAAATGACTGATCCCTACCTTGTTACAATCTCCTTTCACGTGTTTGTACAGGGTAATAAGATCCCCCAAGCCTTCTTTTTCCAGGCTGAATAACTACAGCTCCCTCAGCCACTCTTCCAAAGACTTTTGTTCCAGACCCCTCATAATCTTTGTTGCCCTTCTCTGGACACGCTCCAGCACCTCAACGTCTTTGCTGTTGTGAGGGGCCCAGAACTGGACACAGAACTTGAGGTGTGGCCTCACCAGTGCCAAGTACAGGGCAATGATTACTGGCCTCATCTTGCTGGCCACACTATTGCTGATACAAGCCAGGATGTCACTGGCCTTCTAGGTCACCTGGGCACACAGCTGGCTGTTATATTTAGCTGGCTGTCAACCAGCACCCTCTGTCAACCAGTCTTTCTTTGCTGAGCAGCTCCCAAGTCCAGGTACACAACATCCACAGCCTTTTCCTCATCTACTAAATGTGTTATCATAGAAGGAGTTCAGGTTAATCAAGCAGGACTTACCTTTTAGGCACAGCTGTGCCTGACCCCTTGGTTGTCCTCTATGTGTTTCATGATGACACTCAAGGTGTTCTGCCCCATGATCTTTCCACACTGACATCAAACTGACAGGCCTGTAGTTCCTCCAATTACCCTTCCTACCCTTCTTTTAGATGAGTGTCAGATTTGACAGCTTCCAGTCACCTGGGACCACCCTGGCTGACAAGGACTTGATTGAAATGATTGAAAGTGGCATGGCCAGCTCCTCCACCAAGTCTCTCAGTATTTCTGGGTGAAATAGCGAAAAGTTTTGAATGATTGGGAGAGCCTCACCACTGAGAAACTTTTAGGATTTTCTTCATAAAACGTATTCAGCTTTCCAGGATTTCTTTGACATTCAGGGACTTCTTTTGGCCTCCCAGGGGACTCTCTCAACCAGTCTCCTAAACAAGGCAAAGTTTGTCCTCTGGAAGGGAAGTCAAAGATGGAAGTTCTTCTGACCCCTTTCCTTACTTCTCTGAGAATTGAAAACTTGATCTTTTTGTGACCACTGTCATTCCCTTAGCTGGTCATATCAACATAGAATTCTATCAGATTGGTTAAGGGGGATTTCCCATTCAGAAGTGTCTGCTGACCATTCCCAGTAAGCTCCTTGTCCACTGTGTATTTGAGGAGTGGCCTATGAAAAACAGTGACCAGCTCACCCAGCACTTGTGGGTATACCCCATTAAGTCCCATAAACCTAAGTATATCCTATTTCTTTATATGTTCTCTAACATATAGGTAGAGAACTCCTCTTAGAGTAAGCTTTTCTTGTTCCAGACTTTCCTTCTCATCTCAGGAACCCTGGACTCCCATTGATTGATCTTACAGGGAAAGATCTTACAGGCAAAGAGGCATCATGGACTTCTTTCATGTCCTTTGTCATCAAGAAGATGTAAAATTGCTGTTTTGCCACAGCTAATCAGCTAATCTTTTTACTAGTAGCACCTCTGGGAAGTATGCGAGATGAAAAAAAATACATATGAAGGAAGAAGGGTATCAGTTAAAAGAATAATCAAACAAGACTGTTGCAATCAAATGGAGATTTTGCCTTCTTTAAAACACCACAGTAATAATTATTTTAAATTAAGTTATCTTTGGATTTCCAGTCTAAATCCTTTCTTAAATATTTCCTTCTGTTATTTGCTTTTTCCCTTTCACTGAACTTTAAAAGTGTAAGTATATTTAGAGTAATTCTGAGCCTAAGTGAAGGAAAATAATAAAAACCATGCAATATAAAAAACTGGCCTATTTTTGAAGAGTCCTACTAAAATTGCTAACTCTTGCAAGAAGAAGTCTGCAATAAGAATGGAACTTTTTCAAAAAATCTTATGGTGGAAATAATTTGTTTTGTTTTGAATGAACTATGACCATTTGATTCATCTGCTGATTGTGAATGTCTTCCTCCAGAGGAGGAAAGTGCTGCAGATTCACCCATGAATTATACCTGGAAAGGTTGCCCATGTTAGCAGTACCAGGGTCCAGTTTGTGAAGTCAGTTTGTGGCTTTGCTGGGAAGCAGCAGGAGCAGGTGGTGCTCACTGAGGGGACAGGGAATAGAGGGCGTGAACAAGGCCAGCAGGCCAGATCTGGAGGTGGTGACCAGATCCAGACAGGAACCCAGACCATAACGCAGCACCATAGTCATGGAGCAGGTGTGAGGTCAGGCCAGGGACTCAGTCGATAATGACACAGCAAGGACCTGATTCAGTGATGGCCAGGCAGGGCCAGTGGGGCAGTGATGGATGGGATGTCTGTATCCAGGTGGAGGTCAGGCTCAGGGTCTGAGAGGGGATCCAGAAACAGACTGTGATGGCTGAGCAATGCCATGGGGACAGAGTACCAGAACATCAGCTGATGCATCAGAACTGGCTCAGCAGGGCCTGAGGATGGGCAGAACTGGGCTTTGGGGAGGTGGAGGTCAGCCCTTCAGTGGCGGCACTGGGACCAAGTGACAAAACTGGGAGCAGGTGCTCAGGAGGGGTTTTCTGTGGGGGCAAGTGGTGCCCCAGGGATGCTGGCAGGCCTAATGAATCCCGTTGGTGCTTTCTGAGTGCCAAGAGACTTTTTATTTTTTGTATTCTGTATAACTTTTTATATGAAGTATCATTAATGACTTGGATGATGAGACAAAGTGCACCCTAAGCAAATTCACAGACAATAAGAAATTGTCATGATAGATCTGCCAGTCATCCTGGTGTTGTGAGGAACTTCAGCATTTTGGAGAAGGCATTAGACAGGAGTCTGAAAAAGTTCAACAAAGTCCTCTCCCCAGGGAGAAATATCCTTGAGGACCAGAAACAGGTTTTTGCTGAGCTTCAGCACTCATACTGCTGGGCAGCTGCTAAATGAAACTTCAGGAAACAGCTGCATTTTGGGTAAAGTCCTAAAGTGCATCACTGAGGCCCCCAGAAATCTCTAAACATGGCTTCTGCTCCAGCTTATAGTCACAAGATGTTCCAGTGAAGGTTTAGGTTGGACAATCTGAGAAATCTCTTCACAGAAAGGGTGATTAAACACTGGAACAGACTGCCCAGGGAGGCAGTGGAGTCACTTGCCCTGGAGGTATTTAAGAAAAGACTGGATATAGCACTTAATGCCGTGGTCTAGTTGACACAATGGTGTTCAGTCATAGGTGGGACTTGACCTCAGAGGTCCTTTCCAACCTAATTTATTCTGTGATTCTGTGAAATCATTTTGATTTTCAGTCAAAAAAAAGAGACTTATTCCCACAGGAAATGGGTAATGATAATGCCAGTTAAAGCCTGCCCAGGTGCCTTTTCAAGTTTTATTACTGATTGGAATCAGGGAATCAATTCAATCAGTTCCACATCAATACTGTATTATGGAATACAGATTTTTAAAGATGTTTAGCTGATGGGAAACAAAACAACCTCCAAATAACTCCAGAAATATTCTCTTTCTCTTACCAACAATACTTGTTTTTGGATAAATTACTGCTGTCATTATATGCAGTGCAATGTAAGTGAAATCCCAGTTGCAATGTGTGACATCTGATTGTAACAGCATATTTGCTGTAATTAAAAACAGAATTTGTTTACAGCACAAGCACTGATAAAATCATAGTGAGACATAGAAATCTAAGTTTATTAGCAGTTCTCTGGCTATTGTTGTAATTTAGATTTTTCATGAAATTCCAGTTTTAGAAACTCCTGTGAAATATGTTCTCTTCCACTTCACAGGAGGTACCTTTTGCTTGTTTCATGTTAGCAAATAGGAGAGATTCATTCTTGGCATAAGAACTAACCAGCAAGACTGTTTTCATCTGAATTATTCAAATTGTTTTCTTGTTAAAAGAGTATTATTTTACCTCTTTAGGCTACCACTGCATTTTATAAATTGGGAACAATTAAAACTATTGTTGAAATAAGCAGCATGTGAATATTCCCTAATAATTTTAATTTAAAAGTTTATTTTAAAATGATTAAATATTTGTGTTAAATAAAATGGATGAATGTACGTGGCCTAATATAATTGGATGTTTTATCAGGTAATTTCTAGAACCACAGAAAAAATTTAGTATGGCCAGGATTGACAATAGAAGAACATGTGAACTGCTGGAAGTACGACATATTGCATTGTGCCCAAAAGCAACAGATGGTGAAAGGAAGAGTACGGCTATTATTTAGTGCCCAAAAAGTTTTGGCTTCGTGCTTTTTGGTGGAAAGTTAGGCTATGGGCTAACTGGTAAGGACAGTCTATATAAAAGTGACATTTTAAGGAGATAGTAGCAACATCCAAGCAGATCCAAAGTACTGTCACATAAATGTGATAAATAGCTGATGCAATCCACACAGCACCATGCATACTGAAGTCTCCTCTCTGCCCAAAATCAGAAGACAAATGGACATGTTATTCGTTTAAAGTTGGGACCTTTTTTCCAGTAGAAAAATGTTTTGTACCACTTTAATCAAACATGCTGTAACCTATTGATGAGAATCTCCTAAAAATATTAGAGGGCTCCTAAAGCATACAAATTAGTGATAGGTCAGCTGCTTTCCTCTCTATAATACTCCCTCTCAGATGTTTCCCTGTGTATTGAGCTGAACTGATGCAGTGTTGTTGGATTCACAAATTAGTCCAGATGGCATTTGTTCTAAAATTCATAAAGCTGCAAATCTTTCCTCCTTTTACTCCTGCATTTCTACAGGCCTCCGTAGAGAATTGCCAGTCCTTCACAGGCACAAGTAGCAAACACAGAGTACTGTATGTCATTTAATGCTTTGTGCAATTTCAAAGATTTAAACATAAAAACTTATTTTTTTCCTTTTAAATGATAGCACTTCATATCACGGCATAATAGTTCCTTTAATTTCTTATTTTTATATCTGCAGTTTCTTTTAGAAAAACATTCAAATAAAGACGGACTATTAGGTCAGGTTAAGTGCAACCACCAATACCTGTATATGAATTTTCAGCATCAACTTACGGGTATCAAGAGAGAATGTTTTCTTCTCAACAAATTTTTAAAAATAAAAATTATATGAATTTATATGTGGATGAACATAAAAATGGACAATATCAGTGCAGGTTTTGGCCTGATTTATGGCCTTGACCATCACAGTTTTTAAATCACTGGAAAAGAAGATTGTAAAAGCTGATCTGTTGAATCCCTGACAAAAATGATCAGCAACAAGATAAGGCAAAATAAATAGAAGAAGATTCTTTAAAACAAGTGTTAAAACTGTGCTCTGCTGTCCAGCTGGAAAAACAAAGAAACCGAACTAAACCAGGTAGAACTACCTTGTGAAAGCATAAGTGTAAAAATCTATCAGAAGGCAACTCCCATCTGAATATCACCAGTGAAGATTCAAAATCTTTCAGAAATGGTTGCTTCAATTTTTTATTTTTTTTTTTACCAGGGGAATTCTACAATAAAGGAATCAGAAATGATGTGGCAATCTATTTCTAAGTAGAGCAGGTGATCACCTTCTGTGTAGCAAGAGCTGTGCAATGAGTTTGTAACAGAAGGTGTACTTAGCAAAGGCCTAGCCTGCTAATGCCATTTTGCATACTCTCATCATAAACAAAAACAACTAGAAATTAAGCCAAGAAGACGACTGAGACAGTTCAGAAAACAGGAGTCTGGTTATGCTAGTCTTAATCAGAAATGTAAAAGTACTAAGTATGGGTCTTTTTGATACTCAGCATGTCAGAAAGAAAGGACATTGAAACTGTACAGAAAGCACAATTAGAATGACGTAAAACTGTCAGTTTGTAGATTTCTGTGATACCATGTGTGTGTGTGTGTTTAGTGTTCTGTTCAAAAAAAAAAACACTGCAGACATGACGCTCTGGGTAAGTGCAGCAGTTCAGCCAGCCAGTGGCAGTATGAGGTGCTCTTTAGCACGACTTCTCAGCCCAAGCCATTTTCTGTGGTCTGTAGTACTTGCCTCTGCAATGTCTACAGATGCTGCATTGTGGATGTTGGAAGTTACATCCCTGACTGTCTTTGAACCAATTTTCTGTGAGCTCGCCTAAGATATATTTGAATCTGGTGATACCTCATCTTATTCACATTGGAGAACTTAGTTAGGTGCTGTGTAATTTTTAGTAACTGTTTTAAACTGTTTCCTTCTTTCAGTAATTGAACCTTAGTTATTGTAGAATTCAGTGAGTGTCAGTCACCTTAGCTGCTTTTATGATTTTGTAAACCTTGATCATATACCGTGTCACGTTGTGCCCTAAATGAAAAATTCAGGTATTTTCAGTCTCAGCTCACAAGGCAGCTGTTTTATCATCCGACCATTTTTGTTTTATCTCTATAAACTTCTAACTGCCCTATGTCCTTCTTGAGACGCAGAGATCAGAACCGCACAGAGCACTTAAAAGGTTGGTGCAGTAAGGTCTCCTATAGGGCAAAATGGTGTGTTCTGTCTTGTTCTCCACACTCTTCCCAGAGACACACAATATTTTCTGGGCCTTTTGGTCTGCTGCTAAACAGGAAGCCATGTATTTTAGATGTATGTCAGTATATGGTGACATGACAATTAATATCCCGTGTACATTTATTTCGGGTAGGTTATGAAGAAACCATTGGGAAGGCAATGCTGCACATGTTTTGGTATTGCCAGGTTTCTAGATCTGGAATCCCTGTCAGAGACTTTAAAATGGAGTATTGAAAAGTATTACATTACAATTATCTTCTGACTCTTTCTATTACATTACACCAGTTTTTCATGACCTTCAACCTGGTGGGATTTTTTCTTACTGAGTATATTGCTCTAAAAATGTTCAGAGATTATAATAGTCTAAAAAAAAAAAGTTATATAACACACATGTATATTTAAACTAGATATTATGTCCTTACATATTTTCACTTAATTCATTAATTTCACAGGGATGGAGTCATACCAAATGTTTTTACAACTGAGTGCTCAACCATGGTGGCATACTTTTAGCAATGATTGTTGTCTGCTATGCTATATGACACCTATATGTTTTAACTCCTATGAAAGGGAACCTTGTTGTCACATTATCAGTGCTGTACAAATAAAGTTGTATAAATACTATACAGCTACAACTTAATTACCTTACTTTCTTATTTTCACCTACCAGCTAATTTAAAACTCTTGCACGTATCTTTGCCACATTTCCCATCTGCATTTTAAAACTTTTTCAGATTAGCTCCTGTGATTTTTTTTTCAGTTACCTGACTCAATTTTTATTCAGACTGTTCCTCTTTAACAAATTTCAAAACTACTGTTAATCTTCATCCAAATTTTTTATGCTCTTCCTTGTTCTTTATTGGCTTACATTACCTTGTCATCAATTGATTCATCTTCAGTATTTATCACTGTTCCTTGAACCTGTGAAGCATCAGAAGGAAATTTAATGGTTCTTCAGGCAATTCCTGTAATTTTTTGCTCTAAATTTGATCTAATCTATAAGCCTGAATTTAGTGACTATCTCTATGACAACAACTTGCAGATCAGCTTCTCTTCTCTGCTCCCTTCCTTTCTGATCAAAAACCTCCTTTTTTTTTTCTCTCTTTCCCTTTCTCTATTCCTTGACTCTCATTGATAATACTACCATCCGGCCTATCACTCAAATCTATAATGTTTGTGACATTCTTCCTCAATTTCTACATTTTCAAATTTAGAATCTGCTCAAAAACCTGACACTTTTGTGAGTATAATAACTTAAGCTGTGGGCATTATGGATATTTCTTTCCCAAGTAGCCATATGGCTAAAACTCTGCTCCAGACTTTTATCATATTATGTTTTGGGTTTTGTGGCACCCTTTTCTATGGCTCTGCTTATATGAGTCAGAATTTTGCTACAAGAAGCAAATTCTTAGCTTTTTTTTTTTTTTCACCCTGTAATCTATACTTATTTCACTAACATTATCTGCTTCTTTTAACTTTTCAGCACCAAAATCTGTAATTCCCATTTTCCCTTTCCATTTTTCCATGAACTATCATTTTCGTGG